>JARQOC010000011.1:213787043-214987043 GCA_033576535.1 Allobates femoralis | reverse complement strand
AAACTGGTCTATGAACGTATTCTGTCTATGTGTATGGACAGCAGGACCCCTCTGCCTGGTAACGCCTTTTTATGATTTTCACTTAAAATGAATAAAACAAAAAATGCATTTCTCATAGTATCTGTAATGTCATGTTCCAGTGTCTGTTCTTTCTGTAAAATATTTTTGTATTCTAAATAGAGAACATTTACAAACTCTGCAGTTCTTGCCGGACGGTCTTTCTACCGTCATTTACTGACAGTTCCCCCCTTCCTCTGTCCTCAACACGTACAGGTGAATCTCAATGAATTAGAATATCACCAAAAAGTTAATTTATTTCTGTAATTCAATACATAAAGTGAAACACATATATTATATAGAGTCATTACACACAGAGGGATCTATTTCACATGTTTGTTTTTGTTAATGTTGATGATTATGGCTTACAGCCAATGAAAACCCAAAGGTCATTATCTCAGAAAATTAAAGTAGGGAGGATGAAGGGTCTGAGAGATAAAATATGACCTAAATAGGCTTCAGAGGCTTCACCTTGTGTGGTTGTGAGAGTCACAACCACTATAAAAGCAGATCACGGCTGCTGCAGTCCCCAGCGTGGTGCATATAGAGTAGGGAGGATGAAGGGTTAAAAACCACGCTGCTGTATTCCACCAGACATCAAAGGGTGAATATAATACTAATTTATTAGTCAACGTGTTTCCAGGGCTCCCAGGCCCCTTCCTCAGGAGAAATCAATATCATATTGCTGCGTTTCAAGGAATCCCGAAACGCGTTGACTAATAAATCAATATTATATTCACCCATTTGACGTCTCGTGGAATACGTCAGTGCGGTTTTTAACCCTTTCATCCTCCCTACTTTAATTTAATGACCTTTGGGTTTCCATTGGCTGTAAGCAGTAATCATCAACATTTACAGAAATAAACACTTGAAATAGATCCCTCTGAAATGACTCTATATAATATATGTTTCTCTGTTTATGTTGAATGACTATAACTTTTTGATGATATTCTAATTCATTGAGATGCTCCAGTTTTATGAAAAGGGGCAGTTTACAGTCTGTTGACAGCACATGCATGCACACTATAATTGAGCATGCATGTGGAAGGAGGAGAGGTAGATGACGGTCAGTCCAGCATGAACAGTGGCTGTATGAGCAACATTACAGGACAATGTGCCGACCCTTCATTGTGGTGCAGTTTTATGTAATCCTTATTTGCAAATATTTTGACCTTAAATCATAACTGTGATCCCAGAAATATTTCATGCACATTTTATCCATTTTGCCATTTTTCTGACCTGTTCTTGACCCCTTTTGTGATATTTGCAGCTAATTTTACCCCGGATAATGTGAATGACACGGCCAAGGAGACGTGTTTGAATTGGTTTTTCAAGATTGCGTCCATTCGGGAACTTGTTCCAAGATTGTATCTTTTATTGAAAAAAAATATGGAATCATTGTGCACGGAATAATACTGTAATGCTAATGTATAATGATAGATGCTGCACATCATAGTGCAGTTCTGTAGTAATACCCTCCTCCAAACCAACACCATATCCCCTGCTTTTGGGTAAGGACTGTAGAAGGTTGTATGAAAAACAATTGCTTTGCTATTAATATTTTCACATCTTAAATCTTCTTACACACAAAACGTAGTGAAAATCATGGCCCTTTATCCTAACCCCCCTTAGTGGACATACAAGTCTACTACGTCCTATAACTCCTGCTCAGTAGTGGACCATATACTAATCTTGAGTGGACGGTTCCTCTTCATAAGTACTCTGCCAGCACTATATGAGCTGGAACTCCCTTTTCCTATTTTATCAGCATGTATTTCATCTGCCATTGTCCAGTGAAATTAATGACACTCGCACTTCTAAGGATCAAGTATTAGAAAGGGCTGTGACACTATTGGTATTACAGTTGCTATTAAATCTGTGGCTGGCAAGATCACTGGATCCGATCATCCTCCGTGTCCCTGCACTTCTTGTTAGTGGCGCAGCCAGAACTATCAATCATCAGAAGCACAGCACCCCCCAGCAAGAATGAAGCCAGGAGGCAGGGGGAGCAGTGCGCTCCAGATGATAGGAACGTGCCACAAACCCCTTCAAAATAATACTAACGACTATAAGCATTTTGACCTTACCTTGTAATGATGGAGGCAGATCCTGATGAACCTCATTGACTTATGAGTTTCTTTGGGTTCCATCAAACTGTCAGTCATACAGTGCTGCTTTATTTTTTTTTAATTAAAAGTATCAAAATCTGTAACAAAGGCACCAAAATGAAGCCTCTGATGTGTTTGTGAACCCAATAATAATTATAGATTGTGTCCTTAACCCACTTGTTGTCCAGCTATGTAGAGGCGGCCATTCTAAAATGCAACAAGTTTCTTTCTAAAAAGTAAGTTTGTTAATTCATATTATATTTCTTAAATTATTGCAAGCAATAATCTATCTCCCCTCTCCCTCTCTCAGTCTCTCCCCTCCCTCTCTCCGTCTCCCCCCTCCCTCTCTCCGTCTCCCCCCTCCCTCTCTTCCGTCTCCCCCCTCCCTCTCTCTGTCTCCCCCCTCCCTCTCTCCGTCTCCCCCCTCCCTCTCTCTGTCTCCCCCCTCCCTCTCTCTGTCTCCCCCCTCCCTCTCTCCGTCTACCCCCCTCCCTCTCTCCGTCTCCCCCCGCCCTCTCTCCGTCTCCCCCCGCCCTCTCTCCGTCTCCCCCCTCCCTCTCTCCGTCTCCCCCCTCCCTCTCTCCGTCTCCCCCCTCCTCTCTCTTCCTCTCCCCCCTCCCTCTCTCTGTCTCCCCCCTCCCTCTCTCCGTCTCCCCCCTCCCTCTCTCTGTCTCCCCCCTCCCCTCTCTCTCTCTCCCCCCTCCCTCTCTCCGTCTACCCCCCTCCCTCTCTTCCGTCTACCCCCCTCCCTCTCTCCGTCTCCCCCCCCCCTCTCTCCGTCTCCCCCCCCCTCTCTCCGTCTCCCCCCTCTCCTCTCCCCTCTCTCTCCGTCTCCCCCCTCCCTCTCTCCGTCTCCCCCCTCCCTCTCTCCGTCTCCCCCCTCCCTCTCTCCGTCTCCCCCCTCCCTCTCTCCGTCTCCCCCTCTCCTCTCTCCGTCTCCCCCCTCCCTCTCTCCGTCTCCCCCCTCCCTCTCTCCCGTCTCCCCCCTCCCTCTCTCCTCTCCTCCCCTCTCCCTCTCTCCTCT
The DNA here is from genome assembly GCA_033576535.1 of Allobates femoralis. Lineage (NCBI taxonomy): Eukaryota > Metazoa > Chordata > Amphibia > Anura > Aromobatidae > Allobates > Allobates femoralis. Next base: position 214,983,854 of record JARQOC010000011.1, on the reverse strand, counting down.
CCCCCCTCCTCCCTCTCTCGTCTCCCTCTCCCCTCTCCTCTCCCTCCCCCTACCCTCTCTCCGTCTCCCCCCTCTCCTCTCTCCTCTTCCCTTCCTCCCCCCTCTCTCCCTCTCTCTGTCTCTCTGCTCCCCTCTCCAGCCTTTCTTTACCCCTAGTGTCTCTCCTCTTTCTCCTCCCTAATTAAATCATTTATTTCAGCTAAAACTAATTAAAAAAAAAAAAATATATAATATATATATATATAATCAGTTAAGAGCAGTTTAAAAAGAAAGATTAGCACAATTGCAAGTCTCTTAGCAGTCAGACTGCCAGACCGAACTCACTGACTGATTCTCAGTTGAGTCATTCTGCAGACAGCGATAAACAGTGCAACACACAGAGGCCATTATAGAAGAGAAACGGTGCCGACGTTTGAAAGAAACCTATTTGCTGAAATGTCTTTTATCCCAATTTATATGCATTTAATCAAGAAAAGAAAACTGTCCCCAAAGGTGGACAAGTCCTTTCAGTACAGTTTTCTGGTGCATTTCTATTACAGTGGGATCTCGGAGTCTCTTCCGCGGCTGACCTCCATGATAAAAGGCATCGGAGACCCGCTGGTGTCGGTATACGCCCGGGCGTATCTCTGCAGGGTAAGGATTGCTGTAATATCTGGGAGTACATTAATTCTTAGTGTATTTTGGAGCCTTACAAAAGCCTCGATCTCCTATCACAGGTCGGTATGGAAGTGGCTCCTCACATCAAGGAAAACCTCAACCAGAACTTCTTTGATTTTTTGCTCACCTTTAAACAAGTAAGAAATTCTCAATGATATCCAACGTCCGGGTCACAAATCCAAGAAATAAAATGATGTTTCTGCCTGAAGTTGTGAATCAGACTAATATTGTGATAATCTGCAGATCCACAGCGACACGGTGCAAAACCAGCTGGCGGTGCAGGCGGTGGAGATCCCCGTCTACCTCACCCTGTATTCTCCCGCCATAGACTGGATGTTACGCTGCATTGCCTACCGAGCGCCGGATGTGAGTGACGGATTTATTATATCTGATCTCTGGGAACGCGGGAGGTGGAACACACCAGATGTTCTAGAATTACGTAGTATTCCTCACTAATTTATCTAAACAGAAGTCTTCTATTTGGTAAATCAATAGTGACGAGACTGAGTGATGATCTCCTGTAATAAAAGACAAAATATTCTGTATCTAGGAACCAGTTCAAGGCCCCTTTCACATCAGCGTTTTACACTGATCGTGGCAGTTGCGGTGAAACAAACGCAACTGCCGCGATTACTGCATAACGGCCGCACTTGCGGTTCACCTGCGGCAAGCCCCAAACAATGTCTATGGGGCTTGCGGCAAGTGCGGTGTAGTTGCGGTTTCGGCACTTGCGGCAGATCCGGCCGCGAAAAAAACGCGGCTGACCGCGTTTTGTTCGCAGCCGCATCTGCCACAAGTGCCGAAACCGCAACTACACCGCACTTGCCGCACCTGCTGCAAGCCCCATAGACATTGCATGGGGCTTGCCGCAGGTGAACCGCAAGTGCCGCCGCTATGCGGTAATGGCAGCAGTAAAACGCTGATGTGAAAGCAGCCTAATACAGCTTTACACTTTCCAGTGACCCCTTAGTGGCTAAATGGGAGACACCAACTGGTTTAATCATAAACAAAAAGGCAATAAATTTACAAAAAATATGTATTTTGGTGCATAATATTACATGATATATACACACAGGATTTCCTCAATTTACCGTATCTCTTATCCGTGGGATACGGGATTAATTCCAGATCATGGTGGGCTCGATCGCTGGGGACCACCATCAATTCCAAGAACTGAGTTTTTGAAGAAAGGATTGCTCATGCACACTTCTGCATTAGGTTTTTTTTTTTTTTTTTTTTATTCTTTCCTTTCTTTTCCTATTTCTTTCCTTCCATTCTTTTGTCTTTTCTTTCTTGTGTCTTTCCTTCCTCCCTTTCCTTCCTCCCTATCCTTCCTCCCTTTCCTTCCCTTTTCTTCCTACCTTTCCTTTCCTTCCTACCTTTCCTTTCCTTTCCTTCCCTTTCCTTCCTACCTTTCCTTTCCTTCCCTTTCCTTCCTACCTTTCCTTTTCTTCCCTTCCTACCTTCCCTTTCCTTTCCTTCCTTTTCTTACTTATCTTCTTCTCCTTTCCTTCCTTCCTTTTCTTCCTTTCCTTCCTTCCTTTTCTTTCTTTCCTATCCTTTCCTTCCTTTCTTTTCTTTCCTTTTTTTCCCTTCCTTTCCTTCCTTTCTTTCATTCAACTCCTCTATCTGTCTGTCCCAATAAGAATGAATAGAGCAGCAGTTCACATCATGGATATACCACTCCATTCACATGGGGCATTTCAGAGCCCTGTGTAGCAGTATTGGTGGGGTCCTAGCGGTCAGACCCTTGGTGATCAGGCATTTGTCCTCTATCTTATAGGAAGGAGATAGCTTAAACTTGTGGAATGGATCAAGATCACATTTTCACCATTTGTGTTGCTTCCTGTTCCTTTATTGTAATCACTTATACCCCCCGATCACTAATTGTTATCCTTGTTAATCACCTGACAGTCCCTACTGACAGAAATGATGGAGCGCTGCAAGAAACTAGGAAACAAGTAAGTGATAACGTGCCAGAACTCTTGGACTTTCCTTGTATTTGCCAATAGTCTTGGGTTTTCGAGGGGTTTATACTATACTAGCTGTGAGCCCGATGCAAATGCATCGGGTGTCTAGAATATTTTTAATTTTTTTTTAGATTTTCAAATAATAATCCAATTATTCCAATGACATCTTGACACCAACCTGCAAGTGTAGCGACTCGCAATGGCCTCGCGGCCATTGCTCGCGCTACACAGCGACTCGCAATAGATCCCCATTGAAAGTATAGGGGGAGTTGCGGCGGCTGAGGTAGCGACTCGCAATGGCCTCGCGGCCATTGCTCGCGCTACCTCAGCGGTAAATCGCTAAGTTTGTGGCCGAGCCTCTGGTTCTATTTTCGGCCAGCGACTCGCAATGGCCGCTTCGCGGCGACGTCACATAGTGACATAGCCACGGCGTTTTCGGGGTCCAACACGATTTTGCCTACGGCAATTATAGAGTAGATTATATGTTATATTATAAAGGGGCATATACTGCCTCGCGCTGCAGTCCCAAATTTTCTGCAATTGGGAATCTCCATTTTTTTAATGTATAAAATTGCTCTTAAAATGCAATTCTCCTATGTATTGGTATTGATTATTATTAATAAGTTATTCTCAACCTTAGTAAAATAAATACCTATTTAGAGGGTAAATAATAACGTACTAATCACTGGGACTGCTAACGATGCCAGGGACGGAGCTGTGGATGCCCGGCCGGAGTGGAGCGATGCTGGCAGTCCCTCCCTCTATTGTCTATGGGACTGTACAGAGCTTTGCTATCTCAGGAGGGCCCATAGACAATGGATGGAGCGATTAGGACAACCCCTTTAAATATACTAAATAAAAAAGTACACCCTCCCTATATATATATATTATATATATATATATATATATATATATATATATATATATATATATATATATATATATATTTTTTTTTTTTTATTATTCCTGTTGAATCCATTTCTGATTTTGACTCAAAAAGTTTTGATTTAATAAAAATTCTCTGAGCTTTTCAGTCTGACCGTATTATTGCGGATGTTCCTCTGTGGATGGCGCGGCTGTATCTTTAGTTTTATGCACTCGCTGATTACCATAAGTTTAATACACTGGTGAGAAATATAACCAAAATTTAATTCTATGAAAAATTCCCCCCAATGAAAGTTAATTTACCGCATTTTGTGGATTATAAAATTTACCCCAAATTTAGAGAAAGAAATTAGGAAAAAAAAAATTAATTAACAAAAAGGGGTGTCCGTCCCATAATCCAAGGTTTGTTTTATAAACAGTATGGCTTACCCGGGAGGGGGGAGAGAGAGAGGTTGCAGTGTTGGTGGAGTGGGGTCACAAGATGCAGGGTCACCGGTGGTGGGGGTCAGCGGCGGCACGGTGGGGCAATGTGGCCGGGAGCTTGAAACAGTGTGGATGGGTTTCCAGGCAGATGCTTGCAGGGCACCATGGATGAGATGGGTGAAAGGAAAATGGCTGCGGAGACAGGGTCTCCTCTGCAGGACGTTTTTGGTGGTGGCACTAGTGTTGTGATGCTGTGTACCAGCAGCGCGAGGAGGGCACCATTAATCTCCCGGAGGTGGACATGATGGACTTAACGAAAATGGCTCCAGAAGCCTAACGGAAAAAGGGACAGAGTGCCCACTCAAGTCACAACTCGCTCTACTAGTGCAGTGGGGGCCTCCTGAGCTGTCTGCCACCAGGCTTTTGCCTCGCAGCTGTGCAACCTGCTACCTGCGCTTCCATTCATGCCTTTGCAAAATTTTACAGGGTGCAAGCACTGGTAGAAAGGTCCTGCAAACTGCAGTGGTCCGAGCTCAGATCTGAGGGCTCTATTCTGTGCCTACCCTTGGTGACTACTTTAGGACGTCCCATGGTCATCTGTGTTCCCCAACGAAGCGATAGAGGAAAGAGGATTTTTGGGTACTCGCCGTAAAATCTCTTTCTTGGAGCCTTCATTGGGGGACACAGCACCCACACTTGAGTACAGTTGTGTTAGTTTAGCTACATTACTTCAATATGTTCTTGTCTTTTTGTTGCTTTTCCTATTGCTTGATTGCTTACTGATTTTCGCCAGTCGGTGGGTATATACTTCTGATGTGGAGCTAGCTTTTTTGCATAGTGTCGGCCTCCTAGTGTCAGCAGCATACACCCATGGTCTCTAAGAAAGTGATTTTATAATTTACCAAAATCTTTTTTTATCTTCTCCTCAGCGCTCTCCTGCTAAACTCAGTGATGTCGGCTTTCAGAGCGGAGTTTATCGCCGCCAGATCAATGGACTTCATTGGAATGATTAAAGAATGTGACGAGGCCGGCTTCCCTAAGGTAGCGTTCATTTTGGCTCACAGAACGGCACATTGTTAGTTATTGGCCGGTTATTTAGTTTAATGACCTCAAACGGTTTCTGCTGCCAACAGATTCAATTAACTCAAGACATACCACACTCTTTCCAAAATATAACAGGACAACCCAAGAAATGTGCTCCAATATTTGTTTCATCCATATTTGTGATAGACCCCTTCCAATAATTAATGGAAATTAAAGGGAATCTGATACCAGGTTTTTGCTACTGCATCTGAGAGCAGCTCAATGTAGAGGCAGAAAGCCTGATTCCAGCGATGTGTCCCTTACTAATCTGCTTCCTGTCATTTTGATAAAATCACTGTGTTCCTCTGCTGTAGATCTAGCTGTTATTTGGATGTGGAGCTCTATAACTCATCCACACCACTGATTGGCAACTTTCTACCCATGTACAGTGTATGCATAAAGCAATCAATCAGTGGTGGGGGCGGGGTTATAAAGGGTCAACAGCGGGGAGCCGCACAGCTCCACCAACTGCATAGTGGCCGCGGTCAGGTATTGCACATCCGTCCCCTATTGAAATCAGTAGGGGTGAATGTGCAGCACCCGGCAGCGGCCTCTATACAGTTGACTAAGCTGTGCAGCTCCACAACTGGTCGTCGCCATGAACTCAAATTTACCCATGATTTACCGGTGTAAACAGTGTAGATAATCTTGTGAGCTGCAGCCAGCCATAACTCTACCATTTTTTCATATTTTTTTTTAATTTCAAAATATTAAGATATTATTTCTGATTAAATTCAGATCTTTCTTGTAGAATTTAGTTTGGAAATTGTAGAGAAATCCATCTCTGAAGGTCTTTTCATTACATTTCCAGTGGCAATGACTTCCTAAGGTACCTTCACATGCGGCAATATTGCTTGCAATTTCACTGGCAAATTGATGGTTGCAGTGAAATCATGGACACATTGTTCTATCTTGTTGCTGTGTACAAATGGAACAATGTGTCCATGATTTCACTGCAACCAGCAAATTGCCAGTGAAATTGCTAGCAAAATTGCCACGTGTGACAGTACCTTAAGAGTAGTCCAGCTGGTATAAAAGGTATATTGGAGTAGTTCATGACCCATTTAACAATGAACGGTAGACCAAACGGTAGACACTGCACTTCCAGCTCTCATTCCGTGTCCTCATTCCTCACCCACTGTCTACCTAGCGTTTTTGACTGACAGGTCACATCTCTTTTTCTGCCTGAGATGCTGCACAGGCACCGAATCATTGGCCAGGGTTGTCTGAGGTCGTACCTGCACAGTAAGCTCCTGATGACATTGTGGGAGCTGGCCTTACAATCTGCACAAGCGGCAAATCATTGGCCAGGGCTGTCTGGGGTCGTACATACACAGTAAGCTCCTGATGACATTGTGATCAACTATTAATGACGCTGATGACTATATGACTGTCTAGCCAGCTAGCTAATGAAAATATGTAGGTATCTAAAATGCTTTTCTAGGGTGGATACAATGATAAAAAAATATATACCGGTATATATATATTATATTATTATTATTTATTGATCACTACATGATCTAAATAACATTGGGGGAGTTTAATAACTAAAAAGAACATGACGGGTTCCCCTTAATTTGCACAGATGCAACCTAATGTTACAGATGTTTTCACAGTTGTGGGCTGTGTATAAAATTGGACCATTTTTTTTTACGTTTTATGACTTTGTTTCAATGTTTTTATTGCGTATATAATAACAAACAAATTATTACATAAAATTAGAACATAAATCTAGACCATTGTCGGTATCACAAAAATATTCCCGTAAAGGGAGGCAACCATCGGTCATCAGAGTCCATCACTAAAACATATTTGTTGTAGAGAATAAGTGGTAGAGCAAACAATAGACATCACTTAACCAAGACCACAACAACATTATAAAAATGAATAAGGGGAAAAGGAACAAGTGTTTAGGGGAAGAGGGAACAAGGTGAAGATTGGGGACAAGAGAGAAAAGAAGGAAGAGGGGAATAGGGGAATAAGGGCGGGAGTCTTCATCGACCAGCTAAGCAAGTTGAGAGTATTGTTGATATAAGGGTGAGGAAAACCCAGCACGTCAGGGCTTATCTGTTACTGTAGGATAGTCATATAATCAGGTAGGCAATCGAACTGTATTATGTGTAGACTGAATCCATGGGTCCCACCAACTGAGCACCTTTTCATGACGGGCAGCATCGTGAGCTAACAAGAGCTCATGTTGAAGATGCAAGTTAAGTGCTATGGTGAGGTCACTAATGGTCAGCATTCTCACAGATCTCCAACATCTAGCAATACACAACCTTGCTCCGAGCAAAATATTTGCCACAATAGGTCGTAATGGAGAGGGCCAGTCCTGCAAACCCAAGCCCAGGAGGGCCAGAGCTGGGCTTAACCGAAACTGGAACGTTTTATGACTTTGATGAATCCCCCCCCCTCAATTATGCACTGATGAATCCCTCACCCATCTCCAATTATGCACTGATGAATCCCTCACCTCTCTCCAATTATGCACTGATGAATTCCTAACCCCCCTCCAATTATGCACTGATGAATCCCTCACCCCCCTCCAATTATGCATTGAAGACCCTCCAATTATGCACTGATGAATCCCTCACCCCCCTCCAATTATGCACTGATGAATCCCTCACCCCCCTCCTATTATGCACTGATGAATCCCTCACCCCCCTCCTATTATGCACTGATGAATCCCTCACCCCCTCCTATTATGCACTGATGAATCCCTCACCCCCCTCCTATTATGCACTGATGAATCCCTCACCCCCCTCCTATTATGCACTGATGAATCCCTCACCCCCCCAATTATGCACTGATGAATCCCTCACACCCCCCCCCCCCCATTATGCACTGATGAATCCCCCACCCCCTTCAATTATGCACTGATGAATCACTCACCCCCTCCAATTATGCACTGATGAATCCCTCACCCCCCCAATTATGCACTGATGAATCCCTCACCCCCCCCCCCCCCATTATGCACTGATGAATCCCCCACCCCCTTCAATTATGCACTGATGAATCACTCACCCTCTCCAATTATGCACTGATGAATCCCTCACCCCCCCAATTATGCACTGATGAATCCCTCACCCCCCTCCAATTATGCACTGATGAATCCCTCACCCCCTCCAATTAGGCACTGTGCAGAACCAACCAATGCAATTAAATACAATTTGTCATTTTTCAAGGCATAGGACAGAAAAATGTGATAAAACCCATGACGTGTCAAGATAGAATGTCATATCCAAGGACAGAAGGGGATCTGTGCTCTTATTGCAGCAGCGCGGATCGTATTGGTCTTCTGTCCTTGGCTATCACAGGACCACCATTTGGGTGGTGGATCCTGCAGCAGCTGTTCGATGTGCATATACTAGTTGTGGGTTTCACAACTAGCCAAGATGAGCAGTTAATGCACTGCATACATTCATTACATTAAGGAGATAAGACTCATTGCTCCTTTGTTTATCCTATGAAAGGTAGAAGGTCAGGATGTTATGATCTTATAAGTTGGATGTTGAGCCTCTCTGCCGCAGTCGTGCAGCTGATTATCCTACTAGATGTGGCTGGTCTCATCTCAGGGCAGCAGTGTGCACCCGGTACATACAAGGATTTCTAATGTAATTAGTTCTGCATTCTGATTTTTCAGGGCATCTCATTCCAGAGGCTTCTGTAATTTTGGGCCATTTTTCTGCCTTTGATCTATTCCTGATTCATGTGTCTCCATGGACCTCAGCCTTGATTAATAAGTAATGAGCAGAGTTTCTGTTTTCCAGCATCTCCTTTTCCGCTCCTTGGGACTGAACGTGGCGCTCGCTGACCCTCCGGAGAATGACAGACTCCAGATTCTAAATGAAGCCTGGAAAGTGATCACTAAGCTGAAAGTCCCTCAGGTATTGAGTCCGTCACCGCAGAATACATGGTCTCCAGACTTGTGAGGAGCCTGCTCCATGTATTATATCTATATCAATACAATGTGAGCTGTCATCATAACCGGGATTATGGGGACATTTAAATCCAGGGCTGTGGAGGTGGTAAGCCAAACATCCGACTCCGACTCCGCAATTTCCCTGAATCCAGCTTCAACTCCACCCAAAGTGGACTCTGACTCCACAGCCCTGTCTTAGTCTGATCTACTTTTCCAGGCATAAATGTAATTTGCGTGGTGCCTTTTTTGACTTCTATATAGCTTTATTGTATCAGAACATGAATGAACATCATGAATAACACTGGTCAACAGCATTTTTGGTGCCAAAGATATTTCATTGAATTTAGGGTAACTTTGGGGTGCTGATTCTGAATATGTCATCAGTTTTGCCAGATTGGCTCAAGTTTTTGAGATTTTTCGTAAAATGTGTAACAAAAAAGACGTTTTTTGCTACTTTTTTAACGAAGTCTGTTATGTTTCTTCTATGTTTTGTCAGTGTATATTCACCACAAATGTAACAGAATGAGTCTGGATCGTTAAGACAACTTCTTCTTGATGAGTTCATGCTTTTCACTGGACAACAGACAACAACATAAAGTTAGTGCCAAAAACCAAGCTATGAACAAACTTTTAGAACACTAATTAACACAAAACTATATTGAGAACTGCTCAGTTCAAGTACTAATCCAAAGAAATTAATGAGATGATGCGTCGCATTTACCAACAAGTGCTATAAATAAGATACCAAAAATCTCAAAAACTTGAGCCAATCTGGCAAAACTGATAGCATATTCAGAATCAGCACCCCAAAAATACCCCAAATTCATTAAAATATTTTGGGCACCAGAAAAAAAAATTTTTTTTGTTGACCTGTGTAATCATTCTGTCAAGGGTGACGTACTTGTGAAGTGTGAACAGGACAGCAATGGAGACCCCATAGCAAAAATACAACTAGGACGCACACTTTAGTATAAGGTTTTGCCTCATAGGACAGTGTTTATGTCCGCCTTTGAATGAGAAGGAAGCCGCAGCACACTCCCGGAACGTAAAATAGTCCTTCTTTATTTAGGCAAACCTAAAACTGGTTCACAATACTGGAGTAGCGTGGGGGGAGAGAGGGAGGATAAGCAGGTGGTAAGAGGACAACAGCTGTTTCGTGCACTAGTGCTTCTACAGGTCCAGTGGGATTGGACTTGTTGAAGCACTAGTGCACGAAACAGCTGTTGTCTTCTTACCACCTGCTTATACTTCCTCTCTCCCATTGTTGAAGCACTAGTGCATGAAACAGCTGTTGTCCTCTTACCACCTGCTTATACTTCCTCTCTCCCATTGTTGAAGCACTAGTGCACAAAACAGCTGTTGTCCTCTTACCACCGTCTTTTGTCCTCCCTGTCTCCCATTGTTGAAGCACTAGTGCATGAAACAGCTGTTGTCCTCTTACTACTTGCTTGTCCCTCTCTTCCCCCCACGCTACTCTGGCGTTGTGCACCAGTTTTATGTCTTCCTAAATAAAGAAGGACTATTTTCAGTCCGGGAGCATGCTACGGCTTCCTTAATTTTTCATTGATTGTTTTCTGCCTGGATTAAGCTGTGCCGGCTGAGCATTACTGCAAGGACTTCTCCCCATGGAATCAAGGTACCTCAGCTATTCAGCTCTCTAAAAGTGCAGTCGGGCCCACATATACCATCATCTTTTGTTGTATTGTTTGTGTCCGCCTATAGCTTTAGGCTCAGATACTCTTTCCTTAAGGCCAGGTTCACACGAGCATAATTCAGTTTGTATACTGACTGCTACAGTATATCCAGACTGAACGCAGGTCTCCCAACCCAAACTTTCAGCCTCATATCTGTCTATCAAGGTGTAGATTTGGGTGGTGAGACCCACGATCTGTATATGGACTGTAAAGTAGACTCCTGTAAACCTGTCTGAGACCACAGGCACAAACTGGCTATCGCGGATAGACTAGGCACAAGCCGCTCTGTTTGCCAGAACCCCGATAAATCTTGACACCCTTTAACCTCTATACAGGGATCTGGATTTACAACCGGGTCCAGGAGATTTGTCAGTTTATGGAAGGCTGCCGTCCAGAGACAAGAATAGTTGCCGAGCAGGCTCAAAGCTAGGAGGTCATGAAAAAGTCAAAATCAGGATCGGCTAGAGTAGTCAGGGAGCCGGACCAAGACCGAGATGGCAGTAAGTTAGAGAAGCGTCCAAAAAACAGACCGAGGTAAAACAGGAAAAACACCAGTATGGACAGGAGACTTGACAGGGAAGCAACAAGCTATATCTGGCAGCTTCCAGGAAGAGACTGTAGGTATTTGTAGGGTGTGGTGCTTTCTAATAGGCTGATGACTTCAGCTGGACAGCACACACACCCACTCTGTTAGACTCGGAAGTAGTGCAGGTTCTAGTATGGATTGGTAGAGCCTGCATTGTCCAGAGATTCTGGCACAGGCTTCTCCTCTATCACCAGCATCACCTACAGTATGAATACAGTGGCGCCTGATGACAGGAGCAGAAGTCACAGGAGCAGGCTGTGGTGGAGATGTGACAAAACCTAGCCTAAAATGTAGTTTCTCAAATGCTTCATTGGGGGACACAGGAACCATGGGCGTATGCTTCTCTGATTCTTGTGTTCACCCTTCCCCCCCCCCCCCTCAATGAAGGCTAAGAGAATGGGATTTCTCTAACGCTTAATTGGGGGACACGGAAGATCATGAGTATATGCTGCTGCCACTAGGAGGCGACACTAGAGAATGGGATATTTTGGGCAAGTTCAAAAATCCTCTCTTTGCACTGGTTGTAACCACCTCATTGAAACAGGAGTGGACTCGGATTGATTGTCCCTTTTGCAAAAGCTTCATTGCACATAATGTTCTGCCAATATGATATATACGGACGTGGTTACACACCTGAGTGGATGGAAGACAGACAGAAAGCCCCCAGACCAGAGATCTTCTACAGATAAACCTTATTCTTATGTATTACTAGTTCATGAAGTATTACTATGTTACCAAGTTTTTTCAATTGGGCGATGTCCTTATGTCCAAAAAACAGAGTCTTCCCCAAAATATAACAAAATTGATGTCTCATCCAGAAGACCCCATAGGTGGAAAGCCCCTCTTTATGCTTTGTACAACCACAATGTAGTTGGATATAAGTCACATCTATACGGATGAAGATTCTGCTTTCTTTTCTCTGGGTAGTATGCATTTATTTCAGCTTATTTTTCTTGCAGGATTACATTAACTGTGCAGAAGTCTGGGTTGAATACTCCTGCAGACACTTTACGGTGAGGGGGTTTGAGCTATAAGTAATAAATCTTTATCATGGTTCATCAAACGTTGGGTTTCTGTCTTAGTAATGGTGCATTGCCAGAATATGACATCACTTTATGATCGTTGGGAGTCTTATCTTTTGGGGTCCCCCATGTTCCCCCTGTACATGAAAATTCTGAGATCACAGAACTAGTTTTTTTTTCACATGTAATAAATGTGAGCAATTTCCAATTCAGTATGGTTCATGCAGATCCTAACTCATTTTTTGCTACACGGTTGCGCTCCCTAACTCCAGATTTGCAGCCTGACCCGATATTACTTGGAGCTGCAGATCCCCTATGTAAGTCAATCCGTGGTCAGGTGCTATTGTGCAGAAAAACAGTGAAGGGGCACAGCCCTAAATCAGTGCTTAATTCTCAGGATCAGTGTGGGGGTCCCAGAGCTCTGACCTAACCGATCATAAAGTGTCGGCATATCCTATTGAAAGAAATAGTTTGTATGGAGGATGTGACAATGACCGCAGCCTCTGCCCCCTGTCCTGATGATGCTTCATTTGCTTCCGTTGTTTCAGGGTGGAGGTAGAAGTTTTGACGGTGACCGCAGCCGTTGCCCCCTGTCCTGATGGTGCTTCATTTCCTTACATGGTTTCAAGGTGGAGGTAGAGGTTGTGACCATGACCACAGCCTCTGCCCCCTGTCCTGATGGTGCTTCATTTCCTTCTGTTGTTTCAGGGTGGAGGTAGAGGCTGTGACAGTGACCGCAGCCTCTGTCCCCTGCTCTGATGACACTTTGTTTGAGTATCACAGCATATACTGGGATTCTCAAACAAAGGACCAAGAGAGCATGGGGCAGAGGCTGCGGTCACTGTCACAGCCTCTACTCCACCCTGAAACAATGGAAGGAAATGAAGCATCATCAGGGCAGGGGGCAGAGGCTGTGGTCATTGTCACAACCTCTACCTCCACCCTGAAACAACGGAAGGAAATGAAGCACCATCAGGACAGGGGGCAATGGCTGCGGTCACTGTCAAAACCTCTACCTCCACCCTGAAACAATGGAAGGTAATGAAGCACCATCAGGACAGGGGGCAGAGTCTGTGGTCCCTGCCACAGCTTCTACCTCTTTCCTGAAACAAAGGAAATGAAGCACCATCAGGGCAGGGGGCAGAGTCTGTGGTCCCTGTCACAGCTTCTACCTCTTTCCTGAAACAAAGGAAATGAAGCACCATCAGGGCAGGGGGCAGAGTCTGTGGTCCCTGTCACAGCTTCTACCTCTTTCCTGAAACAAAGGAAATAAAGCACTATCAGGGCAGGGGGCAGAGTCTGTGGTCATTGTCACAACCCCTACCTCCACCCTGAAACAACGGAAGGAAATGAAGCACCATCAGGGCAGGGGGCAGAGGTTGTGGTCACTGTCACAGCTTCTTCCTCCTCCTGAAATGAAGGAAACGGAGTTGGGAAAAAATATCAATAGTAGTTAGATAGGGAATTTTTAATACAGCCATATTACAAATTAGTTTAGATTGGGTCAATAAAAAGGGATTTAGATTGGAATCTCTTCACCCTTTGGACCACCTCTACCATAATAGTTACGGTGCAAACTGAAAACCCATATAATATTTTGCATTGAGGACATGATTGGGCATATATCATTGCAGCTTATACTCTATAAATGTGTACATATGTTTGCAGAAGAGAGAGGTGAACACCATTCTGGCGGATGTGATTAAACACATGACCCCGGATCGGGCATTTGAAGAAGCCTATCCTCAGGTAAGACTGACAATACATCAGGTACAGGAATTTCAGTTTTTGGTACAGTTGTCAAAATCGTATGCTGTAAATGTGATCTGTGTGTAAAAAAATACTAGTGTGGGTGAGAAATCTGCACCTATCCATATATGCCCATATAACGTTTATGTGCCTGCAACACGTCCACGGTCAGCGGCTCCTTTCTACTGTGTAAGTAGCAGTCCCTTGCAGTAGTCCGGCATTACATAGAGGTTTTTAAGTTTTTTGCTTTTCTTTTTAAATCCAGTGTCATCTGTGCGACACCATGCCATGTGGATTTTGGGGCATGCACGTTTCTTATATGAGTATACCCAATCCCATTGCAGTATGAACAGACACAAATAAAGCTGTTGTCCCATCTTGTATATTTATGACATCCACTGGTTATGCCATAAGCCGGGATCCACATTTCTGATGAGAACTGAGCCACATTGGGTAATATTAGTAAACAATGTGCAGTGTTCTCTATTCATTTGCAAATTTTGAAAGTCCCATACAAGGGAATGGGGGAGAGCGGCGCACGCTCAGCCACCTGACTGTCCTCAGAGGTGTAACTCCACTCCGCTCTCGAGATGGATGAGGGACCTAACAGACACAGGTGGATATGACACAAATCTATGACAAACTTTTAAGATTTTTTTTTTTTTATTTGAAAATTGTTTTATCTCACTTTATTGGGGGACACAAGAACTATGGCTTAAGCTGCTGCCACCTATGAGCAGGAGACTAACCCATTGTGTCCCCCAATGTAGTCTGATAGAGATTTTACACTGAGTACCAAAAATCTTCATTTTTACTAGCAAAGTCCATAATAAACTGATCAGAATGCTTGCTGCTGCTGTGAGCCCAATGGTCTGTTGTAACCTGTGGAGGAATCTTCTAGTTAGTGTTCATCGAGATGGATGTGGAACCTAACAGACACAAGTGGATATGACACAGATCTATGAGAAGCCTTGAAAAGTTATTTTCTGCTGTTGAAAATTGTTTTCTCTCGCTGGAGGACACAGGAACAATGGGTTAATCTGCTGCGACCTATGGGCAGGAAACTAACCCATGGTTCCTGTGTCCCCCAATGTAGTCTACAAGATAATTTTTGGTACTCACCGTAAACTCTTTCATTTTTACCAGCATAGTCCACAATAAAACGATTAGATCGCTTGCTGCTGCCACTGCTCCTGTGGTCCCTATGATTTGTTGTAACCTGCGGAGGAACCTTCTATTTGGTGATCTTCGAGATGGGATGTTAGACCTAATGAATGTCTTTAAATATATCCCGGCACACAATAAAAGAAGAGAGATGATTATCCTTTTTGTGTTTTTTATTTTTGAAGGTGAAAAACAGGTTGTATCACACAACGTTTCGGCTCCAGTTGAGCCTTTCTCAAGTGAGTCCTGTTTGAGGTACTCAGCATATGACTCCGTCCTTTGTGTCATTGCAGCAGCATGGTGGCTGGTCTGGGTGGATGGACAGGAGCCTAATGAATGTGACACAAATCTATGAAAAGCCTCTGATGGTACCTTTACACGCCGCTACCGAAAGGTAGAAACCAGCAGGTGTCGGTGACAATTGTACCTTTTACCTTCAAAACACAGCGAAGTGGCGGCGTGTAATTCAGGTTGTTGCTCCCTGTCTCTTTGGATACCTGTCTTTCAGCCATGCTGAAAAACAAGCAGGTATAACCCCTATGGTGGTGGCGTGTAATCGGGGCACAGGCACAGTATTTGAATTACCTGGGGCGTGCTTGAGCGTCATGTATACCATGCCTTATCAGCTACCATTGGTGGGGGCTACTGTGTACCCATTGGCTGTCCCTGAACAGGGCGACATATTTAACGAGCTGACCAGTCACAATACGCATTTGCTATAGCGTCATGTATTAGGCAGCCTCCCTGCGCTGGCTGGCCAATCATGATGTTATTGCATTGTCCAATCACCGTACGAGCGTCGCATAATACACTACTCTGTCACGCCTATGTACTTACGGCGCACAATATGTACGGCCAGATTCCCTTGTGGTAGCGGCGTGTAAATTTAGGGAAGGTGCTCCATAGAAGGTAACCTGCGGCACCCGTCGGCACTTCCGGGGAACGAAAATACCTTCTGTGGAGCACCTTGTGGCGGCGTGTATATGCGGCATCAGGTACTGTTAGCAACCGTTGAAAACGCGCGCATGCACGTGCGGTGCCTACCTGTTGCTACCCGCGGTAGCGGCGTGTAAAGGTACCATAAGAGTTTTTTTTCTGCTTTTGAAAATAGTTTTCTCTCGATTTATTGGGGGACAAAGGAACAATGGGTTAGTCTGTTGCCACCTAGGGGCAGGAGACTAACCCATCGTTCTTATGTCCCCTAATGTAGACTATGAGGAAGATCTTACCGTGAGTACCAAAAATCTTAATGGTTACCAGCAAAGTCCACAATAAACTGAACGGAATGCTTTCTGCTGCCGCTTTTGCTGGGCGTCCCTATGATTTGTTGTAACCTGCGGAGGAATCTTCTAGTTGGTGATCATCGCGATGGATGTGATACCTAACAGACATAGGCGAATATGACACAGATCTACGAGAGGCCTCGAAGAGTTTTCTGCTTTTTAAAATTATTTTCTTTGGCTTTATTGGGGGATAAAGGAACCAATTGGTTAGTCTTCTGCCACCTATGGACAAGAGAGTAACCCATGGTTCCTGTGTCCCCCAATGTACTGTAGTCTACAAGATAGATTTTATGGTGAGTACCAAAAATCTTCATTTTTACGTGCAAATTTCACAATAAACTAAACAGTATGCTTGGTGCTACCGCTGCCGGGAATTCCTATAATCTGTTGTAAACTGCGGAGAAACATTTTAGTTAGTGATACATTTCCCTGCAGCGCCACCGCAGGTAATCTGAAGAATTACACAGTTTTGACTAAAATCAGTGAGTGGTTCTTCTAATGTACGGGCATATTGGGTCCTCTATCCTCAGAAACGCTCTCTAATCTGACTGATCTGGTGTCCTAAACACCCGTCTGTTAGCTCAAAAGAGGGCGTTTGACAATGGGTTAATTTCCGCCGCTTAGATTTTGCATTTTACCTTTGCGTTATTTGGTGTTTTCCAGCTCCAGTCTGTAATGACTAAAGTGGTTGCCCATTTTCACGACTTCTCCATCCTCTTTTCTGTGGTGAGTTCTCCCTTCATTGTCGACAATATAGATTTTCTTATCCATTATAGTCATATTCGATTTTTTTTGGAGTTAAGTCTTGTTAAAAGCCAAATATCTTGGTTTTAGGAGAAATTCCTGCCCTTTATGGACATGTTCCAGAAAGAAAGTGTTAGAGTGGAGGTTTGCAAATGCATCATGGAGGCCTTTATCAAGTAAGTACTTTACACTGTAGGTCGAGATTTCTAAATGTACAGTCTAGATCCCCAAAACAATAAAGGGGTATTCTTAAAGAGGTTTTCCACTATTTAATGTGACCCCCTTTCTTTTGTCCTAACTATAGCTAACTAACACTTCCATAATATACTTCTTCTACCTACCCTGCTCCTGTAAGCTAATCTCTAATAGGCTCATAGGCTTTTGTTGTAGCTGTGATCATTATGGGCTGGAGACTGGAATTGGACCAACTGAGCAGGACATGTCACTGGAGGAGGCGGGGCTGCCATTCTGTGAGTGACAGCAGTGTGGGCACGTCATTGTCGCAAGCGGAGCTGCCTCTGTAAGTGACAGCAGTTTGGCAGAACATACTTCGTTCTCCTCTCAGCCCCCACATGTGACGTGCCCTGCTCAGTTGTTCCCAATCCAGTTTTTAGACCAGAGGAATCAAAGCTACAGCAATTATAAAGGTATTTACGAGCCTAAGAGAGATCAGTTTACAGTAGCAAGGTAGGAAGCAGAAGTATATTGGGAAAGTGTTAGGAAAAATGAAAGGGGGTCAGATTAGTAGTGGAAAACCCCTTTAAGATAGGAAGTTGACCCTTATCCTTGGATAGGCAATAGCTTTCCAATTGTTGGAGGTCCAATCTCGGCGATCAACACCTATCCGAAAACCCGAGGCACTGAAGAGCCCTGTGTGGATGGAGCGTTGGTTGATCGCGTTCACCGCCGCTCCAGTCATTCTTCTGGTAGTGCCGAAGACCAGCTAAATGTAGCACTTGACTATCTCCGGCGATCCCATAGGAAATGAATGGAGCAGAGTAGCGCATGATCAACCACCGCTTCATACGTTCGAGATCGGTGGGGGTCCCAGCAGTCAGACCCCCCATCAATTGGGAATAGGATAGCTAACAACTTCCTAACTTCAGAATAACTTCTCATTTGTGTTAGCCTCAAACTAGAATGACCTTTAATGGCAATCTCATCAATAGATAACTGAATACTGCTTAGTTTCCTCCTGTACCGTACAATACATTTCTATACAATTTGTGTTCTGTCCATAGACATCAGCAGGAGGTGACCAAGGATCCGGTCATCCTGAACGCTCTCCTCCATGTGTGTAAGACCATGCATGACTCCGTGAAGTAAGACTTTCCTTCCATTGCAGATTTTTTTAACTTCATTCTGTTACATTGGAAATCATTGAACATCCATATTGGAAAAAGCTCTTAAAGGGCTTATCCGTCATTACAGTTAGGGCCAGAAATATTTGGACAATGACACAATTTTCGCTAGTTGGGCTCTGCATGCCACCACATTGGATTTGAAATGAAACCTCTACAACAGAATTCAAGTGCAGATTGTAACGTTTAATTTGAAGGGTTGAACAAAAATATCTGATAGAAAATGTAGGAATTGTACACATTTCTTTACAAACACTCCACATTTTAGGAGGTCAAAAGTAATTGGACAAATAAACATAACCCAAACTAAATATTTTTATTTTCAATATTTTGTTGCGAATCCTTTGGAGGCAATCACTGCCTTAAGTCTGGAACCCATGGACATCACCAAACACTGGGTTTCCTCCTTAATGCTTTGCCAGGCCTTTACAGCCGCAGCCTTCAGGTCTTGCTTGTTTGTGCGTCTTTCCGTCTTAAGTCTGGATTTCAGCAAGTGAAATGCATGCTCAATTGGGTTCAGATCTGGTGATTGACTTGGCCATTGCAGAATGTTCCACTTTTTTGCACTCATGAACTCCTGGGTAGCTTTGGCTGTATGCTTGGGGTCATTGTCCATCTGTACTATGAAGCGCCGTCCAATCAACTTTGCAGCATTTGGCTGAATCTGGGCTGAAAGTATATCCCGGTACACTTCAGAATTAATCTGGCTACTCTTGTCTGCTGTTATGTCATCAATAAACACAAGTGACCCAGTGCCATTGAAAGCCATGCATGCCCATGCCATCACGTTGCCTCCACCATGTTTTACAGAGGATGTGGTGTGCCTTGGATCATGTGCCGTTCCCTTTCTTCTCCAAACTTTTTTCTTCCCATCATTCTGGTACAGGTTGATCTTTGTCTCATCTGTCCATAGAATACTTTTCCAGAACTGAGCTGGCTTCTTGAGGTGTTTTTCAGCAAATTTAACTCTGGCCTGTCTATTTTTGGAATTGATGAATGGTTTGCATCTAGCTGTGAACCCTTTGTATTTACTGTCATGGAGTCTTCTCTTTACTGTTGACTTAGAGACAGATACACCTACTTCACTGAGAGTGTTCTGGACTTCAGTTGATGTTGTGAACGGGTTCTTCTTCACCAAATAAAGTATGCGGCGATCATCCACCACTGTTGTCATCCGTGGACGCCCAGGCCTTTTACAGTTCCCAAGCTCACCAGTCAATTCCTTTTTTCTCAGAATGTACCCAACTGTTGATTTTGCTACTCCAAGCATGTCTGCTATATCTCTGATGGATTTTTTCTTTTTTTTCAGCCTCAGGATGTTCTGCTTCACCTCAATTGAGAGTTCCTTTGACCGCATGTTGTCTGGTCACAGCAACACCTTCCAAATGCAAAACCACACACCTCGAATCCACTCCTGACCTTTTAACTACTTCATTGATTACAGGTTAACGAGGGAGACGCCTTCAGAGTTAATTGCAGCCCTTAGAGTCCATTGTCCAATTACTTTTGGTCCCTTGAAAAAGAGGAGGCTATGCATTACAGAGCTATAATTCCTAAACCCTTTCTCCGATTTGGATGTGGAAACTCTCATATTGCAGCTGGGAGTGTGCACTTTCAGCCCATATTATATATATAATTGTATTTCTGAACATGTTTTTGTAAACAGCTAAAATAACAAAACTTGTGTCACTGTCCAAATATTTCTGGCCCTAACTGTATTTATTTTTTTTAGTCCATAGTGTTCTGATATCTATGATATGTCGCTGCACCGCCACTTCTCCTCTACTTTCCCCAGTTTATGTTTACATGGCCTTAGTCGCGGCATCATATCTATCACGTGACTGCTGCAGCCAATCACAATGATCGATGATTTGGTGCCTCTGGACTGCAAAAAGCCACCCGACGCTCCAAATTCTACTTGGTTTATCCGTTCTATGGTCATAACTACAAAAGTGCAATAATAAAAAACAAATGTATTTTATATATGCTTCCCCAATTCAATGTCATTATTTTTTAAAGGAATTGTCCTGTTCAAACAAGTGAGTGGATAGGTGATAACTTGCTGATTGGGGGGTCTCACCGCCAGGACCTGCACTGAACGGTAGAATGGCCAGACGTGCAGATTGGACACATGATCACCCCTTCATCCATTCTCTGTGGGGTTTCTGGAAAGAGCCAAGCACGGCCCCATGGAGATTGACTATAGCAGTGGTCCAGCCTGTGCACTGCTGTTCCTTTGTTAAACTGAGAGGTGTCCTATTCTGCCGATCGGTGAAGATCCCAGCAATTTAACCCCCCTCTATACTTAGTCATTTATCCTTTGTAACCTATTTTCACCGGACACCCATTTTTAAGTATGGAACTTATAGTTCTCTCTTTGCAGCACCCAGCAGCCCCATAGAGAATGACTAGAGCAGCGGTCCAGCCTGTGCACTGCCGTTCCGTTCCATATTTACAGCAATAAGTGTCCTGTTCTGCCGATCGGTGCGAATCCCAGTAGTTTAACCCCCATTGATCCACACTTAGTCATTTATCCTTTGTAGTGTATTTTCACTGGACACCCATTTTTAAGTATGGGACTTATAGTTCTCTCTTTGCAGCACCCAGCAGCCCCATAGAGAATGACTACAGAAGCGGTCCAGCCTGTGCATGGCTGCTCCATTTTAACATTGAAAAGTGTCTTGTTCTGCTGATCGGTGCAGATCCCAGCGGTTGGACTGATCTACAAATAGTCATTTATCCTTTGTAACTTATTTTCACCGGACACCCATCTTTAAGTATAGGACTTATAGTTCTGTCTTCGCAGCGCCCTGCAGCCCCATAGAGAATGACTAGAGTCGCGTTCTATTCCATTTTTACAGTGATAAGCGCCCTATTCTGCCAATCGATGCAGATCCCAGCGGTTGCACCTCAACTTATCAACAATTAGTTATTTATCCTTTGTAACTTATTTTCACCGGACACCCATCTTTAAGTATGAGACTTATAGTTCTGTCTTCGCAGCGCCCTGCAGCCCCATAGAGAATGACTAGAGCAGCGGTCCAGCCTGTGCACTGCTGCTCCATTTTAACATCTCAGCGGTTTAACCCCTATTGATCTACACTTAGTCATTTATGCTTTGTAACTTATTTTCACCGGACACCCATCTTTAAGTATGGGACTTACAGTTCTCTCTTCGCAGCGCCCTGACCCTGGAGGATGAGAAGAGGATGCTGGCTCACCTCATTAATGGATTCATCAGAATGGTAGGCTGATTCCTGCTTCTCATCATGTACATGGACGACTGATGCTTTACTAGAGCTTTTAAGGATCTACATGCCAGATATAAGAAATCACTGATTATCGCCAACAGGGTTTATTTTCTTGAAAGCTCCTTTTCATTCTGGAAAGATTTTACCATTTATTATCCCCTCTTATAACGTAAGCTGATTGGTTGTTTTTCCTTGTGTCTTAAAGGGAATCTGGCAGCAGGTTTTTGCTGTGTAAGCTGTAAGGGTTGAAAAAACAAAAATCAACTGTGCCTCTCTTATCAGTGTGTGTGCTATTGTTTACTTAAAGAAAAGGTTTTATTACCTGGTGATTACCATTACAGGACAAGTTTGCCCGACACCCCCCTGCTGTGATTGACGCTTTCAATGCACAATCTCTAAAGAGCCTGGTGTGGGCATGAGCAGCTCTCCCAGCTATGCTGTATTGCTAAAACTAAATGCTTTGATTGTGTCAGAATGGCTGCAGTCAATAATCTATGTTATATATTGCTGAATTCAGGGATTCTTTGCCTATATCATGCTGTTCTCAGATGAGGTAGCAAAAACCTGACAGATTCCCTGCAAAGTCAATCCCTATGTAATTTATAGCCTACATCTAACCTCTGCTGTTCTTGCTTCTGTACTCTCAGTGATCATGATATTGAGTATTTAGTAATACACAGCAACCATTCTAATGCATGGCCGTCTGTGTAATGCTTGGACAGGCTGCTTCAGCAAGATGATTTTTCTGAGGTATATGGCCAGCTATATATTTCCCCTACACTGTACAAGTCCACCAGAGTGGAAGGTGCAGATGGAACATATAGAATGCTGCATTTCTGCAGTGTGTCAGTAGGTGGCGCTGAGTCTTACTATACAAGTTTAATACTAATTTACTATTGTTTTACAGTAATAACCTGAGGGTTATGGGAAATTGATTCTTGGGTTCACAGAAATATTGGGAATATGGAGACTATATCAGCCCTAAGACCTCACTACAAAATTTACTTAGAACGATTAAACCTTTATTATTTATCTTAATTATTTTGTCCAGCATGGAAGCTATGACATTTTACAAATCTCATTTTTAGACAATTTGTCTTAATTCCTGTAAAAAAAAATAAAATTAAAATGTGGTTTCTAAAGCTCTGCTTTTCCCCAGTCTATATGCTTTCCTTTAGCTGCATTGATATCACACTGCACACATTGGAAGAACAGATGATGGCAGTGATGGGTCGGCACCTGAGTATTCTGCTCATCACAACAATCTCCTGCACAAATTTGTCCCCAGTGAGACACAGGCGCTGAGATGACCCATCACTGCCATCATCTGTACTCCAAATGAGCACGTTCTGATACACAGTCATGGCTGGTCAGTGGTGGCACCCTTGAAATTGTTCCTGAAAATGATGTATTTCGCACAGAAATGTATCGCAGTTACACATGTTTTGTTATACACGTGTTTATTTCCTTTGTGTGTATTGGAGCAACACAAAAACATTGAAAAAAAAGGCAATTTGGACATAATTTCCAGGCAAAATTGTGAGTTACTTTGTTTCAAGCACGTAACGCTCGTTCAAACTCGCCTGTGGCAAGTAAGAGGTGTGGGCAATATAAAAATCACATAGAAACCAGATAAAAAGAGGAGAAGTTGACTTACCGTAATCTCTGCTTTGTGTATCACACTAAGTATGGAGGACAGAAAGAGGGAACTGTCTGAGCAGGTGAGAACTAAGTATGGAGAACAGAAAGAGGAGAAGAGAACTGTCTGACGACATGAGGACTGAATACGGAGAACAGAAAGAGGAGAAGAGAACTGTCTGAGGATGTGAGGACTGAGTATGGAGAACAGGAAGAGAAAAGGAAAACTGGCTGAGGAAGTGAGGACTGAGTATGGAGAACAGGAAGAGGAGAAGAGAAATGGCTGAGGAAGTGAGGACTGAGTACAGAGAACAGAAAGAGAAGAGAACTGTCTGAGGACGTGAGGACTGAGTATGGAGAACAGGAAGAGAAAAGGAAAACTGGCTGAGGAAGTGAGGACTGAGTATGGAGAACAGGAAGAGGAGAAGAGAAATGGCTGAGGAAGTGAGGACTGAGTACAGAGAACAGAAAGAGAAGAGAACTGTCTGAGGACGTGAGGACTGAGTCTAGAGAACAGGAAGAGAAAAGGAGAACTGGCTGAGGAAGTGAGGACTGAGTATGGAGAACAGGAAGAGGAGAAGAGAACTGTCTGAGGAAGTGAGGACTGAGTATGGAGAACAGAAAGAGGAGAAGAGAACTGTCTGAGGAAGTGAGGACTGAGTATGGAGAAGAGAACTGTCTGAGGACTTTAGAACCAAAATTGTTGAAAAATATCAACAATTTCAAGGTTACAAGTCCACCTCCAGACATCTTGGTGTTCCTTTGCCTACGGTGCAGAACATAATTAACAAGTTTACACCCCATGGAACTGTAGCTAATCTCCCTGGAGGTGGACAGCAGTGAAAAATTGATGAAAGGTTGCATCTGGTGCGAATGGTGTATAAGCTGCCACCAATCAGGTTCTAAAGAAATTCTATCTGTCCTGCTGGGTCAGGGTCATGACTGAAACACAACTAAAGCACAATAGACTAGGGAAAAGTAGGGGTTTGGAAGCCTCTTGTATGCAATTTTTTTTATAAACATGAAGACAAATCCTTTTAATAAAGTGATTTGTAAAGGCTCAGAACTTTCCAAGTTCGACAAAGTTATTAAAGAAAATAAAAAAAAGTTTAGTTAACCTGTTGGCTGCTGAAATCCAGTCTGTTGCCTTGCAGATATCCTTTATCTTCAGAGTTGTGGTAGGAGTTTGAGTTACACCAGAGCCGGCACTGATCTCTGTTTACTCCTCAGGTCTCCTTTGGGCGTGACTTTGAACAACAGCTCAGTTTCTATGTGGAGGCCCGAGCTCTGTTCTGCAATCTGGAGCCGGTCCTTGTCCAGCTAATTCATGTGAGTGGTGTCTAGGAGGGGGTGTCTCTGCTGTAGAGCGCAGTGAGCGGCGCATAGCTCTGCGTGTATGTCACCCATTACCGATCACTCCGGAGGATCGCGTGCAGCGCGCCCATCATACTGATGACAGCTTTACACTTCAGCCGCCCAACTGTATCCTATATGAGACTCAATTTATTGCCAAAAAAATATACAATAGAAAAAGAGACTAAACAGCTCTATATAACACACACGCAGGAATGTAACCCCAGAAATGGTATAATGCCAATGAAGAGGTGAGGATTGATCCTTATAGTCAGTTATTAATCCCTATCAGTTATTATCCCATTATCAGTTATTAATCCCCATCAGTTATTATACCATTATCAGTTATTAATCCCTATGAGTTATCCCATCACCAGTTATTGATCCTTATCAGTTGTTCTGTATTGTTAGATGGTGAGTAGAGAAACTCCCGTCTTGAAGTCATTATAGAAAACTCACTAATTCTTGACAAAGATTTCAACTGATCAGGAATTATCACTTCTTAGTTGCTTCATTGGGGACACAGGAACCATGGTTTAGTCTGCTGCCACCTGGAGGCTGACACTATTATTACATCTTTAAAGGGAACCTGTCACCTGGATCTAAGCCCCTACACTATCACTACCTGTCCCTACACCTTCCTAGCTGTTCCCTATCTATCCCTCTCTGAGCTAAATCCGCCCTAAAAAGCTGCAGAAAAATAAGTTATAACTTACAGGAGTCCCTGAGGCTTGGGACTGAAAAGGCGACTCCAGGCTCCATTGTGCCCTCCTCAATGGTGCAGCGCACGTACCGCTAGGCGGCGTTATTATTTATTGCAAGCCGCCTCTTTAATTTGGAATCTCCCGCCCTCTGTAGTACTATCAAGCACCGGCCGCTACGTACTTCCGGCGCGGTGCATTATGGGCCGCTCACGTGACGTCCCCCATTGCATTATGGGCCGATCACGTGATCGCCCCCAGTTCATTATGGGCCTGATCATGTGATCGCCCGGCTCCGCGCATGCACAATGCGCCTATTGAAGCCGGGCCGATCACGTGATCAGGCCCATAACGCACTGGGAGAGATCACGTGAGTGGCCCATAATGCACCGCGCTGCAAGTGACGTTGCGGCCGGTGCTTGATAGAACTACAGAGGGTGTAGATTACAAATTAAAGAGGCGGCTTGGTAGAAAGAATAACGCCGCCAGCGGGGCATGCGCTGCACCATCGAGGAGGGCACAATGGAGCCTGGAGCCGCCTTTTCAGTCCCCAAGCCTCAGAGACTCCTGTAAGTTATAACTTATTTTTCTGCAGCTTTATAGGGTGGATTTAGCTCATAGACAGGTAGTGATAGTGTAGGGGCTTAGATCCAGGTGACGGTTCCTTTAAAGCTGGCTTCTCTCCAGTAGACTATCCCTAGTCTGCTCAATTTAGCATAGACATGGCTGAGTCTCAGACTGACATTTGTTTTGGTTAGATTGGGTGCTAACCTACCCTGGGGACTTCTTTAGGATGTCCCATAGTTCCTATGTCCCCAATAAAGCTACTGAGAAATTAAGATGTTTGGTACTCACCGTAAAATCTTATTTTTGTAGTTTCATTGGGGGACACAGAATCCACTCTTGGTTGCTCAGTTGGGTGTGCATTTAAGTTGGGGTGGTTATCCTTTTCCTGTCATTTCTTGATGCTTTAGTTCTTTTGGCTTCTACTGCTTTCCCACTAAGTGAGGAGGCTTGGTGCTGGCAGGCGAGATATAGTACACTGGGGAGGAGACAACATGTATTGTTCATGTCATCCTCCAGGTGGCAGCAGACTAACCCATGGTTCCTGTGTCCCCCAATGTAGGCTACAAGAAAGAAATTTTACATTGAGTACCAAAAATCTTCATTTAGGCACCATACACATAACTAGTATTAGCGGGGTCTGACAGCATTTCCTTTTCATATCTATCACATTCATCTCGTGCAGGCATGATAATGGGAAATGTGAGGGTGATCAATGCCAGTGAAAGTAACCGGAATAGGCTAATAAATAAGATCTGTATCTAGTTGTCATTTTATTGTTTCCCTAGAGCGTCAACCATTTGGCCATGGAAACCAAGAAGGTGATGAAAGGGAATCATTCAAGAAAGACGGCCTCATTTGTCAGGGTGGGTGTGATGTCGCTGTACCCCATAATTATACATTAACAGCGTTAGTGTTCAGGCTTTACGCAAATAAGTTCTGTCATTATTAAAGGGGTTGTCCATTACTGTATAAGTTTATTTAACTGGACTTTTCACATTTGGGAAAACTCCATCCCCAATGCAGTTGACTTGAAAACAAAGAAGCTGCACTTGAGACAAGTGTGAATGAAGCCCCAGTATCATGTTATGTAGAATGAACGTCTTGCACCATGAAAACTATCATACAAGTGTTCTGTTTGTTCCAGGCTTGTGTTGCCTTCTGCTTTATCACCATTCCTTCTCTGACCAGCATCTTCACCCGACTCAACCTCTACCTGCATTCTGGCCAAGTAGCTCTTGCAAACCAGTGCCTTTCCCAAGGTGAGTACAAGACAACTGCATTACTTAAAGGGCAAAAAAAAAAATTAACACACATTAAATTGCAAAAGTGTTTGTTTTTCTAAGCGCTGTCTGAAGATATCCGTCTATGAAGATGGGATTGTCCCTTTAAAAAGGTCGTCCAGAATTCTATAAACAAGGCTGTTTCCTGCAATAATAGCGCCACCCATGTCTACAGGTTGTGTGTGATATTGCAGTTCAGCTCCATTTTAGTGAATGGCCTAAGCTGTAATAACACATGCAGCCTGTAGGGAGGGGTGGCGCTGTTTTTGAAAGAATGCAGTAAAGTTTATTAATCCTGGCCATCCCTTTCAGTGGTTCTTCCTGGCTCTGCAAACATTTTCATCATCTGTTCATTATGTCCTATGAGAATTATGTAACCGTATTTTGCCATTGTCTGTCTTTTCTGCTCTCTCTGTCCTTGGTCTTGCCCTCTCTCTGTCCTCGCTCTTTCCTCGCTCTGTCCTCGCTCTTCCTCGCTCTTTCCTCGCTCTTTCTTCTCTCTGTCCTCGCACTGGCCTCGCTCTGGCCTCGCTCTATTCTCTCTTTGTTCCTGCTCTGTCCTCGCACTGGCCTCGCTCTATCCTTTCTTTGTTCCTGCTCTGTCCTCGCACTGGCCTCGCTCTATCCTTTCCTTGTTCCTGCTCTGTCCTCGCACTGGCCTCGCTCTATCCTCTCTTTGTTCCTGCTCTGTCCTCGCACTGGCCTTATTCTGTCATTGCTCTGGCCTCATTGTATTCTTGCTCTAGTCTCGCTATTACCTTGTACTCGCTCTGTCCTTGATCTAGCCTCATTCTGACCTCACTTTTACCTTGCTCTGGGATCGTTCTGGCCTTACTCTGACCTCTCACTGTCCCTGCTCTGTCCCCGCTCTGTCACTCATAGAGATGCATTGAGAACTTTGACGTAACGTCTGACTTCTGGCCAGTGAGAAGTCACTGGCACAAGATGGCGCCATGGGACCGGAAGAGTGTCTGTAAGGGGGGAAGACAGGAAAAGATGAGTTTATGACGGGGGGGCAGGGGGCTTAAATTTAGAGGGAAACTTTAGTGCTGAAAAAACAAAAAAATAACAGAATTCTGGAGTGGTGCTTTACCTATATTTAGAGCATCTATTCCCATTTTACATAATGCATCAGGTATTGTACATCCAGACATATACACTCAGCCGCAGTTTGAAGGTCTCCTATGTTATAACTGGGTGTTAAAGGCTCTTCTAGTTTAGTTCTGAAGCCAATAATATTTATGGCGCTGGTTGTTTTTGTAGATTCACATTGCGAGCGGTAATTGAACATGAATATGTCAAAGTGAGATTTGTTTTCCCTAGAAATAACCGTCCACGGAACAGAATACCGTAATATGATTTTGTGACTTTATGCGACACCATAAATCAGAACGCACCTTTACTTCCCAAGTTATTACTGCTATCAATATGGAAATCAATATGGCCAAGTACTAAGCTTAGGCTGCAGACAACAATTTGAGGCTTTTATACTGTTATCCTTTTTATTTTAGCTGGATTAAAAAAAGTCTGAAATCTGAAGTAAAACACTTTGGAAAGTCACAACATTTTTGTACAATTTGAATTTGCTCAAAAAATGTTCCTACTTTTCATGATAGTTTTGGCCAGCTCCGCTGTCAATGTGCAGTTTCTGAGGCTGGTAATGCTGATGAACTTATCCTCTGCAGCACAGGTCATTTTTTTTGTCCTCATCAGAGCCACTTTCATCCTAGCAACTGATGGTTTTCATGACTGCATGTGAGGATACCTTCAAGGTTCTAGCAATTTTCTGGATTCATTGACCTTCATGTCTTAAAGTAATGATGGAACGTCGTTTCTCTTTACTTAGTTGAGTGGTTCTTGTTATGGACTTGTAGTTCATCACTGCCTCTGCAAAACACATTTCATGGTCGAAAACATGTTTTGAAGGCCGGTAACTTCAGAAATGAGCTCTTGATGAGCCGTGAATACTCATTGGAAATAATTCCATGTCTCGATGATGGCCATTAGTCTAATTATCCAGCTCTGACCTTAGATTTACAAAACAGCGAACCACACTGGAGTATATGGCTAAACACAAGTATTTATTCAGCACATAGAGGTATACATAATTTAACACAAACAGCACATAATCATCTGGCTACATGTAGTTTTACTGGTGAAATGGATGCATAAAGGTTTGTTATCAATAGGAATAAATGATAGTAGCTGTCATAGGCTGGAAGACCACATTTCATTGATAAATACCATTTTAGCTATAACCACAAAAAAAAAGTTACTTTTGTCTTTTTTTCAAAAAAAACATTCAGAAATCACCCATGGCCAAAGTAATCCTGCACCAGCTAGGTGTAACGAACGCACCAGGTAGCAGCTGAAGAAGCAACAATACAAAGTGCGAAACGCGCATTGGGGCTCTGTTTCAGTTTCATTTCTGGGTCTGGTGCACTTTATCAGTAAGGTGGAGTTTTACTTTCATCGTATGCTGTTTTTCATATGTTAAGTTGACACTTTATATTACCTATAATGGTATTTAGAAAGATTACCCACGGCCAAACTAATCCAGCACAAGCTAGGTGTAAGGAACTCACCGGGTAGGAGTTGGGGGTAGCGCTGGTGCACTATGTAGATAGAACAGCCGATCACGACCTTTTAATAGAGGGGAGCAGCTGCTTACATAAATGCACTCTAATGAAATTGCACAGGGAGTCAGTCATATGGATAAGGCTTATTAGTGGCAGCAGGCCAGTTAACACTGCACGACAACATGCACCGTGTCTGCATAGTGGCCTATTGGTTATCGCGAACAGGTTATATCTCACTTATCTATATGACTGACTCCCTGTGCAGCTTCGTTAATGTGCATTTATATAAGCAGCTCTCCCCTCTATTTAAAGGACGTGAGAGGCTGGTCTATCTACATGCCCCCAGCTCCTACCTGGTGAGTTCCTTACACCTAGCTTGTAGTTTGGCCATGGGTGATCTTTCTAATACCATTATAGGTAACATAGTGTCAACCTGACATATGAAAAACAGCATACGATGAAAGTAAACCCCATCTTACTGATAAAGTGCACCAGACCCAGAAATGAAACTCAAAACAGAGCCCCAATGCGCGTTTCGCACATTTGTAATGTTGCTTCTTCAGGGGGAGGTTAATCTTAGGTTTGTAGTGAGGTGAATGAAGACGCATGCCACTTTTAAGACAAAGAATCCTCTTAATGAATCAGGAGCCTCTGATTTCAACATGAGCAATGCCAGTTTTAATGAATAGGGCCATGGCCTGCACGTTTTTGTTCGGCCAAAAATAGGGATTGCAAGCAAATCGGTCTATGGGAGGCGCATCATAATGGATGACTATTGGTGATGAGCGAGTACTACCTTGCTTGGGTGGTTGGTACTCGTAACGAGCAGTTGGATGCTTGAGTGGGCGCGATTTGAATGGAAATCAATGGGGAACTTAAGCATTTTTATGGAAGATCTTCGGAAAAATGCTCAAGTTTCCCATTGGCTTGCATTACACCCAGGTACTCAAGTCGCACCCATTCGAGTATCCAACTGCTCGTTTCGAGCACCGGGCACCCGAGCATGGTAGTGCTCGCTCATCACTAATGGTCATCCAATAAAGGATCCGCTTATCTCAGCACTGCACTAGTTGTTTGTATCGGATCTATTTTATTTTTGGATCCATTACAAAGGGGTGAAAACCGGACACGTCCTCTATAAAGTTTCCTCTATCTTGGCTTTTTAGCTTTTTCAGAGCCTCGACTCCCAGGGCGAAAATAGCTTTTTTGCAACATTTAGGTCTCGGCAGCTGGTGAATAATAACATTCTATACATATGAAGTTGGGAAGAATATAGAAGAAGTTTTCTATCTCTTTCTACAAACTTCTTATAATACCAGTGGTGAGGATTTATCAAGTCTGCTGAAAGCTAATTCCAAAATTGCCGTTATTAAATAAATGGCTGTGAGCGGATCCTCCCGGATTATCAGTGCCTCTCGTGGGTCACCGGGTGGGTTTTGCTCTCTACACCCCAGCACGTTCCAGCTGCCGGGATAAATGAGCTGACGCAGGACGCTGACTCCGGGGTTTGGAAGTCCACCAGTGTAGCAGGTTTCTTTGTATTGGACCTGATGCTGCGGACGGCTCGACACAAAAGAAATTACAGTCGAGCAATTTTCTTAACTGGTTATTATAAAAGAACACAAAAAAAAGCTGCAAAGTCAGATAATAAGTGTTTATTACCCGGTCTGTGATGCGGTGGCGCGCCGTGTGGTGTCGCTTCCGGCTGAACAACATTTAATCTCACTTGGGGATGATTCTGCCCATTCTGGGCTAATTCTGGCATTTTATACCTATGGAGCTGATGAATGAATGAAGGATGTCGTCTACGTATTGCGGATTACAGAAGCATTTATATGGACGGAGAATACTCTTAACCCCTTCACGTCCAGATTTAGGGGCAGATTTTCATCCTTTGCAATACAATCTTCAGATTTGTAACAAAAGCATTGTACTGATGAAGGTATAAAGTGGTAACCTATCATTAGGATATGCCTAGATTTTAGGATCAGATGAAATGTGATCTCTGGGGGGCTCCAGTGCTGGTTCAGTTCTCTGTCCACTTTACCTTATTTCCCTGCGAAAGTCCCCATTTTCAGGATCATGTGGACCCTCACTGATCTTTAAAGGGAATCTATCACCAAATTTTTGCTACTTCATCTGAGAGAAGCATAGTGTAGGGAAAGAGACCCTGAATCCAACGATGTATCGCTTAGTTTACTGGGTCCAGCGGTTGTGACACAATCACAGTTCTTAGATGTAGCGTGTAGTAGAGCTCAGAAAGCTAACTCCGCCCACACCGCAGTTCTTTGTGTACATTATATATTGACAGTGAGCTGCTTATTAGAGGGGACATGGTTGGTCTAGAAGCCACATCAGCTGTAGTCTAATAAGTGATAATCACCTGGTGATAAAATCTTCATTGTAAGTAAACAACTGCACACAGTTACAAGAGCAACATAATTTGAATTCAGTACTCCTTTATAGATAAAGGAGGTCATTGCTATTAGTCTACCGTACATCAACTACTCTAATATACCTTTTATATACACTACTGGTCAAAAGTTTGGACACCCCTTTTCATGCAATAGATTTATTTGTAATGCGAACGTTGTAAATTCAGACAGAAGGCAGCAAAATCACAAAGTAACATATATATGGAAATAAAGAAAGAAATGTAAAACAAACCAGAATATGTGTTAAACCTTAGAATTCGCAAAGTGCCCCCCCTCCTTTTACTCTGATGACAGCATTACACCCTTGTGCATTCTTACAAGCAGCTTCATCAGGTATTGCCTGGAATGGTTGAACCACAGTCTTAAAGGAGTTTCCAGAGGCCGTGAGCACTTTTTAGCTCTTTTGCCTTCAGTCTGCCTCCAACATGTCCCAAACGATCTCAACTGGTTAGAGGTTGGGTAGTTGTGAAGTCCATGTCATCTGATGCCACCCCACTCCCTCATCCCTTTGGTCACATAGCCCCTACATACCCAGGAGGTGTTTTGCATCATTTCCTATAGTAACACAAGTTATGGTTCCATTAAGTGTGATGCAGATGGGATGACATGTCGCTGCAGAATGCTGTGGTGGACATGCTGGGTCATGGGCCTTGAATGTGGAATAAATCGCCAATCACCAGCACAGCCCCCCACCATCACACCTCCTCTTCTACGCTTCACGGTGCGCACTACACATGTACAAACCATGCACTTTCCCTTTCTGTGTCTTACAAAGATGTGCTGGTTGGTACCAAAAATCTCACATTTTGACTTCTAATGCTATAGAACAGATTTCCTTTGCTCTGATGTCCAGTATGTGTATTGCTTAGGCCACAAAAGATATATGTGGTCCTCAGTAGTGACTTCTTTTCTGCAATTTGACCAGTAAGGCCTCCTTCTTGCAGTCTATTCTGGACAGTGGATGTTATGGTGTTTCTACTATGAGGGATGATTTCTGAGGTGCTGTCAATGTACAGTTTCTGAGGCTGGTAACACTGATGAACTTATCCTCTGCAGCAGAGGTAATTTTTTACTTTATCAGAACTAATTGATGGTTTTCATGAGTGCACTTGAGAATAACTTCAAAGTTCTAGCAATTTACTGGGATTCACTGACTTTCATATCTTAAGACTTAAAGTAATGATGGAACGTTGTTTCTCTTTATTCTGGCACTATATGGACTTGTAGTTCAACACTGCCTATGCAGAACACATTTGATGGTTGAAAACACGTTCTGAAGGCCGAGCCATGAATACTCATTTGAAGCAATTCCTGGTGGCTACGAAATGAAGCAGCATGAGAGATTACCAAGGGGGTGTAATACTGGCATAAGATTAAAAGGAGGGGTAATCTGAGGTATCTAAAGCACGGCTGTGGAGTTGGATTCAGGGTAATTGTGGAGTCAGAGCGGGATGTTTGGCTTACTAACTTCACAACCCTGGTTGTGGAGTTGTAGTCGGTGTCCATTTTGATGGATTCGGATTCAGGGAAATTGAGGAGTCAGAGTCTGAATCTGATGTTTGGCTTACTGAGTTCACAGCCCTGGTTGTGGAGTCATAGTCGGTGTCCATTTTGATGGAGTCGGATTCAGGGTAAATGTGGAGTCGGAGTCAGATGTTTGGTTTACTGACTGCACAGCCCTGGTTGTGGAGTCGGAGTCTGTATCCATTTTGGTTGAGTTGGAGTCAGATGTTTGACTTACCAACTCTACAGCCCTAATCTAAAGTTTAACAAACATTCTGGTTTGATTCCTTCTCCTTATCTCCATATATGTTCCCTAATCAGTTTGCTGCCTTCAGCCTGAATTTACAATGTTCACATTCCAATAAGAAAAAGGAAAACCATTGCATGAACAGGGTGTCCAAACTTTCGATACTGTAGACATACACATCTGACTGCTGTATACTGCTGTTGTGCAGTCCGTGCTCTCGCATATGTGCGCCACTTGTAGATCAGCGTTATTAATGACTCCTTCTATATTGCTTCCATAACACTCTTTTCATTTTTCTGGATGACCAGCAGAGCAGTCAGCTGTAGTGAATCCCGGCTTATTCCTGCCCATCTAATATCTAATGATGTGTGACCTGAGCAGCTACATGCACCGCGGATTCCAGAAAAGACTTAATGGAATGATTTTCTGCAGGGAAAATGAATACTAATCGCCACTTTCCCTGCCGATAGCTGCCAATCACCGGGATCCCAGCAGAATGACCTGGTCTTTGTTGGGGAAAGTGCTCACTGGACAGAGGTTTTATTAATAAATCTGTAAAAACAAAACACTCAAGTGATTCCCGGCATGCCACCGAGTAGCCATGAGCCCCTTATAGCTGATGTGCACAACATTTGCAAACTGTCGGGTGGTTCTAGCAAACTTCTTTGGTAATTAGTTCATATTCAGCCTTTATGTACCCGCACATGTACAAGATATATATTCCTATTAGGAAAAATTCAGTCTACCCAGTAGCCGTCTGCTTGAGATCTCATCGGATCACGGGCAAACACGGCGGCACCCTGGACACAATGCAATGAAGATAAGAAAGGAGACGTCCAGCACTGATTCCACAATAAAGACTTTCTTTATTAATCCATGTTAAAAGTGGCAGTGCAGATTAAATAAAGGTGCAATACCTTGTGCGTTTAAGACCCGATACATGGTCCTAAGTCTTATTGCAGCACTTTTATCAGGCTTGACATCCCCTATCTAAACCAACCTGGACATTCTTGTTCCATTATACTATACCTTGGTGCCGTCTTTGTGCCATTAGCTGCTGCGTTGGCATTCGCTCTATTTTTGTGCTGTGAAATGTTAACGATCACACCACGAGTCTGCTTCATCACATGCAATCACAGGCCGTACCTCAGAGACAGCTGACAGATCGGCGGCCGGTCACCTCTGTGATCAACATTTGCTCTCAGGAATGTAGATAATCCCGCTGATATTCCATACGAGGAGACCCAAGATGGGCCGAGTGAGCTCGGCAGACACCGAAATGTTAGAGATCTACTTCTGGGAGCAGCCCGTGGCAAAACATACGCAATATCTGAAATTGGACTACTCAGGTTACAGGTCAGGATTCTGGGAAAGCTTCGTAAATTCTCCACATTGTCAATTGTCACCCAGTTTTCCAAGAAACTAACAATGGGTTTCCAATCTCCAGGCATAAATGTTATAGGGGTCGGTGTCATATGATATTGATAAGTTATCCTTTGTGATGAGCAGGCGCTACCATGCTCGGGTGCTCAACACTCCTAACGAGCAGTCGGGCGCTCAACACTCCTAACGAGCAGTCAGGCGCTCAACACTCATAACGAGCAGTCGGGCACGACTCGTGTACCCAAGTACAATGGCAGTCAATGGGGAACTTGAGCATGGGAAGAGTTCCCAGAGAAATGCTCCACATCCCCATTGACTTCCATTGTACTCTGTACTTGAGTTGTGCTCATCCGAGCATCCAACTGCTCATTACGAGTGCGAGAACCCGAGGATGGTAGTGCTGCTCATCACTAATCCTTAGATTAGGGCATTAATATCAGATAAGTGAGGGGCTCGTCGCAAATCTGACCCAACCTTCCATATTTTGCTCTGCAGCACCAGCAGCAGCCACTACACATTGCACAGAGCTGGGTTCTTCACAGTTTATAGCCAACCACCAATGAGGCCGATTGTTGCGGCTGCCAGACCATCACCAGCTCCATATTGATGCCCTAACTTAAAGAGAGGTCATCAACGTTGCATGAACGGACCACCCCTTTAATAATTGAATAATAAATATTCTGCCAACTTTATAATACATCGTGTAGTAATTCCGCGTTTACAAGATCTCTGCTGGAAGCTGGTGAATGGCAATAGTCCTTGAGTATTGGAAGAAAAAGAGAAGAAAATTGTTCTGCACCACTTACCCAGACATAAACAGCTTGGATATCGGCATAAAGTCACGGACAATATAGCTGTCGAAAGTAGCAAATGGCAAACAAGTGGTGCTCATCAGCTTTACACTTATCAACACATTGCAAAAATGGAAAAAGTGGCACTCACCAATTGCTTGCCTTAAAATAACTTCTTTACTACATGTCCTTAAACATAAGCAGGTACAGAAGGACATTCACAGCATTTTACAAGGATTACAGCTGTTTCGTGCTAGCTCGGCACTTCAACAGATCCTAACCTAAGAATAGGATTGGTTGAAGTGCCAACCTAGCACGAAACAACTGTAATCCTTGTAAAATGCTGTGAACATCCTTCTGTACCTGCTTATTTTTAAAGACACGCAATAAAGAAGTTATTTTACAAAGCCATCCACAATCCCCTCCATACATCTGACATGGTCTCCAGACACTTACCCTCGTGCACCTTGCGATCCTCCCAAGACCTCCTCCTCTACTCCTCTCTTGTCTCCTCTTCTCACAACCACATACAAGATTTCTCCCACACATCCGCCATACTTTGTAACTCTCTTCCCACCACACCACATCAGACACTCGTACCCCGAGAACCTTCAAAGGAACCTGAAGACCCACCTCTTCCGACAAGCCTACAACCTGCAATGAGACCCGGCTCACCGCACCGTCTCACGATCGGCACTACCCCCTCCTACTATATCCCCACCCGCCCCTCCTAGACTGTGAGCCCTCGCGGACAGGGTCCTCTCCCCTCCTGTATCTGTATGACTTGACTGTCCATATATATATATTGTACTTGTTCTCGTTCTCCCCTCTTCATATATAAGAATCATGGAATCTAATGGCGCTATATAAATAAATAAATAATAATAATAATTTTAAGGCAACTTTTTCTATTTTTGCAATGAGCCCTTGAGTGTTTGTCCATTGATTAGGCTTTATTTTCGGAAAACAGAATGTTTCTTTAAGAATGAGCCTAGTAGATCTTCATACTTTCTTACTCTCCCAAAATATCTGGGAGACTCCTGAGGGAAAAGATGGAGGAGTAAACGCTGCTGAAGTCTCCGAAACCCCTTGGACAGCCAACGCTCCCTGAAGGTCCAGGACGGTTCCTCACCACATGGGGTCCTGGTGTTTAACCGAAACTTCAGGAGAAAGTGGGATTTGGTGTGGGGGGGGGGGGGCTCTAAAAGTGGCGTAGACCTGGTCAGAAATTATGGATGTGCACTAGCATTCGCGGATACCTCTATCACAATGTTTTTGTCTCTGTCTCCAGCTGACGCCTTCTTCAGAGCTGCCGTCAGCCTCGTTCCGGAGGTGCCAAAGACCATTAATATAGACGGGAAGATGCGATCCTCGGAGTCCTTCCTCCTCGAGTTCCTCAGCAACTTCTTCTCCACATTGCTGGTTGTTCCTGTGAGTATCACTTTGTCTAGTCGAGAACGAGCGACCTTGATCAGTCCTGAGTCCTGGAAAACCATTGTCAATAAAGTTTATTTTGCTGAGTCTTTAAGGCTCCTTTCATGTATATATTTTATGGGGTTTTTTTTTTACTTTTTTTTTTACTTGTGGCTTGAAAAAAAAAAACACCACTAAGTTCATGCAGTTGTTTTTTTATTATTTAATTTTGATAAAATTTATATTAATAATTATTAATAATTAATGTAATAATTATGAAAGTATTAATAATTATAAAATACATATTAACAATTAAATAATTATTATTAAATAATTAAAATAAATATAATATTAAAAAAATAAAATTAATAATAAATGTAATATTTTCCACTATTTGTAAGTGTTGTAGAAAAGCCTAAAGGAACCACTGCACTTAGATCATGCTGCATGTTGCAATAAGAAAAGGCAAACCGCACCAAAAGTGAGGAAAAATGTCACAAACATGCTTTTTCAATTTTCCTATTGACTAACAAGTACTGTTACATGTGTAGGACCACCCAGAACAAGGCGTCCTCTTCCTGGTCCGGGGTCTTTTAAATGTGATTGAAGATTACACGTGGGAGGACAACAGTGACGACAAAGTCCGAATCTACACCAGTGTCCTGCACTTACTGGCTGCACTAAGTCAAGAGAGTTATCTCTATCATATAGACAAAGGTAAGCTGGTCTTAAGGGGATTGTCCACTACTGGGACAACACATACTTAAATACATGGCCTGGAAACCAGGTCCTATGAGGAACGGTTACAGGATTTGCCAAAAAGAAGAGACTTAATTGCTGTCTACAAATATCTCAAGGGCTGTCACACTGTAGAGGGTTCAGCTTTATTCTCATTTGCACAAGGAGAGACTGGAAGCAATGGATGAAACTGAATGAGAGGAGACAGATTAGATATTAGAAGAAACGTTTTGACAGTGAAGAATGGAACAGGCGGCCACGAGAGGTGGCGAGTTCTCCTTCATAGAGAGGCTGGACGGATATCTGTCTGGAATGATTTAGTGAATCCTGCATTGAGAAGGGGGTTGGACCAGATGACCAACTCCACCATTCTATGATTCTACCGTAGTCACCTGTAAAATAAAAATATCTTATACTCTCCTCCCTTATCGGCGCTGTTCCAGCGATAACTAGCAACATTGTCATTCCAGTGACATTGTCTTGCCATGTGAGCCCTGTGGCCACTATTGCTCTTCTGAGCTCTCGCTACGCGCTGATGAACATTGGACATTGGTGGGCGATGTGAGAACTGCAGACCGCTAGCGTCCGCTTTAGGAGTCGCCATTTTGGTATGGTGGTAACAGATATGCGTCGCCCAGTGATTGTCCATTATCTGTCTTCACCTCCATGATAGAGGTTCTGGGCCTTTATCAGTCATCTCCATTCTCCTTCCACATCGTCATTTTTAGTCTAGGTAGACATAGAGTTCCTACTTTTGTCCACGTTGTCCACCTGATTAAGGAAGAACTCTATATACTGTAAATTTGGCTTTGGGCAGAACTTTTGGATACGTACTTGTGCTGATCATCCGAGGTGTCCTCTTGTCCCTGTAGCTTTCCTTGGTGGCTACCAGACGTGGCGGTGACCAGTCTAACCATTCTCTTAACACTCCCTATCTCTGTAATTCCAAGAAAAAACTGTTTCTATGGTGTTTTCTGCCATATAAACCTTGCTGGGATACGCCTACTTGGAAATGTGAGAAGGACTAAAAATGTTCTGACACCTGAGGTATGTGCATGTGGTGCAATAGCAAAGTCTGCAGCGACTCGTGCATTGCAAAATAGTCATTTTTTTTAATTCCAAATTTGCACCACTTGGGTTTTTCCAATGCTGTATATCAGCCCATGTCCCTGAGGCATGCTTCAGATGTCCGTGTTTTCAGTCAGTGTGCTGACCATGGATGCAATTAGTTTATACGCCAGTGCACAACAGAAATAATGGTCATTTGTGGGGGAAATATGCGCTAGCTTGGTCCGGATCTGGCTCTTATTTTAATTCTGCTGTCGACCTCGACCTCATATATAGAAATATAGCTCCATGGAGGAGAAAAAGATACACTTTGCTGTATTCTAAATTGGGGGCTCCCAAAATAATGCAAAATTTAATTTGTTTCCTTGTGTGCTAATTGCCTCTCTATAGAGAGGAACTCTAGTGCCACCAACTGGAAGTAGCAATGCTAAAAGTCAAAAGCGAGCCTTTAATGAATATTGTCATATAACTTAGGCGGCCGTCACACGGTTCAATGTCCTGCACGATATCGCTTAAGTGATCTGCTTTTTGATCGCTTAAGCGATATCGTTTGTGCATCGCTGCGTGTAATCAGGTGATTTTACAATGTAAAATCGCTTGATTGTGACATCGCAGATGTGAGAGCCGGAGCTCATATCAAGTGATAATCACTTGAACAATCTGCTTCATCGTGGTGTGTGACACCACGATGAACGATCTCCCAGCGGCAGAGCCTTTGCTGGGAGATGGTATCTATGGTAAACGTCGGGTTACTAAGCGCCGTGCGGCGCCTAGTAACCCGATGTGTACCATAGTTACCAGCGATCTCGCTGGCCCACATCGCTGGTGAGTCTGTCTGTGTGACAGCTCACCAACGATGTGAACGATATTGTTACAATATCGCTCACGATATCTGTGTGTGTGACGTCCGCCAGAATCTCAATTTGCAGTCAGTGTTTCAGTGCAAAGTACGAGATCTGATTTGGCTGTATGAGAGGCTAAAAGTGGGATCTAAGGGGTAAGGTTTCTCCTTGGGGAGTGTGACCTGTCAGTATGAGAACACTTGAACGCCTGCACCATGTCAGCAAATTGAGATTCTGTTCAAGCCCTCTTTCTCTCTGAAGAGGCAGTTTGTGTCTTTAATTTCCCAGAGGAGCATAGCAGGCGTTTAAGTCTCCTTACACTGGCACATCACTCTCCATAAGGAGAAACCTTACCCCTTAGTTCCTAGTGTTAGTGCTGACATCCTATAGTTTTAATGATTGATTGAACTGCTGACCTGAAGTGTAACCCTTCCAATTTTGTGTCTCTTTTCACAAAAATCTTATAAAGAAACTCTGCTTGTCGGCGTCTCTCCTCTTTGATTTATACTGGAGTCCTGAATAGGAATCCCTGATCTTCAGAATTTAGATATTCTCCTTTAAAGAATAAAGTGGCCCCTATAGGTTCACCTGGTGCACGTCACATGTATGGCTGACACTAGTTAGCGCTCAGTAAATACTGACGTTGAGTTCCAATGTTGGGAGCTCGCGGAGCGGTTTTGGTGCCAGTCCTTGCACTTGGCAGTGTCCTCCAGCAGCTGTTGCTTATGGTTGGCGTCTCTCTGAGGAACCCAAAATAAACCTCTTTGTATCTGGCTTATCCCGCCGTAACCTAACATAGAAGTGGTGCTCCCTGCTAATCCGCACTGCAGCTTCGCTTAGGAAAATCCAGAGTCATCAAACAGTAGATGTCGTGTTTACAAATGCATCAACCACTGTAATGTATTCCAAAATGGCGCTGTGCACCAAAACGCTACCCAGGACGGGTGCGTTACATATTTCAGAAAAACAGTTAACCATTAGCTCAATTTTTTGGGATCAATCCAGCTAGTCATGGAAAGCTCATTAAATCATAAAGTATTTATCACTTGTTTTTATATAAAACATGAATGCCCACCTGGTAACACCAATGTTGTTAGGTCCAACCTTTTGTCCTATTCATTTCCTAATTCACATTGCAGAGAGCTAAGTTCTCTGGCTCCCTCTAGTGGTGGCTGCAGTATGTACTGAGCTCTCTTGCTCTCTCTAGTGGTGACTGTAGTATGCACTGACTCTGGCTCCCTCTAGTGGTGATTGCAGTATGCACTGACTCTGGCTCCCTCTAGTGGTGATTGCAGTATGCACTGAACTCTGGCTTCCTCTAATGGTGACTATGTACTAAGCTCTCTGGCTCCCTCTAGTGGTGACTGCAGTATGCACTGAGCTCTCTGGCTCCCTCTAGTGGTGACTGCAGTATGCACTGAGCTCTCTGGCTCCCTCTGATGGTGATAGCGGTATACACTGGGCATTCTGGTTCCTTGTAGTGGTGGCAGCAGTATGCACTCAGCTTTCTGGCTCCCTCTAGTGTTGACTACAGTATGTACTGAGCTCTCTGGCTCCCTCTAGTGGTGATTGCAGTATGCACTTGAGCTCTCTGGCTCCCTCTAGTGGTGACTGTCGTATGCACTGAGTTCTGGCTCTTTCTAGTGATGACTGCAGTGTGCACTGAGCTCTCTGGCTCCCTCTAATTGTGACTGCAGTATGTACTGAGCTCTATGGCTCCCTCTATTGGTGACTGTAGTATGCACTGAGCACTGTGGCTCCCTCTAGTGGTGACAGCAGTATGCACTGAGGTCTCTGACTTCCTCTAGTGGTGACTGTAGTATGCACTGACTTCTCTGGCTCCCTCTAGTGGTGACAGCAGTATGCACGAGTTAACTGGCTCCCTCTATTGGTGATGGCAGTATGCACTGTTCTTACTGGCTCCCTCTAATAGTGGCTGTAGTATACAAGCTCTCTGGCTCCCTCTAGTGGTGACTGTAGTATGCACTGACCTGTCTGGCTCCCTCTAGTGGTGACTGTAGTATGCACTGACCTCTCTGGCTCCCTCTAGTGGTGACTATGCACTAAGCTCTCTGGCTCCGTCTAGTGGTGACTATAGTATGCACTGACCTCTCTGGCTCCCTCTAGGGTGGCTGTAGGCAGCCTGAATGTTACATTACATGTCTCTGACTGTATAAGAAATACAAACCTCCAACCATTATAAAGGTCTATAGAAGATATGAAATCCTCACAGAACCTGTGCAGATTAATGTGGATTAGTTACCTGCCAGGTTCCCGCAGATCATCAGCGTTTACAGTGTCTGCAGATGGCGGACGTACCTCCAGATGACAGCACGGTATTTTGTCTTTTCTTTAGTTGATTCCAATGATAACCTTTATGGTGGAGATACAAAATTCTTGACGGAGATCAACAAGCTGTGTGACACTCTGATTGGACAGATCCTGGAGCACCTGAAGGCTCTTGGGAAAGAAAAGGTAAATCCCACATTAACATTATTGAGTCGGTAATGGTGTGTCTGAGACCGGACGTTCTGTAAGATGATAATAATGAATCGTTGTCTTACTACATGATACCCACAATATTCTACCTGATTATACAATAATGCAGATGTGCAATAAAGAAGGAGATGGTTGAAGATCAACTCACTTTAGTATAGAAGTGTCGCTGGATATTGATATGAGGCAACGGAAGCTTCATCCCAGTCATCTATGGCTGAGCTGATAGGACAGGCCTTCATTATCTGTGCAACACCCCACACCTCCGCCGATTAACTGGAAACTCTCGGATGCTGCCAAAACAGCGGTGTCTTGGGGTGCTGCAGATTCACCCTTTGTTGATATGAATGGGGAGCACATCTCTATTTCAATAGGGGCTGGTTCTGCAGTACTGGAACACTACCAGGAGGATTAAAGAGGACCTGTCACCCCCTGGTGCTTTCAAAAGTGACAGCACCACTGTATGCTGCATTCGGGGAAGCTGTGTACTAAGGCTCTAGCCCCCTATACCCTGGAAAAAAAAACACTTTGCAAACCTTACAGTTAAGTAGTCCCGTGGGTGGGATCTTATTAAGAGGTCCTGGCTGCTGGCACAATCCTCCCCGCCTTCCCCTGTGTGTTCCAACCCCTCTATGTGTCTGCTGCCACCTCCTCTTGTTCTGGTCTGCCTCCTCTTCTGCTCCTGACGTCACATGGAAAAGGAGCAGAGAAGGGCAGACCTAGAACAAGAGGAGGTGGCGGCAGACGCATAGAGAGGGCGGAACACACAAGGGGAAGGCGGGGAGGATTGTGCCAGCAGCAGGACCTCTTAATAAGATCCCAGCTACGGGACTACTTAACTGTAAGGTTTGCAAAGTGTTTTTTTTGGGGTATAGGGGGGCTAGAGCCTTAGTATACAGCTTCCCTGAATGCAGCATACAGTGGTGCTGTCACTTTTGAAAGCACTAGGGCGGTGACGGGGCCTCTTTAATCCTCCTGGTAATGTTGCAGTTGCAGTGACTAGGGCACACCAGCGTG
Source organism: Allobates femoralis (assembly GCA_033576535.1). NCBI lineage: Eukaryota > Metazoa > Chordata > Amphibia > Anura > Aromobatidae > Allobates > Allobates femoralis. The sequence goes on along the minus strand of JARQOC010000011.1, from coordinate 214,940,009 downwards.
TTTTCAGTCAGCACTCTGTGTATTTAGAGTAGCAGCTGTCTCCTGCTCCCCCTGCTGCACTGACTGACAGCCACTCATCATGAGAGCAAGCAGTCACAGTCAGTTCGGGGGATGGTTACAGCGGCTGCTGTACATACAGTGGTGATTGAATCCGTGCCAGCGCCACCTCCATGACTGAAACCAGAAATCTGATGGGAAGATTACAGTTAAAGGTGAACTCAGGGGAGAGAACACTTTAGTACTGTCCCTGTCCTCCTACATGATGATGCAGAGCTGTACACTGCAGTTCTAGGATCTATAGATCGCTTATACTTCAGTAAAATCATATCTGCTCCACAGCTCTCACCCCTCTCTTCAGGGACAGAGAAGATTCAGCCTCATGCGTAGTGCTAAAATGTCAGGGGACAGGAACCTACCAAATTGATATAGGGGAGGGGAGACCATGGCAGTGCTGAATCAATCAATGCAGTGCTTTGCCTCTGCTCCTAGCCTGATACATATAGCACACATTATGCACCATCATATCATTGTAGAGCAGAAGATCACAGCGTGTATTTATATCTGCTTGGTATCATGATTGCCATTTGAAGGGAAAACGCCCCTGTTCCTACATTACATAGAATAGTATATCAGGGGCAGGATTGTAGTGTGACCATGGGGCGGCGGCCACGCCCCCTGTTCATACAGAAGTGTGAGGGGGCAGGAATGTAAGATGATGCTGGAGCCCTCAGCCTCCACGCCCCAACACACCTCCTGCCACTGCTGCTGCATGAGGCTGAATTTCTCTGTCCCCGAAGGGAGGGGTGAGAGCTGAGGAGCAGATATAATTTTATTGATTATAAGTGATCTATAGATCCTTGATCTGTAGTGCCCAGCTTCATCATGTAGGAGGGCAGAGACGGTACAAATGTATCTCGTGAGAGTTACTCTTTAATTTCCCCCCGGCAGATGGGTTCAATGTACCACATCAGGCAGGTTCAGAATGCTAATAACCTGCAGATTAATCCCATATCTACAGGTTAATAGCATTATTCCACGTTATCAGGTTCACTTTAATAATATACTTTACATTTCTAAATTTTTATTATTTTCTGTTTGTTTCAAAAGTGAAGTGTAACAATACAGGAGGGACGAAGCTTAGCTAAACCAGACCCTCCTCTACATTAGCTGTAAGGAACAAGGGGGCTGGCCGAGCTAATGACCTCAGATAACCGGCCCCTTCATCAGGACACTAGTCACGTGCTGACACTGATCGGGGGACACACTCTTATACCCAGGACCATGTGATGGGGTGTGATATCAGATATATTAGTATATTTATTAATTTACATTTACAGATCATGTAAGAACTTGTCATGTCCCATAATGTGAAGGCTTCTCTACAATATAGGACACATGCGGGGTCTGCTCCTACATATATTCTCATAGTGATGGGGATGAACTCTCCAAATTGTATTTCCCATTATTTTGTGACTCCGGATTGCCTCTTTTCCCCCCGGTATCACTTGAGTAAGTGGATACGATGGTAGTGAGATAAATTGTGGCGCCTGTCAGTATAATGGGGATACACCCATATAGTGATGATCCCCGGGGTCCCCTGACATCTCTCGTAGTGTCATTGGGTCATTTCTAGCCCCCTCTCCACATCTGTGCTAGTTTATTATATCTCGACACTACAGACGAGCGCTCTGACAATGCAGCTGTGATTGCAGCCCGTGAGCTAATCGTGTAATGAGAAACAGCTTGTCCCGGGCCGCCGCAGGGGGATGACCTGTGAATGATCTCCGGCTTACACAATCCAGCACCTCCCACCCATTACTCAGCGTCTTCTCCCAGGTCCCATCACAAGTCACACACTGAATGAGAGCCATTACTATCTTCACGGGACGGACAATTCTCGCCAAAATACACTGTGTCGTAGGAAGGAAACTTTGTATCAATGGGGCTTTCTCATGAGAAGTACTTTGTACTCTGTAGAATCTGTGGACAGAAGTGTGTTTATATATATATATATATATACTAGGTGTGAGCCCGATGCAAATGCATCGGGTGTCTAGAATATTTTTAAATTTTTTTTAAGATTTTCGCGGCCGCACTTGCCGCAAGTGCAAAACCGCACTTGCCGCACCTGCCGCAAGTCCCCCTATACTTTCTATGGAGATTACCACAACCGCGCCGCAAGTGTAACCGCATCTGCCGCGTTTACCGCATAACCGTTACACTTGCGGCGCGGTTGCGGTAATCCCCATAGAAAGTATAGGGGGACTTGCGGCAGGTGCGGCAAATGCGGTTTTGCACTTGCAGCAGGTGCGGCCGCGAAAAAAAACGCGGCTGACTGCGTTTTTTTTCGCGGCCGCACTTGCCGCAAGTGCAAAACCGCACTTGCCGCAAGTCCCCCTATACTTTCTATGGGGATTACCGCAACCGCGCCGCAAGTGTAACCGCATCTGCCGCGTTTGCCGCATAACCGTTACACTTGCGGCGCGGTTGCGGTAATCCCCATAGAAAGTATAGGGGGACTTGCGGCAGGTGCGGCGGCTCAGGCAGCGACTCGCAATGGCCTCGCGGCCATTGCTCACGCTACTTGAGCGGTAAATTGCTAACTTGGCCAGCGACTCGCAATGGCCTCGCGGCCATTGCTCGCGCTACATGAGCGGTAAATCGCTAACTTTGTGGCCGAGCCTCTGGTTCGATTTTCGGCCAGCGACTCGCAATGGCCGCTTCGCGGCCATTGCTCGCACGTGGTGATGTCACAGAGTGACAAAGCCACGGTCTTTTGCGGGGTCCGACACGGAAGTGCCTATGGCAATTATATAGTAGATATAATGTAATAACTATATATATATAAAGTGACTTTTCATTGGTGATGGCGCCCCCTGCTGTTTCCCTGTGACATGTCTGTCTTCAGTGGTGGTCGCACATGCTCAGTAGCTTCCCTCTTCTGACTTATGCCGAGTACTGAGGTGAGAGGGAAGAGGTCGATTTTATGCAGTAACAAAAGGAGAATTACAGCATGTGCCGTGTACTGAGCAAGGACATAACACTACATCGGGGCTCCACATCATGTGCTGGCTACTTTATACAATTCACTGCTTGGTCTTGTGCTTGGTGATGTACGGCTGCAGCTGCAGAGCTCCCAACGCAGGGATTGTGTGGAGTTAATACCAGAGGAGGATTGGGCTCTGCAGTTATGGAGGCAGCAGGGTGTTGGTGACTTTTCTGCCCTCTGCTCTTCAGCACTCACCCCCCCCCATGTAACGTTACGGGGTCTCTACATAGGGGTTGAGGTGCTTCGGTTCCTTCTCTTTCTCATTAGTATTACTCACAGGTGATGGGGGAATATTTAGGAGGGAATATATTTAATGTATGGACTAGTTACCCCGGTGGCTCAAATGTCAGGACTGCACTTGTATCCTTGAGATATTTTCCACCAGACACTCTGTCACATGGTTGGTAATGGCAGACAGCATAGCACTGGGGCCAGTTGGTATACAGTAGGGGTGGGAATGGATGTTATACACCAGGAGGGGTCGAGAACATATGTTGTGCACTGGGAGGGGTCGGGAACTGATGTTGTGCACTGGGAGGGTCGGGAATGGATGCTGGACACCTGAAGGGACATTGGGAGGGGTCGCGAACAGATGTTGGACATTGAGAGGGGTCGGAAACAAATGTTAGACGTTGGGCAGGGATGGATTTTGTACACCAGGAGGGGTTGGAAACGGATGCTGGACACCTGGAGGGTTCGGAAGCGGATGTTGGACATTGGGAAGGGTTGGGAATGGATGTTGGCCATCGGTCGAGAATGGGAATAGATTTTGCACACCGGGTGGAGTCAGAAATTGATTTTGGACACCGGGAGGGGTTGGAAACGGATGCTGGACACCGAGAGGAGTCGGGAGCGGATGTTGTACATAGGGAAGGGTCGGGAGAGGATGTTGTACATTGGGGGGACGGGACGGATGTTGGACACCAGGTGGGGTTGGGAATGGATTTTGTACACTGGGCGTGGTTGGGAACGGAAGTTGGACACATGGGAGGAGGTGACGGGCTGGATGGAGATCCTGAATGAAGACATGTCCGGTTACTTTTCTCCATGTAATTTGTGGGATGGAAGGAAGGGTGGAGCCATAGCTATTAATTAGTGGGGCCACTGTAGATGTGAGGGAATATATTCCCTGTCAGTCAGGAGAGGGGGACTTGGCAGAGCCCGACTGCAGGTAATAAGATAACCTGCTGCTGTCTGTCCATAGTAAGAGAAGAAATTAAAGTTGCTGTCTTGTGGATAGAAAATAATGTCAGTATCCACATGTCTGTGTCATGGGCTGGACACACAGTCCACATATAAGGGCTGGATATATAGGGGGGCAGGTGAGCCATCAATTCTTGAAGTTTATGTCTTGGAAGTAATAAAAATGGATACAATAAACTACACAACTGACCATCCCCAAAAGTCTGATCCTATGAGGTGTTCGCAGTGGTTAGTACCTACCACAGATGATCCAAGGAGGTCCATGCAGTCTGTGCCTCCTAACTGTGTATCCAGTAATGCCCGGATCACGGATTGTGGACATATATTGTCTGTCCGGATAACCTGACTCAATACATAGGTGGGGGCCAGCAGAATTTAGAGGGTGATTTTCCCTAGACTACATGGTTTGATTATGTGGATACGGATACATTAAACCAAATCAAGTCAGTAGGTTTTTACTATGTGTTCTGAGAGCACCATGATTGCAGTGGTGTCACTTACTAGGCTGTGTGTTGCTGTTTCAATAAAAATCAGTATTTGATTTGCAGGAGATTATCACTACATGACCAGTTGTCTTGTGCCTTCTAGTCAACTGCTCTGTATAATTCTACCACTCATTGGCTGCTTTCTGTGCATAGGCATTAAGCTGCTAATCAGTGGTGTGGATGGGGTTATACACAGCTCAGCATTATGAACACTGCTAGATCTGCAACAGACAAAACTGAGTGAAAGTGACAGCATGCAGACCACCAAGTGACACATCCCTGGAATCAGGGTCTCTGCTACTATATTATGCTGCTCTCAGATTACATAGCAAAAACAAAGACAGACAACCCTTTACTCGACTTGTGATTCTTGTAGTATATTCGTACAGTGATAACTTGATTTTTGGGTAATAACTCTTTATCTACTATCCATTGGATAGGGGCTGACTTTCTAATCACTGGGACCTTCAGCGACCCAAGAAAATGTGCACAGCAGCACTGTCCTGAATGGAGCTGAGGGGGTATGTGCAGCCTCCTCTATATTCATTGGGACTGCCCAGCACCACACTCTTTCCATCAGTCCCATAGACAATGAATGGAGTGGAGGCTGCTGATCTCATGATCACTAGGGGTTGGGAGGGTCATAGCAATCTGTTATGGGATAAAATGATTTTGTCGGACTAACCCTTTAACCCCCTATTTTATTCCTGTTTTTTGCTCCCCCGTAGACCCTGAAGCGGCAGAGCTCCCTCGCTCTGCTCTTTTTTAGTAGTATTCTCGCTCATGGGGATCTGAGGAACAATAAATTGAACCAACTCGCGGTGAATTTATGGAACCTGGCCCAGAAGCACGGCTTTGCCGATACAAAAACTATGGTAAGTTCACAGATGGACTCAGTGCTGCCCCCTATAGTCAAAGAAGGGTGTCCCCTGCCAGCAAGTTCTCACCTTGCCTCATTGATTGCATGCCCTCACCACGTATGGTCATCTATTATATAATTGCGAATGGGTTTTTTGCCCCTTCTGAGTCCGCTCGCGCTGCGAGTCAGCGTGGTCATGTGGATACGCCCAAAGCATTGGCCGCGCAGCGGCCATTGCGAGCAGTTCTACGGCGACTCGCTATGCCCGCGCAGCGGGCATGGCGAGTCGCCTTAGCAGCGCGAAGCATTGGCCGCGAAGCGGCCATTGCGAGTCAGAGACTCGCTCTTCTAGAATCCCGATGCATGTGCATCGGGCACCCAGCTATTATCTTATAATCTTATATAGTTTAAGTGCCTCAGTACTGACCTCAGATTGGCTGGTGTTCAGTGTGTCCCAGTTAAGCGGCAGTGTAAAGCATGGGGGAAGGACAGATCAGACGAATTCACCTTTGATTTGAAAGGAGGTGGAGTTCAGTCCAAGGCAAACTTTTTTAGGTCCAACTTTCATGGTCCATGCCAGGAAGGTAATTTTGGACAGAACAGAAGTGAAAAATATAATATAATAATAATAATAATAATAGCATTATTATTAAAGGTTTAATTTCATTATATGTATCTATATTTTTTTTAACAACTAGGTTAAAACTCTGGAATATATCAAGAAGAGAAGCAAACAGCTGGATTGTAGTCACCTGGGTGACCTGGCGGGCAGACTGCCCCTGCAGTCTAGAACCTGATGACATGGGTGGCAGAGCCGGGTTCAGATGATTATTCCTGGTGCAGAGTCTAAAGCTGGGCCTGATCCGTGGCCCCTGAGGATGGCGCCTGGTGGCACTAATACCGTCATGTCCAGATGTTTAACTTATAGGATGATCTAGATATGTATGAGGACGGTATTGGAAATCAACCTTATTCTACAACTCCATGTTGTCTATAGGGTCAGCTATTAAAGGGGTTGTGCCACGAATAATTGAATATTTTAAAGAATACATCTTCGTGGTATATCCCACCTGTTCATGCACAGTCAGACACAGAGATACATTTATAAGAATATCTCGGGACAGGAACATTTTTTAACACATCCAATTGTGGAACTTCTTATTATTCTAAGATCTATTAATTAAAATGTACAATTGTTCGTGGTACAACCCCTTTAAGTTGTCTTGCAGCATTTCTGTCTAAGCCAATGTATTAATTTGCTACCTATAAAGATGTCATTCCATAGTGGTTTGTATCGGACTATGGGATCACTCTTGTTCCGCTAGGCCACCTTCACACATGATCAGAGTTTTTGCAGCAACACAAACTGTTTTTTCTTTATCACGTGTGAATGGGGTTTTGTAATCTGCAACGTCTGAACATGGTGTAAGGAGACAGGTGATATGAAGTCAGTGTTATTAACTGTTATTTTTACTAATAAAATTGAAGAATGGCTAAATTTCTGTAAAAAAATAAAAAATTACTTTTGTATATAATAAAAATATTTGTGCTCAATGTCCATTATTTTTTTGTGTTGTCGGAGATGATATCGCAGCCATCGAGGCCTCTGGAATACAGGACATTTACTTGAAATGATGCAGGATGACTTCAGAAGATACTTACCATAGTAGAAAAGGCGGCCCAGTACAGGCTCATTTAATTCTACCTGTGGGAGAGGTCAGAAGGGGATGTCCTAGTAGTTCACAAACTCTTTAAGAAATAATAATATGGCCTGACCCCCAAATAGTCACACCGATGTGTTGGCCACTAGGTATCTATCCCCATTCTGTCCACTGCTTGTAATCCATCTCTAGCAGCACAGGCCTGGAGACGGATTACGGAGGTGGGGCTGTGTCTTCTTGCTCTCCTGTCTAATTGTGCACAGTCTTAGTAGGGTTTCAGGCTTCTGTTTAGAGTCCATGGTATGAAGTGAAGCAAATCGTTCCAGCACCTAGAGTGCTGGCAGAGCGCTAACAAAGAGAAACCACCAAAAGAAAAGAGTGGACGGCAAATTCCACAATAAGATAATTTTAATTGTGGTGTAAAATATACAAAGATTTATATGTCATAAAAGCATTTATACATTATAGCTGTGAACACGGACAGTTGCCATCTCATGTCCTAGCTGTTCCTATGATGGGCTGGATTCTGCAGGTCAAGTGATGAGATCACCAGATGTTTCTACCCATCGCCTTTACACTGTCCACATTAAGATATAGAACAGGAAAACTCATTAGTCCTCAAACTTCATCGATCTGGACGCAGTTTTGTCTATAAAGAAGACCTTATTCTGGGCGGGTTGGAAGCCTAAGCCAATCCCTCTGTTCTCCTTCCACGAAAGAGCTTTGTCGAACTCTGCTTGCAGGCTCCTCTCCAGAACTTGTTCTCCTTGCTTCCCCATGGCCATGGTGGTTTTTACCTGCTTCGAGGGTGAAGTCAACTTTGCTTGGTTTTCCTTCTTGAATCCGCCCAACAGGCGCAAGAACTTGGTTTGCTGTTCGGGGTTTTGGAACGTAGCCGTGTCCCACTGCCCAAATTTAGTTCCCTAAATAAAAGGATAAAATATTTCATTGTAAGTTACTAGATTATCATTGTCAAGACGAGCAGCGCTCAGTATAAATGAGTACACCCCATTTGTAAAGCAAGATTTTAATACCTCACTGAACACGAGAACGATTTCCAAAATGAGTTTCATAGAACATATCGAAAGTAAGGTTAATCATAACTTTCATTACAAAATATAAATTTTTGCTCAAAGTAGTTAATGCAATAAGAGTAATACCATACCATGTGCTTGTCTGGAGGGTTCATGCCTCTTTATCAGCCATTGTTATTCTATAGGCATGATGTTGTATAGAAAGGATGGGAGTAGCCAGTAACTGTTCACTGCATGGATGTATGGCAGACAGCCATCCTTACAGGAGTAGGAGAGCCAAGGACCGGGACCCCATTTAGATATATATATATAAATATATAGATATACTAGAAATAGGCTCGATGCTATTGCATCGGGAGGGCAGTCTCTGTGCCTGTCTCCCCTTGTGCGCTCTCTCCTGTCTGTGCTGTCTCTCCCCCTGTGCGCTCTTACTTGTGCCTTTCTCTCCGCTCTGTGTCTCTCCCCATGACTTTGACTCCCCCTGTACCTCTGCCTCCCATCACTGAGCCACCGCACAGTGCTAACCACTGAACCACCGTACAGTGCTAATCACTGGGCCACGGTACAGTGCTAACCACTGAGCCACCACACAGTTCTAACCATTAAACCACCGTACAGTACTAACCACTGTCACCATATAAAGTGCTAACCCACTGAGCTGATCCAGCTTTAAATCTCCCACCAATACCGCGCTACTCAGCTGATTGGTCGAGCGCCGGGCAGCTGAGTAGGACTGTATTGGTGGGAGACTTGAAACCTGCCCGCCGCCGTGCAGCTGAGTGGTCGACCAATCAGCTGAGCAGCGCGGTATTGGCAGGAGATTTAAACCTGCCAATACCACTCAATTGATTGGACCAATCAGCTGAGCGGCAGTGGGCAGGTTTGAATCTCTCGCCAATACCGCGCTGCTCAGCTGATTGGTCGTGCGCCGGGCAGCTATGTATGGTGGCTCCGTGGTTAGCACTGTGTATGGTGGCTCAGTGGTTAGCACTGTATGGTGGCGGGGGATTTGCCTCCATTTGAACCAATGAGCGGCGCCGGATTCAAATCCCCCGCCAAAGCCGCGCAGCACCGCTCATTGCCTGAGCTGCCACCGGCTCAGCCAATGATCGGCGCGGGATTCAAATCCTGCGCGGCACGGTGGCGTGCGGCTTTGAATCCCGCACCACTCATTGGCTCAGCCGGCGGCAGCTCAGTTAATGAGCGGTGCCGCGCGGCTTTGGTGGGGGATTTGAATTCCGCACCGCTCATTGGCTGAGAGCCTCGGCCGATCAGCCAATGAGCGGCACGGGGTTCAAATCAGTCGCCAACAAATGCGCGCCACCGCTCATTGGCTGAGCGCCGGTGACTAATGAGCACTTAACGTGGGATTTAAATCTCGCTTCGCTGATTGGTTGCTGGCAACCAATGAGCACTGATGGCGTGTGATTTAAATCTCACTTCGCTGATTGGTCGCCGTGGTTGGGGCGCACAGCCAATGAGCGGTGCGACTTTGGGGGGGAATATGAATCTTGTGACGCTCACTGGCTGAGCACCAGGGGCGACCAATAAGCGAAGCAGGATTTAAATCCTGCGTCAACAGCGCTCATTGGTCGGCGCTCAGCCAATGAGCGGTGCTGCGCAGCTTTGGCGGGGGATTTTAATCCCGCGCCGCCATATCGGAATACCCATAACTTGAGTGTTCCAATATGGCAGTCGGCGTACTTCCGATGCAAGCAGCCGCTCATCTCCCGGCTGCTTCACTGCTGACCTCCCTGCGGCGAGAGATGATCCGTGGCTACTGTCGGGAGTTCAATTACTTCCTTTTTAATTCTAGATAACTTATTTGCAGATTTGTTCCAATGTAATAAGTTATCGCCTATCCACTGGACAGGTGATAACTCAATGATTGCTTAGAGTCCCACCACTGGGTCCTCAAGCAATTCCAAGAATGAGACTGGGGGGTGCTCCTCTGGAATGGAGCAATGGCTGTGAATGTGACCACCAACTCTACTGTATTTATCTATCTTTAAGACTGTGAAGATAACAGAATACCTCTGGCAGTCTTGTAAACCATGAATGGAGCAGTGGTGCGCATGCGCAATCATCATTATATGCACTTCATTTCTATTGTAGGGCATCCCACCGCTAAGAGCCTTATCGATCAATAAAGTCATCACCTAAACAGTACGTAGGTGATAAAGTACCAAATTGGGACAATCCCTATAAGGAAGAGTATGATTTCATACATCTGTGGTTTGTGGTCCATACTCAGAACATGATGCACAGACGGGCCGGGGGTTTCAAGGCTTACAATAATATATGAGACAGCTGATTCTGGGGCAAGAAACCTGTGACTAGTCTGCATAGTTTTCCAAGAATGGACCCCGAAACACGCGTGTGTGGCAAAGAGCTAATCTGTTCTACTTCATTACAGTCACCTCTACTTACACGAGTAATCCTCACCAGTCCAAGGGCTCTGTATACCCAAAGAGATCTGACATTAGTAGCCAAACCTAATGCCAGAAATGAAACCGGCCAGTCAAAGCGGTGACAGCCCATCAACAGCTCAACATGGTTCTTTTGGCACAGGTAAAAGAAACGAAAACTGGGAGTCACTGCCAAGACGGAGACACAGTTCCTTGACTTCATTGATTGCCGAGTCTACAAACGTAACTCTACTACAGAGGCTGTCATGTAGCCCACTTCATTGTGCCAGCTTTGCATTTTGTCGAGTCTGGTATTGTTCGCTGGTGAAGCCGACTTCACTGCGAAACATTTCTGGCTTTTTCAAAGGGTGTTATTAATCCATTGTAGCCCCGGGGGCACATAATTACAACATTTCAGGGTTTGGCTTTTCAAGATAAGCGCAGGCAATTATTCTTTTAGCAACACATCGCTGGTAAACTCTCCCCAAAGCCCAAATAATTACCCAGCCCATCTCTACCGCTAATAATCAGCCTCCAATCATCTACAAATTGCTACAATTCTTCAGTAACTTGTCATGCCATAATGCTCGGGGAGCTGAAATGAAATGCGCAATGATAATACGAGAGTAGTGTGAGATCAATTGCCGCCTTCATTTACATTAGAATGACTTTTCTTTTTGAAATTGCCAAAGTTTAGGATTAGAGGACGGCGTCTCCATCACACAAAAGCCTCAAATAAGGACGGCATGGGATGGGTCGCCATGTTCTGGATACTACTAAGGGAAGGGAATTGCTGACGAGTGCTCTGATGATGGTTGTGCGTCACAATATACAGTCAGTCTCGGGTCTTGATGGTTATCAGTGTGAGTGAACGGTGAGGCGTAGGTTGTTCCATAGACTAGTAGTTACAGTATGTGTTTCACCTCTCCCAGCTTCTCTTCTTCATCCATCAGAAGTGTGAGAAGGCCCCAATTCTCATGATTGTTCCACCAACTATTGTAGATTTGTCAACTTGCCTAACGATAAGCCATAATGGCTTTGTCCAAGTCTACTTTTAAAAGGTGGTTACTTCCAGAACCAAACCATAGATTGTGCTTGATACCAAAATTGTAGGGAGTTGTCCACCTTTGGATTCAATTTTTATTCTTACTTAAATGGGTTCTCCAAGAATGTAATAAAATGGCCACCCATCATGTAATTCAAACCGCAGCCCGTCCTAGTCACAATGGGCTGAAGTGTAAAGAATTACAGCTCCCTAGACCTGTGTCTCAACTGGCGGGAGCTGAATCACAAACACACAAATACGTTCCTCTGTTATCCCCCCAAAGCAAGAACTTTATTGTAACATTTAGATGAGGGTGCACAGTGTCCCCATGGTGTGACAAAATGCCTTGGTGGTATGTCCACCACTTATTTACTTGCTTGATAGTGCAGGTGTGAGTCGGTAATCAAACACCGACTCCAACTCGACTCCTGAATTTCCTGCTCCGACTCCGACTCCTTCAGTCATGGCTCGTTTTTAGTGATAAAATTATTGTAGGTCAATGTAACATGAGGCTTTAATCATTATAATGACATAATAATCAAGTATTTAGATAGAACATATAGTAAATCACAATAATAATATTCAGCACATTCTGCATTGAACTACTCCGACTCCACAGCCCTGGATAGCGCAATCAATAATACTCTTCCACATTGTTGCTGTGCAGAGAGAGTCACAGTCAACTGACATCACTTACGTGCTGGAGACAGAACACACACACATCACTCTCTCTCTCTGCGAACATCACTCGTGTGCAGAAAAAGCACACACACACATCACTCTAGTGCAGGAGAGCGCATAAACATTACTCTCTGCTGAAATCACTCGTGTGCGGAACAGGCACACACATGAAACTCATGTGTAGAGAGAGCGCACACACACACACATCACTCTCTCCTCTTGCTAACATCACTCATGTGCAGGAGAAAGCACACACACACACATCACTCTAGTGCAGGGGAGAGAGCACAAACATTACTCTCTGCTGACATCACTCGTGTACAGGAACGGGCACACACATGAAACTCGTGTAGGAGAGAGCGCACACACATCACTCTCTCCTCTCTGCTGACATCACTTTTGTGGGAAACAGAGCACACACACATTACTCTCTGCTGACATCATCCATGTGCAGGAGAGAGTACACATGTACACACACACACAATGCTCTCATCTGACATCACTCATGTGCCCTGATAGGGAACACACATGTCACCCATGTCAGGAGACAGCACATACAAACATCATTCTCTCCTCTCTGCTGACATCACGCTTGTACAGGAGAGAGCAGGAACAAACACATCACTGACTTGAAACATCACACGTGTGCATGAAGAACACACACATTACTCTGCTGACATCACTCGTGCATGATAGAGCACACACTCTCGCCTATCTGCTGACATCACTTGGGGAGAAGAGGGAACACACATCACACTCTGTTGACTAGTGATGAGTAAGCACTACCATGCTCGGATGCTTGGTACTCCTAAAAAGCAGTTGATGCTCAGATGGGCACGACTTGAGTACCGAGTATAATGGAAGTCAATGGGGAACCAGGGCTGTGGGGTCTGTAAGCCAAACCTCTGACTCCAATTCCTCAATTTCCCTGAATCCGTTTCTAACCCTCACTTCCTCATACACGGCTCATGTTAAAGTGATATATTTATTGTAGTACAATGTGAACTTCAGGCTTTTAATCATTATTATGATACAATAATTAAGCTATTTAGATAGAACATAATAATTCATAATAATATTTAGTAAATACTACATTAAACTACTGTACTCAGTTTATTATATATTTTAGGAGTCGGTCCATTTTAAACCGACTCCGACTCCACAAAAATGGTCACCGACTCCACAGACCTGTGGGGAACTCAAGTCATTTTTCCTGAAGTATTCCCCAATGACTTCCATTGTACTTGGGTACTCAACTTGCGCCCATCCAAGCATCAACTGCCTTTTACGAGTACCGAGCACGGTATGTTTGCTCATCACTACTGCTGACTTCACTTGTGTTCAGAAAAGCACACACACATTACTCTCTGCTGGAATCACTAGTGTGCAGGAGTGAGTGCACGCACGCACGCACGCACGCACGCACACACACACATCACTCTCCTCTCTGCTGAAGGAGACAGCAGCCACACACACATCACTCTCTGCAGACATAACTCCTGGGTAGGAGGTTCACACATTATTCTATCCTCTTTGCTAACCACTCCTGTGCAGAAGACAGCACATATATCACTATCTACTTTCTGTTGACATTACTCTCTCTCCCCTTTGCTGACATTGCTGACTACAGTAACGGCCAAAAGTTTTGAGAATGACACCAAAATTATATTTTCCCATGATCTGCTGCCCTCTGGTTTTTATTTGTGTTTGTCTGATGTTTCTATCACATACAGAAATATAATTGCAATCATATTATGATACCAAAAGGTTATATTGACAGTTAGAATGAGTTAATGCAGCAAGTCAATTTTTTTGGTTTTTGTTTGTCCACCCGTCTCTTGATGATTGACCACAAGTTCTCAATGGGATTAAGATCTGGGGAGTTTCCAGGCCATGGACCCAAAATCTTTATGTTTTGTTCCCTGAACCATTTAGTTATCACCTTTGCTTTATGGCAAGGTGCTCCATCATGCTGGAAAAGGCATTGTTGGGCGTCAAACTGCTCTTGGACGGTTGGGAGAAGTTGCTCTTGGAGGACATTCTGGTACCATTCTTTATTCATGGCTGTGTTTTTAGGCAAGACTGTGAGTGAGCCGATTCCCTTGGCTGAGAAGCAACCCCACACATGAATGGTTTCAGGATGCTTTACAGTTGGTATGAGACAAGACTGGTGGCAGCGCTCACCTCTTCTTCTCCGAATAAGCTGTTTTCCAGATGTCCCAAACAATCGAAAAGGGGATTCATCAGAGAAAATGACTTTCCCCCAGTCCTCAGCAGTCCACTCCCTGTACCTTTCCCCCAGTCCTCAGCAGTCCACTCCCTGTACCTTTCCCCCAGTCCTCAGCAGTCCACTCCCTGTACCTTTTGCAGAATATCAGTCGGTCCCTGATGTTTTTTCTGGAGAGAAGTGGCTTCTTTGCTGCCCTCCTTGAAACCAGGCCTTGCTCAAAGAGTCTCCACCTCACAGTGCGTGCAGAAGCACTCACACCAGCCTGCTGCCATTCCTGAGCAAGCTCGGCACTGCTGGTAGTCCGATCCCGCAGCTGAAACAGTTTTAAGATACGGTCCTGGTGCTTGCTGGTCTTTCTTGGGCGCCCTGGAGCCTTTTTGACAACAATGGAAGCTCTCTCCTTGAAGTTCTTGATGATGCGATAGATTGTTGACTGAGGTGCAATCTTTCTAGCTGCGATACTCTTCCCTGTTAGGCCATTTTTGTGCAGTGCAATGATGGCTGCACGTGTTTCTTTAGAGATAACCATGGTTAACTGAAGAGAAACTATGATACCAAGCACCAGCCTCCTTTCAAAGTGTCCAGTGGTGTCATTCTTACTTAATCAGGACTGATTGTTCGCCAGCCCTGTCCTCATCAACACCCACACCTGTGTTAATGGAACAATCACTAAAACAATGTTAGCTGCTCCTTTTAAGGCAGGACTGCAATGATGTTGAAATGTGTTTTGGGGGTTAAAGTTCATTTTCTAGGCAAATATTGACTTAGCAAGTAATTGCTGTTAAGCTGATCACTCTTTATGACATTCTGGAGTATATGCAAATTGCCATTAGAAAAACTGAAGCAGTAGACTTTGTAAAAATTCATATTTGTATCATTCTCAAAACTTTTGGCCATGACTGTACACAGCTGTACCCAAATTAAATCAGCAGAGAAGCGACTGATGTGTGTGTGCTCTCCTGTACATTGTGTAGCATGCTATGTCAGCTGAGGAGAGACAATGACACTCCTGCACAGGAACAGTGCACACATAATGGAGATGTTGGGCAAGCAAGCGCTGTCAACTTATATAGGAGGAGGTGACAGCATGGTAAATACGTGGGTGGAACGGTGCCAGGGGGTGTTTAGGCATGCCAAGGGTATAAGTGAGTAACCTCATTTGCAAACGTCAATCAAGTCATTTTTGAAGGTTAAAGAAAGATTTGAAAACTAAAAGAGCAAATTTGCATTGTTGCCTTGTTACCTACAAGACTATGTGGTTAGGGTGAAAAGTAAATTTGGGCTGATAGACTCAGCTTAGCAGAAAATTAAAAGAAAAATTGTAAAGTGCTACAGAATATGTTGGTGCTAAATAAATAAATTATTAAGCGGCATGGGCTATACAGCGAAATGTGTCACATCACATCTAATGATTTCCCATGTCACACTGAAACCTGCTACCAACCACGACAGAGTCACAATGAGTATCAGTCCACTAAATCGCCGCACAACCAGCTGTACCCTCTCCTACTGTATCCTCACCCATCCTTTGTAGACTGTGAGCCCTCATGGGCAGGGTCCTCTCTCCTCTCCTACTGTATCCTCACCCATCCCTTGTAGACTGTGAGCCCTCGTGGGGAGGGTCCTCTCTCCTCTCCTACTGTATCCTCACCCATCCCTTGTAGACTGTGAGCCCTCATGAGCAGGGTCTCTTTCCTCACCTATGAGTCTTCACCCATCCCTTGAAGACTGAGTCCTCGTGGGCAGGGTCCCTCTTCTTCACCTACTGTATCCTCACCCATCCCTTGTAGACTGTGAGTCCTCGTGGGGAGGGTTCCTCTCTCTTCACCTACTGTATCCTCACCATCACTTGTAGACTGTGAGTCCTCGTGGGCAGGGTCCCTCTCTTCACCTACTGTATCCTCACCCATCCCTTGTAGACTGTGAGCCCTCGTGGCTTCAATATTTCAACAGCTCGTCCTACAAAACCATGCATTAACATGGCCGGGAACCACAGCCAGAGACGAGAGGAGTCTGGCACTGCACCTCATGGCTAGAGATGACTGACAGAAGCCTTCCATAGGTATAGAACCATCAATCGCCTGCAGTAATGCTGGAAAAAGACAACCGAAAAACAATATAGCGTTTCAGAGAAGATGTCTGCAATCGTGCCAGGCTCCAATTCACGTTGCCCGTGGTTTGAGCAGCATAAGCCAGTGACAGGTTCCTTAAATCGCAAGTTTCCCTTTCTTTGCTCGATGCAGTTGGCAGAATGTGTGAGCACTTCCTAAAGTGTTCTCCTACCTATCTTTTTTAAATTGGTCAAAGAGCAGTAAGTGTGTCAAAATAATAAATAACCATTACTCATCTATTCAATCCTGCATCTTGCAGAATTGATATCATGTACATCATTCACGTAACTGCTGCAATCAATCAGGTGTCATACACGCCAGAGTCACCGCTGCAGCAGGTATATAGACGATGTATATTACGTCATAGCTCCAGTACCAGTGAGGACCACTGTAGCAGGGAAAATTGAATGGACAGGTGATGGATATTTTTAGTATTTTCACATTTCTCATTTTCTGCTCTTGTCTGACATTTAAAATCACGGTTTATTAATAATAAGTGTTTTTCATAAATTATTCCTTCCCAACCTTGTGGATACCTACCACATACTAGACTCCTTCCATCCCTGGTTTAAGGACAGGCATGCTGTCAGTCTCTGTGTTACCCCAAGATAGTCCCTGAACATCAGTCTGCAATATGTTTGCCCCAAGACCATATCTTAAAGATGAACTTACCTTATCCATATGAACTTCATCTGTGCTGCCATCCTGTGTTGGCTCTGAGTGGACGTCTGTGCTTTTCTCCTATAGCACAATAATCAGATTAGTGCCACATACTGTAACTTGCTACACAACAACATCTAGCACAAGTGATGTCATTAAAGAGGCTGGGGACGGACACGTAGATGAGAGCTGGCAGTCACATAACGAGAAGAATGCTTATCGTAGAACTAGGACTGGCATCCATCTAAGAAGATTGCTAGCAGAAATTGGGAGTTGCTGTTTCTTCAAGGATTGGAACAGTTTAAGCCATCAAGCCATGGTGATCACACAGGTAACAGTGACAAAGGCATTAACTAACAGGCAATCTCCCGAGGCAGTAGCAGGGATCAGAGATCGTGTTCCCAGGGCTAATGTCACATTGTGACGTCACGCAAGCCCCGTGTCCAATCACCGCCGGCTTCTCTCAAATGAGTTCATCAGCAGGTTGTGACGCTGCGGGTGCCGCTCACCTCCTTTTGACTGTTCATTCGATCCGAAGGTGTGGAGAGAGAAGCTGGTTGTGATTGGACGCGGGGCCTGCGATTATAGACAGTGCCGGAATGGCTCCCGAAACAGGAGGAGAGTACAGGCCTTTTTATTTTAACTGGGGAAAACAAATGGAATCAGAAGGGGGTTGGCCTAGAAGTGGACAACCTCCTTAAAGAGGACCTGTCACCCCCGTGGAGCTATGCTAACTGAATTCAGCGTGTCTGATGCATTCAGGGAAGGGGTCCCCCATGTTAACGAGTCCGGAAGGACTTACTCAGTAATGAGTCATCGCTGTTGCTGGTGTCTTCCCCACCACCAGCCTTCTGTGTGCCACCTCCAGCCCTCAGCGATGATACATAAGGGAGGCTGAACAAGAGAGGCCTGGAAGCAAGGAGGACACCAACAGCAGCGATGACACATACAGGAGGCTGAACAAGAAAGGGCTGGAGGTGGCACAGAGAGGGCTGGAGGCAGGGAGGACACCAGCAACAGTGATGACACATACAGGAGGCTGAACAAGAGAGGGCTGGAAATGGCACAGAGAGGCCTGGAGGCGAGGAGGACACCAGCAACAGTGATGACACATATAGGAGGCTGAACAAGAGAGGGCTGGAGGCAGGGAGGACACCAGCAGCAGCAATGACACATACAGGAGGCTGAACAAGAGAGGGCTGGAGGTGGCACAGAGAGGCCTGGAGGTGGGGAGGACACCAGCAACAGTGATGACACATACAGGAGGCTCAACAAGAGAGGGCTGGAGGTGGCACAGAGAGGGCTGGAGGCGAGGAGGACACCAGCAGCAGCGATGACACATACAGGAAGCTGAGCTAGAGAGGGCTGGAGGTGGCACAGAGAGGGCTTGAGGTGGGGAGGACACGAGCAACAGTGATGACACATACAGGAAGCTGAACAAGAGAGGGCTTGAGGTGGGGAGGACACAAGCAACAGTGATGGCTCATTCCTGAGTAAGTCCCTCCGGACTCCTTATCTGTACACTTCATAAAGTCTTTTTAACAGCTTACAGGCGGAATAGAGACACGGGGGACCCCTTCTCTGAATGCAGCAGACACGCTGCATTCAGTGCTGCATTCAGTTAGCATAGCACCAGGGGGGGTGACAGGTCCTCTTTAAACTGGAACTCCCACTGTGCTAACACAGGCCCCCAGGTTGCCCATCTTTCTGTACATAGCCATCTTGGCATCTATGCAATGAAAATGGCAGTGGTCAGTGGAGAATGCCAAGGAGAAGATCACACAGTTGAATGATAAGTGCTTGTACAATGCCATCATGGGGCTCAAGGGTCTTTTACTGCCATGGCAGGGGTGCGTCATGCAGGTAATTATGCTTTTTGCAGCTCAAAGCCCCAGGATTTGTCAATTGTCAGATGTTGAGTATATATTGGTGCCCAACCTTTGAATATAAATATTCCAGATCACAGTGGCAGCAAAGACCTTGAAACTAATTCACTAGAAGACCCTGATGGCATACTGTACAGGATGGCATCAAAGACCAATCAGTGACCCACGGCGGGCACAATGGAAAGCCACCTATAAGATCCAACAGGAATGGGAGAGGAACAGTCCTGTTCTTGTAATCGGTGTGCGGTCGGATCCCAACCGATTGCACAGTGATGATATAGCCCATTGATTTATCATCAATGTCTTCGATAACATTTTTAAAAACTTACAGAATTTTTCATTACACGATAATTTACAATAATCCAGCCCTTTTTCAGGACTATTTCTCTGCCATTGTTCTGGGAAATATAGGAATAAACTGACAGTCAGCTTCACCATGATGATCCTTGTTAAAAGGGATGTGTCTGATACAGTCAATCAATACTGACAGTATCAGCACAAACTTCAACAACAAGATTGGTAACGCCCATTTGTCAATTTATTCACACATTTCCAGGAGGCGAAACTACAGAGGACAGTTTTATATAAAGTTGTTCCAGAATTGTTTTCGTATGGAGACATTTTTTTTTTAAACAGACGTGTGGATATTTGATACATACTCGCTTCTTGCTGGATGTCTTAGTCTCTTCTTTATCCTTCTGCTTCTTTTTGGGAACCTCCGGTGTGCCTTCCTTTGCCGAGGGCTCCTCATCCTTTAGCATCTTCTCATTTTTCCTCTTCTTTGACTTTTGCTTTTCTTCTTCATGACAAATCTCATGTAAAGATTCATTGGCGTGATCCGTGAACTCAGCTGTTCCTTTTGCTTTCTTTTTTTTCTTCGAGGCGCTGTCAGATACAATGTCGTGGTCTTTACCTTCGTTGTCATTCAGATCTAATTCTCCACATCCAGATTTTTCATTAGTAATTGAGTGTTTTCTCTTTTTCTTCTTTTTGGAGGCACTTAGAGATGCTCCATCTTCTTCTTCATTGTGGAGATCATGACTTTCAATAACGTCATCTTCGCTCCATACAGAAGTTGCCTCTTTCTTCTTTTTGGTCTTCTTTCCCTCCGTATGGTCAGATATCTCAGGCTGGTCCTTCTTAGGAGATCCTGACTGTTCGTCTAGCGCAGGAACCGTTTCCTTTTTTCTCTGGCTGGCGGGGACCTCCATATTTACAGTTTTTGCTGTTTTGTCCTCGAAGTTGCTCTCGGCTAACTTAGACTTCTTCAGTTTCTTCTTCTTTGTAAGAATTTCCGTACTCTCCTCTTCAGTAGAAAGTTGTTGTTTTTCATGCACTAGATCATTACTTTGGAGAACATCTTTTCGAACAATTTCCATTTTTTTCGGACTGACTGGGACCTCCGTGCCAATAATTACAGTGTTTGTTATTTTGTCCTCGAGGTTGCTCTCGGCTAACTTAGACTTCTTCAGTTTCTTTTTCTTCTTACTGTTCTCTACAGTAGAATGTTGTTTATTTTTATGCATTGGATCATTACTTTCGAAAACATCTTCTGGAACTTTTTTCTTTTTCTGCTGGCTGACTGGGATATCTGTGCCAATATTTATTGTTTTTGTTGCTCCATCCTCAAGGTTGCTCTCGGCTAACTTAGACTTCTTCAGTTTCTTTTTCTTCCGACTGACTGGGATTTCTGTGCCAATATTTATTGTTTTTGTTGCTCCATCCTCAAGGTTGCTCTCGGCTAACTTAGACTTCTTCAGTTTCTTTTTCTTCCGACTGACTGGGATATCTGTGCCAATATTTATTGTTTTTGTTGCTCCATCCTCGAGGTTGCTCACGGCTAACTTAGACTTCTTCCGTTTCTTTTTCTTCTGACTGACTGGGATATCTGTGCCAATATTTATTGTTTTTGTTGCTCCATCCTCAAGGTTGCACTCGGCTAACTTAGACTTCTTCCGTTTCTTTTTTTTCTGACTCACTAAGACATCTGTGCCAATATTTACATTTTTCGTTGCTTCATTCATGAGGTTGCTCTCGGCTAACTTACACTTCTTCAGTTTCTTTTTCTTTTTCTTTTTAACAATTCCCTTACTGTCCTCTACAGTAGAATGTTTTTCTTTTTTATGCGGTGGATTATTACTTTCGAGAACATCTTTAACCTTTTTCTTTTTTTTCTGGCTGACTGAGTCATTTGTCATTCCTTCAACCTCGAGGTTGCTCTTCGGTAGCTTGGACTTCTTCAGTTTCTTTTTCTTATTAACAAATTCCTTACTATCCTCTGCAGTTGAATGTTTTTCTTTTTTCTGCACTGGATCAATGCTTTCGAGAACATCTACTGTCACCTTTTTCTTTTTCTTCTTTTTTGGAACATTGTTAATTTTAGGGTCATATGATGCTATATCTTCTTCTAGTGCTTTACCTTTCTTCTTTTTTCTAGGAACTACGTCCATTATTTCTAAAGCATTGTCGGTGATGCTGGCTTTTCTTTTCTTCTTCTTCCTCTTTTCATCACTATGACTCTCCGATTTCTTTACTATACTTTTCCCAGATTCATCGTGCTTGTGTTTCTTCTTTTTTGTTTCAGTGCAGGTTATATTTTCCTCATTACTGCCTGTCATAATGCTGTGTAATAGCAAAAGTTATAATTACTTTAAGAAGGGGTAGAAGTTGCTGCAGTAAAAAAAAAACAAGCAAAATATATACCGGTACATGTATAAAACTGATCAGCCAGAATAATAATTCCACCTTGCTAATATTGTGTGTTCCTCCCTCGTTCATCCTAAGGTCTCATTCAGACAAGAGGTTTTTTTCATGTATAAGAAAAACGGATCAAGTCATCAGATTCTCATCAGTTTTGTATCTTTTTTACTGGTGAGGATAAGTTTCTCCATCCTATCAGTCAAAAACAGATGGCATCCGAGTGC
Source organism: Allobates femoralis (assembly GCA_033576535.1). Taxonomy (NCBI): domain Eukaryota; kingdom Metazoa; phylum Chordata; class Amphibia; order Anura; family Aromobatidae; genus Allobates; species Allobates femoralis. The sequence continues at coordinate 214,917,773 of JARQOC010000011.1, read as the reverse complement.
CGTATGATTTCCTCCCAGACCCATAATGTCACGATGGTCTGTCTTACCTGGGAGACTTGTGACTGGTTTGAGACCTCTGTCTCATGTCTGTATTGGGACTTGATATTAAACGTGTTTTCTTTTCTTTGGCAGTGTAGGAGTTAATGTCAGTTTCTGTTTGCTAGCAAGCTAGCTAATTCTATGTCCAACTACTCTGTGATTACTCCCATCCCCTTTATATGGTCCCATGGTTCCAGCATGCTTTGCTGGTAATTAAACCCATTCCTGGCCAAGCTTTCTGAGGTGAAGGAGGCTCTCTGGAGAGCTGTCTACTGGCAAGCCATCTGCTGCCTAGGAGTGAGGCAGCAAGCATGAAGTTGCCTGTGTTGTTTCCCTGTCTCCCCTTCCCTCTTGTTGCTATTATTGCAGTGGTTGGGACTAGTGCTCCCGACAGCCATTCCCTATTGAGGGCCAGCAAGGACTAGGTATCTTGCTCGGCGACAGGCTGAAAGAACCCGTATAGGGATGGTGGGGAGATCAGGGCACAGCTGCAGGTGAGTGCTGGAGATTACATCTCCCAAATTCCCTATGAGCAGGGTCCTCCGCTGTATTTGTCACCCCCCCAGTGTTTCCCAGTTTGTTTAGTGTAGTGCACCTAGAGATCGTTGGTCCGTGAGCCACTGTCACACTCGGTAGCCGGACAAACCTCTTAGTCCAGCGCTACACAGACATTAATTTGTGAGTTTGATCTGACACTTGGATCAATATCAGACATGATTACGTGATTTTGCACGGAACAAGGAAAAAACAAACAAACATGTGAACAGCGCTATAGACTATCATGGCTTCGAGTGTTATCCGTGAAAACATGGATGGCACTTGCATGAGAAAAACTGACAAATGAGTGAACCCTACACATCTCTGACCCATCAAAAGAAGGGTTTCCCAAGATCTCTATAAGGCCGTGTTCTCACATACACTTTTACTTTGTGCAGAAGATCTGCTGCGATCTACAGCTATTATTATATTTAAGGAGCGGATCCATGTCAAATAACATCCATGTAAAAACCAGAACCCAAGGTTTTTCATTAAATCATTGCCTAAAGCAGGAGTGCACATTTTTTTTATCCAAGGACCACAAAGCTATACTGAACAAATCCCAAGGGCTGCAATTTTTTTAAAGGGGCATTTACATTAATACATCACCAAAACCACCATGAGTGCATTACTACATCACAGGATCCAAATTTTGAGTATTTGAGAAGGATTTGTAAAATTTCCGCTCAGTTTCTGCTCTATAAAAAAAAAAAAGTGTGAACACATGCTAACTTACACCGAGTGTTTTAGAGAAGAAACTCGCCAAATCCTCCTCACAATCACAAATCTTTAGGTTTTGACACTATTTAAGATATAACATAGCCAAGAAACACATTGTGGATTGCTACATGTGTGCAAGATTACAACCACCGTTAGTAGATGAATGCAGAGCCAGAACCAACATTAGTACATGAATGCAGAGCCAGAACCATTGTCAGTACATGAATGCAGAGCCAGAACCATTGTCAGTACATGAATGCAGTGCCAGAACCATTGTCAGTACATGAATGCAGAGCCAGAAGCACCATCAGTACATGAATGGAGAGCCAGAAGCACCGTCAGTACATGAATGCAGAGCCAGAAACACTGCTAATACATGAATGCAGAGCCAGAAACACCGTCAATACATAAATGCAGAGCCAGAAACACTGTCAATACATGAATGCAGAACCACCGTTAATACATGAATGCAGAGCCAGAAACACCGTTAATACATGAATGCAGAGCCAGAAACACTGTCAATACATGAATGCAGAACCAGAACCACCAATACATGAATGCAGACCAGAACACTGTTAATACATGAATGCAGAGCCAGAAACACTGCTAATACATGAATGCAGAGCCAGAAACACCGTTAATACATGAATGCAGAGCCAGAAACACGTAATACATGAATGCAGAGCCAGAAACACTCAATACATGAATGCAGAGCCAGAAACACGTAATACATGAATGCAGAGCCAGAAACACCGTCAATACAGAATGCAGAACCAGAAACCACCGTTAATACATGAATGCAGAGCCAGAAACACTGTCAATACATGAATGCAGAACCACTGTTAATACATTAGTGTAGAGCCAGAACCACCATCAGTACATGAATGTAGAGCCATAATCACCATCAGTACATGAATGCAGAGCCAGAACCACAGTCAGTACATGAATGCAGAGCCAGAACCAATGTAAATAAATGCTCACCTACATTACGCCCCTCTATAAAATACACCCACACTGACCTTTTCCAAAATATTCCCCACACTGCCTCTCTATATAGTATCTACCCCACACAACCCCTTTCCATATCTCCCCCAAACTGCCTATTTTCAAGTCACCGCACCCCACTGTTCCTTGCTATACTATGCCCCCTTTCAGAAACCCCTCTAATTGTCCATAATGCCCTCCATAATGTTACAAATTGCCCATAAAATCCAAAATTGGCATATTACGTGCTTTCGGAGTAACATAACCCTCCTCTAAACCGGACCCACATTTAAAATAATTTGACGTGTCATCTTTGGCTTCTCCAAAGAGTGGAGTACCAGTGCCTAACATCTCCTCTCCCTGTGTGTCCTGTGCGCTGGCACTAGTGTGATGATGCCTGCAGTGTGCTGACCATATCACGCCGCTGCACGTCGGGGCGGGGGTTGACGAGTGGTTTCTATACCCCAGAACTGGCACCGCAGTGTTCAAATATATTCACGTCGAAAAGACACAGACCATTACACAGTACATAGTAGGGACACATATATAAGATTATCTCAGCACAGGAGATGTGGTATGATCAGACCATGTCCCTGTATGATCAGACACATCCATTACACAGTACATAGCAGGGACACATATACAAGATTATCTCAGCACAGGAGATGTGGTATGATCAGACCATGTCCCTGTATGATCATACACATCCATTACACAGTACATGGCAGGGACACATATATAAGAGTATCTCAGCACAGGAGATGTGGTATGATCAGACCATGTCCCTGTACGGTCAGACACATCCATTACACAGTACGGAGCAGGGACACATATATAAGATTAATAAAACAATATTTCAACATGAGGAGGAAAAAAGAACTAAAGCTGCTACCAATCCATATTGCTGTTACCTGCCCCACCCCACAGAGGTTATATGAGGCCTCCTGCTGTGTGTGGCTCTTGCTGTAATACTGGGGGCTGTGTGTGACCTCCTGCTGTTGTTTACTGAGGGCTACGTGCGACCTCCTGCTGTATACTGAGGGCTGTGCGTGGCCTTCTGTTGTATACTGGGGGCTGTGTGTGACCTTCCGCTGTATACTGGGGGCTGTGTGTGACCTCCTGCGGTATACTGGGAAATGTGTGTGGCCTTCTGTTGTATACTGGGGGCTGTGTGCAGGCTCCTGCTGTATACTGGGGGCTGTGTGTGACCTTCCGCTGTATACTGGGGGCTGTGTGTGACCTCCTGCGGTATACTGGGAAATGTGTGTGGCCTCCTGCTGTGCACTGGGGGCTGTGTGTGGCCTCCTGCTGTATACTGGGGTCTGTGTGCAACCTCCTGCTCTATACTGGGGTCTGTGTGCGGCCTCCTGCTGTGTACTGGGAGCTGCGTGCGGCCTCCTGCTCTGTACTGGAAGCTGTGTGCAGCCTCCTACTGTATACTGGGGGCTGTGTGCGCGGCCTCCTGCTGTGTACAGGGGGCTGTGTGCGACCTCCTGCTGTGAACTAGGGGTTGCGTGCTGCCTCCTGCTGTGTACTGGAGGTTGTGTGCCACCTCCTGCTTTATACTGGGGGCTGTGTGCGGCCTCCTGCTGTGTACAGGGGGCTGTGTGCGACCTCTTGCTGTGAACTGGGGGTTGCGTGCCGTCTCCTGCTGTATACTGGGGGCTGTGTGCGACCTCCTGCTGTGAACTGGGGGTTGCGTGCCGTCTCCTCCTGTGTACTGGAGGTTGTGTGCCGCCTCCTGCTGTATACTGGCAGGCTGTGTGCGGCCTCCTGCTGTATACTGGGGGCTGTGTGCGGCCTCCTGCTGTATACTGGGGGCTGTGTGCAGCCTCCTACTGGATACTGGGGGCTGTGTGCGGCCTACTGCTGTATACTGGGGGCTGTGTGCAGCCTCCTGCTGTATACTGGGGGCTGTGTGCAGCCTCTTGCTGTATACTGGGGGCTGCATGCAGCCTCCTGCTGTATACTGGGGGCTGCGTGCAGCCTCCTGCTGTATACTGGGGGCTGTATGGGGCCTCTTGTATACTGGGGACTGTGTGTGACCTCCTGCGGTATACTGGGAAATGTGTGTGGCCTCCTGATGTATACTTGGGGCTGTGTGCGGCCTCCTGCTCTATACTGGGGGCTGTGTGCGGCCTCCTCCTGTATACTGGGGGCTGTGTGCGGCCTCCTGCTGTATACTGGGGGCTGTGTGAGGCCTCCTGCTGTATACTGGGGGCTGTGTGCGGCCTCCTGCTGTATACTGGGGGCTGTGTGCGGCCTCCTCCTGTATACTGGGGGCTGTGTGCGGCCTCCTGCTGTATACTGGGGGCTGTGTGAGGCCTCCTGCTGTATACTGGGGGCTGTGTGAGGCCTCCTGCTGTATACTGGGGGCTGTGTGAGGCCTCCTGCTGTATACTGGGGGCTGTGTGAGGCCTCCTGCTGTATACTGGGGGCGATGTGATGCTTCCTGCTGTATACTGGGGGCTGCGTGCAGCCTTCTGCTGTATACTGGGGGCTGTGTGCGGCCTCCTGCTGTATACTGGGGGCTGTGTGAGGCCTCCTGCTGTATACTGGGAGCTGTGTGCGGCCTCCTGCTGTATACTGGGGGTTGTGTGCGGCCTCCTGCTGTATACTGGGGGCTGTGTGAGGCCTCCTGCTGTATACTGGGAGCTGTGTGCGGCCTCCTGCTGTATACTGGGGGTTGTGTGCGGCCTCCTGCTGTATACTGGGGGCTGTGTGTGACAGGTTAGAAGAGTAGCAAAGAATTGTCTTCGTAACTTTGAGGTTTGTGTGGCCTCCTGCTGTGCACTGCCATTATACAGAAGTCCTTGTCTTGGGCAAGCTTATAGCTGTGTTATACTATGAATGTCCTTTGTTGCCTATAGCAACCAATCAGAAGCTGAGCTGTGATTGGTTGCTATAGGCCAACTGATAAATATCTAGGCCAACAGCCAAATGCCTACATACACTCAGTGTGTTGTATAGTATGTATGTGTATGTATGTGTATATATATATATATATATATATATATATATATATATATATATATATATATATATATATATGACTTGTGGTGATCCCCTTCCCCCTCCAGCAGGATGTGGCCAATCATAGCCCATTTGTGGCCAGTGCAGCCATATCCGCCATCTTCCCCTGTGGTAACACATGTTTGCACTTCCTCTCGGCATGCTGGGCTCGCCATCATGTCGCAGTGTAGTAATCGCAGCCCCGTATGAATACCTGGCTATGTGCGCCCGTCTCTCCGCAGCGCTGCCCCACGTGCTTCCACACAGTGTGACCCGGAAGTGATAGCGCTGACTGACCCCGCAGTGGATTGTGGGTAAGCAGCCTGTATACCGGTCGCTATGGCAACCCCTGCCTGCACGCACCGCACCATGGCCGCAGCGTGTGTGCCCGGGAGTGTATGGCAGCAGATCTGTGCAGGTATGGGCTCCTCTGTGTGCTGTGTACACCTGACACATGACTACAACTCCCAGCATGTTACATCAGTGTGGATGGTGCAGTCATAGATCACAGGGAATGTTCCTTGTCAACAGAATTTAAAGGGGTTTTCCACTTTTAATAAAAATGGATCCCAAACTGTCTATAGAATCTGCTCCCCCTCTCCAGGTCCCAGTGGTGTAACTTGAACCTTATGGGCCCCAATGCAAAAGATCCAATGGGGCCCCCAATTATTGCAAATCTCCAATAGCATTAGTCTTTTTCTATAGACCAAAAGGATTTTTGTGCCCCCCTAGGCTCCAGGGCCCCTGCACCTGGCTACAGTAGTGATATGTGCTGGACAGACGGGTCTGGACCTGGGGAGGGGAGCAGTCGCCTGTGTGGTATTTTATACACTTTGGGGTCCACTATCTTGAGAGTGGAAAACCCCTTTAAATAAAACTCCCTTTTAACATATAATCTATCCACAGACAGAAGACCCCCGTACAAGGCCAGTATATGGGCCCTTTGCCTGTCCCAGGCACAATTCCACCTGCTTTGGATGTGCAGCTCCACCAATCATACAGGAGCATCTCAATGAATTAGGATATCATCTAAAAGTTACTTTATTTTAGTAATTCAATACATAAAGTGAAATGTATATGTTATATTTCAATTGTTTATTTCTGTTAATGTTGATGATTATGGCTTACAGCCAATGAAAACCCAAAGGTCATTATCTCAGAAAATTAAAGTAGAGAGGATGAAGGGTCTAAAGGCCTGGTTACACATAGCGATGTGCCGGCGACCCGACCAACGATCGGGATCGCTGGAACATCGCTATGTGATTGCTGGTGAGATGCCACACAGGCAGATCTCACCAGGGTCCAGCGACCCATGTAGCGATCTTGACATCATGGAAAAGAATATAAAATATTATTTTCCACGATGTCGAGGTCCCACTACTATATTCAGTGGGAGAACACTGGTAACCAGGGTACACATCTGGTTACTAAGCAAAGCGCACTGTACTTAGTAACCCGATGTTTACCCTGGTTACCAGCGCGCTGTGCTTAGTAACTCGATGTATACCCTGGTTACTAGCGCGCTTTCCTTAGTAACCCGATGTGTACCCTGGTTACACAGGGTACACATCCCTCTGTGTGTAATCCCTACTGTACATCACTCTGTGTGTAATGACTGTATATAATAGATGTGTTTTACTTTTTGTATTGAATTACTGAAATAAATTAACTTTTTGATGATATTCTAGTTTATTGGGGAGCACCTGTATCAACAGAGAAGCACCAATTATATTAGAAATGTAGTCATATTTAAAGGGAATCTATCAGCAGGTTTTTGCTATGTAATCTGAAGACAGCATGATGTAAGAGTTAAAACATAGAATTCAGGGATATCTGTCTTGTGAATGTACAATCTGTTTTACTGGAATGTTTGTTTAAGCAGAGGGACTGATCATTGCTGGTCTACATTGTCTCACGACACACACCCTGCTTTGATTGGCATCTCATTGTCGCTGTACAATGTCTATACAGAGCCTAGCACTGGTGGGTTGGTGGGGGCAGCTCTCCTAGCTCTGCTGTATGACTAAAGGCCCTGTTACACACCACGATGTCCCAGCCATCCGGCCAACGATCTGACGTGGCCGGGATTGCCGGGACATCGTTATCTGATCGCTGGTGAGCTGTTACACAGGCAGACTCATCAGCGAACAACGAGAACACTGGTAACCAGGGTAAACAGTGGGTAACTAAGCAGAACGCTGTGCTTAGTTACCCGATGTTTACCCTGGTTACCTGCTCCCAGCGCTTGCTGTGCAGCACTGGGAGGTCATTCATTGTTGGTCTCCCGCTGTCACACACGCTGATGCTGGTCGCCCAGCAGATCAGCGATAAATTAATGGTCCTGGCCATTCTTGCACGATCAATGAACTTATCGCTGGTCGTTGATACATGTCACACTCTACGATGTCGTTTCGACATTGTTGCAACGTCACCAAACCGGTGACGTTGCAATGATATCGTGAACACTATCGTAGCGTGTAACGGGGCCTTTAATCTGGAAATTCTGATTGTGTCAGAACAGGTGCACCCAGTAATCTAAGTGATGCATCATTGGATTCAGGGTTTCTTTGCCTACATCATGCTGCTCTCAGAAAAGGTAGCAAAAACCTGCTGACAGATTCCCTTAAATATGGGGTAATGGAGGGTGTTGGTATGTCTACACCCGCACATATCACTCTTTCCCAGACCTATGTGCAGGTTTAATGATCTGGTTCTGCACATGAGTCCATACCGCAGTTGGATCCGGTGCTGTCACAGCTGCTGGATGACGCCTTTTCGCACAGTGCAGCTGCACAACTGGAACACAAACCCCCCCCCATGCTTGTGCTGGATGAAGAACTGTTTATTTACTCATCCTATGACTCTGACCCCAAACCAGCCGTGTCCACGCTTAGATGAAAATAGACACCGGCTGCTCTACAATACCAGGGACATGTCGGATGACGCTTCTTAGCCATTTTAGCAAATTACACATTTGCCAGAACGTAATTATCCTAAACGCTGCAGACTGATTGTACAGCGATGATGTAGAGGAGAAAAGCCTCGCAAGTTGGAAATATCAACATATGGAAAGCGAGATCATAAAACAAAAGGACAAAACATTAAAAGGAATCAGTCATCAGGTTTTTGCTATTTATTCTGAGAGCGGCATAATATAGGGCGAGAGCCTGATTCCAGTGATTTGTCACTTGCTCAGCAGCTTGCTGTAGTTTTAATACAATCAGTGTTTTATCAGCAGGAGATTATCACTAGAGGAGTAGATGTCGCATGCTAGGCTGGCCGGCTAATCAGTGCAACTCCGCCCCTACCAGTGATAGTAGCTGACAATGTACAAGTGTACATAGGTGCCGATCAGTGGTGTGGGTGAGGTTGTGCAGAGCTTAGCAGTCTGAGCTTTGCTACATATACATCACAGAAAACAGGGATTCTATCAAAACAGCACCAAGCAGTCCAGTGACACATTGCTGGAATCTGGGTCTCAGCCCCTACATCATGCTACTCTGAAATTTAATAGCAACCTGCTGACAGATTCCATTTAAAGGGAACCTGACGGCACATTTTTACATAAAGAAGTAGTGTTATGGCTATAGAGCTGTGGCGCCCATGTGACTAGGCGCCACAGGGTAGTATTACACTTCAATAATAATGTGTTAACCCTGTAAAGTCATCAGTTCAAGGTTCACCTTATGGAGTCTGTTTTTACACCCACCTAGGACCAAACCACTTAGAATAGGGGGGCTGGTAATTTAGGAGGGTGAGAGCTGAGGAGCAGATCTGATTTTATTGATTTATAAGTGATCTATAGATCCTAGAACTGCAGTGTACAGCTCTGCATCATCAAGTAGGAGGGCAGGGACTGTACAAAAAAAATGATCTCTCCGGAGTTCCCCTTCAACCTGCTCCTGTGACGTCTACTTCTTTAATCCAGCACCGCTGTATTCACTCTGTAGGTGGTGCTGGTGATAGAGAAGACGTCAGAGCCAGAAACTCTGGTCTGCGTAGGCTTCCCCATCCATTAAGGTTAGAGTGGCCGGGCAGGGGCGTATCTAGGGGGGTGCAGCCGGATCCTTTGCCCCGGGCGCAACTCTGAGGGGGGGGCGCCGGCACCAACCCCCCCCCCCCCAGCTCCTCACCCAGGACTGCAGGGCGGCGTGGCTGAAAGCTGACAGCTGACAGCACCAAGCCCCCCCTGCTCCTCACTTACTCTGGGGGGGGGTGCCGATATAGATCTTTGCCCCGGGCGCCATGAAACCTAGCTACACCGCTATGGCCGGGACCTGCAGTACTTCACAGCCTGACAGGGTGCGCGCTGTCCAGCTGAAGTCACCAACTCCTGTCTTCAACCTAAGACATCACACCCTACTTAAGATTCCAGCTTTCTTCTCAGGGAAGTCCATGTTTGGGGTCCGTGCACGTACACTAGTATGGACCCGGAACTTTATAGTTTGGGTTCGCCCATCACTAATCACGTCCTCTTCTGTACTTCATCCTCTGGTTACTTAGATTTGTATCACACATATTAGTTGCCATCTTGTCTTTTCCTGTCTTCTTGAATGATATTGGTAAATGTCAATGTTTTTCCTTACAGAATATGAGCGTGAAGAGCCGTCCTTACCTCCCGGTTATAAATCTAAAGGGTCGTCCATAGTATGCGTAAGTACAACAGTCAGACTGTCCTAATGTCCAGGCTGCCGGTGACGTGCCTTCACTATGGGCAGAGACCCTTCAGCTACTGCGATGGGTTTTCTTTTAATAAAGGATTTTGCTTTTGGAAAATTATGACTCATAGCGGAAGTTGATTTCGTCCCTTGTGTTTGTCTTCCTCTGCGTGTGATAACATAAGGATAACCCGACAATCCAAAGGGCAAAACCGCATGCAGAGAGTTTGGCATTGTAGAACTGCCGGTCACCTTGAGTTTCTCCGGCCGTAATAAACTGGAGAATTGCATAGAAACATATTGAGTTATATAGTAGTAATGTAATCATATCTGCTTCATTGGGTGGTTTGTATTTATATTTCTCCCCTACATATTTTTGGCTGCCTTCAATCACCACTAGGGGGAGCTCCGAAGCTTTCTACATACTATTTTGTTATTGTGTTCAATGCAGGCAATTTGTTAGCAGGTGTTTGCTATATAATCTAACAGCACCATAAGGGCCGGTTTACACATAACAATGTCCCAGCGACCCCACCAACGAATGGGGGTCGCTGGGACATCGTTAGCTGATCACTGGTGAGCTGTCACATAGGCAGACTTCCCAGCAATCAGTGACCAGCGAGAACGGCGGTATCCAGGGTAAACAGTGGGTAACTAAGCAGAGCGCTCTGCTTAGTTACCCGCTGTTTACCCTGATTACCAGCTCCCCACGCCGCACAGCACAAGCTGGGAGCTGGTAACAGGGTAAACAGCGGATAAATAAGTGCAGCGCTCTGCTTAGTTACCCGCTGTTTACCCTGGTTACCAGCTCCCAATGTGTCTGTGTGGCGCTGGGAGGTCGATGATCGTTGATCTCCCGCTGTCACACACGGCGATGCTGGCCGCCCACCGGGAGACCAACGATCGAAAAATGGCCCTGGCCATTGTACCAGCGATCAGCGAGCTGATCGCTGATTGTTGCAGTATGTCACACATAGCAACATCGCTACGAGGTCGCTGCAACGTCACGAGTTGCAGCAACATCGTTAACGATGTCGCTACATGTAAACTGGCATTAACATAGGGCAAGAAAGCCTGATTCCAGGGATGTGTCACTTACTGGGCTGCTTGCTTTAGTTTTCATAGATTCCCTGTTTTGTCGGATGTAGTTGTAGCAGAGCTAAGACTTTTGGGCTGTGTATAACCCGCCCACACACCTCTGATTGGCAGCTTCCTGTGTACACTTGTAGGCAAACTGCCAATCAGTGGTGGGGGCGGGGTAACGCAGATTAGCCTGACTGCTGTGCATATCAGATGTAGTCAGGCAGTGATAATCTCCTGCTGATAAAATACTGATTGTACTGAAATGACAGCACACAGCCTAATAAGTGACACATCTCTGGAATCAGGTTTTCGTGTGCTATATTTTGCTACTCTCAGATTAACTAGCAAAAACCTACAGACAGATTCCCTTTTAAAAGGGTTGTCAAGTCTTTGAAGGGGAATTCAAAGAATCCATAGAATATGGAATAACTTTCTGATTACTGGGACCCCAGAGTTTATGAGACTGGAGCTCTCTATCTTATTAAAGGGGCATTGCAGAGCCCTATTTTGAGTGATTGAAGGTGCCCAAGCTCAAACGACTTCTCTCATTGTCAATTGGACTGCCAGAGAAAAACCAAGTATATTGCTTGGCTATTTTAATGAATGGAGCAGAGGTCGAGCATTCGCTGCTCTGTGCCATTCAGTATGGGGCTGTGCATAGACAAGCTCAGGATCCACAGTCCTGTTCTCGGGATTGCTGTAGGTCGTAGAGGTCAAACCTCAGCGATAAGTAACTTAATCTCTACCTTGGATAGAGGTTACACTCTATCCTTATCCTTAAGATGGGTCATCAAATCAAATTTGCAGCTAATAGAGGGGCATCAGTGCTCAGCTTTTTCATTGGTTACCAGACACAACAGCGCTATATATTTGTTAATGGCTGTACCTGGTATTGCAGGTCAATTCCATTTACCTGAATGGGAATGAGCAGCAGTGAGCTGCAGTACCAGGCAAAGCCACTACTACGGTAGATAAACGGAGCAGCTGTGTCCGCTCATGAGGAGGGGAGGGGAGGGAAGTGGACACAACTGAGGTCAAACATTTTTCTTCACTTGCTGTTTGCGGCCATCTGTATTGGAAAATAGATGTAGAAAAGACACAAGCGCAATAGGTTCTCATCTGTGGAGATGATGAGAGTAATCGGAAGCAAAGACTTGCTCACCTGGAGTGGTTGTGTGAGACACAACTACTGGAATGGCATGATACCGGCTGCAGCAGCCCCAACCATGTAGAAATGCAGACAGTGGAGGGAGAAGGGTTAAAAACCACGCTGCCGTTGTCAGAAGATGGATGCCGGATCCTGATAAAGTGATTTATTTGATGCATTTTGGAGGGCATACTCCTCCTTCACGACAATCACATTACACATCACAGTGGGATGCTCAGGGCTGGCCGACACATTTCGGCCAGGGGACAAGCACACAGCAGTGGCCCATGAGCAGTGAGCTTCAGGGGCACAGCGGCCTCCCAGACCAACATGACAGATGGCTGGGAGGCCCCAAAACTGCTGCTTGACCACTGGCCTGGGAGGCATCTGCCCCCCTGCCCCCTGGGCCAGCCCGCCCCTGCTGATACTCCTGAAGAAGGAGTATCCAATCCGAAACGCGTCAAATCATTTTCCCAGGGTTCTTCTTACTAACGGCAGCGCGGGTTTTAACCCTTCTCACTCTATTGGAAAATAGGCTGATATAAAGCTATAGTGGATTATACCGGTGACTGCAGCACAGGGACAGAAGATGGCTGCTTCTTTGCGGTAAAGCCAGTGCCTTCTCTTCTACTGTCCTTTCTACCTTCGTCTACCCTGTCCTGATCCTTAATTTGCAAATAAGCCATCACTCCACAGTGTTCCTATCAATGATCCTATTAAAGGTGATAGAAACAACTATGTGCCTGCTGTCATCTGCACCCTACACTCTCGGTGTGGTACGTGTACCCCGGGGAACCTGGCATGTCTGTAGAGGGCACTTCCAACCATACATTTTGGAGTTCTATGATGTAATAAGTTGTTGGCACTTGGCTTAGAAATGATGGGTTAACAATTGTTGGTTACACTATAGCCATATCCGTTCTCTTTCCTCTAGCACAGCAGATTGTAGTAGTAATCCCATATACGTCTCCGACAGGGATGCCACGTAGCATAATGCCCCACGCCGGATCACAAGAAGCAGCCAAGTAATAATGGCGTGGGCACATTCTGCTATGCGGCATCACTGCTGCTAATTTATAGTTCCAAAACGTTAGGGTTATAAAGCAAAAAGCCTCCTGCTTGGTTAAAAATAATGACCAATGTTTGTGTTGGCAACTGTGCCACTGATAATGGTGAAGAAGTGGGTATAGGATATGCACATACACTATCGGCATCATGTCTGCTCCATTAAGAGAGAATATATGGAATAATCATCCCTGTTTTAATGCACAGATAAAAGATAATCCGTCTGATGAAGGAATATGGGATGAGATATCATCTGCACGAATCCCTGACCCAAAGACTTGTAAGTAAGGAGAAAGTGAACATCTTGAGATTTGTTAGAAGGAATATTCCTTAAAGGGAACCAACCAGCAGGATTTAGTGCTATACAGGCACTGGGATGCTGAATGGAATAATACCTTTACTTGAATGATTCCAGGTTTGATTGCAGAGAAAAGTGTCATAAAACTCCTGGAATACATGAGAAATTGGAGCTGTCTTTTAGGAGCACTAGGGCAATGGGCAACAAATAAAACACTCACAGGAGCGTATTTACAAATCCTTATTGCCCTTTACTTTCCATTATGTGTATCGACATGGTGCCTGTCTTCATCAGGTGGACTCCACCTGATGAGGACAGGCACTCCGTCGAAACACGTAATGGGAAGGAAAGGGCAATAAAGGATTGTAAATATGCTCCTGTGAGTGTTTTATTTGTTGCCCATTGCCCTAGTGTTCCTAAAAGACAGCTCCAATTTCTCATGTATTCCTTGTTCACTCGCTGAGGGATTGGCGCAGGAGCAGCTCCGGGCTGTTTAATATCCACACTGAAGGACCTGGCGTCATCTAGGATACCGCAAACAACGCCGAAGGACCTGCCATGACGTACCCGAAATCCTGACCACGTGACCGAGACCCGGAAGTGACCCGGAAAGACTGGCTCCAGCAGAGAGGAGACGCTCCGGTCCCTGGAAAGATCCAGTGTCTAGGCGCCCATCACTGGGGTTGTGCAGAGGTGTACAAGTGGCCCTTTGGCCCCCTCTGCACACAAATTCAACACACCACTAGGTGCTTCACATATATGCACTTCTTTTTTTTGTCTTTCATAAAACTCCTGGAAAACAGGGCAGCAGATGATTGATGTATGCAGAGCTGCATCACTATATGGGGTTGTTTTCTTTTTTTCCTCCCCTGTGGGCATGCCTTTCAGCTGTGAGCCAAACTTTCCCCTCCTCCCTCTTATCTCTTTCAGCTTTTGGCTCCTAAGCACTGTCACTATACTCCAGCCACAGGGTGCCTGACAAAACTGAAAGCAGAGATGAGAGGGAGGGGGGGAAGGTTTGGCTTACAGCCGAAAGTCATGCCCACAGGGGAGGAAAAAAAAAAACCATCTGCAAATAGTGACGCAGTGCTACACACATCAATCATCTGCCCTGTTTTCCAGGAGTTTTATGACACTTTTCTCTGCAATCAAACATGGAATCATTCAAGTAAAGTGTGATTCCATTCAGCATCCCAGTGCATGTAGGGCATTGACTTAACTTTATAGCCCTAAATCCTGCTAGTTTGTTCCCTTTAAAGGGATTCTGTCAGTAGGATCAATCCTCCTAAGCCATCTATATGGGCACTTAGGTCTTAGTAAGCTGAATAAAATGTTACTTTGATATCTGCGATCTGATATCTTATTCTAGAGAAATCCACCTATTTCTTATTAGGTAAATGAGCTGTTAAGATCTATGGGCCGGACATAGATCTCCCTGAGACTCCGCCTCCAGACATTATTCAATATTAAAGCTGGGGTTATGTGCTTTTCTCAGTATGTGGACCCATTGTATAGCATTTGTCGACTTTTGTCTATAAAGTGAACAAACCCTGTAAGTGTCGCATTCATAGTCATTAAGAAATCTAATAATAAGATACAAGTCATTAATTATCAAACTTCAAAACCAGGTTCACCCCAGGAATATTTGGAGATCTACATATTCCCAGTGCTTCTTCCAGGAATGGCTGAAATGCTGACGGAGGCAAAGAAGGAGAAATGCTTCTTAGTGAGTATTTAATGTGAAATGTCATTTATTACTAAGTTACACAGTCTGTACGGATAAAACAAGACGCCTCTCCATCAAGTGTATTGGTTCATTTAGTTCCTTTACAGATAACATTGTATAATAACACATTAAAGGGGGGCTGTCACCCCAAAGTGCAAAATAAACTGCTTAATTTATATAATCGAAATAGCTCCTATAGAAATCATATACATGTTAATGTTATATTTGCAAAAATTCTTTTTCTATTATATGCAAATGAAGGTGTTTCGTGCACCCCTGGAGGAGCCTATGGCTCGACGCACAGTTACACCATTAGATTTACTTATTACAGACATAAGCACCACTCCAGTGTTTCTTTTTTATTTCCCCGCTGGAGTAGTGCTTTAAATCCAAGTCCCCCACCCCTTGTCTTATACCCACCTGCCGTCGCCTATATCTTCTATTACCATCCCTAACCAGTCTCCGCAATTTGTGACCTGCAGACAGCTTCAGCGTTTCATGGAAAATGTCAGAGGCAATAAGCCAATACAAGTCTATAAGAGCATTGTTCTGGCTCTCATAGAGATGCATTGGGAGCTTGTGACATAACGTCTGACTTCCAGCCAGTCAGTAGTTACCAGCACAAGATGGCGCCACATCAGTTAAAGGTGAAGCCGCTGGAAGTTGAGTATAAGACCGGGCAGAAGACTTGGATTCGGGCTGGAAACACATGAGCATATGAAATATCTGACTGTTTCTCATCCAGGAGAGTGAAACGTGTGACATCTGTTGATCCGTTTGGCATGTGCGTGCAATGCAACCGGGCATTTTGTTCTCACCTAACATCAGTGTGGCATCCATGTGGTGTCTGTGTGCAATGCATTTTTAACATGATCTTTCCTGTATTGTATAAAGTTGGAAAAGGGTAGACAGACAGATCAGGTAGATAGATGATAGAATAGATAGATGGTAAGATAGATAGATGGTTGGAATAACTACATCAAGCTTACCAGTCTCCCTCTGCTTGTTTCCGGGCCGGTTACTATGGCACCAGTGTCATTGGGTGACCTCATCGTGTCACCGCTTAACCGGCCGCATCTCATTGCTCCTTCATTAAGTGTTTGGAGACCATGGTGACAGGACGCTTCTGTTCTTCACCACGGGTTCTGATGAAGCAGAGCTGAGACTGCATCATGGCTGGCAGAGAGAGGATGTCGCAGAGGTATCGAGGATGGGTATGAGGGGGTAATAAAGATAGAGTCCACATATGTGTTTTGGGTTTTTATTTCTACTAAAAGGTTTTCTCTGTGTTGTGACTTCTTTACTATTTACTTGAGATTTTTAAATTTGGTGAGTCTAATATTGGGCCCCGACATTAAGAATATCGGGCTTAATGCCAGCTGGCAATACAAAACTGGCATTAACCCCTATTACCAGTGTGCCACTTCCACCAGAGCTGCTATAAGAGTCTGGTAAAGCACCTGAAAATGGCGCTACGAAAGAATGCGCCATTTTCTGGAGTGTCTGCGGGCTGTGACTCTTTAGTGGGGGGGACCTAAAAGATGGGCCCTCACCGCTGAGAATGCTCAGCCCCCAGCTGCCTTGTTTTACCTTTGCTGGCAGTTAACAACAGGACGAAGCCCTATGCATTTTTTTATGTCAACCAAGGTAAAATTTGGCAGCTGAAGGTGGCAGCTCACATCTTTCCGCTTTATATCTGATGAACCTAAAAATACAGCAAAATCATACATGTTTTATTTTCAATTGAATTATTTATTTTACACAATATGACGGCAGGTTGGTTGCCATAGACTAATGTGTATGACTTCCAAGCACACACACCGTCCAGCTTGTGGAAATGCAGTCTGATTGCAATAGCCAATCACAGACGTTCTCACAGAGAGTGAGAGTCTGTGATAGGCCATTGCGGTCAGTGCAGTGAATATGCATGAAGCTTAATGGCGGCCCTGAAGCAAGCAGCGGGAGACTGCTAAGATGTTCTAGCTATTCCTACCATTTATCTATCCTACCTAACTCACATCTAGTCGCAGCATGTTGCTGTTATTTTCTCATCCAGTATCTAGATGAGAAAAAAGCTGTAGACAAACGTTGATCTGTTTTCACTCATTTGTTAAACTGGTCAGAGCGCACGCGAGATTTTCCCACATTGCACTCATCTGATTTAAGAACCCATGTGACTGAGCCCTCAAAGCACCACTACAGCACTGAAAAAATGTTTAAGGGGGAACTTTTAGTGTGACACATTCCTTTAAGTAAAGTAATAGTGGATATCATTAAAAATGGAGACATAATTCATTCAAAATCCTTACAAAAATACTCTTGCCATGATTTCGTGCGAAACCATGGAATATAGTGTTACATACAGAAATGTGGATTGTCTAAGCCATGCTCTGCCTGGCTACGGCTACAGAAGAGTGTGACAGTTAAGGGATCCACAGATCTTCACCACTGCAAGATGATCCCCAAGTTGCGCTCCCAGGATAGTGCTGGATTGGCAGCAGTAACGCAGGTGTTGTAGTAGCTTACATTGGTTAGGGTGGCAAAAACCAGAGGACAACACAGGATTGTAGCCAAGGGAAAAGCGAGTGGGCCGGTTCCGTGGAGAGTGGGACAGTTTTGCGGGGTGGGACAGTTTTGCAGGGGTGGGACAGTTTTGCGGGGGTGGGACAGTTTTGCGTGAGTGGGACAGTTTTGCCGTGAGTGGGACAGTACTGTGGTGACTTGGGCAGTTCCTTGCGTGGAGTGGGACAGTCTGCGTAGTGAGTGGGACAGTACTGTGGGGACTGGGCAGTCTGCGTGAGTGGGACAGTCCTTTGATTAGTGGGACAGTTGTGTGGTGACTTGGACAGTTCTGTGGTGAGTGGGACAGTCTGCGATTAGTGGGACAGTCCTGCGATTAGTGGGACAGTCTGCGATTAGTGGACAGTCCTGCGATTAGTGGGACAGTCCTCAATTAGTGGGACAGTCCTCGATTTAGTTGGGAAAGTCCTGCGATTAGTGGGACAGTCCTGCGATGAGTGGGACATTCCGCGATTAGTGGGACAGTCTGCATTGAGTGGGACATTCTGTGGTGATTGGACACTTCTGTGGTGAGTGGGACAGTTTTGCCGTGAGTGGGACAGTTTTGCGTGAGTGGACAGTTTTGCCGTGATTGGGACAGTTTTGCCGTGAGTGGGACAGTTCTGCGGTGAGTGGGACAGTCCTGCGGTGAGTGGGACAGTTTCCTGCGGTGTAGTGGGACAGTCCTGCAGTGAGTGGGACAGTCCTGCGATGAGTGGGACAGTCCTGCAGTGAGGGGACAGTACTGTGGTGACTTGGACAGTCCTGCAGTGAGTGGGACAGTCCTGCAGTGAGTGGGACAGTCCTGCATGGAGTGGGACAGTCCTGCGGTGATTGGGACAGTCCTGCAGTGAGTGGGACAGTCCTGCGATGAGTGGGACAGTACCTGTGGTGACTTGTACAATCCTGCATTGAATGAGACAGTCCTGCAGTGAGTGGGACAGTCTGCGGTGATTGGACAGTCCTGCAGTGAGTGGGACAGTCTGCAGTGAGTGGGACAGTCCTGTAGTGAGTGGGACAGTCCTGTAGTGAGTGGGACAGTCCGTGCGATGAGTGGGACAGTCGTGCGATGAGTGGGACAGTCGTTGCGATGAGTGGGACAGTCGTGCGATGAGTGGGACAGTCGTGCGATAGTGGGACAGTCTGCGATGAGTGGGACAGTCGTGCGATGAGTTGGACAGTCTGCGATGAGGGGACAGTCGTGCGATGAGTGGGACAGTCGTGCGATGAGTGGGACAGTCGTGCGAGATGTGGACAGTCGTGCGATGAGTGGGACAGTACTGTGGTGACTGGACAGTCCTGCAGTGAGTGGAACAGTTCTGCAGCTTTCAATACAGCTGGTGGAGAGTAAACTACGAGGACACATCTCTAGCTCAGCCATACAGCTGAATATTAGCCATGTGTCACAGCATAATATAATAAGAATAACCCTTTAACATCGCAATAACGCCAAAATATTCTAATACTTGAGTCATCTCCCAGCTTCCTCCAGTCCTGTATCTTCATCATCACAGGTCCCCCTCCTGTACCCTTTCCCCTAATTATGGATCAGGTCCTCCTATTCCATTATTTCTAATCTTTCTTACAGTAGTGATGCTCTTATGTTACCTAGTAATTCTTTTAGGTGAATCATTGGCTTTTGACATGTGGATTGATTCCTGAAGACAAACCTATTGTGATCCTTAGTGTTGTCTTCCTCTGCCAGCCTAGTGACATGTGCTGTATTTGGATCTGGTTCCTCTGTCCATGACCTTTGGCTTATCTGACTGCGCCTTATGCTTCTGCTGTCACCTAAAAAAGCCTCTGTGTCATCTGCAGTATGTCGGCCCCCTGTGGTGAGGCACAATGCTTTCCCCTGCAGGGAGCCGATCCGGTTTAATTAAAAACTGTTTATATGGCATTTTAGTTATTTGTATAGAAAAGTCTAAAAAAAATAAACAATGTGCATAAAGTAGTACCGTAGAAATAATAATTATTATTATCATTTATATAGTGCTAACATATTATGCAGCACTTTACATGAAAAGGATGGACCTTGAGTGTGTATGGAGTATGGATTTATAGATGGAAGTGTGATAGCAATCCTTACTATGCAGAGTAAGTTCTTTTAGTAAGTGCTCTGCCTGCTATCATGCTCTACTTCAAGGCTAGGGATGGGACAAGTGTCACACACTACACAAAACAGCAGCTGGGGAGACACCGGGGGCTACAAATACAGTGGAGGGTGCTGCTCATAGGGAACGGAGAAGAGGTGACCTCCTGCACTCATGTGTGGCTGTGCCCTGATCTCCCTACTGTCCCTATACAGGTTCTTTCAAACCATCACCAAGCAGCATACCTAGTCCCTCACTGGCCCCGATGTTAGCCCTCAATAGGGAGATGGCTGGCGGGAGCACTAGTCCTAACCTGTACACTAAAATCAGCAAGACGGGAAGGAAAGACAGACAACGGAACAACAAACAACTTCATGCCTGCTGCCACGCTCCTTGACAGCAGATGGCTTGGCAGTAGACAGCTCTCCAGAGAACTTCCTTCATTGCAGGAAGGCAGGAAGCTTGGCCACAATAAGTTC
This sequence comes from Allobates femoralis, assembly GCA_033576535.1. Taxonomy (NCBI): domain Eukaryota; kingdom Metazoa; phylum Chordata; class Amphibia; order Anura; family Aromobatidae; genus Allobates; species Allobates femoralis. Next base: position 214,897,373 of record JARQOC010000011.1, on the reverse strand, counting down.
AATCACCAGTAAAGGATGCTGGAACAATGTGACCATATAAAGGGGATGGGAGTGATCACAGAGTAGCCACACCTGGACAACAACTAGTTAGCCTGCTAGCAACAGAAACTTACATTCTCGACTGCCAAGGCAAAGAACCACGTTTAATGTAAAGTCCCAATACAGGAATGAGACACAGGTCCCAAAACTGTCACAAGTCACCAAAATAAGAGAGACCATCATGACAAGATGTGCAGCAGTATGTATTGTCTCCTCTGCCCAACCACTGGCCAGTTATGTTTCCCAACTCTACTCATTCTGAAAAAGTCAAGCTAAGATGTACAGCAGACGAAAACGTGGGTCCAGCCTGCACCACAAACCCAATAGCTGGGGACTACATCTGGCTAGCATCACAGAATATAAGAGTATACAGACATTTTTGCCAGGGATCACAGAATATAAGATTATACAGACATTACAGCTGGGGATCACACACAATAAGAGTATACAGACATTACAGCCAGGGATCACAGAATATAAGATTACACAGACATTACAGCTGGGGATCACACACAATAAGAGTATACAGATATTACAGTCGGAGATCAGAGAATATAAGAGTATACAGACATACCAGTCCTGGCTGCAACCTAGGTGTCCGGAGGCCCCACACCTTCCGCTGCTGATGGCAGCTTCCTTCCATCTGTAAGAAAATACATCTAATTGTCTATAAAAAAAAAAGCTTAAACACAGAAAAAACAGCTGTCATCCCTGGCAGTAATGTCTGTACTCTATACTCTTATGGTGGCTTCACACCTGGCGACGTCGCTAGCGACATCGCCGAAAAAGTGACGTATCAGCGATGTTGCTAGCGACGTCGCGCTGTGTAAATGAGCGGTGCGACCGCATTTTATCGCCGGTCGCAGGTTGACAGGTTTACGGGAAGAACCGTAAACCTGTCAACCTGTGATAAGGCTGGATCGTGCCGTGTGACATCGCCAGAGCGATGTCGGCGGCGATCCAGCCTATACCGCAGCGTTGCTGCGGATCGCTCGCTGGGCTAAGCCCAGCCCAGCGAGCGATGTCACCGCCCGCATCGCTGCGGCATCGCCGGCCGCAGCGATGCTGTGTGACAGCTGGCCAGCGATGTCGGAACCGAGCGGGCACCCGCACATCGCTTCCGACATCGCTGGCCAGGTCGTGCTGTGTGACGGGACCATTATATTATGCTATCCCCACCTGTAATGTCTGTATACTCTTATATTCTGTGATCCCTGGCGGTAATGTGTGTATACTTTTATATTCTGTGATCCCTGGCTGTAATGTGTGTATACTCTTATACTCTGTGATCCCCAGCTGTAATGTCTGTATACTCTTATATTCTGTGATCCCCGGCTGTACTGTCTGTATACTCTTATATTCTGTGATCCCTTGCTGTAATGTCTGTATACTCTTATATTCTGTGATCCCTGGCTGTAATGTCTGTACACTCTTATAGTCTGTGATCGCCGGCTGTAATGTCTGTATACTCTTATATTCTGTGATCCCCGGCTGTAATGTCTGTATACTCTTATATTCTGTGATCCCCGGTTGTAATGTCTGTATACTCTTATATTCTGTGATCTCCTGCTGTAATGTCTGTATACTCTTATATTCTGGGACCCCTAGCTGCAATGTCTGTATACTCTTTTATTCTATGACCCCCGGCTGTAGTGTCTGTATACTCTTATATTCTGTGATCCCCGGCTGTAATGTCTGTATACTCTTATATTATGTGATCCCCGGCTGTAATGTCTGTATACTCATATATTACGTGATCCCCGGCTGTAATGTCTGTATACTCTTAAATTCCGTGATCCCCGGCTGTAATGTCTGTATACTCTTATATTCTGTGATCCCCGGCTGTAATGTCTGTATACTCTTATATTCTGTGATCCCCAGCATTGTTGTATCTGACCTGTTCCTGCATGATCGGACACATACATTGCACAGGGGCACATTTGTAAAAATATCTCCGGACAGGAATAAAAAATGAACACATCCAATTGTGGAAATTATTTTTATTCTAATATCTACTAATTAATATGCACAATTGTTAGTGGCACAAACCTTTTAAATCGACAGCTGGTAGAGCGAGGGTAAAAGTGGCATTCAGGGGGTGATGTGCGTAAATTCCTTCTTTATACAGCTCTTTATACATATATGTATATATTATATATCTTCTTTATACAGCTCTTTATACATATATGTATATATTATATATCTTCTTTATACAGCTCTTTATACATATATGTTTATATTATATATCTTCTTTATACAGCTCTTTATACATATATATATATAGTTTATATCTTCTTTATACAGCTCTTTATACATATATGTATATATTCTATATCTTCTTTATACAGCTCTTTAGACTATGTTGGGTCAGTAAATAAAGACAGAAAGCTCTGTTCTAGCTGTGTGCAGTCACTTCCTGGACAGTAGAGGGCAGCGCGGCTGAGAATTACCCATACTTGGGCCATCACTGGAGAGTACAAAGAGCGCGTGATGCGCCCAGAATACAGATTGGGCGATCGTGCCCGAAGACGGCGGCAGTGATATTATAGCGCTCGGTCATTATACTATGGGGGATAAATCTGTATTGATTTCATCTCCCGCTCCTCACGTTCTACCCGGAGATTGAATATAAATGTAAATACGGCCTGAATGCCCGGGAGCATCTCATGACCACGAGACTTGGCCGAAATAACAAGCGCATGACACTTGCATAATGTCAGCCGCGGCTTCTGAAGGAAACAGCAGATGCTAAGACAGACGTTCCCCTGCCCTACAACAAAGGCAATCAGCCAGACAATAGCGCCATACAAGAAGACGAGCTATTCAGGAGAAATATTATGAAAGAGCAGCACAAAGTGGTACAGAAACTCCTCTCGGAGAGGCGGCACAGGCCGACATGTAAGACTTGTGTAGCCCACCATTGTTGACTTGTCATGTTATTTAGAGATGCTCTCTGTCTCTGAACTTTTCCCAAGGCGAGGAGCCGTAGAGCATCGGTCGTGGGAATTGTGAGCAGATCTCCGAACAAAGCCCATCACGGCCGCCTGTCAGTGCCGGGGACAATGCACATTCACCCACAGTTAACATGGACTCCGCGAAAGATATAGAATATATAGGAGAATGGGCGATAGCAGGTGCACTCCGAAATTACCATGCTGATTCATTAACGAGCTCGTCTTACCATTTATTGGCACAAACAGCTGATTGAGGCCGGCTTCAGATGAGCATCGAAATTATCATGCCAGTCATGTCTGCAAACTGTGGACGTGACTGGATCCGTGTGCAGCTTCGTGCGCTTGACGGGTGCAGGAGCTGTCTGCCGTCACATGCACCACATGCACTGTCCTCGTCCAGAAAATGGACAAAATAGTGTATGTGTGATTGCACATTGACTAACATTGATCCAGCGTTCTTTGCAAGTACTCACCCCCCCCATGTCCAGCTCGAACCACACACCTCAAAGCCAAACACAACCCATGGCGTGGGGGACTCTACGCTGAATAAGCTGAGTTTTCCACAAGTACTCTTCCCCTACACCCACCACATAGACAGAAGCCTACACCATACACTGCAGCTATGACACATGGCCAGCACCATGTACACGAAACATGCTCTCTTCTCATTCAGAATGTAGACAAAATAGAGCTTGTTGGCTAACATTGGCCCAGAGATCTTTTTAAGTATTCACCCTTCACATGTACAGGAGCCAAAAACCCACATCCAGCCTGCACTGCAGTGCTGGCGTCAACACCCAGCGCACCTGTGCAAGGGCCAGGACCCTGGACAACTGGAGGACCCACTCGCTGTCGGGGACACTTTCTACGCCACTTGTCGGATGGTGTCCCCAGCATTTCATGGCTTCCTTGCATTGTCTTCTCCCCGCTTGAGCTTTGCAATGAGTACAGTGTCCAACTGTTGGGGACTTATAAATAGTGATAAGCCAGCAGCGATGGACATCAGTGTTGCTATACTTGGTGCCCCGCAGGTGACATCACTGGTCCCAGCCCGGGATAGTAACACCGCTCTGCTGCTGGCTTATCACTATTCATGAGCCACCAACAGTCAGACGTTGCGCTCATAACACAGCACACAGGAGGAGAAGACAGCACGCGGGGGGAGGGGGGACACAGCGCACGAGAGGGATTACAGTTAGGGCCAGAAATATTTGGACAGTGCCACAATTTTCGCGAGTTGGGCTCTGCATGCCACCACATTGGATTTGAAATGAAACCTCTACAACAGAATTCAAGTGCAGATTGTAACGTTTAATTTGAAGGGTTGAACAAAAATATCTGATAGAAAATGTAGGAATTGTACACATTTCTTTACAAACACTCCACATTTTAGGAGGTCAAAAGTAATTGGACAAATAAACATAACCCAAACAAAATATTTTTATTTTCAATATTTTGTTGCGAATCCTTTGGAGGCAATCACTGCCTTAAGTCTGGAACCCATGGACATCACCAAACGCTGGGTTTCCTCCTTCTTAACGCTTTGTGACGCCTTTACAGCCCCAGCCTTCAGGTCTTGCTTGTTTGTGGGTCTTTCCGTCTTAAGTCTGGATTTCAGCAAGTGAAATGCATGCTCAATTGGGCTAAGATCTGGCGATTGACTTGGCCATTGCAGAATGCTCCACTTTTTTGCACTCATGAACTCCTGGGTAGCTTTGGCTGTATGCTTGGGGTCATTGTCCATCTGTACTATGAAGCGCCGTCCAATCAACTTTGCAGCATTTGGCTGAATCTAGGCTGAAAGTATATCCCGGTACACTTCAGAATTCATCCGGCTACTCTTGTCTGCTGTTATGTCATCAATAAACACAAGTGACCCAGTGCCATTGAAAGCCATGCATGCCCATGCCATCACGTTGCCTCCACCATGTTTTACAGAGGATGTGGTGTGCCTTGGATCATGTGCCGTTCCCTTTCTTCTCCAAACTTTTTTCTTCCCATCATTCTGGTACAGGTTGATCTTTGTCTCATCTGTCCATAGAATACTTTTCCAGAACTGAGCTGGCTTCTTGAGGTGTTTTTCAGCAAATTTAACTCTGGCCTGTCTATTTTTGGAATTGATGAATGGTTTGCATCTAGATGTGAACCCTTTGTATTTACTGTCATGGAGTCTTCTCTTTACTGTTAACTTAGAGACAGATACACCTACTTCACTGAGAGTGTTCTGGACTTCAGTTGATGTTGTGAATGGGTTCTTCTTCACCAAATAAAGTATGCGGCGATCATCCACCACTGTTGTCATCCGTGGACGCCCAGGCCTTTTAGAGTTCCCAAGCTCACCAGTCAATTCCTTTTTTCTCAGAATGTACCCAACTGTTGATTTTGCTACTCCAAGCATGTCTGCTATCTCTCTGATGGATTTTTTCTTTTTTTTCAGCCTCAGGATGTTCTGCTTCACCTCAATTGAGAGTTCCTTTGACTGCATGTTGTCTGGTCACAGCAACAGCTTCCAAATGCAAAACCACACACCTGGAATCCACCCCTGACCTTTTAACTACTTCATTGATTACAGGTTAACGAGGGAGACGCCTTCAGAGTTAATTGCAGCCCTTATAGTCCATTGTCCAATTACTTTTGGTCCCTTGAAAAAGAGGAGGCTATGCATTACAGAGCTATGATTCCTAAACCCTTTCTCCGATTTGGATGTGGAAACTCTCATATTGCAGCTGGGAGTGTGCACTTTCAGCCCATATTATATATATAATTGTATTTCTAAACATGCTTTTGTAAACAGCTAAAATAACAAAACTTGTGTCACTGTCCAAATATTTCTGGCCCTAACTGTATATCTATGGGGATTGCATTATATATATGCAGCCCGCTGTCTCTAAATTATATACAGCCCGATGCCTCTATGTTATAATCATGAATCGTGGTACATGTTAAAGGTGCCCACTAATATTCTATAATTATTTGTATGTATTAATAAAGACATTTAAACAAGGTGCCCACTGAAACCCTTTCGCCCGGGTCCCATAAAAACCTGGTACCGCCATGGTGCACTGCATACCTCATCGCTAAACTCAACATAGAGCCACCCTGGATGGAGGACCCTATGCTTTATATCCAGGGCTCTTTGCAGATACTCTTCCCTTTTTCCACCAAATATACAGAAGCCAGAAACTCCCATCGACTTTGGACCGTGCAACCCATAGCCAGTCATAACGTATAATCATCATATGTATACTCGGCGTTCTCTACAGGTGCTCTACCCCCTATACCCATCCAATGTACAACAGCTGGAAACCACATCCAGCCTGCACCACTCACCTTCAATTACACATGGCCAGCACCATATATACAAGATCTGGGCCCCTAAGCTGGTCCATGTACTGTCCTTGTCTAGTCACTTGGAACAAGAATACCCTTGTCTGAAGCCACAAAGGCGAATTCTCCAGGTGAGTGCTATTCGTGTGCACCAGGGACAACACCTGCACCATTGAAAGTCAGTAGGTCAGTTTACATGAAAGTCTTATCACACACAGTCTCTGTTTTGCTGATGAGAGTCTTGTGCTTAAAATGATCCCAAATAGCACAAATCGCATGCAGCAGGCGAGCGGGACAACACGCAAACCGCAGTCACTTCTGAGATTCATGGACATGACTTGTCCAATGCTTCATTTAATGCTTTGAAAAAGATAAGAAATCTAGCAATTCTGACTATTATTGATTTCTGCTTCCTTTCCCCATCACAATATGTTAGAAATACTTCCCAGCTCAATCACTGGCTGAGGAGGGTCACCGACCACTGTGGACAGTGATTAGATAGTCAGCAGGGGCTGGCTGGCCCAGGGGGCAGGGGTGCAGATGCCCCCCAGTCCAGTGGTCAAGCAGCAGTTTTGGAGCCGCCCCGCCATCTGTCATGTTGGTCTAGGAGGCCGCTCTGCCCCTGAAGCTCACTACTCATGGGCCACTGCTGTGTACTTGCCCCCCAGGATGAAATTTGCCAGCCAGCCCCTGATCGGCGGGCACTCCCGGTTTTGCACCAGCTATATCCATGTCTACCAAACACCTGCTCTGTTGGGTGGAGTGCGCATGTTTTATCTGGTGGGAAAGAGGAAATACGTTTTCACCAGACTCTTCCCTGTCTCTGACGAGCACAGACCTGTGTTGAAATCTAACATGCCTCACTCCTGTTCTTTAGATATCAGCAGCCTGGAGGGGGTGAGCACATTACACAATATAGATATTGCCAGGATTGACAGACTTTTATTTCACGTGTTTGGTGTATGGTCACTACCGTACTTTCACAAAACTAGGAAAGTCATTGGACAATAGCCAGGAATGTAAGAAATAGATAAAGTAATGGATAAATTCCTCGCTGCTTTCAATTGAAGAGGTCTAGAAAAGTTGTGTCATGTCACCGTTGGACTCGGTGACTGTTATTCCTGCCCCATCCACTAGGCGGCGCCGGATTCCTTCAGCTAGGAGTGCCGCTATTAGGGGGGCCATGTCCTCATCGTGACCTGCTCCTTTGGTTCCTGTCTCTGTCGCTGGGTATCGCCATGTTCTTCCTGTGGGTGATGCTGGTGACAGGAGAGAGGTCCCTGCAGAGGCATCTGGAAGGCGTTGGCTTCGTTCTTCTGTTCATCTCATCCTCAAGACCACATAAAGGCATCAAAAACCTCATGAATAGAGTGCTGCAGTTTTCTTTTTGGTTTCTATAACTTGGCAAATTGAAGCATTGCCCCAATTGATTTTTGCACCCAGTTGAAGTGTTGTGCTGGTCAGCGTTCTATATAGTTAGAATAAAGATATAATGGTTTATTCTACGCGTTTCGAGGCATATCTCCACTTTATCATCACACAATCCTCCACATTGTTGGATTTCCAGATGAAGAAGTGAGGACATGCTTCAAAACATGTGGTTCCTGCAGCAGGTGTCATATACTTTTACATTGGTTGTGTGACACAACCACACAGGGTGAGCGACCTGCTCTGTCTTTGCACCCTAATTTTGTTGGGAAAGACCCTATTGTACTTATTTTATTCACAATTTTTCACTATATTGGACATTAGTATGAGCAGTGTGTATTTGAAAGTGTGAAAAAGAAAGGGAGTTCCATAACCTATAGTGTTGGCAGAATGCTGATGAAGATGATCCGTCCGCTGAAAGAAAAGTGTGAGAAGTGACAGAGTTACAGAATCAGGACAATTGGTGGATATATTGGATGAGTATTCAAACCAAAGTGAGTTATTATGTGTTGTGTGGTGAGGGCAGCACACTATGCTTTTCTACAGGTTTCATGTTACTGGATAGAGCTGAATAGCTGTACCATAGAAAAAAGTTTCTCTTTTTTTTAATAAAAAATTAAAATAACTTACCAGTGGCCAAACTAGTCGTACAATGCACAAGTTGAGTGCAGAGAACTTCCCAGAGTAGAGACTGGGGCAGCGCTGGTGAATCATGCAGATGAACCAACCGCTCACAACCTTGTAATGAAGGGGAGAAGCTGCTTGCATAACGCACTCTAATGAAGCTGCATAGGGAGTCAGTCATATAGATGAAGTTGGTTTCACACTTGCGGACTCCTCCGCAGCATCCTGCGGAGGGGATACGCAAGCTGAGCGCAGGCACCGCAAGTCCCTATGTTTAACATGGGAACTCAGGTGCCTGAGCTCTGATGCAGATTGACGTGCGCACCCATTCACTGCAATGTATGATTTGTATGCAGACGGATGCCTGCGCACAAATCACACACTCTCGTCCGCACCCTGAACGTGACATGTCGCATTCTTGGTGCGGACGAGACTGTGTGATTTGTGCGCAAGCATCCGCATGCGCACAAATCACATATTGCCGGCAATGGGTGTGCATGGCCATCTGCACCCAAGCACAGGCACCTGCGTCCCCATGTTAAACATAGAGACTTGCGGTGCCTGCGCTCAGCTTGCGGATCCCCTCCGCAGGATGTTGCGGAGGGGTCCTCAAGTGTGAAACCAGCCTAAGTGAGATACACACATAGTGTCTGAACAGTATCCTGTTAGTGGTGCCAGATGCAGCAGGCTAGTTAACACTGCAATGACTATATTGATAGCACAATATCCTTTTATTTTTTTACAACCCCTTTTTGACCAAGCACCAGGGCCACGGACAAAGGCATCGACAATCCCCCGTAATCAACATTTTAGTTGCTCGACATGCGGACATTATTACAGGACCAGCCGTAACTACTCTCATAGATCCATTCACTAAGAAAGATTCACTTTTGGCCAGAAAATAATCGCCTGCAGCTTTTGTGTATGAATTCTTTCCCAATGACTTCAGTAAAATAATATTTTTGCATGACATACGCGATCTGCCTTCATGTCTGTTTCATGATTATAGGGAGTCACTGATAAAAAATCCAATTTACATAGATCTCCAGAGATGGATGACGGTGCTCAGCCTTAACTCACATCATGTTGTAACTGCACAAATGTCGTCTTTTTAACAATTTTTGTGCGAATTTGGCCATTTTCCAGAATTCCTCTTTTGCAGAATGACTGATGCAGCTGTGCCATTCTTCCCAGCCCATCACAGAGCAGATAATTGGGGCCCTAAAAGACTTAATCATAGGTATTATGAAGAACGCTCATGACTTGATGTGTTTCCTTTCACTGGGCGAGCCCCGCGATTTTCCAGCAGCTTGATCTCATGTTTAGCATTAGCCGAGCTGCAGGATGCTAATTATTTCTATGGCTGCCTAAATTTCAGGAAAGTGTCACTGTCACGATTTCCGTATTTGTTTCTAATGGATTGATGAGTACTTTGTGATTGGTAAAGCAGAGATTAGCATGTTGTACTGTAAAATATTTTACAAGAAGATGAAATGTGCCATATTTATATTTGTATCACTGTATAGCTAACTATTAAGGCCGGGTAACACGCAGCGACATCGCTACCGATGTCGCTGCAACGTCACAGGTTTTGTGACGTTGCAGTGACCTCGGTAGCGACGTCAGTGTGTGTGACATGCCGCAACGACCAGCGATCAGATCACTGATCGTTGCAGAATGGTTAGGACCATTTTCAGTCGTTGGTCTTCCGCTGTCACGCATGCATCGGCAGGGGCAACGACCAGCAACAACCAGTGTGCGCCTGACACCCTGACCGATCCCAGCGACCTTTGGGTGTTGGCGCATCGCTGGGTGATCGCTGGTGAGATCTGCCTGTGTGGCATTTCATCAGCGATCACATAGCGATGTTCCAGCGATCCTGATCGTTGGTCGGGTCGCTGGAACACTGCTACGTGTAACCAGTCCTTTAGGGCCCCGTCACACCTGGCGAGGGGGCTGGGGATGTCGGCTGCGACTGGCGGGTGCACGCACGTTTTTGGCGCCCCGCCAGCGTCGCCGTCCCCCATTTACACGGGGCGACATCAAGAGCCCTGTGAACTGCCTGCTACCTACCGGAATCCTAGTGCCCCTTCTAAATAGTAGATCTCAGGGCTGTGGAGTCAGAGTTGGTGTCCATTTTGGTGGAGTCGGATTCAGAAATATTGAGGAATCGGAGGTTTGGCTTCCTGACATCAGAGCCAGGGCTATGGAGTCATAGTCGTGGAGTCAAAGGTTTGGCTTCCTGACATCACAGCCAGGGTTGTGGAGTCATAGTCGTGGAGTCGGACGTTTGGCTTAAAAACTCCACAGCCCTTGTAGACCCGACACAACATCACCATTTCATTATGACGTCAAGCCTACTAATCAAATAAGGTGTCAGAGGTGCCAAAGGATAGGAGATGGTTTGACGGCTGGCAGCCCCAGAATACTGGACAACAGTCCTTGATTTGGTCATCTCTACTAATTTTGCAAAAACAAGCCAAACGTCCACTCTCACTGATACATCTAAAACCACTTTACAAGCCTGGTCTCAGACATTTGGTGCTTTAATTAACGAAAAACAGTTAAGCCCATTGACCCCACTATTCTCTAATCCATGTTTCGTACCAGGAATGGATAGGAGATCCTTTATGGGCTGGAAGAGAGTGGAGGACGTTCGAGTAGGGCAGATATTGCACAATGGAGACTTGCCCCCTTTAGAGATACTACGCCAGAGGTCACAACCAACAGTAATACCATGGTTGGAATATGCCCAACTCTGTTCTTTCCTGTTTTCAGGGCCCCATTTTTGTAGAGTCCGTACACACTTTGCCTCTATCGAGACACTGTTTGAACAAGATTCTCCCCCATCTCATCCGATTTCGGAGCTATATCGCATGATTTTAGAAGGAGCGGAGGAAGAGACAAAACACAAGTTTCAGGTGAACTGGGAGAAAGACTTGGGAAGAGAGATTTCAGAAATGGAATGGAAAAAGAGCTCTACCGTGCGCTTCACAGGAAAGAAATTACAAAGTCCTCTCCCGTTGGTATCTTTGCCCAGACAGATTACATAAAATCTCTCCCAATGTTTCTGATATGTGTTGGAGATGTGGAACGGCTGTTGGTAACGTGATCCACATATGGCGGTCCTGCCATAAGGTACAGGCTTTCTGGAGAAAGGTTTTCCATAATTACAATATGATTACGAGGAAGCAAATTGAGGGCACTCCTGAGGTGGCCTTGTTGTCGATCTTACCGGGTCCTGCCAAGATCATTAAAAAAGACATTCTAAGATTTTGTGTCTCAGCTGCTAGAGCTGTTATTCCTCCTCTTTGGAGGACTCCCACTCCACCCTCCATTCTGGATTGGTATTCGGAAATTAAAGACATATTCAGAATGGAGGAACTAGCGGCGGGACAATCTGATGGAATGTCCCAGTTTAATGCGACATGGACGGAATGGATCATGTTTCACGATTCTCCTGACATTCAGAGGTTGCTGGATTGAGGAGGTGTTGTTCATAGATGGGATGGGTCGGGGTAAGAGGTGAGGTAGACACGAAGAAACACTCCTTTTTTCTTACTTTAATCCATGTTTTCTTTACCAATTCTTTTTCCCTTTCCCACTGTTAGGTACTTGTTTTTTTTTTCTTTCTTTCTTTCTTTCTTTCTTTCTTTCTTTCTTTCTTTCTTTCTTTCTTTCTTTTCTTTCTTTCTTTCTTTCTTTTTTTCTTTCCTTTCTTTCCTTTCTTTCTTTCTTTCTTTCCTTTCTTTCTTTCTTTCCTTTCTTTCTTTCCTTTCTTTCTTTCCTTTCTTTCTTTCTTTCTTCTTTCTTTCTTTCTTTCTTTCTTTCTTTCCTTTCTTTCCTTTCTTTCTTTCTTTCTTTCTTTCTTTCTTTCTTTCTTTCTTTCCTTTCTTTCTTTCTTTCTTTTTTTCTTTCTTTCTTCCTTCCTTTTTTCTTACTTTAATCCATGTTTTCTTTACCAATTCTTTTTCCCTTTCCCACTGTTAGGTACCTGTTTTTTTTTTTTTCTTTCTTTTCTTTCTTTCTTTCTTTCTTCTTTCTTTCTTTCTTTCTTTCTTTCTTTCTTTCTTTCTTTCTTTCTTTCTTTCTTTCTTTCTCTCTTTCTCTCTTCTCTCTCTTTCTCTCTTTCTCTCTTTCTCTCTTTCTCTCTTTCTTTCTTTCTTTCTTTCTTTCTTTCTTTCTTTCTTTCTTTCTTTCTTTCTCCCCCACTTGTTGGCCTTCCTCCCTTTTGATTCTATATTTTCTTTCTTTCCATTTCTTGTCTCCTCCTATTTTCTTCTTTTTCTCTTTTTTTTAATGATTACAATATACTGTATGTAATTTGAAGAGTCCTCTGAGGTTGAGAGGATAGTCAAGCATGTAGAACCTGACATTATACTTTTATTAAGATTATCACTATCTAGGTTTGACCAGAAGAATACCATAAGTACGGTATTAACCCTCTCCAACAGAATATTTAGGTCAATCATCCTATAGGTTGTTGCTTGTATCTATAAAATACGAGACGACATGAGAGGATAGATTTACTTCTTTTTTATGTTATTAGCCTGTATGATTATACATGCTTTTCTTTTCTGACACTGTTGGTGTCGGATGTGATGTTTATATGTTACTATGCAATTTAAAATCTCAATAAAAACAGATTTAAACAAAAACAAGCCAAACAAAGAAGTTGGTCATTTTTCTCATCAAATCCTCAGGGAATATGACTACTGGAATAAATCCCAGAATTAGTATTCATCTCAAGCAATATATTTACCCCCTTAACTACGCAGTCTGTTTTGGCCTTAAAGGGGTTGCGCTAGAAGTGGGTGGAACCCTTATTAGAGGAACTCTATTTATGACTAAAATCCCCCTCCGCTCCAGCCCTGCTGTTCATACTGTCTACACCAGGAAAAGAAGTGCTAACGTGTCCCCCACCAGTCACCTCACCTCGGAAGCCAATGATTGGCTGCAGAATCAGGTGACTGGTATTTGGAACATTTTTTCAGGGTAAAGGGAAAAATATAAATGTCTAATTTTTTTTTATCCCATATGCTGTGCTGTGTAAATAGTAATTTGTATTAATTTTTCTTGTTCTGATACTGGGATATGTACCAAAAAATGTATATTTTCATGGTGATAATGTTGACACTTTGTATGCTGAGATTAACATTGCAAGACCAGAAATTCACGCACATGGCAGTCGTACACGCCCACTGCTGTGATTGACACCTCGCAGTGAATGCACAATCTCTATACAGAGCCTGGTATGGATGAGGAAGGGGTGGTGCTCTTCCAGTTCTGCTACATAGCTAAATCTAAATGCTTTGATTGTGTTAGAACGGCTTCAGCCAGTAATCTAAGTGATACCTCGTTGGATTCAGGGTTTCTTTGCCTACATTATGTTGCTGTCAGATCAGGTAGTAAAACCCTGCTGACAGATTCTCTTTAATAAAACTCTTTTTAATAAGTATCTGAAACATCAACATAAAAGAGAGCATCAGCAAAGATTTGGGCACCATGTCAGGCTTCAAGGGGGTGTCTGAGACTTTTTCAATGATGGCCTCTTAGAATAGCTCATCATACCTGACCTCTGGAAGTGTGACACTTGGCACCAGCTATTCCAGGTGCTGGTGACCACTGGAAGTGATTAGATGGGGAACCGCACATCTGTGTCAACTGTAAAATGGCTACCGTGGAGAACTGCGCCCCCTATTGTTTAAAATAGGGAGCGATTGTTCAGTACCCAACTTCTGCTACTATATAGTTGAGAGAACTTTGCAACTGAGGTCTTCCGGCAGCTGGAAAGCAGGAGTGGCGGGTGTCACACCCCACCAATCAGATATTGATGAGCTATCAATAAGAAGATACCATGGTTGTCAAGTCCCAGACAGCTCCTTTAAGACGCAGTTGTATTATCTATCGTAGAGCAGTTCTTATCCTGGAAACCACATACATATGTGACGTCACTGTATATCGGACACACGTGCAGGTACTTGAACTTTCTATAACTCCCGGAGAGTCATTTATTTGGTGAGCACCCGGAGGAAGTCCAATGATGTCAAATAAATGAACAGATATTTACTTAGTAACTAAGCCAACATAGATACTTTTATCCTGTCCTAGGAAAAAAATGGGTAATCTGATCGCCGAATGACTCCCTACTAAGTCTTTGCTCTGAGAGAGCAGCCGAAATTAAATGTGACCTTTCAATTTCGAGTCCATAATTGAAGAAGGATTATGGGATAATACATGTAACCAGAATGTATATCATACCAGTATTATTGCTATTTTTTTTTTTGCCCGGAATTTTCATGTAAAAGAACATACTCTTGGTCTAAGGATACACAAGTGTATAAAAGACATCCGATTTTCATCCAGAAAACTTTTCATCTATATTGTCATTCGTTTTTATACATCAGCAGTTATTAAAATTAATAAACTAAATAGGATTTAGCTCCCGGAACATAACTCTAACTTGAGAACGGCGGTAACATAGCCTTAAAGGCCCGTTACACACAACGATATTGTGAACGATATCGTTGCAACGTCACCGGTTTGGTGACGTTGCAGCGATTTCGAAATGACATCGTTGTGTGTGACACGTGTGTGGTCCTGTCCATAAATCTATCGTTGGTCTCCAGCTGGGCACCCAGCATCAGCACGTGTGACAGCGGGAGACCAACGATCAGCGAGCTCCCAGTGCTGCACAGCAAGCGCTGGGAGCTGGTAACCAGGGTAGACAGCGGGTATCTAGGCAGCGCGCAGCGCCTAGTTACCCAATGTATACCCTGGTTACCATCCTTCTCCGCTTACAGGCTGGTATCCAAGGAACACAGAGGGTTAACTAGGCGCTGCGCGCTGCCGAGATACCCGCTATTTACCATGGTTACCAGCCTGCTCCCGCTTTCCGCAGCCTGGCAACGGGAGCCAGACATCGTGGAAAGAATATTTTATTCTTTTCCATGATGTCGCTGGTCCACTGGTCGTTGGTGAGTCTGCCTGTGTGACAGCTCACCAGCAATCAGTTCAAGATGTGGCAGCGATCCACATCATTGGTCGGATCGCTGCCGCATTGCAGCTTGTAACGGGGCCTTTAATGTATGCATTGTATTTGGAAAAATCAAGTGTTATACAGGTTCTGTGTGGGATCCAATTTTTTACTTATCCATAGACTTGGATAGGCGAGTCTCATCCAAAATACAGAACAGACTAGTGCAAGCTGCAATTTTTCATGCACACATGCGTTCTGTGTTAGGCTAGTTTCACATTGGCAAATGTGCAAGTCCAAATGGATCCTTGAATTTCAAGGAACCACATGGAAAGGCACGAATTGTGCAAACGGATGCAACTGAAGTCCATGGACTGGTTTTAATAGGTCCCTCATCAGTCACCAGAGGTATGGGTGGGAGGAGCTGTACCTTGCTTCTGAGCATGGTCAGTACAGCAAAACGGATCTGCTTCACGGATCCGTTTTTTTTCATGGATCCGTTCGGATCCATCCTCCATAGAGCTCTATATTATTTCATACAGACAGATACGGATGTTTGTCTGTCTGATTGTGTCCGCTTTTTTCACGGCAGCCCAAAATCGGAGCAGTCGCCGATTCTGGGTGCATGAAAAAAAAAACGGACAAAAACAGGTCCGTGAAAAAACAGACACTTGGATGGCCACTTTGTATTAATCGATGCCCATAGGATTGCATGGGAGGCAATAAAGAATTTGTAAATCGAATAGACACAGATTTAAAAATTTGGCAGCGTGACAGCAAGTTAATAAAATGGTCATCTGAACCAATATTGAATAATATTGGCTGGATCTGTGTCAGTATTTTCCATGGGGAGCACTCAGCCCGAAAATAGGGTCATTTAACATAGCCATACAGTAATGTGCCTACTGAATATACAGAGATGACAGTGTGCTGTAGGTATTGTGTGATGTGTCTTAGTCCAGATATGGATGGGCATATTATAGATGCATGTGTTCCCCCTTAGGCCCTGTGCATACACTGAGTATTTGGTGAGTTTTCACCTCAGTCTTACGGTAGTAGCCAAAACCAGGAGTTGGACAATCAGGAGGAAAAGTAAAGTTTCACGGGTGATGGGGTTTGCCGCTGCATCCAAAATGCTGCGTAGTACAGTACAAGCATAGTGGATGGGATTTCAAGAAATCCCATTCTCACTATGCTTAACCTGCCTGCAGCATGTTTGGAGCTGCGGTGTAGGTTGCCGGCAGTCTGTTTCTCCGCAGGATGTCTATTTCATGTTGCGGAGTCGGAAGCGGCAGCCACAGAGAGACTGCAGGGAGAAGCCGCCCTGCACCCGCCGCACATGGTGAGTACAGGGCGGCTACGGTCTCCCTGCTGCCACCCGCGGCTTCACTCAGGTCCGAAGGAGCTGCGTCCAACACCGTGAGCACATACCCTAATAGAAACACGTCACCACTTCTGTATTTATCACCCACTTCCTGGTTTTGTCTTAGGCCGGCTTCACACCACGGTTTTTCGCGGCTGTCAGGCTGTGTCCGGTGCTTTGCAGGAGGCACCGGACACAGCCTGACAACTCTGAACAAACAGAACCAGAGGGTTAATATGCCATCCGTCCTGTTTGCAGCCGGATTCGGCAGAGCGCAGCTGCAGGAGCTGTCCCTGCTGAAATGACAGAATCACTCTAGCTGCGGTCCTGATATCTCAGCAGGGGACAGCTCCAGGTGCTGAAGTTCAGCGCGGCGGCGCTGAGCTTCAGCACCCGCCGTCCGGGAACCTGACAGATTTTCTGTTGGGTCGGTGTGATTTCCGGCGCCCCATAGACTTCCATGTTAGGGGGCCCGGATGGCGTCAGATCCGTAAGAATCTGGCAGGGTCCGGTTTGGTTTATTTTTTTGCCCCGGACACAAAAATGCTGCAAGCTCCGACTTTGTCTTCGGGAAAAAAACTAATGCAGCATGCTGTTGCCGGACAGGGACAAAACCGGATGGCAAATCACTGCCATCCGGCCTATCCGGCACCATAGGGCTACATTGTGTCAAAATCGGTCCGGGGCTGTCTGTCGATGCGCGAACCTGATCAAATCGTGGTGTGAAGCCAGACTTACAAATACTGAGTAAAAAAACTCACCAAATACTCAGTGTTTACTCATGGCCTTAGTCTTGTATGGTGACAGGGAAACCTAAGGCCACGTGCATGCATTGAGTATTTGGTGAGTTTTTACCTCAGTATTTGTAAGTCAAAACCAGGAGTGGACAATCAGAGGAAAAGTATAATAGAAACACGTCACCACTTCTGTATATATCACCCACTCCTGGTTTTGGCTACAAATCCTGAGGTAAAAAACTCACCAAATACTCAATGTAGTGCACGTGAACCTGGATGCTGGGACATAGACTTTAAGGCCACGTGCGCACATTCAGTATTTGGTGAGTTTTTTTACCTCAGTGTTTGTAGATAAACCAGGAGTGGGTGATAAATCCAGAACAGGTGACGTGTTTTTATTTCTTATCTAAAAGGATATCCATCCTTTGAAACCAATGTAAAACCAGCAGCAGATGTTCGAAAATTACAAAATAAACATTTTTTCCCTGGCGCTCAATCTCTGATACTTCAGCGGATCATCACAGCCCTTTTTTTTCAATGAGTTGGCACGCGACTGCTGCATCCTCAATGGTCACGTGCTGTATCAATGGTATCATCTCTGAGCAGTAAATGCCAACAGTACAGCACATAAACACCTGGACTGCTTGACTGCCAGGGGAAAAATAGACAGGGATATTGTTTATTTTGTTATTTTATCACATCTGCTGCTCTTTACAAAAATAATAAAGTAGGAAAACATCTTTTTAGGCTACGCTCCCACCATGAATGATGTTGCTGAATTTCTGCACCTATTGGGTAAAGCAGCTTACTTGCGCTTTAGTGTGTTTTTTTACATGTGTTTTTATCAAGTTTTTGACACTGCAGTATTTGTCTTTGTTTGATGTGTCATTCTTTAAATAAAGCTGCTTTGTGTTTGATACTTCCTGTTATTAGGCTTTGATAAAACTTTCTTGATACATTCATGTGCAGATTAGATGTTTTTTTTGGTGCGTTTCTGCAGCAGAAATGTGCTAAAAATGCATTTGCAATTTTCCACATCTAATGCAGTTCTATGGGGAAAATCTGCACATCATTTGTCAGCAGAAACCAGTAGTGGAACAATCAGAGGGAAAGTATAATAGAAATATGTCACTACTTCTGTATATATCACCCACTCCTGGTTTTGGCTACCAAATACTTAATATTTGCATGCGGTCTTACAATTAAGGCCCGTTACACAGTATGATATTGTTAACGATATCGTGCAATGTCACCGGTTTGGTGACGTTGCAGCGAAGTCGAAACAACTTCATTGTGTGTGACATGTACCAACGATAAGTTCTTTCATCGTTGGTCGTTGGTAAATGACCCGGACCATTTTATTTATTGTTGGTCTCCCGCTGGGCGGCCAGCATCGGCGTGTATGACAGCGGATAACCAATGATCAACGAGCTCCCAGAGCCGCACAGCACATGCTGGTAACCAGGTTAAACAGCGGGTAACTAAGCACTCTGCTTAGTTACCCGCTGTTTACCCTGGATTCCAGCGTTTTCACTGATCCTGATTGCTGGTGAGTCTGCCTGTTTGACAGCTCACCAGCGATCACAGAACGATGTCCCAGCGACCCCCATCGTTGGTCGGATCGCTGGGACATCTTACTGTGTAACGGGGCCTTTACTGAGATGAAAAAAAACTCACCAAATGCTCAGCGTGTGCACATGGCCTAAGACACAGACATATTACACATCATCAAAAAGTCAATAAAAATTCATCGTGGGCACTCAGCCCTTCATTACTTTACCTAGTTTGGCTACAAGCAATTTACACAGGGGCTTCCTGCTGACATCCCAAGCAAGCAAGCAATAATCAATCATCACTCAGATGCAGCCATGACACCAAGAGTCAATAGGAGAAAAGCTATGGGAAAATCAACAATGAAGTCACTGGACAAGGTCTACAAATCAAGGAACATGTCACTAATGAGAAAGACACGGCTGTACATAGTGTGGTCTCTTCTATAGTAAAACATGGAAGTTAATAACGAGACAAGACAGAAGAAGAATCAACGCCTTTGAAATGTGGTGCTGGAGAAGAATGTTATCAATACCATGGATGGCAAGAAGAACAACAAATCAGTTTTGGAACAAATCAAGCCAGACATGTCACTTAAAGCAATGATCACCAAGTTACGACTTGCCTACTTTGGGCACATCATAAAGACAGCAATCACTGGAGAAGGACATGATGGTAGGAACAATAGAAGGAGCAAGGCGGAGAGGAAGACCAGAAACTTGATGACTTGATACTATAAATATAAAGTGTGAGGCAGTGACCGGTGTCAGATAAAAAGACCGGTATGTATCCTCAGGAATGTGCTCTGTGATCATGTTAGACCCGCTATAGTCTTCTTCCATGCCGGGTCTTCCATCACTCTCATGTCCAGGAATGTGTTTAAACCCAGGTTCAGAGTAGGGTGTGTCTCTCTGTGTGGAGCCAATTGGCAGAGCAGCAGGTGCTGTGTGAAGCTCTGTGTGTGGTGTCTGTCTGCAGTTAACATAGCCTGGCCACATGGTCTTGGCCCTTTCAAGAGGACCCGGCCAAGAAAAGACCTGGTAGCAGTACAGAGACTGTGAAGGTCTGTGTGAACAGGGTTCTCCCGGCTGCGTCTCAGATCTTTAAAGGTCTGTTAAAATCTGGACTTGCAAATAAAGTGTGAGTTGTGTGCACAAGTGCCAGGGTCATTGCCTCCCGTCTTGCTGCATCTAACCGCTACTTCACATATAGTGGAGGATGCGGGAAAGCAACCTGGTTGCTAACGGCAACATCCTGGTGAAATGTAAGCAAGCATACTCAGTTCACCCATGTCAGTGATTAGACCGGCTAGACTACAACATAAACCGGCAGCCACAATGGAGGAACTTTTAAAGCAGCTGGCTCAAGCTACTATATACTAGCACCAGACCAATGCCCACTTGCTGCAGTCCTTGGATCAACAGGAGCATGCCTGGCAGCAACAGCAGCTCGCGCAACAGGAGACAAATAAGCTCCTGATCCAGCAAATACAGCAGCAGTGGGAGCAGCAGCAGGAACCCCTGACTGAGGTACTCCATGCAAGGGCAGCAGCTCCATTCCCGGGTCAAGGTGATGACTGCAGCGTCCGGAATGCGGTAAGGCATGCAATGCAAAAGGTGACCCAGGGAGATGATGTGGAAGCTTTCCTGGTGGTGTTTGAGAGGGTTGCAGAGCGGGAGAAGCTGCCGCCGGAGCAGTGGGCTGAGGTATTGGCGCCGTATTTAATGGGTGAGCCCCGAAAAGCCAACCTGGATCTTTGCTCAGCGGACACTAGTGACTACGGGTCCCTGAAAGGTGAGATTCTGGCCCGAATGGGGGTTAATCCAAGGGCTCAACGGGTAAGCCAATGGGCCTTTGAGGAGAGTAAACCTGTATGGTCTCAGGCATATGACTTGTTGCACCTGATGAAGAAGTGGCTGCAGCCTAAGACCTTGAACCCCGCACAGATGGCAGAAAGGGTGGTGGTTGACTGGTTTGTGCTCACTCTACCTGTCTCCATTCAATGGTGGGTGGGACAAGTTGACCCGGGTACTCTTGATCAGTTGGAGAGTTTGGTGGAGCGGAATGTAGCTACACAGGACCTAATCCGGGACTCTGGGACATTACGTGCAGCCCGTCAGACTGCATCTACCAAACCAGTGGTCAAAGATCCCCAACCCGGGTCTGAAGTTGACTCCTCCCCAATACAGGCCGAGACTGTACCCCACCCAGAAGAGAGCCAGAGACCTGGTCTCCTAAGCAGGGCACCTTCAATAATTTTTTTCACTGCGATGAGGTGTTGGCGATGCCAAGGGCTGGGACACATGATGGCACAGTGTTCCTCACGACAGAGCCTATGGACTGCGGGTATACCCACCGGATGTCGATGTATGCCCAAACCGTCGGTACAGCAAACTCTGTTACTGTAGGTAATGGACTGCATTTGTGCCAAGTGCTACTTAATGGACATAAGGCGGCTGCCCTATTAGACTTGGGTAGTAAAGTGACCCTCGTACATGCATCCCTGGTCTCTGGGATGAAACCCACAGGACGTACAGTAGGGGTGCTTGGTATTCATGGGGACCTCCGAGAGAATCCTACAGAGGTGGTCACTTTCGATGGGGACGATGGACGGGCAGCTGGAATAGAGTGGCTACCATCGGGTGGAGCGGGTCCTCAGGGCAGCAGATGAAGTAATTGGTAGTCTCTGGCAGGTAGGGGTTAAAATTAGACCTAGTTACCTTACACAGTGGCCTTCACAGCCGGTTACCACACAAATAACACAGTCTCACACAGTTCTGCAACTCTGTATCCGGGTTTACTCACAGCAAGCTTCAAGCTTCAACAGGTCATAGATGTCACAGTCTTTAAGAGATTGGGGCAGCAAGTATAAGATCCTCAGTGGTGTGCCTGTCCTTGCCTCTCTCATTGGTCCTGTTCCTCAGCGCCTGTACTAGACAGAGCCTCTGCGCTCAGAGCCCTGATTCGGCAGCCTTCGGTGTTAGTTGGCGACTGGTACCTTGTCCCCGGACCCTTGTTCGGCTGCTTTCTCTAGGAATACGCCAGGCGTGTGAGCCACTGCTCACATGAAGCTCGTAGCCTCCGGTTCAACGGTTCGGGTTTAGAACCTTGTGCCGTGTTCAGGTCCAGTCCCTGTTTCTAGAACACAACCCCTCCATCTGGTGTTACCAGTCCCGGATTCGGGTGCATGGGCCTCTTCAGCTCTACGGTGTCCCTAGGGTTCCTTCCTTTCGGTTTCTCAGGATGAGCGTAGCACAGCTCAAGTCCCCTTCTCTGCAGTTTAGCTGTTCTTTCCTCCTCACTCGACTCAACTTCTCCACTCGCTGTGATCTACATTCTCGTTGTTCTCTGTTCAACTCCAAACTCACATAAACTGTTCTCTCACTCCTCTGCTTCTCACACACACTTCTCTACCCCTCTTTTCCCACTGGGCCTTCCCCATGGGTTTGCCCATGGTCCCCCTGGGTGTGTGTTGAGGATCTTTACACCTACCATCCCCATCTCCTGACTACTGGAGAACCACACCCTGGCTTGGGTGCAGTACCCCTCGTGGCATTCAGACTGGTGGGGCGAAACAAACATTTTTTTAAACTTACCCAATTGTGGAAATTATAATTATAAGATCTGTTGATTAAAATGAACTTTAAAATTAACTTTGTTTGTGGGGAAAACCTTTTTAAGTGTGTATGGAAATTGGTTTCCTAACTCACACAACCCCTTTAAAGGGCATTTCTACGCTATAAAAAATACTGATTGAGGAAAAATGCGTCTATTACATGACTGTGAAAGCTCACATGAGAATTGGCTCAGAGGGCAGGGTTGACATCCACAGGTTTACCAATAATTGCCATCTTTTGAAGTCTGTATGAGTTCTTTAAAAGCTAATTAGTTGTATTTGTAATGTGTGGGATTGTTGAGTTATTCATAGGCTGGAGACAGCAGTAAACATTCTAGATCAATAGCATTAAATATATACTCAGCTTATCATATTCTGTCCATGTCAATGTTCATTGTGGATTCAGGGGTATATAGCTGATCTATTCTATTTCCAGTTCAGCTGTATTTGTACGTATTGGTCTCCGCTTTCATAGCACAGGTGTATGACTGTTATCATCCTTTAAATGGTGACTACGCCTAAAACCACAAAACAGCGTAGCTGAATGGACATGAAGACGTATCAAAGTATAGCTCATTTCTGTACCTACGATTCTCTTATGGATCTCCAGCCAGGAATTAAACTCTACATTAAAGAATCATTCCGCATTTTTTTTTCTCCATTAGTGCACCCCACCTTACTGTCCTCTCACTACATGACGTCCTTGCTTCCCTGAAGGTCGGCTTCCTTTTTTTTATTCCTTTACTTTTTTAGGCTCATAATGTATCAGTACAGCTAGAGCCAATATCATCTCTGCCAGCTGAATTAATATTGTGATTATCCTCCCCTCTATATAATCCTAATTAGGCCTAACGATTATAAGTATATGATCTCAAAGACTAAACTGGATAATCTAAAGTACAGACCAAATGTTTGGACACACCTTCTCATTCAAAAAGTTTTCTGTATTTTCATGACTATGAAAATTGTAGATTCACATTGAAGGCATCAAAACTATGAATTACACATGTGGAATTATATACTTAACGAAAAAGTGTGAAGCAACTGAAAATATGTCTTATATTCTAGGTTCTTCAAAGTAGCCACCTTTTGCTGTGATTACTGCTTTGCACACTCTTGGCATTCTCATGATGAGCTTCAAGAGGTAGTCACCGGAAATGGTTTTCCAACAGTCTTGAATGAGGTTCCCAGAGATGCTAGTTAGCCCTTGTTGGCCCTTTTGCCTTCACTCTGCGGTCCAGCTCACCCCAAACCATCTCGATTGGGTTCAGGTCTGGTGACTGTGGTGCCAGGTCATCTGGCATAGCACCCCTTCACTCTCCTTCTTGGTCAAATAGCCCTTACACAGCCTGGAGGTGTGTTGGGGGTCATTGTCCTGTTGAAAAATAAATGATGGTCCAACTAAACGCAAACCAAATGGAGTAGCATGCCGCAGCGAGATGCTGTGGTAGCCATTCTGGTTCAGGGTGCCTTCAATTTTGAATAAATCCCCAACAGTGTCACCAGCAAAGCACCCCCACACCATCACACCTCCTCCTCCATGCTTCACGGTGGGAATCAGGCATGTAGAGTCCATCCGTTCACCTTTTCTGCGTCACACAAACACACGGTGGTTGGAACCAAAGATCTCAAATTTGGACTCATCAGACCACAGCACAGATTTCCACTGGTCTAATGTCTATCCTTGTGTTCTTTAGCCCAAGCAGGTCTCTTCTGCTTGTTGCCTGTCCTTAGCAGTGGTTTCCTGGCAGCTATTTTACCATGAAGGCCTGCTGCACAAAGTCTCCTCTTCACAGTTGTTGTAGAGATGTGTCTGCTGCTTGAACTCTGTTGGCATTGACCTGGTCTCTAATCTGAGCTGCTGTTAACCTGCGATTTCTGAGGCTGGTGACTCAGATGAACTTATCCTCCCAGCAGAGGTGACTCTTGGTCTTCCTTTCCTGGGGCGGTCCTCATGTGAGCCAGTTTCTTTGTAGATGATGGTTTTTGCAACTGCACTTGAGGACACTTTCAGAGTTTTCTCAATTTTTCAGACTGACTGACCTTCATTTCTTAAAGTAATGATGGCCACTCGGTTTTCTTTACTTAGCTGCTTTTTTCTTCCATAATACAAATTCTAACAGTCTATTCAGTAGGACTATCAGCTGTGTATCCACCAGACTTCTGCACAACACAACTGATGGTTCAAACCCCATTTATAAGGCAAGAAATCCCACTTATTAAACCTGACAGGGCACACCTGTCAGTGAAAACCATTTCCGGTGACTTGGCATTCTCTTGATGAGCTTTAAGAGAATGCCAAGAGTGTGCAAAGCAGTAATCAAAGCAAAAGGTGGCTACATGAAGAACCTAGAAATAAGACATATTTTCAGTTGTTTCACACTTTTTTGTTAAGTATATAATTCCACATGTGTTAATTCATAATTTTGATGCCTTCAGTGTGAATCTACAATTTTCATAGTCATGAAAATAAAGAAAACTCTTTGAGAAGGTGTGTCCAAACTTTTGGTCTGTACTGTACATTTTAAAATTTTGAAAGGAACTGTGTAGTCATCATCAGTAACTGTGATGGAAGTTTCTGTTCTGTGGAGGACTTCATACAAGCTGGTATTTTTTTGACTGGTGGTCAAAAAAAGGGTTGTAATTCTCACGGTCACCATGAGATCACCTGAGGATAAGGAATCTCTGAATTTCAAGATGGAAAGAATCAACAAAATAAAGTAATGCTACCTACATTATTTACCTATAGAAGGAGCAGAGGAATAAAAAAATAAATCATTGGACTGCTACTTTAACATTTTATTCATTAATCTTAGTAGTTATGAAGATTTATTTTCCATCTTCAATATAATTAACTTTTACATTGGTAGTGGTGACATGCTTAAAATTGTACCTTTTTGCCACAATTATGTGTTTTTGCCATTTTTTTGCACCTTACTCCAGAAGTAGGAGTGTTTTAGTGATGAAAGGGTTTGGCTCTGTGAAAAAGAGGATGGCTTAATGTAACAATGTATGGCAAACATTTGGGGGACATTATTGGCATAAACTAAGCGATCCAAGAAGTGGCATAAAGTGGGGGATCACCTGGACTTTAGATAACATTTTTTCTGTACCTGAACTTGACCCAAACCTCAATGGAAGTCACTGATTCAGCAGTTTCAATCTCTGCCCAAATACAGCCAGCAATAAACAAAGCAATTCCGAGGAAGGGTGGGGATTTGTCTACATCCGATAAGGCTGGTTTAACACCTGCATTACTTTGTCTTGCATTCTAATCCATCCAGCTTCTCAAGCCTCCTGATGAGGCATGTGTCCATATACCTAAATTGGGGCCACAGGCACATGCGGTGGCACCAGGTTTCTGCCTGATCCTACCAAATCAGTTTGGACGCATGATGTAGCGGCTTGCCTAAAAGCCTGATGCCTGCGAATGTGTACACGAATAGAATGTGGCCCAACCTTGGACCGATCTGGAAAGGGATGTATCCGACCAAGCGGATCCGCTTTTCCAAACTGAGCATGCCCAGAGTGTATTGTCTTGTCTGAGGGTCAGTCTCTCTCTCTCTCTCTCTCTTTCTTGTCAGCTATGGTGGCATGTGTTTGCAGACAAATGACTGGATGCAGATGCACCCGTTTTGATCCTGATCTAGAAGCACCGCAGATGTTAAACCATCCTAACTCTGATTTTACCCCAGTGCAAGTCGATCAACACTGCAAGCAGCTCGCACTGAGCACCAAGCGTACCCGAGCACAGCGACCAGTAGGAATCATACATTTATTACATAACCACAATATAGGTGTCACTTGATAACTTTGCAGTCCATGTGTTATTGTGTCATGCAGTTGTAGTTTAATCAGAGTAATTTCCTTTGGCACATCCAGAGTTAATACCAGAAAATGCTGTAGTCTATGTTTTGTGTGGCCCTGCAGGTGGGTGCGGGTGTCAGAACATTCTGTTCTCTACTCCCTCAGCCTTTAAGTAGTTCCACTTCCTTCTACCAAGTGTCGCTGATAGAGTTCACTCTGCCTTGACCGTGTGAGCTGAAGATGTCTTTACACTCATGCTTTTCTTCTGTGGAAGGTGTTGTGTATCCCTATCCGCGGTGGGAGGTGAGGGGGTGGAGCAAAGGGCTGATTGAGGAGCAGAGGTCAAGGGCCGTGGCCAAGACCTCCTCACCATCATTAGTACCTCTGGGTACAGGGCTAGCCAGGGACCCCAGTCCAGACTACCTACCAAAGTTCCCTTACCCATTATTTCCATCCTGCTTCCATTCCCTCATCCGCTATACTTCACTCAGGACAATAGGTGAAAACTATTTAGTGGGCACCCTGTGCAGTGTGATGTCTTGATTTCTATAACATTATTGATATATTGATGACAAGTATGGGTTTGATGCACCAGTCCTTCCGTTCTTGGCCTATAAACCATTTCCTATTTACTGTATTCTTTAGTAATTTTTTTTAATTAACTAAAAAGTAGTTTTCTGAGGAAAAGCACATTGCATAGTATGGTGAGCTTGATGGATTTTGGAATTTCAGGTCAGGAGTGCTTCATACACATCTTGCTTCAGAAGAATTATCCCACAGAAAACAATTCACATTGTGAATGTTTCCTGTGTTTCTCATAAAATTGGACACAGTTGGTGCCAGAGGTTTGTGAATGTAGGTCAGGTTATGTGTCTGATTTTTCCTAACAACATCCAGCCCCCCTGTTCAGCTGTTTGTAGCTTTTGGCCGTGAACTAATGACCCTACATGTACATCCCTTCCATTGTTAAAGCATATACCAAGCTTTTCTCTACTGTTATTTAGCCATGAGCCAGTCACACACCATAGGTACTAAGGGGTTATTCCAGCATAACAACATTACCACCGATGCACTGGATGGCGGAGAACTGCTAGATCACTTCGGGATTGAACACAGATCATGACAATGGCACCAACACAGTGGACAGGAGGAGTTGGATAAAGTGGTCGGTCACAAATGTCACCTGCCCACCATACAGTCGATGACACTAACAACTCATTCAGACATCAGTGATTTTTTTACAATTTTTTTTAAAAGGATCTATTTTTCATCAGTGTTTTGGATCAGTTTCATCTGTGTTTGATCATTGTGTCAGATTTTACCTTCAGTTTTTCAGCAATCTTTCTCATGTAAACCTGAAGTTTCTCAAGCTTCTCTTATCATACATATCATACAGTGTCACAGGTGTATGAGGAGGCATGGACAAGCCTGTCGGAGACCACTCGCAGAAGGTCGCAGTGTCTGGCCTAACCGCCAAAATCCTGAATTGTGGTTCTGTCCCTTAAGAGGTATTTCTCTGCTTGGCGATAGCTGGGGGTCACTAGGACCCAGTGGTCTCCTACCGCATAACTTCAGCAGCCTCTGTTTATACCCCTTGGCTCCCATGATGCTTTGCTGGTGATAGCTTATTTGACGTTCGTGGTGCTTCCTGGCTCAGCAGTGTATCGTGGACTTCCAGTGTAGTTTGCGGTCTGGTTCTCCTTTCAGCTAAGTGTTTTTCCCTCTCCCATTTGTTTTGTTGCTCTGGTGTATTCCTTTAGTTGTTAGTTGGGGTGACCAGTGTCCACCCTGTCTGATCCTTACGTAGTCTTAGTTCAGGGATAGTCAGGGAATAGGTGTCCTGGTCGGCGAGAGTTGCAGAGACTGTATAGGGTTGTTAGGAGAGCCAGATGTCAGAGATAGTGTATCTAGGGGTCACATCTCCCTTTGCCCTTAAGGCCCCGTCACACGGGGTGACATCGCCGCCTATTACATAGGTGACGTAGGGGCGTGGCCTATCAGCGGCGACATTGCCCCTACGTCGCCTCATGTAAACGGGCGATGTCGGCGCCACCGGGAGGTCGCCTGGTTTCAGAGCAGTGCTCTGAAACCAGTCGACCGATCTGGGGCGATGCGCACACATCGCCCCATGTAACCGGCCGCCGGCGACCTGTCAGGCGATGGGAGCCATAGGCTCCCATTGTCCTGCATCGCCGCTGGGGTTTTCAGACACCCTGGCGGCGATGCAGCCTGACAGCTCGCCGGCGCTGGGCTGGAGATGTCGCCCCGTGTAAATAGGGGACGGCGACGCTGGCAGGGCGCCAAAAACGTGCGCGCTCCCGCCAGTCGCCGCTGACATCCCCAGCTCCGTCGCCCCGTGTGACGGTACCATTAGAGTCAGGAACTTCTTTTCCTCCCTTGTCGTTCTGCACTGGGTTTATCCCTACACCCAGCATGAGATACAGACAAAGAAAAATGGAGTGAAAATGGATACCACCTGAGTGCTGTCTGAAATGTTTCACAGATCCAAAGACTTACATTGGCCAGTTTGATCTGTTAGTGTTACATGTTTCCATGTTTTGGTGCAAAAAAACAGCTAGAACTTTTACAAGTAAAATTGACAAATAAAAGAGGCCACGCTATTTAATTTCTCCTGTTTATTGTCTTGGAGCAGGGGAGATTGGGGAACACAATTTCTCCCTTCTGACGATAGCTAGTAACCAATACCAATCTAACAGTTATTAATTCCATACATATGCCTACTTAAGTTAGTTAGGCCGGTATACCCCTTTAAGACCAGGTTAACGTGGATGACGGTCTGTAATGTGCTCCATGCAATTAATCAGAAATTGCTGCAGATACTTGGAAAGTAGAGTTAGATAACATGTGGCTCCTGGTCTATACAGTGAGAGTAGTGCATCTACAGTGTTACAGAATTATTATTAACCTCCTTTAGTTCACATGTGATTATAGGAAGGTCTGTCTGCTGTACAATAGACATTCACTCCATGACACGCTGGATTGTGTTCGGTCCCCTATGGCTTCAGGATGAAAACTACTAAAATAAAAGAAAACAGATGGAAGATTTCAAGTCGCATATGTCCATCACGTTCTAAATGCTTTATGAAATGGTTTATTAACAGTTCAGATCAGCAGCATGGTTGTAGCGCTAGACTAGACAGCGCACTCTCTAATTACTCAAACTGAGGAAGACTTGTCTAGTAGCTATTTATAGGGAACCAACCACCTCAGATCACCCTAATACACAGTTAGTACATGTCCCTGCACCCTAAGGATACGTTTCCAGCACTGTTTTTGTGTAAAATCTTGCATTAGTATAACTGATATAAAGACTTTATAAACTTACTAGCCTGGAGACATCTGGGCGTATCCATCCTTCTGTTATACTTCAGGGCTGTGCATTCATTGCATGGCTGTGCTCCCCCTCCCTCTGTGCAGAGGAGATAACGATCACGCCCATCAGGGCAGGGCAGCAGGCACGGAGGGAGGGGGAGCACAGACATGCAATGCACAGCCCTGAAGTATAACAGAAGGAGGGATACGCCCAGATGTCTCCAGGCTAGTAAGTTTATAAACTCTTTATATCAGTTATACTAATGCAAGATTTTACACAAAAACATTTCTGGAAATGTATCCTTAGGGTGCAGGGACATGTACTAACTGTGTATTAGGGTGATCTGAGGTAGTTGGTTCCCTTTAACAGGCTGACAGTAGTCAGACTATTGCCAGTTGTAACTTTGCTCGGTGGTGTGCACACCTTGTGCTTTGTGTTCTGCTATTCTGATCTATAGTTGCCTGACCCCGGACCTTGCCTTTGACTATTCATTTGCCTAGCCCCTGTTGTCTCGATCCATTACCATTTTTTACTTCTGAGCTCAGGCTGTGACCTGGTTTCTTTTTCTACCTTACCCCTCTGCCTTTGACGTACACTCTTGGTATTTGACCCCGGATTTCTTGACTCCCCTCCCGCATGGCGTGTACGTACGTAGTGACTAGACAGCGTCACAATTATCTTACATATTCTTGCCTGATATTAAAATGATTGCAACCCTGGCTCATATCAGCTTTACAAATGTAATATACAGTCATTCTGACATGGGATTACAGAGTACGATTCATCGGGTCCAAGTCATGTATTTAAACTACAAAGTGAAATAAATGTTAATAGAGTTAATATACTTTTTAATAAAATGTCTTTTTTTGTTTTTTTTAGAGAAAAAGAACAAAATTCATTGCTTGTGACTACCTGACTCAGTGGTTATATAAGTAAGTAGCTGACTAATTACAGTTTTTTTTAGCAAAGGACTATTGTCAAAGAGGTGGGTTGAAATGCTCTCAAGATCAGTAAAGGGCATGGACGATCCCCCGTCACTATCTCAAATACAGTTCTTGATTTTTTCCAATTTATTTAATAAAAAAAAAGGTAACACTTATAAAAAGAACCTAATTCCAAGTTCTGTCTGAATGAAACAGAGAGCCCACGCCCCTATAAAGATATATGTTGTATCATAAAACTGTGCCACCCCATAGACTAGATTCTTGGATACTCTCCAATTGTTCAAAATTGACACCTCTGTCTCACCGGCCGATATATAGTAAATGTATCTAAGGGGTATTTGCAGTGAATTATGGCAGTAAATACATAGTCATTTTTCTATCTTTCAGCAAGAATCCACTAAGGAAGGATCAGCAGAGTAAAGACTTCTTTGAGATTCCATTTGTTCAAGAATGGTTAAAAGATCAGTAAGTACTAAGTAATGGAGCTTCACAGGACACTGGTCCAGCAGGCACGTTGGTACTTTGAGGCAGCCGGGCCTGAGTACTGCAAACGTCTTACTACCTGCCGGCATCCCCGGTACCTCTTCCGAAAGTTATTTGAAAGTTATTGTATGACTCCTGGTATATGGCAGCGCAGTTTTAACATCTTAATTTCTCCTGCCCTTTGATCACTTTTCTCCTCCTAAGACCTATACAGCTATACCACTGGTTTCAGCAGCAAAATCATCCTGACAGATTCCCTTTGAAGGTTTACTACATAGTTTTTGACAGCCACAGTGGCTCAGTCTCAAGCACTTATCTTGCAGTCATAAAACCAGGGGTCTTATGATTGCTGCTCTCTGTACAAAACTGGACCTGGCAGAACTCTCATAGCTGTATTATAAAGTATGAACAGTCTTTGATTTTACTTTTTTGCAATTCTACTATAAGTCTGTACAGTAATTTACTTTTTTTACATAGTTGTTCTGCAATGATTGGCAAAGGTAAACTGAGCTATTAGTCTAACCCTGAAGACTAGGGTCTCTGGCTAACACTGCTCCCAGAAGTACCTCTAAAGGTGAGGATGTCTGGACCACTACCCTTGCCCTGCTCCTCAACCAGCCCTGGATTAACACCCCTTCACTTCCTCCCACAGTCTGGTGTAGCAACAGCAAGTTCCCCAATGATGGCAGTTTTCAAGCGCAAACACTGCAGGAAGGCTTCAGCAAACTACTCAAACGTCCTAACAGCTCACACGGTCAAAGCAGAGTGAAAAACTTTCAGTGACACCTAGTGAAAGGAAGTGGAACTATTTAAAGGTTAGGGGAGTAGATAACTGCATTATCTGACACACACCCTCACCTGCAGAGCCACCCAGACATAGACAGCAACACTACAGAAGTTTCTGACAATAACTATGAATTTTATTAATAGACAACACAAGCAAAATTAATAAATATATATGAATAAGTAAAAGTAGGTTAACTCACACTGGAGGGACCCTGAAAAGCCTAAGGCCAACTGACGTTACATGAATATAACAGGTAAGGCAACACCCATTAATCCATTGAAAATAGGGCTCATACAATGATCAAGTTACCTAAAGTATAGTTTGTATGTCAGTGTGGCCAACTGAACCAGTCCCTTTAACCCTGACATACGTTTTGTCTACTTCCTCAAGGGGCGTGGAGAAAATACGATCAAAATTGTTTGCATACAACCCAAGTGCTCAAATACTTATGTGACAATGATCACTAACATAGTGTGTGCCTTCTGCAGTATACTTATAGATCAGATTGTAGCGTTGCGTCCGGTCGTCATCTGGACATATCTGATGGTGATCCGCTATTTCCACTTTAGCACAGTTTTATGTTGTTGTTTTGCAGTTTCCAGTACCCAGAATGGGTGTACATGGATTTAAAGAACAATCTATCATTTTAATGAATAAACATACAATACATACTGTAAGGGAATAGTGCAAGCAATTAGTGAAAAATGAAAGCTATCTGTTCTCTTCTAAATCTAGGTATCCCTTTGTGATTGGCAGAAACCATTAGCAGAAGTTCTAGGAACAGAAATCTAATCTTTATAATGAATATATATGCTTGGCGGTTTTGCAATGTTAGTGGAGCCCTCTCCCTGCAGCCATTAAACACTTTGCACTGGATGTGTTTGGCCGGACCCTGTGTTTTCTTTGTTATCCTTACTGTCGCTCGTCAGGTAGCCTCCTGCCAATAAATGCATTATCATAACACTTTAAACAACTTTGTACTCCTCATTTGCAGGATAACGCTTCATCTTGGCAGGAGCACAGCACAAAGCAATACGGTCAAGTGCATACAACTGTGTTAAGTAATACAGAATATAGGATAATGTACCTTACTGTAAATTATAAGTAGGGAGTCCCATAACATGTAAAAAGCAAGAGAGAGCTTGCCATATTCATGGAAATGACACATTGTACAGAGCTCTGAAGCTCCTTCAATCAGCAGATTGATAGCGGTGCCTGGAGTCGAACCCCCCAATCTGATATGGCCAGCCTTCCCTAAAGATACAGTTGTTAAAATCTCCAGTACTCATTTATATCAAGAGTAGAGATGTGAAAACTGAACTTTACAAGAAAATTCAGAGTTTGGATGCTTTACGTATGCAAACCACTGGAGCGATCATCGCTGTGCTCGGGTATACTCGGTGATCGGCCAAGTGTGAGCCGCTTGCAGTGAATGAATGGCATCACTGGGGTAAAACCAGCGCTATCAGATGTAGTATATACAGAAAAAATGAACAACATGACAAAATTCCTCCCTCCCTTCTTTGTATATGGCTGGCTGTATTTGGCAGCTGAGCACGGCTTGCCCGCCGTGGCACATGACATCAATGCCATGCGCTGGCCGTCACGGGCACACCGATCAGCGGCCAGCCTCTGATTGGTCTGCAGCATGTATTGCAGCACAGGGAGCTGGTGAGTCTTTACACCGCAATACATTTTTAGCTGAAAGTCTGTTAATGGATGCACATCCAGCTGAAATTGTGACGGTGTTAGAGGGCCTCCCTCGACCACTGGGCTCTGGTGCGGTATGTCTGCCTCTTTGTTAACTCATTAGGTGCCAAATACTTTGATTGCTAATTTCTTCTCAACGGAGAAGCAAAAAAAAAAAAGTTTTATTCCACTCAGCAGCAACTATTACATTGTGTATCCAGATAAACACGAAAGGGGTACTCCCTTCTCATACATTTATGATATATTCACAGGATGTAACATAAATGGATACTAGATGTGGATACCACCGATGGTACCTACATGGGGCCCCGATTCTTGCCAAGAGATGATCAGAATTTCAATTCATTTAGGAACTTTGTTCATTTGTCTACGAAAAGCAATGAGCAGCGTTTCCCTATTGTCGAGATAGATGCGATTTCCATTGTTGGGATCTACTATACATTTATGGTGTATCCTGTGAATATTAAATATACATTGACTAAGCGGATATTCCCATGTTGTACCTTTATGGGTTTCGTTGTTTTCTCTACACGTAACCACCCTACTGTTATTTTATCACTCCCTTCTCATACACGCAGACAGGCGGCACATCCATGCATGAGACTCTCCGGTGACTTGAGCACGCTCCTGACCCCTCGTCCTAGTTTTGATTGATTGCGTGAACACAATGGAGGCCGTTATAGAAGAGACAAAACGGTCCTGTCAGATTGAAATGACCTCCCATTATCCCCAGCTATAATGTGTATTGGCGGCTGCTTGAAAGCCACAAGAATATCCCAAATAATAAAGGATATTCCAAATTAATATGATTCATCTCCTGTGACAGAGGATGTTTTGTGATAGGATCAGACTCTTCTTTGTCCTGCAGTGCACAGGACTGAGACTGGATGGGTGCACATCATGATCACCTTTCATTGGCATCCTATTAAATCAGTCCGTCTGTCATGGCACAAGGCACGTACAAAAGGCTAGATACACTATGACTTTAATTGGGCAACTGAAATAGTAATCATTATATCATTAATAGCTATTGAACCCGTTATACAACTGGGTGGCGGCATTTTTCTTCCACATTTTTTATTTTATTGAAGCATTCGCTGAAAACAAAATGTATTTATTGGGCAAAAACGTCTCTGTAAATCACATTTTTGGTGTAAAACTCTGGTCTTTCTTTTAGTTGCCTTGTTGGTGCAGGACTCTGTGGGTCGGGTCTTTATCTATTCCTCCCCTGGCTACTGTTCCTCCCTTTATATAAACTTTGCGCCATGCCCGCTGCCATTTTCTCTATGGCTGTCACTTGCGCAGTGTTATGTATACGTTCTAGTTGAATTCTTCTATAAAATTGTGACCCATCCCAGTTACGGAGCACTCGGATCCCAGGCATTAGTTATGGGTGCTGTCAACGGTGGTCGGTGCCCGGGGCCGTGGCCCTGGTGGTCACTCAAAAAGGGGGTTTAGTAAAAAAAAGTTAATTTGTGACGCCACCTACAGTGTCCGGTGATGGCACCGGCGCTGCTGCAGACCTCCGGGGATGATGGATGGGCAGCCAGGTAGTAATGCTCCCCGTAGGTGGAGTGGGATCCCTGGGGCAGCGTAGTAGGGATCTGGGTTCACACAGGGAGTGGCTCTGCAGGATAAGGTGATGGAATAGTCTATGCACGATGCAGGTGTGGCGTCCCTATGGCTAGGCACCACTGGAAGGTATTACACTTTGCAAGTATATGTGGTTCCTCTGTAGCTGTGGGTTTGGGTTTAACCTATGGAGTCTATCAGTACCCAACACTAGGTCACCTTATAAGGGGACTGTCATATAGTAGGTCCCAAGTGGGTGGAGCCTAGGTTGGAGTAGTAAAACCAGGAAGTGAGAGGATTTTCAGTCAGTCAGAGCTGGGAAGGCAGTCAGTCAGGACGGACCTGACAGCCCTCTGACAGAGGGATCACCCATCTTCAGGAGAGTGAGCCGTGACAAAAGGGGACAGACCAGTACCGGTTGGAGCCGTCTGGTAACGTCTGGGGTAAAACTGGCGACAAGGATGCTGAAGGTGGTCAGCGGTTCATCCCTGACCGCAAACCGATGAGCCGCAAGCCCTCTAAAACCGGGTAGCCGTAGGCACCACAAGACGGTACCTCACTCCTGAGGCCCATAATCGGTCCAAGACTACGAGGGTAACGGTCCGGATTCCGGTGGCGGGAGAGAGAGTGCGTTCCTGCTGCTTCCGTCCATACCGGTCAAGGATAACCTGTGCCTCACCGTACAAGACCAGGGGACAAGCGAGAGAGCTCTGCAAAGGTGGTGAAAGACAGAGAGGAAGGTAGAATTGAGCCCCCGAAAGATAATAAGGAAGGAACATCTAGACACTCCATAGGGGTACCCTGAACCGACAACTAGTACCCATTATACCAGACTGTACCGTGTTCTCTATAACATCTGCCGGTACCAGTAAAGTGGAGTTGAAGTTGAGTCAGTGCCTGCCTCCCTTCCCGCCGGTGCCCGGAGGGCCTGAGCATCCTCAGAGGGGTAAGAACAACTACTCCCCTCATCTTCTCATCCTCCATCACCCCTGCCCTGAGGTTAAAGCTCCACCTGTGGGGAGCTGTACCACACTGAGCTGCACCCATCATCACCTCAGCGGCCAGCCTGCAGCATCGGTATTCAAATTACAGGGATCCACAGGTGGCGTCACAT
This sequence comes from Allobates femoralis, assembly GCA_033576535.1. Classification (NCBI taxonomy): domain Eukaryota; kingdom Metazoa; phylum Chordata; class Amphibia; order Anura; family Aromobatidae; genus Allobates; species Allobates femoralis. The sequence continues at coordinate 214,861,007 of JARQOC010000011.1, read as the reverse complement.
ACTTTTTAATCCTTGTAAATATTTCCTCCCCACCAAACAAATGACAAAATGACAGCCAGGGCACGGAACCGGGAACCCGACCACCCGTGATTCCCCGTCACCGCCATCAAATCCATCCCGGTGTCCGAGTACCCCTCTTCCTGTGCTCATCACAGGTTCAGGGCGGTAAAGACTGACACACACACGCTGGGAGTAGTTTTTTGTACCTTTTACTGATGTCAAACAGGCACTGTCAAGAGTACACTTCCAGGTGGTCGGGAAGCACTTAAGGATCTCCACATCTAGTGAGTTGTAAGACCTCCTCGTCTTTCTCTTTGCTCAAGCTGAAGCCCTGACCTGTTTGGAACTTGGCCTGGCCTCCTCTGTTCTCTCACCCGTGTTGACTGCACTGAGAACCCTCTGTTGGATGCAGCTACTCTCCTGCGGTTCCTGGCTCTCTTGTTGAAGGTACTGCGGGTGCCCGGGAGACTGGAGTCTCCTCGGTATACCAGTGTTTTCTGCTGGGCTAAACTCTCCCTGGCAGACTCGGACTCCGGTGTCCGGGTTCACTTCTTTGGGTGAGCCGGTATGGTTCCTCTGCCCCGTTTCCCTGTTCCTCGCCTTGCCTTTGTCCCTCACTGTCGGGTACTTCACACTGCCTAAGGCTCTTCACATTACTGCTCCGTACTGCATGGACTGACTAACTCTGCCCCCAGCACCTGTATTTATAGGGGATCTTGCCTGAGGGCAGCAAGCGGGGCTCCACCTACAGGCTTGGGGTGGAAAGTGTTGTATGAGTGAGGTGTACCAAATGTGGAAATCCCTACATGCACTAGGTGTTCCTGTGGCGACCTGTACCGCAGGGTGCCACAATTGCGCCAGAGGCAGCGCATGCGCATACTGCGATCTCTGGCGCCATGTTCTTGAAGACACTGTCTCTGTGAATATCATCTGAAACAAACTGGTGACTGGTGATATTCGCAGAGACAGTGTCTTCAATAAAATGGCACCAGAGTTAGTGGTATGTGCATAGAGCAGCGTTACCGTAGTGTAACGCTGTGTTAACGCTGCCATAGAGTTATATGGGTGACGGGATCCGAAGCACATGCAAAGCGGGTACAAAAGTGCCTGTATTTGAAATCTCATGCGACAGGCGGCAATAAGCTGTCTGCTACCAAATAGCACAAGATTTCAAACACAGGCACCTTTGTGCCCACGTTTGCATGCGCTTCGGATCCCATCACCCATATAACTCTATGGCAGTGTTAACACAGCTTTACACTACGGTAACACTGCCTTAACGCTGCTCTATGCCGGATCCGTCCTCACAAACACCCGAAGCCAATGTGGCCCTAGCCTTAGTCTCTCTGTGGATGCACTGACACCTGCCTGCTGCTATTCATGAGCAAGCTCTGCGCTGGTGTCAAACCGATCCTCTAACTGAATCTTATTTAGAAAATGGTCTCAACACTTCCTAGACTTTTTTAAACACCCTGAAGCTTTCTTCACAGCAATTAAATATCTCTTTTTGAACTTCTTGATTTGCAATATTTTTGCACAACACAGAAGTTGTGCAAATTATTGCAACTTTTGCATTTACATGCCAGTCCCGGCCAGCCACACCAATAAGGGTGTAGCATGGGAAGGACAAGGCATGGTCACGCCCGCCATTCAAATTCATCACAAGTTATATCAAGACAGTGACATACACCAACAAGTGCTTCATTAAAGCTCGAGTGTTCTATGCCAGTCTTAATAAATCGCCCCCTAAGTGTATAGGATTTAAGATTTCACAAGCTAATTGATGTCTCCAACCTGGTAAGTATGTGAGTTTCTAGAGTTTCTGGGATCTGGTAATACTTGCAGTTTCTTCATATAGTATTTCATGGAGAATAGCAGTTCCTATCTTCTTGGAACAGCTGCCTTGCGCCATCAGTAGCAGACTTTGTTGCCCGTATACTGGTGGAATGACACCGGTCTATATTAGGTGTCCTACAGGCTACTGTTTAGTTAGTAGCACACAAAAATTGAACTTAAATTATCTGAAATGTGGGACTGAGAATAAAGGTCCCGTACACAAGATATTGTCAAGATATGGCAAGTCCAATGTGTCCGGTCTCCCGACTCTCCCACAATGGGGATGTTCTGGAAGAGAAGGACCTGGTCTGTGAATCTCCAACTGCTGAGCCTTGTATCCTCCTGGAGATAAGCAGAACCCAAAGGAGTCCATCATAAAGAACACAGGCATGTTCGGCTGCACCAATCACTCCTGTGTGTGGGGTATTGGCAGAGATGGCGGTTGGGCCAATATCTGTGTGGGGGCTTTTAGGCTTAAATATCTGGTGATGATCATGAACACAATGTACCTGACAAAAGGATTTCTGAATATTAGACAATCTCTTTGTGGTTAGCTGATGCTCACCTGTGCTTCACTAAGGGTTTGACTTTATATCAGGGCATAGCTCGGGGTTACACGTCATGACCACTGACGTATTACTCCCTTTTATGCAAACTATAAAAGTGCTGCCATAGAGGACTATACAAGTCCCCCATATGCCTCTGATTTCACAGTTATCAGTTATACTGTTAGCTTTCTATTGAACCATTTGTTACTAGTGGAGAAAATCCCCCCTGACAAAGCATGATGTGGCGCACACCCAGTCTCTGTAAAATAGAGACACAAAGGACCATACAGCCTCCTGCACATTTGTGTTTGTAATATCAAGATGACAAATATAATTTACATATTTGTAAATCTATAAAAAAAACTTACAGTAATAATTTTTTTTTTTTTGCAGTCCAAGACCACCCATTCCTCTGTCTCTTCTCCTGTCCGAAGAGGAGGCAGCTTTACTTATCCAGTCATTCTGGAGAGGATACCAGGTAATATCTCATTGACTTATATAAATCACTTCTCTACTCAAGTCCTCTTTTAAAGGGGATATTCACGACTTGGCAACCCCTTCTCATTCCCTGTTTGCTCCCTCCATAAAAATAAAAAGCCTATACTCACCTCCGGTGCTGGGGCAGTTCCAGTGATGTCAGAAGTCGCGTTCCTGGGACCCATATGACATTGTTATGACACATGAGCCCCACGACCAATCACTGCTGGCTTCCTCCTCCCTGCCTTCAGACACTTAAGTAATTAGCAGGAGGTGAGCACTGCGGCTTCCACTTACTTCATGTTGATTCTGTGATTCTGTGTCCGAAGGCGGGGAGAAGGAAGCCAGCGGTGATTGGTCATGGGGCTCATGTGTCAACACACATATCGCTGTGTGTGACATACCCCTTATTGCAGACTTCACACAGAACTAGGAATCTTATCAGTTTGTGACTCTAGCCAGGGGAGTATTGCTGGGAGTTCCAGAGTGCTAAATTACATTATGATACATGAATCCATTGTTTTTTAGGCTACATTCATATAGCGCGTATTTCCTGCGCTTTTGGGGGCGCGCGTTTTTTGCCACGTTTTGCAGCCGCGGCCGCGCTATTTAGCGCAAATAAAAAAATGCAGTGCATTCACACACCGCGTTTTTTTACGGACGCATTTCTCCCGCCAAAAGCGCAGGAGGGAAGTGATGTCACATGAGGGAGGAAGAATCCTGTGTTCCTCCCCTGTGTGATATATGTGACAGGTCTTTTGGCTTTCGCAGTGTATTAATATACACTGCGAAAGCTAAATAAAAGTAATCAAAAGGTATGAAAAATTAAAAAAATAGACTACTTACCTCTCCGCTGGCTGTTGCTGGTTACCGGCACCCGAGACATCCACGTCTGATGTGCTGCCTTCCAGATCTGTGATTGGCCAGTAGTGATCATGTGATATGCACGTCACATATCACATGATCGCTACTGATCAATCACTGATCTGGAAGGTTCTGGCAGCACATCAGATATGGATGTATCGCGTCCCGGTAACCCGGAACAGCAGGCGGAGGGGTAAGTATTCTATTTTTTTATTTTTGATAACTTTTATTTAACTTAGAATACTTACCCAATCCGCCGGCTGTTACTGGTTACCGGGACCCGATACATCCATATCTGATGTGCTGCCAGGACCTTCCAGATCTGTGATTGACCAGTAGCGATCATGTGATATGTGACCTGCATATCACATGATCACTACTGGCAAAACACAGTTGTGGAAGGCAGACCATCAGACGTGGATGTCTCGGGTCCGGTAACCAGGAACAGCCGGCGCATGGGTAAGTATTCTAAGTTAAATAAAAGTTATCAAAAATAAAAAAATAGAATACTTACCCTCCGCCTGCTGTTCCGGGTTACCGGGACGCGATACATCCATATCTGATGTGCTGCTAGGACCTTCCAGATCTGTGATTGACCAGTAGCGATCATGTGATATGTGACGTGCACATCACATGATCACTACTGGCAAAACACAGATGTGGAAGGCAGCACATCAGACGTGGATATCTTGGGTCCCGGTAACCAGAAACAGCCAGCGGAGAGGTAAATATTCTATTTTTTTAATTTTTCATACCTTTTGATTGCTTTTATTTAGCTTTCGCAGTGTATATTAACACACTGCAAAAGCCAAAAGGCCTGTCACACATGTCACACGGGGGAGGAACACATGATTCTTTCTCCCCCGTGTGACATCACTTCCCCCAGCACCCGCCGTTATATGCGCTGGAAATGCGCATTGTTTGAACGACGATGCGTAATTCCAGCGGTTATAATGGGGCCTATGGGAAAAAGCGCCAACAATTGACATGTTGATTCTTTTTACGCACGAGCTTTCTCCCATAAAAGCGTGGCATAAATTTATGCAGTGTCTCCACGGAAAAAGTGAATTTCCGTTCACTTTGCTGGCAAACGCAGATGCGCTTTTGGTTGAAAAGTGCACGCAAAAAAGCACGAAAATTACACGCTGTGTGAACGTAGCCTTACTCCTTGCTCCCTTACTCATTGAGCCTATGTGGTGTCATTGTCAGCACCAATAACAATACTGACTACAGGAGTGTCTCAGAGTAGCACATAACAGGTTAAGTGGGAGAAATGGTAGGAAGTGTGTGCGTGGTGATATATCCATCTTGAGACTGTGTAGGAGTCTCAGGATGGTGCTTTAAGTGGGAGAAGTGGTAGGAATTTTGTGCGTGGTGATATATCCATCTTGAGACTTTGTAGGAGTCTCAGGATGGTGCTTTAAGTGGGAGAAATGGTAGGAAGTGTGTGCGCAGTGATTTATCCATCTTGAGACTGTGTAGGAGTCTCAGGATGGTGCACCGAGGATGGGAGCGAGTGAGCATTTCATCGTGGGAAATCTAGTCTAGAGACACAGAGAGAGAACGGGCAGTAAGTTCAGGGTGTAAACAATAACATACCACAAGGATGGCTGCAGGAGGGCTAAAGGGAGCGTAAAAATAATATAAAGGTAAAAGGTACGGCTGATGACTTATTACAAGCACATCCAGATTGCTTTTAATTATCAATTTGTTGTGCCTGGTATACCTTATACATCCAGTTCATCCACTTTGCACAGCCTGGTTATCCTTTATGCTTAGCAAGCTCTTCTAAGTCCCATTATCCTGCATTCCCCACATTCAGCAGTATAGACCTAAATTGAATATCGATCCTCATAATGATCAATAGGTTAATGCACTGACGTTTTAGTTACTAGGGACATTATTACAATTTTTACATTTTATTGGTGCTAGTAATTATATTGATTATGTCTTGTTATCACATAATAAGTGTGATATCCAAGAGTCCAAGTCAACCTTACAGAAGAAGGTCACGTTGCAATGTGTGTATTAGGTTTTGTGCTCATTATAAGAATTCTGATTTTTATAGCATCTATAAGGATACAGATTCTTACAAATATTAATTGTTGTACCCACAGCCTTTAGATTTTTGGGCACCTAAAACTCTACTTTTTGTTAGTTTTTTCCTGTCTGTCTTTTGTCTCCAAATGACGGGGCAAGAAAAACTCTTTTTGTGGCTTTTCGCACACATTAGTCATCTTTCTGAGTCTTTGGCATATTTCTAGATGTGTAGTAAAGTTGCTTTTGTTTTCAACCATTTTTCCATAGGCTGGTGTTATGAAGAATAACACTATTTTTTCCATTATATGACTTGTCCCACCAGTTTTCCCTTACAGGCTATGTCTCTAAATTTCAGTTATCCTTGAGATGGTGGGAAGACTAATTGATGTGATGCCTACCATTCACTTTCCATCTGTATGTAACATACAAACAAAAGCAGCAGAGGTATGAGGACCATTGTACAGTTGTACAGAACAGTGTAGTTGTGAATCCAGCTCCATGATGAGATAAGCTGCTTGCTAGAATCTTCAACAGGAATCCTTTTCTCTCCCTGTTTCAGTGCCTCTCCTGCTCCTCCCTTATCCCAACTCTCCTCTTTATGCCTATAAACAAATACACCTGCACCCTGATCACGGTAAAGTGTATGTGAACATTGAATTTAGAATTTTTTTTAACTGCACGACTGACATATAAACTATGGTTAAAGATGAAGAACTTGATGCATTGTTTGATTAAATTGTCCAAGTGCTTTTTGTTAATTTGTATTGGATCCTACCTGCCCTCCAGGCCTAGGCCATGGAGATGTTAAAGCAGTGTTACACGCAACGATATCGTTGCAACGTCACCGGTTTTGTGATGTTGAAACGACCTCGTAGCGAAGTCGGTGCGTGTGAAATGTACCAACCAGGACCATTTTTCGATCGTTGGTCTCCCAAAGGGCGGCCAGCATCGGCGTGTGTGACAGCGGGAGACCAATGATCAACAACCTTCCGGCATATGCCCAGCGCCGCACAACACACGCTGGGACACTGGTATCCAGGGTAAACATCAGCTTTGCTTAGTTACCCGATGTTTACCCTGGTTACCAGCGTTCTTGATGGTCGCTGATCGCTGGTGAGTCTGCCTGTGTGACAGCTCACTAGTGATCAGATAGCGATGTCCCAGCGATCCCGATCGTTGGTGGGATCGCTGGGACATTGCAGCATGTAACGGCGCCTTTAGTCTTTATGAACAGGTTCATGCCTAAAGAAACCACATTGTGTGAGCCCATTTGCCACAGTCAGTTTGATCACAATGTGTGCTAAAATTGTAATATAGTCTGTATAGCAATAATGCAGCTCAAAATGTATCTTTTGTAAGTTCACATGCACATGCAGTGAGTGTGTATGTAGTGTTTGTATGTTGGTGCAGTGCAATCACAGCGACCTATCAATTATCTATAGCAATGTTCCCAACTCCAGTTATCAAACGCCACCAGCAGATCATGTTTTCAGGATTAATTTAGCATTTCACAGGTGATAATTTAATTACCTGCAGAGGTGATAGTTCCAACACTTACATAATGCTAAGGAAATCCTGAAAATATGCACAGCTAGTGGCTGTTGAGCATACTTCGGGTTCACTGATCTAGTGGGGAACACTGATCTAGCGCAGCGCTGGTACTGGAGATTCTACAGCCTGTATATGCAGGTAGTACCAGTAATAAGCAGAAAGTATCCTCAATGATGGGTACCTCCTATACAGACTGTATATGTACATGCGTTACACCTGTTCAGTTCCTGCGCAGAATGGAACTAAGCAACAGGAAGCCGGGTAAGCGGTGAGGTGGGTAAATCACAAGACCACATACAATCTACTTCCTATAGCTGTCCATTGTTTGTGATCAGAGGGGGCCTTCTAGTGAAACCCTGGGGTAAACTAGTAAACTTAGAGAGTTTCCAGTACTTAAGGCCCCATGCACATTAGATAAATTGTTGGATGAGTTTACTGATATCGACGAGTTCGGCCAAAAGCCTCGTGAGTTTGGGGGCGCCAGCTGACTGATGGTTGAAAGAGATGTCAATTTTTGACTGCTGTACGCATTGTCCTTTGTGAGATAAGCCACCAGCCAGCCTGTGAGTCAGCGGCTATAGAGAAATCGGAGTGCTTGGCCTAACGCCTTGTAGTGTCGGCATTGTTCAGCCCACGGCCATCTAGTGTGCATGGCCTCCTCTACATATTCATTACCTATACTTAGGATCAGCTGACCAGATATAAACAGTGTAAGGAGCCACATCATAGCTCAGCACACTGTGTAGTGGCCATTACTACAGCTCAGACATTGAAGTGAATTAGAGCAGAGCTGCAGTACCTGAGAATGGCCACTATGCAGTGTATAGAGCCATGTTCTCCCAGCTCTATACCGTCTGTACTGCCAGCCATCATGGAATCCTCTACCAACTACTCCTAAAAATATGTTGTCAAGATCTGAGTCCTGGAGAACCCATGTAATGCAAGACACATACACAGGTTTTGTATTGTTTATTTTAAATCGGTACATTTTTATTTGATTTTTCCAGAAAAGGTTATAAGGTTACATGGCTACATCAACAGTCTTTGAATGTAGGTACTTCACCTAGAGAAATGTTAGGTGGAGGAATAAACAGATATCAACACATATAAACAAGTTATATAAGGAAGCTGTAACAACAGAGATTTTTCTTGGGGTTTCCCCTCTAAGAGGTGGGCCATTGTAATGGATACTGAAGAACATTCATTACTTGGCAATCTCATTTTTGTAGTATTGTAGCCATAGCTTCCAATCATCATTAAAGCGAACCTGTCACCCCCCCTGGACATCAAAAGCTAAAATAGCCACCTTCTGCAGCACTAAGGCTGCATTCAGGGAAGGTGGCTATAGGCTTTTGATGCCCTATATTCACTCAAATATGAACTTATATAACTGCTTACACTTAAGACGACCTAAGACCCGGAGGCGGGGTTTCGCGCTCCTCCGACCCGCCCACTCTTGTCAATCAGCCTGGTCGCCTGCTGCTGCCTCCCCTCACAGTCTAGCATGAACGCGCGCCTCCGTTCTCCTCAATGGCGCCGCGCATGCGCTGTGCGCCGGGTGTCCAGGAAGTCGTCGGGCTGCGCGCACAGCGCATGCGCGGCGCCATAGAGGAGAACGGAGGCGCGCGTTCATGCTAGACTGTGAGGAGAGGCAGCAGCAGGCGACCAGGCTGATTGACAAGAGGGGGCGGGTCGGAGGAGCGCGAAACCCCGCCTCCCGGTCTTAGGTCGTCTTAAGTGTAAGCAGTTATATAAGTTCATATTTGAGTGAATATAGGGCATAAAAAGCCTATAGCCACCTTCCCTCAATGCAGCCTTAGTGCTGCAGAAGGTGGCTATTATAGCTTTTGATGTCCAGGGGGGGTGACAGGTTCGCTTTAACCCCTTCATGACCCTGGAATTTTTCGTTTTTCATTTACGTTTTTTGCTCCCCTGCTTCCAAGAGCCATAACCTTTTTATTTTTCCATCAATATAGACATAGACATGTCATTATAGACATATGACGGCTTGATTTTTGCTGGACGAGTTGTACTTTCAGATGCAATCATTTATTTTACCATATACTGTAGAAAAAAAAGTGCAATTACACATTTGGTTTTTAGCTGCTATGTTCACTTTATGGTAAAACCGACGTGACAGTGTGATGCCTCGGGTCGGTACGAGTTCATAGATGCCAAACATGTTACCTTTACTGGTATCTAGGTGGTGAAAACAAATTCTGAATTTTGAAAAATAGAATCTCACTTTTTGTGCCATGTTCTGCGACCCGTAGCGATCTCATTTTTCGGGATCTGGGGCTGTGTGATGGCTTATTTTTTGCGTCTTGAGCTAACGTTTCTAATGATACCATTTGTGGGTGGATGTGCTGTTTTGATCGCCCGTTATTGCATTTTATAGCAATGTTGCGGCGACCAAAAAACATAATTTTGGCATTTGGACCTTTTTTCCATTATGCAGTTTACAGCTCTCATTAACTGATATATTGATAGATCGGGCGATTCTGAATGCGGCGATACCAAACGTGTATCTTTTTATTTTTTTAATACTTTTAATGTGAATGGGGGAAAAGGGGGGTGATTTGAACTTTTATGTTTTTTTTTTTTTTTTTTTTTACATTTTTATAAAAACTTTATTTACTAATTCATTCTTATTTTTACACTGCCCCATAGAGAGTCACCCTCCTGCACATCCAATCGCTTCCGTGAGATACTGATGAGCTGCAGCTCATTGGTATCTGTCAGAATTGTAGACGGTGAGTTGTTGGCAGCACCTGCCACGTGCTCCGTGACAGCTTCTGGGGTCAAGCCAAGACCCCGGGCTTTCACATAAGCGCCGGAGATCCCGCGATAATGTCGCGGGATCTCCGGTGCAGGCAGGGACAGGAGCGTTCCCTGCTGCGGCACTTTTGGATCCCGCTGTCAGTGGGATCCAAAGCGTTAACAGCAGCGGGATCCAATCGGTGCTGTTAGCCCGACATCTCAGCTGAGATGTTGGGTGTTTGATGTGAGCTCCGCGCCGGAGCTCACATCAATCACCGGGACACGGCCCATGACGTTGTACAACGTCATGGGTCGTGAAGGGCTTAAAGGGGGTATTCTATTATTCCTGAACGTGTTCATATTTTTGTAGGAGCATGTGGTATTAATATCTGCAATAATGTCTTCAGGACTTGGGCAGGAGGGTTTATTCCAGAATCTGGTGATACAGGAGCATCTCTATGAATTTGAATATCATCAAAAAGTTAATTTATTTCAGTAATTCAATACAAAAAGTGAAACACATCTATTATATACAGTCATTATACACAGAGGGATCTATTTCAAGTGTTTATTTCTGTTAATGTTGATGATTTTTTATTATTGTGTCATCATGTCACTGTAACATAACGTTATGTTAGTTTATACAACAATTACAATATAAAAAAAAATCATAAAATCCTATGTATATATGCACGGCAAGTTTCATCACAAGACCGTGGTCACTCAATGGGTGTTTGTGTTCTGAACCTGTATCTGGCAATGTCCTCCGCTCGGGGCCCCTCTCCTGTCCTCGGTGGTGATGACTGCGGTAAGAGATGTGCTGTATTTTGCATGCATACTGTGTAGATAGTTTCTCCGAATCCCATGGTTTGACACTAATGCCCCCAGTAACAGTAATTAGCTGTGACAATACCACTGCAGGACTCAGCATTGCTGCAAACTACACAGTCAGTCATTGTCAAGTGCAGCGGGCCATGCTCTGTGTCCGCAGAGGAAAGCTGCTCTTCTAAACTAAAAAAATCAGTGCCCTCTGAGTTAACTCATGCCGTCCCGGCACCTCAAGACGTGGATTCTTTCTGACAGTTCATATGTCCTTTTTAGATTTCTAAAATTGATGGCCTGCCCTTAGGATAGGCCTTCAGTATTAGATTTGTGGGGTCTGATGCACAGCGCCCTTTTCAACACCTTAGAAACCTTCTCTTTGAATGCATGATTACTCGAGTGACATTGCAGCATGATTTGTTATTTTGCTTTGCAGGGTATTGCAATTCTGTCCTATTAAGGGGTTATCACCCACATTTCAAGTTATTCCTTATTTATAGAACAGGGGATAATTTACTGGCTAGGAGGGTTTCTGACTGCTAAGACCACAATCCCAATAATGGGGCTCTGGAACTCAGGAATCGGGCTCTATAGGGCCGTGTCTTGAATAGATCAAGAGGTGCACATGTTTGAACTGTGCTCTATTCATTGTCTATTGCAGGGGTGGGAAATCCAGGCCTCGAGGGCTGCCAACAGGTCATGTTTTCAGGATTTCCTTAGCATTGCACAAGGGTCTGAATCATCACCAGTGTAGGTGATTATATTATCACCTGTGCAATACTAAGGAAATCCTGAAAACATGATCAGTTTGTGGGCCTCGAGGACTTGAGTTTCTCACCCCTGGTCTATAGTACTGATGGACCCAGAGGCATAGGATGGCCACATGGACGTTTTGAGGATTCATCCCGTGAAATTCCATTCATCTATGCTGCACCGGACGGTATGATGACACATGTCTAATACGACACATCTACATAAGTCCATCTAGGCCCCATGATGACCATAGTTTGGATGCCGCATTTATGACAACATACTAGATACTCCGGAAAATTAGTAGAGTCATTCTATCCATTTTTGACCAATTTCTGGGTACTCTCGCCCATTGGAGAACTCATTTGTTTGGCATATATAGTCATAAGACGGAACATTAATTCTAAAACCCCAAAAAACTTCTGATGAGCCTTCTGACATATGAGAAGGCGAAACGCGTCAAGCGTTGGTGGTTTAATTTATACTAATCTTGGGAACCCAGTAACCTGATGGAAGGTCATTAGCATACGGAGGTTCAAAACCCTGTCTGATATCATTAAGCTGCCTGTTTTGGTAACTCTATGTGAGGCACCAGAGTATAAACATCTGTATGTACCGAGATACCCTTAGGACGACATATTTGGAATCCTGTTGGGTAAAAAGTTTATGACCTTCTATCTTTATGGTTATATTTCTGTAAATCTACATGTGCTGGGCTCCAGAATTGTTTATATGTGTATATGTTTGTCTATTTTCTTGGTCCTGTTATTTTAAACTTTTTTGATACAAATAAAAAGATATTTTTAATATTAGTAAGTTGGTATAGCCTGGTTTTGATAAATATTATTTTGTACCTTCTGTAAAATTCATTATTGGTATAGACACATGGCGACACAGCAGCGTACCAGAGCCTGGAGTCGTCACTGCCGGCGGTCACCGTGAGAGGCTCGAGCTGCCTGCCATACAGGTCAGAACCAAAACACAGGAAGAGGGCCGCAGCATAGCTACAGGTAGCAGGGACCCTAAAGGAGAGCACAGCAGGAAGGCCTCCAATCCCACCTGGCGAGGTGGATCCCTGAATGCTTCCAAGCTGGCCGGACTCCTTCTACAACGTGTAACCAATATCCCAGACTGCATTATTATCTGCCAAGTAAAAGGTAAAGGACACTACAACCCCTGTGTCCTCCAGTTATTTCCTGCGCTTTCTGTCCTGCTACCTAATGACCATTACCATCAACCCCACAGACTACACTACCACACCGTCCCTAGGGTCCTGCTCCACCTGTGGGGAGCAATACCATCCCGTCTGCCGTGCCATGTGCCCCAGAGGTCCCAAATCAGCAGTGTCAACCATCCCTGGCCGAATACCACAGGTGGCGTCACAAAAGACTTCTAAATCCCCTGTAAATACTTCACTGCGTGGGCAGGGCCACTCACTTATCCCTGGGGGATAGGTGAGACTGTCTCACTTATCTATGGGGCCCCGCTCCACCTGTGGGGAGCAATACCATCCCGGCTGCATCAACATCTGCCCCAGCGGTCCCAATCTGCAGCGTCGGCCGTCCCTGGCCGAACACCACAGGTAGCGTTCTGAAAATCCCCTGTAAATATTCCCTTTACTGCACGCTCATGGCCACAAAGCCTGGTCACAGCCACCGTTATCCCTCAAAGAACTGACCGGTTGGTCCCGAGTACCCCACGGCCCTGGGACCCACTGCAATAACATGTACCTTGAGAAGAGCCAGTGAAGGTAAACAAAGTTCTGGAGCTATGAGCTGCAATAATATTCAAATTAGTCAAAACTAGTTTGGCAGGGCATCTCTCTTCTCCCCAGACTAGTCCCAGGTTTTGATGTTGTAATCACACCCACTCGGTATGATTGACATCTACGATGTGCTCAATCATAGCTTCAGTAAAGGAGCTCTTGCATAGGCGCACAATGTGCTCCACTAAGACTATGACTGGAAACATTGAAAAAGATGTCAAACACTCAAGGCCAGGACTAGCCTGGGGGAATAGACTAGTCCTACTACTAGACTAGACACCTCAAGTTTGGTAAAACTTAGGGATAGGGCTCTGTATGATAATGGTGGCCCTTGGCGAGGCCTTTGGGAGGTTGAGAAGTTCCCTTTAATGATAAATAAAGGTCACCAGGTGGCCATCACTGATCAAGAGGAAAATGGATCAGACATCCTTCCTGTTGAGTTCACGTATCCACCGCCAAACTTCAGACATTGGATTCATCTGGCTCACTATCAAAAGTCTCATAGTGGTTACCTCAGTGTAAAAATATATTTTATCGAGTTCTGATACATTTCTGTTTAAATTGTATATCCCCACTTTCATTGTGTAAATATTCTGACCTTCCTCTTTGGTGCTAAAAAAATTGCATTCATGGTTTTGTTATTTTCCCAGCAAACCCATTTCCAGAAAGTTAGTAGTGCGCTTAGATCTCTAGAGAGGAAAAGAATTTCATAACATTTGGAAGAAACGGTCTCTGTATAAACTGTTACACCCGGTGCAGATGTGAGCGTCCTTGGTCACTTCTATTGTCAGGAGCATTGGGGTCTTTTTTGACGACCAAATGAATCAAATTACTAATGTCAATGCACAAGCAACTCAGCCGCAAGCAAGTGGTAAGTTATATCTAAGGCTGGTTTCACACTGGTGTATTTCGCCATCCGTGTGAATCCGTCACAAACTGGGTGCACGCGCATCCATTTTTGACCCCATTCACTTTCAGTGGGGCTGGAGACATTTGCGGGTGCATCTAGTTGGGAACGGATCCCCTGGACCCGGTGGGTTCAGGTGTCCCCAGATTTTTCATGGAGACAAAATCTGCATCTTGTTACGATTTTGGTCTCCATGACCAAAGCCATGAACACCTGCCGGAGCTGGGTCAATCCAGGTAGATTTTAGATGGGGCTCTATTGAACTGTGATCTGTGGACCCCAGTGCCTGCTGGATCCAGGTTCCAGATCCAAGTTTTAGAACATCCCTGCCCAGAACGCAGTTCTAAATGACACCCCCCCTAAGGGGCGTATCATTTATACCAAGATCCAGGAAGAACAGGTACAATGCTGGAAACAACTGTCTGCTCCCGCCACGGTGTTATCACTGATCTGTGAGACCGGATCAGTGATAATACTGGTGCAGGTGCAGACAGTTGCATCATTGCAGAGGATTCCGGTCGAGTTCGGGGGATGCAGGCTTTTCCTGCGTGCCCCCGCATTCCAAATAGCGCTGTGAAACTAGCCTTACATGAGCCAACTTTGGTGCTTCAACTAAAAAGACTAACACAATTCTGAGATGTATCAAGACAAGCATTGAATCTAGATCAAGAGAGTCACTATTCTCCTATACTTTGCCCTTGTTAGACTCCACCTGGACTACTTTGTACAATTCTGGGCGCCACAATTCAAGACAGACATCGATATATTGGAGCAAGTCTAGAGAAGAGCAACACAGATGATAGAGGGTCTGCAAACCATGTCCTATGAAGACCAGCTAAAGATTTTCTTTATGTACAACCACTTTACAATTTTACCAATTTCATAAGTCAAAATGACCCTTTTATGTCTTGCAAGTAGTGAGGCATGGCCTCCATGAAAAGGACTTGGCGTTCCGTTGCCATGAAGGGATGTACTTGGAGGTTCTTATCCAAGTAAATGTTAGGTCTCAAGTTTCCTAGCAAAGCATGGCACTCCATCAGCAGGCGTGCCTCCTCCCATAGTGGTGTCAGCCAGTGTTACAAGACTTTGCGGCATCTGTTATTAGATGGTCTTGGCGATTAGCAGATCACAGGACCTCTTTGGATTCTGCCAGGTGATTAACCTGAGTGGAGCGGATTCTATATAATTTGGTGTTGAAGAGGTTAAGAGTTCCTTTTTAATCCTGCTGAGATTCCATATAGCTCTAAACTCAGCTTCTGCACCTTTCTGCCACTCCCGTTCATTATTTAAACTCACTACTTACTCTCACATGTGCCAGTTATAGTTTTTCTATGCTGAACTCCAAGGCGAATTTGTCCTTGTGTAAGCTGTAAAGTTCCATTTGTTTCATTATGGCTAGTTTGTCCCTCTCCCAGTATTGTCTTATTGTAGTAGTCAGACTAGTATCTTACTGCCCTACTCACTAGCAAGGGCTAAGCTTAGGCACATCGTTGCATTTAGGGGGAAAGACCCATCTAGGGATGATAGGGAGTACAGGGTTCAGCCTCAGGTGAGTGTATAGTGGTCACCCCACTCCTTGTCTTCCAGGCTCCCCTTTTTTGTCATGACAGCTAGCCCCCTCTACCCACTGTAAATCAGGTGCCGACATTGAAAACATTATTTTGTATCAGGCACAAGACCGGACATAAAACTGCGAATCCAAGGGTGGTTAATGGGTCAGATGATATGTTTGAAGCTCATTTATGTTTTTTGGGGGGGCTGGGAAGCAGATTTTGGATCTGCGAAAAATAGATATAAATCTAATATGAATTAAAATAATTCTTATCTTTCCATAGTCTCAGCCGATCTCTTCTCTTTTGGTATCTGCTGAATTCCAGACATATCATCACTTTTCATCATTAATTACTTGTAAATAATTTAAAAGGGGCTCCCGAGTACATCCAAATCAGGGCAGAAGGGAGAAAAATGTATAATTAGCAAACTGGAAGATGCAAATGTATTTTCTCTCAGGAAAATTGCATGAGATTGTGCTGCGCTCGTTGCGTAGTTTGTCTAGCAGAGCATTGATAATGAAATATTGTCAGGTCACTGAGTAATTCATGACAGCCAGCATTATATAACAGCCCTGAATGTCTGATGTAGCTCCAGTCTGTCATTGCAATACACTGTTCAAACCCTATGAATTATCCAGGAAACATGCTGCTGCTTGTTACCAGGAATATTGTCCTTGTTTAATACAACATTACACCATCATCTTCACGCCAGTTATAAGGATCATGTACCGGTCCCTGGTTATCAGTGGAGGTGTCCAAAAGGTAAAACCAAAACAACTCTCAATTCTAGTGTATATTGCTTTAAAAAATGTGCAGTTTTTGCACAACTTGAAGTTAAAGGGGTTGTCCACTATTTGGACAACCCCTTCCCATGTTCCATGTTTGCAGCCATAAAAATAAAAAAGCAGCCTATACTCACCTCCGGTGCCAGCGCGGCTCCACCAACAGCGCTCACTTCCTGTTAATTGCTCACGTGTCCAAAGGCGGGGCGAAGGAAGCAGGCGGTGATGGTTGCGGGACTCGCGTGTCATAATACTGTCACATGGACCCCTTGAGCGTGACTTCTGACATCGCTCGAAATGTCCCGCACCGGAGGTGAGTATAGTTTTTGTTTTAATTTTTAATGGGGAATGAGAAAGGGTTGTCCAAGCAGTGGACAACCCTTTTAAGCAAAACTGTTGTGTGTTTTGCCATTTGTGGCACATTTTCGCTTAGCTCAGTCAGCATGGGAAGAGCTAAAGTGTGATGGGGCATGACATCATAGCTCATCGAATTCATGATTATGGCAGAAATATTACTCCAGTCCGGAGTAATATTTGTAGGGATGTGCATGGCACATGTCAGGCACGAGCCTCTTAATGAATCAGGAGTCTTGACTCCCAACAAACCCCATCATCAAGAATAGTGTGAACATTACTCGCCTCAAGGAATTTAAGCTTAGGGTACCGTCACACTTGGCGATGCACCAGCGATCCCGACAGCGATAACGACCTGGTAGGGATCGCTGGTGAGATGTCAAACAGTCAGATCTCACCAGCGACACAACGATCCGGAATGATACGGAGGGTTGTTGGGACCCTGTTTCTCAGACCTGTATTATTGAGGTCGTTGCCCCTGTCAAACACACCGATGCATGCTGCCCAGCGGGACCCCAACGATCAAAAAATGGTCCAGGCAACTCTGACATGACCAGCGATCTCACAGCAGGGGCCTGGTCGCTGCTAAGTGTCAAACATGGCGATATCGCTGGCGAGGTCGCTGTTGCGTCACCAAATTTGTGACTTAGCAGCAATCTCGCTAGCAATCTCGCTTAGTGTGACGGAGGCTTAAGAGTTGGTAACACTTTACATGGTTACTATTGTTTTAACCAACTTTGCATAAATCAATAGTAGAAGTAAAGATAAGAAACAAATACATCTTATCAGAGAAATATGCATCTTTTATCACGTATAAAAGCCAATTTTTCTCCTCCCCTGGACTCCAAGATCATCATTTACTCTAATATAAACCATGAACCTGTCATACTCAAAATAAGATGGATTGTTAGCTCACTGAAGGATAGATTACTGCTTCTTATGGAAGTTTCTGAAGAGGAGATGGGGATTACTACGGAAGAGCAGAGTGCAGTAATAATATACATTATCAAATGCATATATTATTCCACAGTAAAGGTGTCATGAGTTGACTGCTCAGGAACCTATGGTATTTTAAACATGTTTATTTCTTTTGTACTTGCAAGGGTTAATGTAAGTTGGCTGGTAAGCTGCTGCTCTCTTGATCAGGTGATGTGGTTTGATGAAAACCCTTTAAATAATCTCATGACCCATCACCTGACGTTATTTGATAGCCTTCATTTCGTTATGCTGTGAGGAAGTTATGTTCAGTTGCTGTTACGGTTCTTCCTGGTGCCGTCCTTTGCCTTGGAGTTTGGCAGCATATTTCCAGTATCCTTTTCGTCCTTCTCCCCTGTCTGTTCTCATCTTCCATGTGTTGTAATATCTGCACTGGTGAAGGTAGTGTTCTTGCCGGACAGTGCAGTAGCCAGGGTTGGACTAGGTGAGAGGCAGGGTCTAGGCACATGACTGCGTCATGGGGAAGGACCCGTTTAGGACTGTTAGGGCAGGAAGGGACAAACACAGCCTGTATCAGGAGATGTCCCAATTTATCGCTCCCTACGGTTAGGGCCTTCCCTATTCCATCTGGCTGTCCCTCTGTGTTGTGCTGGGCCGCGGACAGTAGGTAATCCAAGAGTAGCTTCAGTATCAAGAACAATCACTTGTACAGTTGCCAAATTGACTTTTAATTTTTCTGGAAAATTCATTAAAACAATCATGGACAGTCAATAATTTTACGTTCGCATTGGAAAACTATATTAAATTCTTCTGATTATCAGTGATCCGCATCTATAGACCAAAATGAAGATAATTACAGTCAAAATAGTTTATATACTATAAGTTTCTTCAGCTTCCAAAAGAATCATAGACACCTTTTTTTTTTTTATGGACAGAGGAAAAAGGTTCCTTAGTGTTACCGACTGTCCTGGAATTTCTGGATAGTTGGCCATTGTGGTCACTCGATGAAGAGACATAATTGAAGCAAGTAGTAAAATACAGAAGAAGAATCAATGCTTTCGAAATGTGCTGTTGGAGAAGGAGAAGAAACAAATCAATTTTGGAACATATCAAGCCAGATATGTCACTTGAAGCAAGGATCACCAAGCTATGATTTGCCTACTTTGGACACATCATATGAAGAGAGAAATCACTGGAGAAGGACATCATTGTTGGAACAATAGAAGGAACAAGGCGAAGAGGAAGACCAGCAACCCAATAACCTGATACTGTCAGGATAATGTTGGAGAACACCCTGGTGAACCTATCTAGACTTTGAGAAGACTATGGTGGACCTATCTAGGTTTGGAGAAGATCCTGGTGGACCCATCTAGGCTTGGAGAAGACCCTGGTGGACCCATCTAGGCTTGGAGAAGACCTTGGTGGACCCATGTAAGCTTGGAGAAGACTGTTGGAACTATCTAGGCTCGGTGAAGACCCTTTGTGGATCTATCTAGGCTGCACAAGATCGGTCTTCCTACATAGCGTTCATCCATGAAGTCGTTATGGCTCGAAAATATTAGGGGTATGATGTCATATTTTACATCTTTCAGTTATATATCTTCTATTTACTGGGCAATATACAGCATCATCCACACCCTTGTGCATCAATTTAGATAGATTTATACAGCTTTATATTGCAATTATTTGTTGGATAACACTGATATCATTTATGCAATGGATCTGAGATATTGGAATTCGGGTTTTTCATTGTTTTTACATTTTAAAATGTCTAGTAATTGGTTATATTCTATAACTATTAAAAATGCACATTTTTCAAAAATGTGCAAACTGTGGGATACATTGTTTTTCTATTTTCTTTATACCTGCTGCCATATAATCCCGCCATGCCCACACCACTGATTGGACGTTTTCTGCCTATGCACAGTGTGCAAGAAAGCTGCCAATCAGTGTTGTGGGAGGGGTTTTACAGGTCTCCACATTTAGAGAACAGCACCCAAGTTTGGACAACTCCTTTAAGGCTGCATTCAAAGACCTGTGTGAAATGTGCTGTCTGATAATTTTGCAGACCTCAAACAGACCCATAGAGATTTCCTTTTAAAAGTATTAGATTACTGTATATACAGTGATGTAAAAAGTGTTTGCCCCTTCCCGATTTCTTATTCTTTTGCATGTTTGTCGTACTTAAATATTTCAAAGGAGGAGTAGAAAACTGGGCACCAACAGGTTAATGTGATGGCTGCTTAGGGCACCTCTATTTACCACCGCTTCAGCTGGTGTTGCTCGCCACAATAGCAATCGTAATAATCCACAAGTAGGTAGAAAGATAAGCGGCACTCACCATAAGCTGTAAATGTCCTTTATTTCATCTTAGAGCATCTGCAAAGATGAATACAGCGGGGAGAGGGAGTGAGGGTCAGCGGACGATGGCTCGCCGTTTCGCGGCTCCTGGACCCGTTGAAGCGGCAGGAGCCGCGAAACGGCAAACCATCGTCCGCCGACCCTCACTCTCTGTCCCCGCTGTATTCATCTTTGCAGATGCTCGAAGATGAAATAAAGGACATTTACAGTTTATGGTGAGTGCCGCTTATCTTTCTACCTACTTGTGATTTACTTAAATATTTCAGCTCAATCAAATGTACATATTAGACAAAGATAACACAAGTAAACACAAAATGCAGTTTATAAATGAAGGTCTTTATTATTAGGAAAAAGGGAATCTAAACCTACAGTGCCCTGTGTGAAAAAGTGATTGACCCCTAAACCTAATAACTGTTTGGTTCACCCTTAGCAACAACAACTGCAATCAAGCGTTTGCGGTTAGGGTATGTGCACATTGGAAGTTTTGTGGGCTGTTTTTTAGCGTTTTCCGTCGGCGGTTTCCGCTGAGTTTTATGTTAATTTATGTTAATCCTAACCACCGGTTGGATTAACATGCTAGTCAATGGATTTTAGAAAACGCTGTGTACATTAGAACGTTTTTTTTTTCTCCTTTCCACTTTTTTCACCGGTTTTCAAAGATAGAGCAAGTGACTTGTTTTGAGCGTTTTTCCAGCGGATCTAGCTTACAAGTGCACCAAAATCCAGTCTGGAAAACGCTAAGAAAAACGCCGGGGAAATCTCCAAGAACACGCTGTCCAAACGCTAAAAAACCGATCGCAAAACGTTAGCAAATCGCTAACAAAACGAGGGACACTGCCGAGTTCAGAAAACTCAGTTTCTGCAATTCTACACCGGTTTTAGGACGGTCTGCAAAGATGCAGAACCGTCCAATGTGCACATACCCTTACTGTCAATGAGTCTTTACAATGCTCTGGAGGAATTTAGGCCACTCATCTTTACAGAATTGTTGTAATCCAGCCACATTGGGGGTTTCCGAGCATGAACTGCCTTTTTAAGGTTATGCCGCAGCATCTCAATCGGATTAAGGCCAGGACTTCGACTAGGCTACTCCAAAGTATTAATTTTGTTTTTCTCAAGCCATTCAGAGGTGGACTTGCTTGTGTGTTTTGGATCATTGCTCTGCTGGATAACCCAAGTGCGATTCAGATTGAGGTCACCAACAGATGGCCAGACATTCTCCTTTAGGATTTCTTAATAGGCAGCACAATTCATGGTTCCATTTACCTCAAATCTTTCAGATCCTGGAGCAGCAAAACAGCCCTAGATCATCACACTACCACCATATTTTACTGTTGGTATGATGTTCCTTTACGTAAATGCTGTATTACTTTACACCTAATGTAATGGGACGTGCATCTTCCAAAAAGTTCGACTTTTGTCTCGTCAGTCCACAGAGTCTTTTCCTAAAAGTCTTGGGGATCATTAAGATGATTTCTGGCAAAACTGAGATGAGCCTTTATGTTCTTTTTGCTCAGCAGTGGTTTTCGTCTTGGATCCCTGACATGCGGCCATTTTTTCCAGTCTCTCTCTTATGGTAGAGTCATGAACACCAACGTTAACTGAGGCCTGTAGATCTTTGGATGTTGTTGGGAGTATTTTTTTACCTCTTGGATAAGTCGTTGCTGCTCTCTTAGGGTAATTTTGGTCAGCCAGCCATTCCTGGGAAGGTTTACTACTGTTCCATATTTTCGCCATTTGTGGATAATTGTTCTCACTGTAGTTCGCTGGAGTCCCAAAGCTTTAGAAACAGCTTTATAAACTTTTCCAGACCGATACATCTCAATTACTTTGTTTCTTATTTGTTCCTGAATTTCTTTGGATTGTGCCATGATGTCTAGCTTTTGAGGATCTCTTGGTCTACGTCACTTTGTCAGGCAGGTCCTGTTTAACTGATTTCTTGATTGAGAATAGTTGTGGCAGTAATCAGGCTTGGGTGTAGATCGAGAAATTGAACTCAGCTTCCCAAAGTTGTGATAAACCACGGTTAATTTATGTTTTAAAGGGGGGAAATCACTTTTTCACACAGGGCTCTGTAGGTTTGTATTTCTTTTTCCATTAATAATAAAGACCTTCAATTACAAACTGCATTTTGTGTTTACTTTCTAATATTTAAATTTGTTTGATGATCTGAAACATAAAGGCGTGACAAAAATGCAAAAGGATAAGAAATCAGGAAGGGGCAAAAACCTTATTACATGTTGTACAATATATGCAAATGTTATTAATAGTTTATTCTTCATTCTGTACGATCAGTATCTGTGATAGATAAATCGTCTTTCCTGTTTTTTGGTATTATCGTAGAACTTCTCCGGAGCCTGTGGTTACATAAATGACTTTCTGCAACTGCACGAACACTACAATTGCCCGGGGGACTATTCTGTTTCTCGTCTCGTTGGCTTATCTATTTTATGACGTGGGACGAAAATGCTGTAGATTTAAGTAAATATCCTAAGTGACGATCATCCTACCCGGCACAACCTTTCTTGATAACACTGAAGCAGGAAATATTGTTAATATTATATTGTATAATAAATTAACCCTTTCAGTTATTTTACGGTACTTTAAGCTCCTACTGTAGCTCCTGGCAAGTTGGCAGATGCTAGTAAGAGGGGGATAGGAGGCCGGAGCCAAATATTTTTATTTAACTATTTTTTTTATTGTTTTACCAGGTACGTTGTGATCCGGAAGTCCAAGAATTACGCCAGTGGCAAAAAGATCTCCGAGAGAATAAAGATATTAATAAAAAAGTTCTAGAATTCTGGGAAAAACAAGAATCAAAAGGTACGTTGTGTTTACACGATGTAAGGAACAATGTATCCAATGGACAGTATTAGACTCAAAAGATTCTGAACCAATCAAATTAGTTGTGTGATTAATTAAGATTTTCTAAAATTGGCCAAAATTTGGGCAAAGACAGTCAATAATGTAAAACAACAAAAAATAACATCTCTTCAATCATCTAATGCTTCTGCACCACCTTAGTGGATGTCACTGTCCACAACACTTGACCACTGTGCCTCCACATGACCGCTCAGCCCAGGGATGATTGTCTGCAGCCATTGCGTGTTGTAGATGGAAGTGGCCGCTGCAGCCATATTAGGAAGACTGTGGGAGAGGTGGAGAAACAGAGCTGGAGTGTCAAGGGTTCAGCAGGTAAGTAATGAGTATTTTACTTTGCCTGCCTTTGCTCTATTTTTTGCCCAATCTTAGACAACCACTTCATATTTATAATGACCTGTGTCCAGTCCAATGGGTTTGATAGCAGCTAAATCCCGTCTGCATGCAGATGACTCTACATTCGTCTGTTTACTCCTGACCTCATGACCTTATGTCTATGCTCAGGACATTTGGTGCCCGTCTCATAGGCTTTTCTGCATGAATGGCAGAGACTTGCCATATGATCATGTCTAATGCTCCTAATCAAATGTCCTGGATTATGTTCAGTGAAGCTCTTCACGTTTGCCATCACGTGTATTGTCCATCTTCACTGTTTGTCCAAATCTTGCCACTTTATCTGTTTTATTTCTACACTCCATCCATTACTGCGTGTCATAAGTGTAGATTTGTAGATGGTCCCCAGGCAATACCAAGTGTAAAAAGGTTCATGATTGCACCCAGCCAGGGGCATTTTAGTTTTGCATGTCACCGTCACTGCAGAATCTGAGCACTCCTGTATCATATGCTTACTGGCCTATATATCTTTATATTTGTCCATTCACATTCACTTATTTGGTCATTTTAACACCTGTACACCTATCTCCCCACTGCGCCACTCTTGGAAATTGTAAAATGAAGTTCAAAATTTGAGTAATTCAAATGGGATAAAGGAACAAAGCAACTAAAACATTTCCTTATATGCCATGTCAGGGGCGGACATATCATTGGTACAACCTGTGCGGCTGCATGGGGGCCCAGGAGGTTAGGGGCCAATTCCCACCTCCAACGCAGGTGGAGTTGTGCATTATGATGATCTTTTGGACTCCATAGGGCCCATATAAAGGTCTTGCACAGGGGTACTCTTCTGTCTGTGTCCGCCAATGTGCCATTGTGAAATCCCGGATCTCTATTCAGGATCCTCTATCCTATATTACACAGGCAATCCATTGATTTTAGTGGTACTGGGTTATGCTTCATTTCCCCTGTGGTGGTGCTGTAGGTAAAATGAACACCTGCTGATCTCTGGGGGCTTTGCATAGGTTGTTGCTTTGTAATCTGTTTATTTTCAATGGAAAAGTACAAATTGTAGTACACTTTAAAATACTTTGTCTTCACCGTGCTATTCTTTCCAAGCCTTAGGCTGCATTTTCACTGGCTTGATACTACAGAAAAGGCTAGTTTAAAGGGGTTGTCCAGTCTAAACTGATAATTCTGCAGTGACACGATGTAACTGCATACCTATCAATCCTCCCAGCGCCCGCACTGTGCACTGAGAGGATTCGCCAGTTTCTAAACCATGAACGGACCACAGTTATGCAATATGCATGCTTCCAGCCAGAACCCAACTAGTGGGCAATACATGTGTATGGAGCAAGGGTGGGCCCACTAGATGGCTGCTTCCACTAGTCGGATACGCCTACTATATACGCTTGTATTGAGCAAGACAGCGCCCACTAGTCTTGTTTTACCAGGAACATGCTTACTGCTTAATTGTGATCTGTTCTCGGCTTCCAAAACAGTGAATCCTCGCAGTGCGGATGCTGGTGGTGCTGGGAGGATTGATAGGTATGTGTGAGTGTGACGACCGACAGCTGCAAAGGCTCAGCTGCTGGTAAGGCAGCACCCCGAGAAACTCCAAGATCCTTTACCCCTATACAGGGATTTTGAATTACAACCGAGCCCAGGAGGTAGCTGCCTATAGGTGAGCAACAGACCGGAGCAGGGAGGTCGCCAGGAAGGGACAAGGTTAGGAGGTCAGGGAATAGACAGTCAGGATCCAAAAGTGTAGTCAGAAGGCAGCGTCAAAAACCGGGAGGGCAGTCAAAAGTACAAAATCGGCAGGCGGTAGAAGGGTCAAAATCCAGGCAAAGGTCAGAGTCAATACAATAGAGCACAGACTAGATAGCTGGGAAAACCAAGAATATATCTGGCAGTTTGCAAGACAGGCCCCAAGGTATTTGAAGGGCGCGGTTCACTCTCATAGGCTGGAGCTCACAGCCTAATGACCTTATCCGGACTGCCCCTAAACCAGGCCAGATGGTGATGCACGACTGGTCCAACCACCCCACTTCTGATAGAACAACAAAGCTGGTACCTACCAGATGCCTCTCCAGTGACCTCTCTCCTTTCACCAGCATCACCCACAGGAGGAGCACAGCGATGCACAGCGACAGAGGCAGGAACCAAAGGAACAGGTCCCAATGAGGACATTGGTTCCCTATCACCAGCACCAGCAGCCAAAGGAATCTGGCGGCGCCGAGTGGCCGGGGCAAGAACAACAGTCACCGAGTAAGACGGCGATGTGACAGTATGCAGTTACGATCGAGTAACTGCAGAATTATCAGTTTCAGACCAGACAACCCCTTTAAGCCTATCGACTGTCATTTAAGAGGTTGACTGCACTTCCATGTACACAGAAGGATCGTTAATACAATCTTTCTATGCAAATAATATCATTGTGCTCAGCAGCACGTCACCTTTTTATATAGGACAATATGATACTGAGAACAATGATTTTAAGACAAGTGTAAGATAATAAAATCCTGGAGAGGAGATATGCTTTACCAAAGTTGATAGCTTCAGTGATATGAAACCCAGATGGTTGCTCTAGCATGCTAAGTGCTGACAGGGTTAATCGACCACGACGGGCTGGGTTTTTTATGAACAGTCAAAGAGATGATTGGGGTGGCTGCTCCCATATCTTCATCCTATGGTGTGTTCCAGCAGGGAAAAAGGAGACCTCTGGATTCATTCAGTGTTGGATGTGTATGGAGGTAAGCAGACCTCCGGAGTGGTGTTCATACTGAGATAGCTCAACCTATTTGCCGAGCAGACGGAATCCACAATTGTAAGGACTGATGGTCTCTGTTTATTTTCTTTAAGCCGGAAAGGCTGTTCCAGTAGAACCAGTAGAACCTTTAAATGAAGACCATTTCCCTGTCTACCTCGTTAATCAGCCAAATGAGCCGATCTGCCACACAAGCTTAATCATCACTTCACCCAACGAAGAAGCATTTTTCTAGTTTGTTGGGTGATTGGTGGCTCCTCTTGTTGGCCAGTGTAAATGCTCGGTCAGGCTGTGTTTACAT
This sequence comes from Allobates femoralis, assembly GCA_033576535.1. Classification (NCBI taxonomy): domain Eukaryota; kingdom Metazoa; phylum Chordata; class Amphibia; order Anura; family Aromobatidae; genus Allobates; species Allobates femoralis. The sequence goes on along the minus strand of JARQOC010000011.1, from coordinate 214,834,414 downwards.
GATGCATTTCAGAAAAGCCTTCCATGTGGGTGACCTCCCAGTAATATTTGCTAGACGTTCAAGTCACCATCCATTTCACTATGCAGTCATATACACACTGGTGAAGCCAGTTGGAATGTCAGGATTGGTGTTGATCGTGATTTTGATTGTCTGACAAAGTTGAACAAGGTCACGCATGAAATGTTGGCTTATGATCTGTAACTAAAAAAAAAAAGAAATAATCTTCCATCACACAAACAGCTTCTATAAAATCTTTATTATTATGAATATCACAGAATCACCCTTAAATCATGTTTATACAAAATCAAAAGCATTCTTTAATAGAAACACCCCCTAATTACAATGATCCCAATCACACTCATCAACATCAAATTATAACACCAAGAAAGCAAAGTCATGGAGTTATGGGAATCACAGGATGGATTTGATGAAAAAAAATGGAAGCATAACATTCACAATAGCTAGATTTATTCAGTATTGAGAGCGCTTACACCCCCTTAGTGCTATCATGAGGTTATTAATGATTGGCTAAGTCATTTTCTACTACATTGAATGCGCTTGGGAGCATGAATTATCAAGATCTGCTGCGGGCAGCTCCCTTTGCCGAGCAATCATGTCCCAGGTGTGCGCAATGGGAGACAAGTCTGGAGACACTGCAGGCAGGGGCGGGCTGGTGCACCTTGCCCAGGGAGGCATTGACTTGATGTCAGCCCTAGGTGAGGAGGGGGGGGAGTGCTAGTGGAGTTAGGCAGGGGGGGTGGTGCTAGTGGAGTTAGGCAAGGTGAGGATTGGGGGGAAAGGGCAGGGGTGCTAGTGGAGTTTGGCGAGGAGCGGGGGGGAAATGCTGGCGGCACACTCACCGGCTGTCTTCTGTGAAGTAAGCGGCTGCGGCAAAGCATTTCAGTGTGGGGGCAGCCCTGGATGAGCCCATGATAGCCAGCCTAGGGGGCACTTGCCACCTGGGCCAGTCCGCCCCTGACTGCAGGCTACTGCAGCATGTTTAGGCCATGAAGGCTGCTCACAGTAGTACGGTCAACATGTGACCCGGTGTTGTCGTGGCCGAACATTCCTCATGATCATTAAAGGGGTTGATCACTACTAGGACAGCCCCTTCTAATTCCACATGTCTGCCACAGGTAAAATAATAAACCCTGTAATCACCTGTCATGTTGGCGCTGTTCTTGCGGTGTCCGTAATCGCGGTTTGGGGCTCACGTGACATTATGGGCCCTGCATCTTACCACTGCCATCTTCTGTCTTCAGACCAAATTAGTTAATCAACCGGAAGTGTGGCTGAAACAGTTGATTGCTCCTGTGTCCGAAGGCGGGGAAGCCGGCGGTCATTGGACGCAGGGCTCATGAAGTCACAATGTCACGTGAGCCTCAGAACCGCGATTACTGACAGTGCTGGAAAAACACCAGCATGGGAGGTGAGTATAGGCTTTTTTATTTTAACAGGAGCAGACATGTGGAATCAGCATGGGTTGTCCTAGTAGTGGACAACCCCTTTAATAATCTCATTGATAGCAGCCATGTTGTGTAATTGCCAGGATTCCTATGTATGGCGCTAATACTCAATACTGATGTTTGAAAATGATGCTTCCATTTTTTTCACCATTTGCACATCACTAACACGTAAATCCCTCCAGTGATTTCCATAATTTCACGACTTTTTCTTCTTGATGCGGCAGTTTTAATATTGAGGAATTTGGGCATTTTGGGTAAACATTACAATTCCCAAGAAGTTCCCAGAGTACAGTGCAAGAACATACGCCATGCACATGCTTGTTAACAGCATCATAACATTTGAGATACCATACAGATTAAAAATGGAATGGCGATATGAAACAATATACAATTATTATTATTCATTACCTTTGGCAATTGGCTGAATGAAATGATTAACATTACATGAGCCCCGAGGATAATAAAAGTGTGCGTTACCCAATGCTCATTTACTTACACTGCTAACATTGCACTATAGCACAGAAGCCAATTAGCATAAAAAAAAGTTTTTATGAATGTGAGAAGGACAATGGCAGCCATTGATCTGAGATACAGTAGCGGTACTTGAGATGTGATACTTCAATGCAATGTTAGTAAATGAATCCTACAGCTTTCACAGTGCAAACAGTCTGAATGCTTCCTATCTGTTCCTAGGGAAATAGTATCAGCAAAATGTAGTTCCCGATACATTAATGTTCTGCATTCTCAAAAGTTGCTGAGCACATATTTAGAGTTCTTCTTCTGCAGGCACCGTTGCACCAAGGAGTTATAAAACTTAAAGGGTACTTATATATTTTTTTATTTATTTAATATCTTGTCCCTACAGAATAGTTTTGTGAGTGATCAGTGGTTGTTTGGATTCCCACCAACTAGATATTAAATCAAAAATAATAATACCGATTGGTCCTTTAGTGGTTTTCGAAGTGTTGAGTTTTTAGCATTGTCTTATCTGGGAGGGTGCTTGCAGTACCACACATGGCCACTACAACGTGTATGGAGTGATGCCAGTTATGGATCCTTCAATCATCGGATTGGTGGGGTTGTGGGAGAAAGATCCCCACCAATCTCACACTGATCAGCTATCCCAAAGGACAGTCAGGGAAATTACTTAATGATATGTTATACAGGACAGAACACAGTAACCGAATCTGTATTTGTACATCCTCAACATGATGTCCAAGTAGAAGTATCTAAGTAGGTCTCATTGCCTCTAGAGGAGACCAGAAAAGCATTCTGTCTCTTTGAAATGCTAGACTTTGTCCTATGATTCATTCTTGGAGCTACCGCTTGGTCAGGGGGGACCTGTAAAGGAAGGTGAGCCATCAATATATGAGGCACAGTTCATTTTGGCCCTTGTTTTGGCACTTTGGTAGGATATTCTTGATGCTGTTGAACCCAATATTATAGCCGTAGATAACACAGCTTGGTATCAAGAATGTTCGATGGTACAACATATGTTGAGGTATCTTGGGTAACTTTCTCAACATCTCCACCAATTTTTGGAATGGACTTAAAACAATTGTTTGATACTTTTATATTGCTGACCTATCCTTAGAATAGGTTATGAATGCAGTTCGGTGGTGGTGCCACACCCGGCACACCTGCCAATTAGCTGTTCCTTCTGGTGGCGGCAGAAAGATGTGATCATCAAATGTATAGTAGCTTCCGCTGAGTACTACACATCTGACCCTATTCAAGTGCAGCACCCCACTGTGGTCACTATACACTTGATAGAGCCTTGATGTTCTGGTCCAAAAATAAAGTACATCCGCCAGGAAACTGGAAACAGCTAACCAGCGGTGGTTCCAGTGTCGCACCTTTACCGATTTGGTATCGATGACCTATCATAAGGATAGGTCATCAATGTAAAAATATTGGACAACCCCTTAACCCAAAGGAGCTACATAATCTGCAGTAGATACCTGTACACCATTTTATGCATTGTTAACTATACATAGTGTTTCCTAATTATCAATATACTTCAAACACTGCAAGTCTTCTTATAGGTAACCCATAATACAATGCACAATACAAATTTCAACCTGCGTCTTACCATTGAGATGCCATATAATGGGCCATGTTGCACCTATACATAGTCCAGAATCCATAAAAAATGAAATATCCACATAACATTATAGGGGGTTATATATAGCCCAATTCACAATTCCGAAACCATTGTGGACCTAAAGGCGCCATATTTTTCAGATATCTAGTAGGCGCTGATTGGGTGTCCTTGTGGCCATTGTTATTTTTGACCGACTGACCATTGGCATCTCAGAGCAAGGGCACTTATCTTTAGAAAGGGCAAGTCTGGCACCGCAAGTCAGAAAACACAATAAGACTGAAAAACGGAGCAGCAAGTGCGCCAGCTTCACTAAGGCAATTAAAAATGTGTAATTACAATCTTCTGATGTGAAGCATGACTGGCACGTTACACGTGATGACACCTTGATTGTGCTGCTGATAGCCCTAATATAAGAAAGTAGGCGTCTAGCTTGATATATTGTAGACATTAGGGTTCATTGTAAAACACATTGTATTCCTGTATCCAATGGGATCTCACCTGGTTGGAGAATCTGGGTCCTTCATCTCCCATCTCTCAAGGTGGATGAACCAAGATACAGATGACTGTAGTAGAAAGTTGTGTATCAAAGATGTGCATTATATTCTCTTATAAAGTATCACTTCAAGGTAAAATGCTGCCAAAACTGATCTGACATTTCATAGATAGATCACGTCAGTGGATTCTGTGAGCTTCCAACTCCCAAAAAGAAGAGGCCATTGACGCCTAACTCACTTGAACCCCCTAAAAAACTTAAGTTAAACAGTTGTCTCTGATAGTTGATCTGTCGAAAACTTAGAATGGAAATCTCCAAAGTACACTAAAGGGAGCTATCGGCTGAGAAGTCTGGAAACTAGGTAAGGGCTTGGCCTAAGGACCCCAACAACGTGATCTGCAGACATGATGTCAGGAGATCCCCTTTAGGTTTATCGCTCTATAGACAGTTTATTTCTATAAATTATACCATGCCCCCGCAGATCCAGTACAGTTCTTTCAGAAGTCGCAGCTCCGCTGTAGCCTGTACTTGGTTGCAGCAGCCAGTTAATTAGAAGAACTTGTCTTCAGAGATACATCCAACCATGCACTGTTATGGTGACCTGACCGCTGCCACCAATTACTGGATGAAGCGGTGCTGTGACTTCTGAAAGGGTCAGGCACCATTCCCAGAGCTGAAGACCTTGGGAGTCACCTGACATGGAAGACAGTCATGCATCTGTTTATAATTTTTAATAAATTTATGTTTTAAAAAATATATTTGACTGTCAGACAATCTTGTTAACTTCATCCCTCCAGCCTGTAAATAGGATGATTCCTCCATTTATAGAACCTTCGGGCTCAACTATTCCTATCTCTTTATTCACTAGATCAGAGGTCCCTAACCTATCTGACCTTGAGAGCCACATTTAGGTCTCAAAGATGGACGCAAGCCACATTCAGCTCTGAGAGAAGGTCACGAGCCACATCCAGCTCTGAGAGAGGGTCACAAGCCACATCCAGCTCTGAGAGAGGGTCACGAGCCACATCCAGCTCTGAGAGAGGGTCACAAGCCACATCGAGCTCAGAGAGAGGGCAGTGGGCCAAATCCAGCTCCCATCCCCCTCACAGTAATGACACCCACAGCCTCATTGCCGATATAAGGGTTGCAGGCCACATTGAGCTCAAAAGAGAGGGTCGCAAGCCAAATCCAGCTCTGAGAGAGGGTTGCGAGCCACGTCCAGCTCTGAGTAAAGGTACCGTTACACTGCACAACGTTGAAACGATGACCGCAATGATCTCGGGGGCGGGCGGTCGATGTAGCTCAGAGAGGGTCACGAGCTACATCCAGCTCTGAGAGAGGGTCGCGAGCCACATCCACCTCTGAGAGAGGGTCATGAGCCACATCCAGCTCTGAGAGAGGGTCATGAGCCACATCCAGCTCTGAGAGCGGGTCAAGAGCTACATTCATCTCTGAAAGAGAGTCACGAGCCACATTAAGTTCAGAGACAGGGTCTCGAGCCACATCCAGCTCTAAGAGAGGGTCATGAGCCACATTCAGCTCTGAGAGAGGGTCATGAGCCACATCCAGCTCTGAGAGAGGGTCACGAGCCACATCTAGCTCTGAGAGAGGGTCACGAGCCACATCCAGCTCCGATCCCCCTCACAGTAGTGACACCCACAGTCCCATTGCCGGTATAATGACAGCCAAAGCCTTTTCACAGAAATGACACTGAGGAAGAATACCAAAATCCATGAGTTCTTACTTTACCCCCCATTCAGATCTGCTCTTCTATGTAGAAAAACTCACAAAAGTCACCATCTGGAGACATCATCATAGCTATTTTCTAGACCTGGAGCTTATGCCCCAAGTTGGAAGACTGCCGCGAACTACACATCACAAGCCACATGTGGGGTTCCCCTGCACTAGATTATAATGCTACGATTTCACCAATACTTTGGAGTCATGTAAATGTGATAAGTTTGTTCTTACCTTTGTGCGATTCCAGTTCAGCTGCCATCATTTTATATTACTATAATTTTTTCATATTACATTGTGTTATACATCATGTTATAGATCAGTCTGTTTAGAAGATTGGCACGAATACTATTTTATGGTTTTGAATGAGAATTTACAGATACTAGCTCTTCAAAATGACCTCATAAGTAGTAGTAGTAGCCAATCAGAGTTCGGCTTTAATTTTCTTTACTTCATTTCATAAAGAAACATGAACTCTAATTGCTTACTGAGATAGTGTTGATAAATAAGGCCTAGATGAAATTGTGCTTCCATTTGTCAGAACAAGTTCTCATGTTCTCATCCCAACTCTGCCATTTGTGAGAAATGTATGCCAGACATCTAGAGTCAGCGGACATTGAGATCTCAATCCTTTTGCCATCCGATTGCTTTCATGAATGGAAACCAATATTCCCTGAAGATGACCTACACATATCGGCAGAAGACATCAAGTTATAACAGCCTGCAAAAGGCTGGACTAATATCTTTAGCTCAAATAAGGGACAGTTGCACCCTGGAATGCTAAGGTATGCGGACAATGAATATAGGAATATGGACATGAATTATTGCTATGAAAATACATATTAAAAAATATGTCTTTATTATTTAATTTATCTACTATATAATTGCCTAATCGTGTCTGTCTGAGGCCGAAATCCCTCGCCAGCGCTCATTGGTCGCCGCCAGCTGCGGCAACCAATGAGCGCAGCGTATGCAAAACAGCTGCGAGCATTTAAAACCTGGCGACGGCGACGCATTAGCGACACAGGATTGCCATGACAGTGCTACAATCACATAGCGGGCGGGAAAGCCGACTTCACTGTTGGCTTTCCCGCCCCGCTGTTTGAAATGAACAGCTGTTGTTTCGGCATCAGCTGTTCATTCAGAGTTCCGCCCGATATGTCCCCCCACTTTCCTGCTCCTGCTGCCCCGCTCCATGCTCCCGCTGCCCCGCTCCATGCTCCCGCTGCCCCGCTCCATGCTCCCGCTCACCCGTCGCTCACCCCGGCATTCCTCCTCTTTTCTTTCTTGGTGCATTCATGTGCGGTAATGAAAGGCCCCGGGGGGCGGGGTTAACAGAGGGGGTGTCATAATGGGCATGACTGAGGACACACCCACCACATTAGGGTAGTGTTCTCAGTCACGCCCATTACTACACCCCCTCTTTTAACCCCGCTCGCAGCCTATCATTACCAAACATCAATGCAGCAAGAAAGAAAAGAGGAGGATAAGGAACAATGTCGGGTTAGTGGAGCCTCCTCCATCCTGCTATTCACCCCCAACTACCCCTGCTCACCCCTCTCACCCCACACTGCCACCAACCACAGACCCCACACTGCCCCCATTGAACCCACACTGCCCCCTCTCACCCCACACTGCGCACTGAACCCACACTGCTCCCACTGAACCCACACTGCCCCCACTGAACCCCACTCTCACCCGCTCAGAACCCAGTCACCTCCGCTCAGCACCCACTCACCTGCTCAGCTCCCAGTCAGCCCCGCTCAGCACCCAGTCACCTGTCTCAGCATCCATTCACCCATCTCAGCACCCAGTCACCCCCGCTCAGCACTCACTCACCTGCTCAGCACCCAGTCAGCCCCGCTCAGCACCCAGTCACCTGTCTCAGCGCCCAGTCACCCGTCTCAGCACCCAGTCACCTGTCTCAGCACCCACTCACCCCCGCTCAGCACCCAAGTCACCCCTCTCAGTACTCACTCACCCGCTCAACACCCACTCTCCCCCGCTCAGCACCCACTCACCCCCGCTCAGCACCCAGTCACCCGTCTCAGTACTCACTCACCCGCTCAACACCCACTCTCCCCCACTCAGCACCCACTCACCCCTGCTCAACACTGATGCACACTGACACTGATGCACACCGACACTGATGCACACCGACACCACTGAACTCCCACAGCGCTGCACACCAACACCGCTGCACACCGACACTGGTGTACACCAACACCGCTGAACACAGACACTGCTGCCCACCGTCACTCACACAACACTGCTGCCCACCAACACCGCTGCCTACTGACACCTCTGCGCGGGATTTACAACCAGCTTCACATTGCATTATTATAATCTCTTAAAAGTCAATGGATTTTGATCTGATAATAAATCAATCTTATGTGTCATTACTAATGCTATAAGGAAGCCATTATGTTAGTGTGAACCATTTATATGATAAACATGTATTCTCTAAAGCAGGGGTGTGGAACCACAGGCCTCATGGGCCGCCAACAGGTCATGCGTTCAGGATTTCCTTAGCATTGCACAGGGGTTGGTGCAGGTGATTATATTATCACCTGTGTAATACTAAGGAAATCCTGATAACATGACCTGTTGGTGGCACTCAAGGCCTGGAGTTCCCCACTCATGCTCTAATGCATTGATCTCCCAACCTGAGGCTCATTAGGGTGTGCAAAACTACATCTCCCACCAGGCACCGACCACTGCAGGCTATCAAGGCATTGTAGAAGTTGTATTTCCTCACCAGCTTTGGAGCCAAAGGTTGGAAAAGCCTATTCCTATGTCCGCGGCCACCATTAGTCACATGCATGCGGTTGACATTCTCACCAATGGCAGAGTTTGGTCGATGTTTTGGTCGATACCACACAGTGACAGGTAACCTTTGAAATATCCAAATGCAGCCTTTCAGTGTCCCAAGAATTCAGTGACAAGTTGAGTATATGACGTTCTTTGTGCTTTAGGGCTCTCCCTGCCACTTGTTGAGGCTGTAAAAAATGGCCGCCTTCACAGTGTATAAATCATGAACATATTCCGAAAATTCGCCTTGGCAGAATACCTAGGTACAACCCATTATTGAGTCTCTTTTTATGTTGTATGTTATGTTTAGATACATTTTCAATGTAATGACTTTCTATCAAATGTTATATGTTTGTGCTTTACAAGACAGATCAGGAACATGCTTGAGCATCTTACAGTTGTTAAAACCCAACCAAAATGGGTTCATATAGAAATACTTGAAAAAGTTTATGCGCCATTGTTCCTCTTCATATGCTTCGTTCTTCGTGTTCATCATCAGATTAAGAGGCCTAAGGCATAGATATCTCCCCAGGCTTAGCTCATCCTCAGACCTGGCTCTTTGCTCCTTCTTTCTGGTTCAGAATGTATTGCAGGATATCCTGTTAGGTAAGATAGGATAGAACAAGACAAACTAATTAATGGTTTAACAAACCTGCTATTAAGTAAAGACATTGGAGATGTGATATATGTGTGCATCAGCACGGTGGTAATCCAAGCTCCACACATGGTGCTGACTTCACATGGACATTAGAGGGCATATAATCATGTTGTGCTGAAACAGCTGACAAAAGCCAATGGACACAAAGCAACGTTACTGGTATTATCAGCAATTTTGGAAGGAAATGCAAGGACCAGCGAAACTAAAATGTAATAAATACAGTATAACAAAGCCTGGCAAATCACTCATGAATATATGGTCTGTTAAGGTACCGTCACACGTAATGATATCGTTGCCGATATCGTTCAAAAGTCACGTGTTCTGTGACGCTTGAACGATGTCGAAACGACATCGTTGCGTGTGACACTACAAACGATGAACGATCAGTCGGCTGATCGTTCATCGTTTGATTTTAGCACAGGACCTCAAATCTATCGTTGGTCGCCCGGTGGACACACAGCATCGCTGCGTGTGACACCGGAAGATGACCGATAAGCCGGCTCCCAGCGCCTCTCTGCAAGCGCTGGGAGCTGGTATCCTAGGTAAACTGCGGGTAACTAGGCAGCACATGCTGCCTAGATACCCGAAGTATACCTTGGTTACCAGCCTTCTCCGCTCACCGCCTGGTATCAAAGGTACACAGCGGGTAACTAGGGACCCTAGTTACCCGCTGTGTATCTTGGATACCAGCCGGTGAGCAGAGAAGGCTGGTAACCAAGGTATACTTCGGGTATCTAGGCAGCGCATGCTGCCTAGATACCCGAAGTTTACCTTGGAGACAAGCCTGCTCCCTCTTACCGCAGCCTGGCAGCGGGAGCAAGACATCGTGGAAACGATATTTAAATCGTTTCCACGATGTCTCTGGTCCATTGATCGCTGGTGAGTCTGCCTGTGTGACAGCTCACCAGCAATCTGAACGATATTGTTAGCGATCGCGCGTGCATGTGCAATTGATGCGTGTGAAGGCACCATTAAGGTATCGCTTCTACTTGTGGAGATCTCTAGCTGGTGTAGAGATACCTATAGGTCAGGCAATGCTCATTGGGAAAAAGTTATGTAAATTATCTCTCCTCCTGAAGAATGAAAGCCATCTCTGATATCACCTATTGGATGTAGCTACCTTTTAAAGGGAATATGTGAACACCACGATGTATCACTTAGCTCCCTGGGTGCAACTGTTATGATAGTCACAATTTTCTAGCTGTGGACCTACAACACAAAGTATTCACTGATCTCAGGGTGATGGTCTCCTCAAAGAGCCACCCCATGGCTAGGTCCTTCCCTGGAGGGATATTTGGCTAGTCCTGTGTTGAGACTCCTAAACGAGGCTCCACAGACTCTATTTGCATAGCTGCAGACCTTGCAGAGCTCAGTTGTTGCGCTGTGTGTAATCCCGCCAACACCCCAGCTTTCTGTGTATATCATATAGTGACAGAGAGGTGCTAATCATGGGTGGGGGTGTAGTTGGACTAGTAGACATGAGGACAATTGTCCTGTAGTGATAATCTCCTGTTGATAATACACTGATTGTAGTGGAACAGCAAAATACCGCCCAGTAAGTGACACATTGCTGTAATCAGCATCTTTACGTCTACATTATGGTGCTCCTTCAGTAGGCTTTGCAACATGACTAGGGCTAAAAGCCAACCAGAGTCTTCTCTAAGAGAGTCACCCCTTTATAAATACCTATTTCAGGGTTCTGTCCCTTTTGTCTGTACAGAGCAGGGTAATGGTTGGCTGAATTAGAGGCCTTAGAAGTGGATTAATAGGGTTGTTTCTCCTCGTATAGACTTGGGCAATTGGCATTGGGTTCTGGACCGAGACACTTTCTGAACTTTTTACCCTTTCACAACTTTATCCTTACAATACAAAAACACCTAACATACTGGTTGAATAGGAGACTGATTTATGAGCGTGATCACCCCATTCCAGACTCCTTCATTAACCCCTTTATCAATTCTTAATTTCACCCTCTAGTAAACCTGAACCCTAGATCCTTGTCTTCAACACCGGGGTTGTTATACATCCAACTCCCTGAATGATTTCCTACATCCATGGAAGATCTCAGTATATCATATGTAGTCGCTTCATCTCTAGCCAAAAGGAAATACTGTATATCAGTGAGTCCATAGCAATATGGAAGCAGGTACATATGTTGGAAAACATCCAATGTTCATCCGATTTATGCATATGTTCTCGGGCAGAGTTCCTCAGCTCCAATCCTCAAGTCCCACCAATATATCTTGTTTTCAGGATATCTTTAGTGTTCCACATATTTCCATCACCTGTATAACACTCAGGGTACCTTTACACGCCGCTACTGGAGGATGGATACAACCCGCTACAGGCTACAAATGTAGCTTGTAGCGTCAATATAGCCCGTAGTAGCGGCGTGTGAAGACGGGACGACACAGCCGGCAACAGATACATCTGTTTCCGAGCACTGCTCGAAAACAGATGGCTACAAAGCCGATTGTAGCGAGCTGTATCGGCGTGTAAAGAAGGAACAGAATGGTTGTTTCTACACCATGCTATGTAGCTGGGGCGTGACACAGGGTCCGGGTTTCCGCGCCCCCTTCAGCGATCATTGGAGGAAGCTCCTGCGTTGCGATTGGTTGTCGCCGCACAGGGCGGCATATTTAAGGAGCTGACGAGTCACACTACACAATTGCTCGAGCGTCAAGTATTAATCAGCCTCCTGCGATGCCTGCCCAATCATGGTATTATTGCTTTGTCCTATCAGCGTACGGACGTCTCGTAATCCACAATTGTAGCACGCCTATGTGCTGTCCCTGCTGCACCAGGTACGCCCATAGTAGCTGGTTGTAGCAGTGTGTAAATGAGCTAAGATGAGCTACAGATGGCTACTTGAGACACCCGGCGATGTATCTAGCTATAGATGTTGCGTAGCGTAGCGCATCTTGTGGCGGCGTGTAAAGGAGGTGCGTTTACCGTTTGTAACCGTTTGAGCGTGCTCGTGCACGTGAAGTAGCGGGTTGTATCCATCCTGCAGTAGCGGCGTGTAAAGGTACCCTCAGGGTACCTTTACACGCCGCTACTGCAGGATGGATACAACCCGCTACAGGCTACAAATGTAACTTGTAGCGTCAATATAGCCCGTAGTAGCGGCGTGTGAAGACGGTAGGAGGCAGCCGGCTACAGATACATCTGTTTCCGAGCACTGCTCGAAAACAGATGGCTACAAAGCCGATTGTAGCGAGCTGTATCGGCGTGTAAAGAAGGAACAGAAGGGTTGTTCCTACACCATGCTATGTAGCTGGGGCGTGACACAGGCTCCGGGTTTCCGCGCCCCCTTCAGCGATCATTGGAGGAAGCTCCTGAGTTGCGATTGGTTGTCGCTGCACAGGGTGGCATATTTAAGGAGCTGCCCAGTCACACTACACAATTGCTCGGGCGTCATGTATTTATTAATCAGCCTCCTGCGATGCGTGGCCAATCATGGGTTTCTTGCTTTGTCCTATCAGCGTGCGGACGTCTCGTACTCCACAATTGTGGCACGCCTATGTGCTGTCCCTGCTGCACCAGGTCCGCCCATATTAGCTGGTTGTAGCAGTGTGTAAATGAGGTAAGATGTGCTACAGATGGCTACTTGAGACACCCGGCGATGTATCTAGCTGTAGATGTAACGTAGCGTAGCGCACCTTGTGGCGGCGTGTAAAGGTGGTGCGTTTCCCATTTGTAACCGTTTGTGCGTGCTCGTGCACGTGAAGTAGCGGATTGTATCCATCCTCCAGTAGCGGCGTGTAAAGGTACCCTAAGGGTATTCAGAAAACATGACCTGCATGTGGGCCTTAATGACTGGAGGTGAAGAACACTGTTCTGGAGTAATCACATTGGCATATCTTGGGATCTGGAGGTCAGTGTTTCACTATGAGGTGAGGTGGCCAAGCCTGTCAACTAAAAAGTCACTTGAATGCCAGGGTCGGGTCATCCATCTATATATAGCGGACCACGTGATTTTTCCAAGTGGACCGTAACATGTTTCATACTAGATACATACAACCTGCTTTCAGACTGGAGTTACTCCCCTAGACAGATGGTGTCAGCTGTGCGGCCTGTAGGGATCTCGCGTTACAAAGTTTAGTACTGAACTACTCAGAGAAGAAGGCCTATCACTACTGGAATAGCTGGTGCCTTAGTCCATGGTAAAGAGAGGAAAACACTGATTTCTATGAGTTCAGTAACATACAGTTGAAACCAGACGTTTACATACACTATATAAAAAAACACATATGAAATCAGAATTAACGTTTCCGGTTCTAGGTCAATTAGGATTACCATAATTATTAATATTTACCAAATGCCAGAATAATGGGATAATGTTTTAAGGCATTTTTATTATATTCTGCAAAGCTAGAAGTTTACATTCATTAGTATTTGGTACCATTGTCCTTAAACTGTATGACTTGGGTGAAACGTTTTGGATCCTTCCACAAGCTTCTCACAATAGTTGGTGGGAATTTGGGCCCATTCCTCCTGACAGAACTGGTGTAACTGAGCCATGTTTGTAGGTCACATTGCCCGCAGCCTTTTCAGCTTTGCTCATACATTTTCAATAGGATTGAGATCAGAATTTTGTGATGGCCACTCCAAAACATTGACTTTGTTATCTTTAAGCCACTTTGTACCCAGTTTGGCAGTATGCTTCAAGTCATTATCCATTTGGAAGACCCATTTCCGCCCAAGCTTTAACTTTGTGACTGATGTCCTGAGATGTTGCTTCAGTATTGCCACATAATCTATTTTGCGATGTGCACCAGTCCCTCCTGCAGCAAAACAACCCCACAACATGATGCTACCACCCCCATGTTTCACAGTTGGGATGGTGTTCTTAGGCTTCCAAGCTTCTCCCTTTTTCCTCCACAGTAACAATCGTCATTATGGCCAAACAATTCAATTTTAGTTTCGTCAGACCACAGAACAGGTCTCCAAAAATGTAGGTCTTTGTTCCTTTGTGCATGTGCAAAAATTAATCTGACTTTTTTATGTTTCTTTTGGAGTAATGTTTTCTTTCTGGCAGAGTGGCCTTTCAGCTCATGTTGATACAGTACTCGTTCCCCTGTGGATAATGACACAATCTTACCAACTTTCACCATCATCTTCACATCATCTTTTGCTTTTGTTCTTGGGTTGCTGTGTACATGTCAGACGAAAGGACATCCATCTCTTGGATACAGAACCTGTCTCCTTCCTGAGCAGTATGATGGCTGGACATTCCCATCTTGTTTGTACTTACGTATAATTGTTTGTACAGATGAATGAGGCACTTTCATGTATCTGGAAATTGCATTGTTCAAGTCCACAATTCTATTCCTGATATTTTGGCTGATTTCTTCAGACTTTCACATGATACTACACAAAGAAGCAAGTGTTTCAGTTGTGTATTTAAATAAATCCACAGGTGTGTCTCTAATTACAGCAGGGGATGACAGATGATTCTTTCTGTAAGAAAAAAACATTCCTTTGCCTTTGAAAAAAGGTATTTTACATCACAGAAAGAATCAGCTGTGATCCCCGGCTGTAATATCTGTACTGTATACTCTTATATTATGGGATCCCCATCTGTAATGTCTCTATACTCTTATATTCTGTGATCCCCGGCTGTAATGTCTGTATACTCTTATATTCTGTGATCCTCGGCTGTAATGTCTGTATACTCTTATATTCTGTTATCGCCGACTGTAATGTCTGTATACTCTTATATTCTGTGATCTCCAACTGTAATGTCTGTATACTCTTATATTTTGTGATCCCCGGCTGTAATGTCTGTATACTCTTATATTCTGTGATCCCCGTGCTGTAATGTCTGCATACTCTTCTATTGTGTGATTCCCAGCTATAATGTCTGTATACTCTTATATTCTGTGATCCCCGGCTGTAATGCTGTATACTCTTATATTCTGTGATCCCGGCTGTAATGTCTGTATACTCTTATATTCTGTGATCCCCGGCTGTAATGTCTGTATACTCTTATATTCTGTGATCCCCGGCTGTAATGTCTGTATACTCTTATATTCTGTGATCCCCAGCTGTAATGTCTGTATACTCTTATATTCTGTGATCCCCGGCTGTAATGTCTGCATACTCTTATATTATGGGATCCCCATCTGTAATGTCTCTATACTCTTATATTCTGTGATCCCCGGCTGTAATGTCTGTATACTCTTATATTCTGTGATCCTCGGCTGTAATGTCTGTATACTCTTATATTCTGTTATCGCCGACTGTAATGTCTGTATACTCTTATATTCTGTGATCTCCAACTGTAATGTCTGTATACTCTTATATTTTGTGATCCCGGCTGTAATCTCTGTATACTCTTATATTCTGTGATCCCCGGCTGTAATGTCTGTATACTCTTATATTCTGTGATCTCCAACTGTAATGTCTGTATACTCTTATATTCTGTGATCCCCGGCTGTAATCTCTGTATACTCTTATATTCTGTGATCCCGGATGTTACATTACATCTTGAGATCACAGAATATATGTATACTCTTGTATTTTGTGAACACCCTCTATAATCTCTATATACTCTTATATTCTGTGATCCCTGGCTGTAATGTCTGTATACTCTTATATTCTGTAATCCCCGGCTGTAATGTCTGTATACTCTTAAGGTACCGTCACACGCGGCAATATTGCTAGGCAATTTCACTGGCAATTTGCTGGTTGCAGTGAAATCATGGACACATTGTTCCATTTGTACACTGCAACAAGATAGAACAATGTGTCCATGATTTCACTGCAACCAGCAAATTGCCAGTGAAATTGCCTAGCAATATTGCCGCATGTGACGGTACCTTTATATTCTGTGATCCCTGGCTGTAATGTCTGTATACTCTTATATTCTGCGATCCCTGGCTGTAATGTCTGTATACTCTTATATTTTGTGATCCCAGGCTGTAATGTCTGTATACTCTTATATTCTGTGATCCTCGGCTGTAATGTCTGTATACTCTTATATTCTGTGATCCCTGGCTGTAATGTCTGTACACTCTTATATTCTGTGATCCCCGGCTGTAATGTCTGTATACTCTTATATTCTGTGATCCACGGTTGTAATGTCTGTATACTCTTATATTCTGTGATCCCCGGTTGTAATGTCTGTATACTCTTATATTCTGTGATCCCTGGCTGTAATGTCTGTATACTCTTATATTCTGTGATCCCCAGCTGTAATGTCTGTATACTCTTATATTCTGTAATGCCTGGCTGTAATATCTGTATACTCTTATATTCTGTGATCCCGGCTGTAATATCTGTATACTCTTATATTCTGTGATCCCCCAGCTGTAATGTCTGTACACTCTTATATTCTGTAATGCCTGGCTGTAATATCTGTATACTCTTATACTCTGTGATCCCCGGCTGTAATGTCTGTATACTCTTTGTGAGGCACCGCCGGCATGATCCGCATGGCCGGGGTACATCACATGTAGGATCAGAGGATGATCCTGTGCACACTGGCCGGTTTTCCTGTGATGATAATACTGTGTGAACCAACCTGAACACAATGAGGTTTCATGAGACTAATGAGTGGCAGTGAGAGTGGGATGAGATCGAGGAGTCCATGAGGTATAGGATGTAATGAGTGAGTACTGACAACCCGGAACACAGGGAGTTAACCTGAGCTGTGTGACAGGCTGATTACAAGCAGCTGAGGGGGTGTGTCCATGTGGGAGTGGCTGGCACGATAAGAGCCGGCCACCTGAGTGATTGAGAGATTGATTCTGGAGGCTGAGATTGATCCTGGAAGCTGAGATTGATTCTGGAGGCTGAGATTGATCCTGGAAGCTGAGATTGATTCAGATGGAAGCTGAGACCAGCCGAGTGCAGAGCAGTCTAGAGGCTCTGAGAACATGACGGGAGCATGCTAGCTCCATGCCGGTGCCAAGGTCCGTGGTCGTGTCCGCACCTGGAGGGGGAAGCCGTGGTTGACCCGTGGACGCTAGACCGGACGTGGTTCACCTCACGTCCGGGAAGGAGCCTGTGGCGATGCCTGGTGGAACCTGGGACACAGGTAGCAAGACCCGGACCCGTGCCCGGTAAGAAAGCAGTTCCCGAGCGATAGTGTGAACTGTGCACCTTGTGTGTGTAAATCATGTTAGGCGAGTATAGATCGCCCTTGGGACCGACTCAGTGGAGTCCGTTAAAGGTCCTGATGAACCGGAATGTATGTAGCCTTTGGAGGCAATTGTATGTAGAATGCCAGGCGGGCATAGACCGCCTTTAGGTCCGAGTCAGAGTGCTCAGTTAAAGGACCTGATGAAACAATGTGTTTAACTATGTGTATGAGGGCTTAGATAATGGCCCTGAATGAGAGATGATGACCTATGTAAAACCCATGTATAATCATGTGGAGAGACAGTGACCCAGCTGGTATGGATGATGTTGGAGGCGTTCCGTCCTTGGGACGAGAGGGAGGCTTGCCCTGCTGCATGCAGAGGGTACCTGATCCCTCAACCACGACCTCTAATGGTGTGGGTGTGCCTGTGGTGCCAGAGACAGGGGTAATAGGGCTCCTAGTAGGTATCGGATGTGGTTCCCGTGTACTATGGTTTGCCAATCCCTGTAATGGGCCGTGGAGGGGCCACAGTCCATGGATGTGGGCTGTGAGCAGGTGTGTGATCCATGGACGTTTGAATGATGGATCACATACGGTGTGTAAGGTCCCGGTCAGGCAGGATTCCTGACTACGGGTGAATGTATATCATCATGCTGGGGTGACTAAAGCCAGGCAGCAGGTACCGCCATTGGGACCCACAGGGCCCGTTGAGGCGTATGTAACGAAGGTCAGAAGCAGGGGTTAGAAGGGCTCCCGTACTGGGTAACGCGTGGTTAGGCCGGAGGCCGCAGCCCCACGGGTTACTAGGGTTTGCCAATCCCTGTTATGAACCCAGAAGGGTCATCATCGTACTGTAACTTATGTATAGTGTAAGTAGGCCGGAGGCCGTAGCCACCATGGGAGTTGTTGGTAGAGCTCCAATGGGGACAGAGATGGTTACAGGTCCCGGGTTACTATAAAACGTTATGTGCAATATAAGTGTTATGTGATGTTAAATGTAAATGTATGGTGTATTTATGTAAAGTGTTGTTAATCAATGTGATATGTGTCAAACATGCTACCCGGGTTATGTGATTAATATGTGAAAATAAACGGGTAGACATTGGTTAACCTTATAAACACGTGTTCTTGTCGTTTTGCAAGCGGGTTCCCCGGTTGCTACCTCACATCTTATATTCTGTGATCCCCAGCTGTAATGTCTGTATACTCTTATATTCTGCGATCTCCAGCTGCAATATTTGTATACTTCTATATTCTGTGATCCACGTCATGGGAACTTTTTTTTTTTAACACATCTAATTGTGGAACTTATTTTTATTCTAAGATCTTTTACTTAAAATGTACAATTGTTCGTGGTACAACCCTTTAAGGACTACAACTCTGTACACCATGTAGTGGCCATTCTTGGTACTGCAGTTATTCTTCCTTCTATCTGTCCCCTAACTCCTGCTAATATACCAAATGTGTGATATAAAGAAGTTTTTAAATTGTCTTTTCAGGGAGGAAGTAGACAATTTCTAGTGCCACCTATTGAAAGTAGCAATCCTAAAAGTCAAATTTGACCCTTTAACGAGCCTTTCAATATGATTTAGGAATATGGCATATCAGAACCCCAATCTGCTGGCATACATTTCGAGGTGATTGCCCCTCCCTCATCAGTGCAAAGTATGGGATCTGATATGGCTCTATGAGGAGCTATGATGAGGTCAAAGTAATAGCTTGACCTCGATAAAGAAGTTTGTGACAAATGGAAAGGACTATGACAGCAGGAGCAGACTACACATTGTTATGTGCTACCATGGAGGCACACGATTCTGCATAGCTGCTGTAAACACAAAACAAATTAATTAATTAAGACCATTTGCAAGGTAGATTCTCTTTTTCATTATGATAATAATCTTTATTTATATAGCGCCAACATATTCCGCAACGCTTCACAATTCAGAGGTCCATATACAAACAGTCATAAGTAACGGTTATAGAAATTAAAGCAAAAATAATAACAACGCTGCTCATAAGAGCTTACAATCTACAATGAGGTGGGGGTGACCCAAAGTACAGGGGCTTATTTACAATGATGGTCCAGCCATCTTAAGGAAATGGCGAATAGATAAGAGCTGCATGAGTGGCCACCATTCAATCTTTGTAATACTTTTGGGTCTGGTGGAGCGGATAGGCTATGTCTAAATTACTTTGCCTAGGGAGCATGATAGGCCGCTCTAAAAAGATGTGTTTTTATGGAGCGCCTGAAACTATGTAAGTTGTGGATAGTCCTAATTTCTTGCAGTAGAGCATTCCAGAGAATTGGTGCAGCTCAAGAGAAGTCTCGGATCCAGGAGTGGGAGGATCATATTAATGCAGAAGTGAGTTTATAGTCACTTCCAGAACGCAGAGAACGGGTGGGGTGATAGACAGAGATGAGGGTGGCGAAGTAGGGAGGTGAGATGCTGTGAAGGGCTTTGTGGGTGAGAACAAGCAGTTTGAACTAGATACTATATAGTGTATGGGTAACCAGTGCAATGACTGGCACAGAGCAACTCCTATAATGTATAGGCAGCCAGTGCAATGACTGGCACAGAGCGGATCCTATAGTGTATGGGCAGCCAGTGCAATGTCTGGCACAGAGCAGATCCTATAATGTATAGGCAGCCAGTACAATGACTGGCACAGAGCGGATCCTATAGTGTATGGGCAACCAGTGCAATGACTGGCACAGAGCAGATCCTATAATGTATGGGCAGCCAGTGCAATGACTGGCACAGAGGGGATCCTATAATGTATGGGCAACCAGTGCAATGACTGGCACAGAGCAGATCCTATAATATATGGGCAGCCAGTACAATGACTGCCACAGAACAGATCCTAAAATGTATGGGCAGCCAGTGCAATGACTGGCACAGAGCATATCCTATAATGTATTAGTAGCCAGTACAATGACTAGCACAGAGCGAATCCTATAATGTATGGGCAGCCAGTGCAATGATTGGCACAGAGCAGATCCTATAATGTATGAGTAGCCAGTACAATGACTGCCACAGAGCGAATCTTATAATGTATGGGCAGCCAGTGCAATGATTGGCACAGAGCAGATCCTATAATATATGGGCAGCCAGTACAATGACTGGCACAGAGCGGATCCTATAGTGTATGGGCAGCCAGTGCAATGACTGGCACAGAGCAGATCCTATAGTGTATGGGCAGCCAGTGCAATGACTGGCACAGAGCAGATCCTATAATGTATGGGCAGCCAGTGCAATGACTGGCACAGAGCAGATCCTATAGTGTATGGGCAGCCAGTGCAATGACTGGCACAGAGCAGATCCTATAGTGTATGGGCAGCCAGTGCAATGACTGGCACAGAGCAGATCCTATAATGTATGGGCAGCCAGTACAATGACTGGCACAGAGCAGATCCTATAATGTATGGGCAGCCAGTACAATGACTGGCACAGAGCGAATCCTATAATATATGGGCAACCAGTGCAATGACTGGCACAGAGCGGATCCTATAGTGTATGGGCAGCCAGTGCAATGACTGGCACAGAGCAGATCCTATAGTGTATGGGCAGCCAGTGTAATGACTGGCACAGAGCAGATCCTATAGTGTATGGGCAGCCAGTGCAATGACTGGGACAGAGCAGATCCTATAGTGTATGGGCAGCCAGTGCAATGACTGGCACAGAGCAGATCCTATAATGTATGGGCAGCCAGTGCAATGACTGGCACAGAGCAGATCCTATAATGTATGGGCAGCCAGTACAATGACTGGCACAGAGCAGATCCTATAATATATGGGCAACCAGTACAATGACTGGCACAGAGCGAATCCTATAATATATGGGCAGCCCGTGCAATGACTGGAACACAGCAGGAGCATCCGAGTAGCAGTTAGCCAGATAGGTGACCCTGGTTGCAGCATTAAGGATGGACTGGAGAGGGGGGAGTCTAGTGAGGGGGAGGCCAATTAATAGAGAATTACATTGAAGATGCATGGAGCAATTAATAAAAATATATTGCAAATGTGAACATGGCGCGTGCCAGCATGTATTTGTATCGGATTGTTGAGCCTTTCTTTTATATAACTAATTAGCACCTCACCAGAATCGACACTTCTCAGCTTTACAAGGGATACTGTAAATGTGACACTAAGGAGAGGTAATAAAACAGATGTGAAATGTGGCGCGTGTTGTCAAGACAAATTAAGTAGGGCAGCTTATATAGAGGGAGAACTAGATGTAATATGGTCACAAAGTATCAGTATTTGAACTATGCTCCCAGTTACAAACATCAGAGCGGCGCGGTATCCGGCAGCCGGGCTCCTCTGGGGTATTTTATGGTAGCTGCAGTCTTCACTTTGATGTGGAAAATCACAGTGCACTCAGCAAAAATACTCCTGCGAAGTACAGGCTCTGGTGATACTGAAAATGCAGAATGAGGATGGCATGGAGCCAATTATCACAGGTTACTGTGTATTCTGTATTAGGAGAATGATTCATTTTATCTCTAACGAGGATTACAGCAGCCGTTCTAATATATCATTTTATTTCGTACAATTATCTGGCCTCATATGCCCTAAAAGCCATAGGTTCCAAAATTATAGACTGTGAGCCCTCGCGGACAGGGTCCTCTCCCCTCCTATACCTGCACGTCTCGATTGTGCATACATATTGTATTTGTCCTCGTCCATGGAATCTAATGGTGCTATATAAATAAATAATAATAATACTGTAATTATAGCCAGAAGACAAGAAAGATGTATTTCAATCTTAATCATCTAGGTACATATTTAAATTATCCAAATAATATTATTAATATTATTATTTATTATTATAGTGACATTTATTCCATGGTGCTTTACAATTTGAAAAAGGGTCATACATAGACAAGAACAATAATTATGAGCAATGCAAGGCTCACACAGGTACAGGAGGAGAAAGGACACTGCCCAGAAGGGTTTTCAGTCCTTAAGGGATGGAGGGGTGAGGATACAGTACTGGAGGGGAGAGGACCCTGCTCATGAGGGCTCACAGTCTAAAAGGGATGGGTGAGGATACAGTAGGTGAGGAGAGAGGACCTGCCCATGAGGGCTCACAGTCTACAAGGGATGGGTGAGGATACAGTAGGTGAGGAGAGAGGACCCTGCCCATGAGGGCTCACAGTCTACAAGGGATGGGTGAGGATACAGTAGGTGAGGAGAGAGGAACCTGCCCATGAGGGCTCACAGTCTACAAGGGATGGGTGAGAATACAGTAGGTGAGGAGAGAGGACCCTGCCGCGAGGGCTCACAGTCTACAAGGGATGGGTGAGGATACAGTAGGTGAGGAGAGAGGACCCGACCCACAAGGGCTCACAGTCTACAAGGGATGGGTGAGAATACAGTAGGTGAGGAGAGAGGACCCTGCCCATGAGGGCTCACAATCTACAAGGGATGGGTGAGGATACAGTAGGGGAGGAGAGAGGACCCTGCCCGCGAGGGCTCACAGTCTACAAAGGATGGGTGAGGATGCAGTAGGTGAGGAGAGAGGACCCTGCCCACGAGGGCTCACAGTCTACAAGGGATTGGTGAGGATACAGTAGGTGAGGAGAGAGGACCCTGCCCATGAGGGCTCACAGTCTACAAGGGATGGGTGGGGATACAGTAGGTGATGATAGAGCTGGTTGTGCAGCAATTTAGTGGTCCTGCGGCAGTTTAGTGAACTGAGGGTAACTGCAGGTTGTAGGCTTGTCAGTAGAGGTGAGTCTTCGGGTTCCTTTTGAAGGTTTTCAGGGTAGGCAAGAGTCTGATGTGTTGGGGCAGAGAGTTCCAGAGTATGGGGGAAGCACGGGAGAAGTCTTGTATGCAGTTCTGGGAAGAAGAGATCAGAGCGGAATAGAGAAGGAGATCTTGTGAGGATCGGAGGTTGCGTGTAGGTATGTACCGGAAGACTATGTCACAGATATATGGAGGGGACAGGTTGTGGATGGCTTTGTATGTCATGATTAGGGCTTTGAACTGGTGCCTCTGGTCAATGGGAAGCCAGTGAATGGCTTGGCAGACAGGAGAGGCCGGGAATAGAGGGGGACAGGTGCATTAGTCAGCAGCAGAGTTTAGGATAGATTGGAGGTGTGCAAGACAGCTAGAAGAGAGGCCAGACCAGACAACAAGAGGTTGCAATAGTTGAGGCGGGAGATAATGAGAGCATGCACGAGTGTTGTCCACTTTGTCCAAATACATTTACATTTTCCAATATTGTAGGGTTCTTGAGATATGACAAAATATTGTTTACTTGTTTCTCCACTCTAAATATATGACTGTTTCCTGCAGTTGATGTTATCCATCAGTGTATGCCGTGATTGCACAGTATAAGCAGTGTATTTACTCTTATTATGGCCAGGATCTAAGGAACACACAATAGCTCCCTGACTGGTCTCTTTATTTCAGTATAGGTCTATAGGATGGCAGCCAGCATGTTCTGTATCTCCAGAGTTTGATTCTTCCCCTCTGTAATTCTGTCAAAGGAATTCTAAGTATCTGTGTCAGTGGAGCCGGCCCTTGTATGTGTTACATCTGATCACTGATCGCTTCAGAAGCAGGACCTGCAGCAATCACATGGTTGTTTCTACGTCTTTAATACTGTAGGGGTTCCTACAAGAGCACCTGAAATTGTGTCCATGTTTTCTAAACCATTTCACTGGGAAAGGATAACATGTCTAATTAAGAAGACCCCTAACCTGGGGTAGGGAGACTTCTAGGCCTTGGGAAATAAACTATGGAAATAGCCTCTTAGGACAATAAAAAGGTCTCTAGTGACTCCATTGGAAATAGAAATCCTAAAAATCCATATCGATCCTTCAAAAATCCATGCCACAAAACTTAGGATATAAAGGCTAACCAGAATCACATGTGAAACATGTCCTAATATGTGTCAGTCCTGAGCCCTCTGAAGACCACCATGATCTTTTCATGGCCATCAGGTTTCTCATTGTCTCTCACATATATCCTTTGTCTACTCTTCTTACTGGTTAGTTGACCTTTATATACAATCATTAAGGCTGCCTTCACATTTGCGTATGGGAAGGCAGCGTATGCTGCGTTCCCATACGCAGGCAAGCGCATGCGCACTGCGGTTCCTATGTTTAACATAGGAACGCATAGTGCTTGCTGTGTTCGGGTGCGGATGCGGACGATATCTGCTCCTTCCGGTGTCCAGCGTCCGCACCCGGGACACAGCATGTTGCATTTTTTGGGCGCTCGGGGACCTTGGAAAATCAGCAAGCGTCCCCAAGCGCACAAAAAAAGCATTGGTGTCAATGGGTCCGCAGTGTTCTGTGCTTGACAGCGCAGGAGAACGCTGCAGACCCATTGAAAAATCTCCCGGTGGCCGCCGGTGATGTCACAGGAGATCACCGACGGCCACCGGGAGATCAGCTCAGCCTCTAATGTTCTCCTCCTCCCCGCTGCCGGTAATCTCCTAGTGATGTCGGCGGGGAGAAACAGCTGATGTGACAGCGGTTTGAATCTTCCCGCGCTGACATCTCCTCTCAGTGTCGGCGCGGGAGATTCAAACAGCTGTCAAATCAGCCGTTTCTCCCCGCTGACATGTCCCGGAGCTTACCGGCGGCGGGGAGGAGGAGATCTCCGGCGCTGATCTCCGCCTCCGGCCCGCCCCCGGACACGTCCGATTGGCTGGCCGGGCTCCACAGTGATGTGTCCGCAGGCGGACATTATCCGCTGCGGACACATCAAATGACATTGCTTTTGACTGCGTTTGTGTCTGCATGCCATCAGCATGCAGACACAAACGCTAATGTGAAGGCAGCCTAAGCTCTCTTTTTTACTGTATCCCTTTAAAAAGTATTCTTACCCTGTGGACTTTACTCGCACAAACAAGTGTATTTTATTAGGATTTTAGGTAATAAGCAAACACCAAGTAGCAAGTGTTAATGAAGTTTAAAGGAAATAATAATATCTGGTTTTCTAAATATTTGAAAAATATCAATCTGAAAATTGTGACGTACATTTGTATTCAGCCCCAGCGAGTCAACACTTTGTAGGAGCACCTTTCACTGCAAATACTGCTGCAACTCTTTTGGGGGATGTCTCTACCGGCTTTCCTCATCTAGAGGCGGAAATTTTGGCTCATTCTTATTTGAAAAATACGGTAGCTCTAGGTCAGTGAGATGGAGGCGTCATTGAACAGCAATTTTCAAGCCTTGTCACAGATTCTCAATGGGATTTAGGTGAACATACATCCCAGTTTCAAGTCTTTTGCAGCCTCTAACAGGCTTTCCTCAAGAATTGCCCAGTATTTAGCTCCAAACATCATCCCATCAACTCTGACCAGCTTCCCTCTCTCTGCTGAAGAAATGCCTTCCCATAGTATAATTCTGCCACCATAACGTTTGATGGTGGGGATGGTGTTTTCAGGGCAATATGATGTGCAATGTTAGTTTTCCACCACCTATTGCGTTTTTCATTTAGCCTAAAAAGTTTTATTTTTCTTCTCCTCTGATAAAAGCACCTACTTCCACATGCTAGCTGTGTCCCCCACATGGCTTTTTGCAAACTGCAAACAGGTGTGATGATCTCCACACTTGACTGCTTTGACTTTTTTGTATGTTGCCATTTCTGTGTATGGCTGAGTTGTCAGTCTATGTTCGGAGTTATTCTTCATGCTGGTTCTGGGAAGGGTGGAATCACTCAGGTGTTTCTGCTTCCAGTGATTACTCTGCTTAAGTGTGCAGCTTTCCCAAGTTTGTTGCCAATTGTACACCCTGTATCAGGTGCTGTGTGGGCTCCTGTGCCATTATCCTGATGATCTCTATTATCTGACCCAAACTGACCATGGTTTCTCTTTTTCTGATTTTCTCACCGTTGGGACAGTTACCTGTTTATGCCTTTTGTTTATTCCCTGGATCCTAGTCTTGCCTTCCTGGAATCCCTGACTTTGGCTTGTGTTTTGACTACGTCTCTGGATTCCCGTGATGTACTGCGACCTCTCCTAGAACTGTCCCTGGATCTTATTTTGTTTGTCATGACTACGCACATTCTGTGTCCCCTTGTTACTGTAGTGACTAACATCAGAACAGGACTTCCTATGACTTGCTTTCAAAAATAACTTTCTTCTTGACACTTCCATAAAGGCCAGATTTATGGAGTATGCAACTAAAGGCAGAGACACACTTATGCCAGCTTCATGCGAGTGTCTCGCATCTCGCATGTGTCCATCCGGGCCCGCTCTTGCCTCCCTGAACGGGATTGTGGAGCTGATTGTGTTTCTGTGAAGCTCACCACTCCTGTTTAGAGGGAGGCGCTGGCCCAGGTGAGTCATGCGGGATGCATGCTAGATGCTTGCATGCATCTCGCATAGTGTGTTTCCACCCTAATAGTTGTCCTGTGAACAGATTCTCCCACCTGAGCTGTTCATCTCTGCAGCTCCTCCAGAGTGAACATGGGCCTCTTGTCTGCTTCTCTAATTAGTTCTCTCCTTAATTGGGGTATGGTTTGGGTGATCGACCATGTCTTGGTAGGTTTGCAGTTGTGCCATAATCCTTTAAATTTTCAGATGATGGATTGAGCAGTGTTCAGTGAAATGTTCAGAGCTTGAGTTATTTTTTTATAACCTAACCCTGCTTTACTTTTCTCCACAGCTTTATCCCTGACCTGTCAGTTGTGTTCCTTGGTTTTCATGATGCTGTTTGATCCCTAATGTTCTGAAACAAAAGTCTGATGCCTTCATAGAATAGTTGTTTACTAATTCGGTAACGTCTGCAGGCAATTGGTCACTCAGGATTTATTTAGGGCTATCAGACTGCAGAGAGCTGAATACAAATGCATGTCACAATTTTCAGATTTATATTTTTAAAATATTTAATAAACCATATAATTTTGTTTACACTTCACAATTATCAACCTTGTGATGGTATTTTACATAAAATCCTGATAAAATACATTTTAGTTTGGGGGGGGGTAACAAGAAAAAATGTGGAAAGCTTCACAGGGTATGAACATTTTTTTCAAAGGCACTGGATATCCTACTACATTGTTCTTTGCTTGCCTATCTCCCTTATCCTCCCCTCTTCTTCATTCATTTTCTCTTTCTCTCTTCCTTCACTTTTATCTTTTTTTCTTCTTTTGTGCTCTGTGATTTCTTTCCCTCTTCTCGTTAATGCCAGAGTTTTATTTCAGTCTGGCAAGAGCACTCCTGCCCATTATCTTCGAAGTACTATCTGACACAAAGCTCCAACCTACAGGCATAGTAAGGCCACTAACCTGATATACATCAGGTTCACCATTGCCACATTGGTAGTCCATGGCCTCCAGACCATAGCTCAGCGAACCTCCTATTACCTGTGCCATCCCTGATGCTTCGTGTGATGACTAGGAACAATCAACATGAAGTTGCTGGGTCCTACTAGTCAGAAAAGGCCTGGAAGATGCCATAGGTTATAGGTGGTTCACAGTGCTCTGGTCCGGTGGCCACTCTAGGGTCCTACAGAGCGTTTTGCTCAACTCTATTATTTAGATATGTGTATGCTCTTACTGCCAAATGGGGTCCCCAAGCACTTGTGAATAAAGTTGGCCTAACTCACTGTTGGATTGGCCAACCATAAGATGTATATGGGGCCTCTCCGCTCTCGCCCAACAGATGATGTAG
This sequence comes from Allobates femoralis, assembly GCA_033576535.1. NCBI lineage: Eukaryota > Metazoa > Chordata > Amphibia > Anura > Aromobatidae > Allobates > Allobates femoralis. The sequence continues at coordinate 214,806,419 of JARQOC010000011.1, read as the reverse complement.
AGGGAGAAAACGATTGGGCATTTTCTGTTCAATTGCTCGATCTTTTCGCTCAGGAGAGAGGAGATTTCTGGCTTCTCCCTTTCTTCCTATTAGGCCACAGTCCCACTTGCAAAAGACTCTCCGAGTCTTGGCAAGTCTTGCATTAGCATCACCTAGCATGGCTGCCTCTTACCTGGACAGCCGCATGTATTTCTATGGAGCTGCACTCTCCTGACCGGGAAGTGGGCGACCGTGTTGGGTGATGCTGATGCTACACTCGTTGAGTCTCTCGCAAGTGGGACCGCGGCCTTAACAACATGAAGACTTGGCAAATGAACGAGTTGAGAGGGTTAACTGTCAGCCTAATGATGGTTACAGTAAACTCACAGGTATCTAAGGTTTATGGTCACTTCAAGATGATTGTGGCAGATTGGCCAAAGTAACTGGCACCAGTGGCCATCATAGACAGAGGTGGACCCTGTGCAAGAATAATATATGGGTCCCTTGCAGTCCAGTAGCCCATCATAATGTATACTTCCACCTAGTTTGGAGCTGGAAATGGGCCCCCTTACCTCTTGGTCCCCTGTGTAGTTGCATGGGTTGCAGCAATAGTATGTCCGCCCCTGACTGGCACACAATATATGTGACCACGTACAGTTCACTTGCATAGAGTATAATGTAGTGATATGTCTGTAACTTTCCATTGTTTCCTACAGCCCCTTTATAGCAGGACGCTATAAATATAAACCATGCCTCTCCAAAGATCGATAGAGCTATTACATGATTAATGTGTCGTGTTATTAATATGAGTTTAATCGTCCATCTATTGATTTACGACGACCATTCTGGTTGTGTTTAGACTCGTTCTACCTGAGTTGTGGCTTTGAAATGGGAAAGCAAAGTAGTTGTATGGCATGGGTATTTTTAGTTCATGCCTTAATAAAGGAAATATTTTGGTCTTAAAGGGATTGTCTGGGAGTACAAGACTAATAATAGAGTAATAGTAACATGATGAACATGCTAGTAATGGAAAAGGCAGAAATGTACTCATCATTCTTTATAATAATGATGCCCAGGCTGCCATCATACCCATTGGTCGTGTAACCATGTAGATCATATAATGGCCCATGTTCCGTATGCCATACTCCTGCACGATAAACAAAAATTGCATTTGCTAAATTATAGTTTTAACGGCGTGGCCCCTCCCTATATTATGGATCTTCATTGAGGAAGATCATGTTGGCAGCACCTGGGATCAGATGTTAGATGGATTGGAACCAATGTAAAAATGCTTGGAACAATATACAGGGTGGGCCATTTATATGGGTGCACCTACATAAAATGGGAAAGGTTGGTGAGATCAACTTCCTGTTTGTGACACATTAGTATATGGGAGGGGGAAAACTTTTCCAGATGGGTGGTGACCATGGTGGCCATTATGAAATTGGCCATTTTGGATCCAACTTTATTTTTTTCAATGGGAAGAGGATCATATGACACATCAAACCTATTGAGAATTTCATAAGAAAAACAATGGTATGCTTGGTTTTAACGAAACTTTATTCTTTCATGAGTTATTTACTAGTTTATGACCACTTATAAAATGTGTTCAAAGCGCTGCCCATTGTGTTGGATTGTCTTCTCCCATTCTTCACACACTGATAGCAACACTGCAGAAGAAATGCTAGCACAGGCTTCCAGGATCTGGTGTTTCAGATGCTGCACATCTCGTATCTTCACAATATAGACAATTGTCTTCAGATGAGGAAGGAGGCAAACGTTTTTGTGAATGGTGAAAAACCAGCGCAATTGGTCTGACACCCACAGTGGATAGATCCCTCCAAGACTGTGGGAACACAAACATTGATGGTATGGTGTGGTATATGGGGTACAAAGATAGTGGGGCCATTCTTCATTAATAGAAACCTCAATGTCACTGGATATCTGAATCATGTAGCAATTTCAGATATCCAGTGGCATTGAGGTTTCCATTGATGAAGAATGGCCCCACTATCTTTGTACCCCATATACCACACCATACCATCAATTGTTGTGTTCCCACAGTCATGGAGGGATCTCTCCACTGTGGGTTAGTGTCAGACCAATAGCGGGGGTTTTGTTTGGTACCTTCACCATTCACAAAAATGTTTGCCTCATCTGAAGGCAATTGTCTATGCTGTGAAGATACGAGATGTGCAGCATCTGGAACAATGGATCCTGGAAGCCTGGGCTAGCATTTCTTCTGCGGTGTGGCTATCAGTATGTGAAGAGTGGGAGAAGACAATCCAACACAATGGGCAGCACTTTGAACATATTGAAAGAATAAAGTTACGTTAAAACCAAGCACACCATTGTTTTTCGTGTGAAATTCTCAATAAGTTTGATATGTCACATGACCCTCTTCCCATTAAAAAAAGTTAGCTCCAAAATGGCCGACTTCAAAATGGCCGCCATGGTCACCACCCATCTGGAAAAGTTTCCCCCCTCCCATATTCTAATGTGCCTCAAACACGAAGTTGATCTCACCAACCATTCCCATTTTATTTAGGTGCATCCATATTAATGGCCCACCCTGTATATTGCTCCAATGGAATGAATGTGTTTGTTGCAATCTCCGATCCTTGAGAGTCCCTGTTGGCTTGCGTTGTTAGATTAGGAGCTGGACCTCCTATATGAGGGAGACATGATGCACCACATTGCTAAATGCACTTTGAGATTGGTAAATTCATCGCACTTCCGGGTAGCTCCAGGTGTCGATTAATATGACAGATTGATAGGATTCCATACAAGATATCATATTTTCCTAAATATGGTTGAGACACTTGGAGCGTAATGACAGCGACAGCTGAGAATGTTCTGTCAGACTGATCCTGGCCGGGTGATGATCCTACATTCGTCTATTCTCACTCCCCAGACTGAATGTATAATGTGGACAAACGTTCTGCTAAGGTGATCTCCTTCCTAAATAGTCCAGTTTTCCTTCTTTTTTGCATTTTTTATTCACTTTTGAACCATAATCTCCAGTAAAAATTAGTATGAACGAGAAGTTTTCTTTTTTTTTTTTTAATCTGTTATCAGGTTTCTTCTATTCCTACTTATAGGGTGCCGCCTCTGTTGCAAGGCAGGGCAAGAGATTGACAGGATAGCAAATAGTACCTACCTTGCATAGGCTGCCTTATTTTACTGTGTGAACTTCTATGATTTTGTGTTGTATGTCTATCATGGTTTTCTATTTTAAATTATTCTAATAAAATAATGACTTTTTACGTTTTTTTTCTTCGGTATAACTTTGACCATCCCTTATATGCTAGATTTTGGTGATTAGTAATCTTGGGGAGGACCAGGGATAGTCTAGGGACCCCCAGCATGAGGGTCAGTTCAGGTGCCCTGATTCCTTTGCTTCCCTACACTCACAGTGAGACAGATGGTGAATAAAAATGTCTTCATCTTCTCTTCGATGTTTTCCATGCACTGATTGACTTGTATGGCCAAGTGTGATCTGATAATCGTCTCCAACTTGGACATGCTGCAATCATTTTCCTTGAACCAACTCAGTCCAAGGTAAAAAATCTGACTTCTGCACGGCCCCATAGAATAACATTGTTCCGTGTATGATCCGAGATGGTCATGTCATATGGTCATGCAGACAGGGTCGGGGGAGCATTGATGGAACCACCTGAGATTGCACCTGTATGCTATCAGCCAGTTGACACCTGTTTGCTGGTCTTACTTTATTTTGTACTAGTTGGGAGCCCGATGCACATGCATCGGGATTCTAGAAGGGCGAGTCTCAGACTCGCAATGGTCGCTGCGCGAGTCGACTGAGAACTGCCAATGCTTCGAGCGTATCCACATGACCACGCCGACTCGCATTGCGAGTGGACTCAGAAGGGGCAAAAAACCCATTCGCAATTATATAATAAATACCCTTACCTACTGTATCCTCACCCATCCCTTGTAGACTGTGAACCCTCGTGGGCAGGCTCCTCTCTCCTCACCTACTGTATCCTCACCCATCCCTTGAAGACTGCAAGCCCTCGTGCGCAGTGTCCTCTCTCCTCACCTACTGTATCCTCACCCATCCCTTGTAGACTGTGAACCCTCGTAGGCAGGGTCCTCCTCTCCTACTGTATCCTCACCTATCCCTTGTAGACTGTGATCCCTAGTGGGCAGGCTCCTCTCTCCTCATCTACTGTATCCTCACCCATCCCTTGTAGACTGTGAGCCCTCGTGTGCAGGGTCCTCCTCTCCTACTGTATCCTCACCCATCTCTTGTAGACTGTGAGCCCTCATGGACAGGGTCCTCTCTTCTCACTTACTGTATCCTCACCCACCTCACCCATCCTTGTAGACTGTGAGCCTCACAGGCAGGGTTCTCCTCTCCTACTGTATCCTCACCCATCCCTTGTAGACTGTGAGCCCTCGTGTGCAGGGTCCTCCTCTCCTACTGTATCCTCACCCATCTCGTAGACTGTGAGCCCTCGTGGACAGGGTCCTCTCTTCTCACTTACTGTATCCTCACCCATCCTTGTAGACTGTGAGCCTCACAGGCAGGGTTCTCCTCTCCTACTGTACCCTCACCCATCCCTTGTAGACTGTGAGCCCTCGCAGGCATGGTCTTTTCTCCTCACCTACTGTATCCTCACCCATTCCTTGTATACTGTGAGCCCTCGCTAGCTGGGTCCTCTCCCCTCACTTACTGTATCCTCACCCATCCCTTGTAGGCTGTGAGCCCTCGTGTGCAGGGTCCTCTCTCCTCACCCATTCCTTGTATACTGTGAGCCCTCGCTAGCTGGGTCCTCTCCCCTCACTTACTGTATCCTCACCCATCCCTTGTAGGCTGTGAGCCCTCGCCGGTAGAGTTCTCTCTCCTCCTGTACCTGTGTGTGACTTGTATTAGAATAAATGGCGCTATAATAATAATTGATAACAATAATGTCTACAAGGCCTAGCATCTTCACTGCAGACAGATTTTACCCATGAATTGATAATTTTGATTAAAAAAAGTGAATCAGTCCAGGTGGAGAAAGAAGCAGATTTTTCTAATAGGATATATTACAAGGTCTCTTATTTTCAGGTGCACTATTAATTTACGGGGAAAAAATTGATAAAATTGACGGTTACTCTTTAAACCTGATGGCCGCTACATAATCCATGCTTTATTGAAAGCCATTTAATGTTAGAATAGAATTAATCTCAGCCTGTTATCCCATCATGGTAACCTCCGCGTTCACTGACTTATTTTCTATACGGGCAGGAATCAGTTGTTGGAGATCTGTAATTATGATATGTGTTGCCAAAGCAAAGCATTGCATTACTGAAACGCTTAGCTACCATTTACACTGCGCCGGGCACAAATGGATCTCCATTGTTGACCTTGTCTAAAGTATCATGTTTAGAAGGCTCCGGCATTGTCTGCCTCTTCCACATCATTTACCAAACTGTTTAGTTTGTTGTCAATTGATAGAATTCAGCCATGACGTGGTCATTATTTCAATGTGTACACCGACTCAGCAAGATACCGTGGCCCGGCCGCAGGGTCTACCGAGAGGGTTTGTCAATTGATGATTGTGCCTCCGGTACAGGATGTCCTGTTTATTCTGTTCTCCGAGCTCCGGTCTCAATAAAACCATTTTAACTTTTATAATTAGAGAATAATCACAAGTCTAAACACATAAACATGACCTGGTTTGTTCTTTGTGTCTTGTGCAGTGGAAAAAGAACTGGACGATCCGGAGGAGTCGGGCGCTACATCAGATGATGCCAAAGTCTCCTTTCACGTGGCATCGCCAACCCCTCGGAACACAGCAGCAGTGATATAAGTGCACTGGGTGCAGGGAGAAATTGTTACTGTCAATGTATATGGTATCTAAGAATTTGGTATTTTTTCTAGTCCAGGAGATAAATATATTGGAATCTTGGAAATGCGACAATAAAACTTAAAGGGAACCTGTCATTTCTCCAAATGCTATAAACCTACATATTGACCTCATATCTGCAGGGTAATACCATTCTTAGGGTACCTTTACACGCCGCTACTGGCGGGTGGCTACAACCGGGTACATGCGAGAATTGTATCTTGCACCGCCAATTCAACCCGTGGTAGCGGCGTGTGAAGACGGTTGTAGCCACCCGCCAGTAGCGGCACCTGTTTCCGAGCACTGCCCTGAAACAGGTGGCTACCCAGGCGATTGTAGCGACCTGTATCGGCGTGTAAAGAAGCAACAGAAGGGATGTCTGGACACCAGGCTATGTACCTGGTCTGTACCTGGGGCGTGACACACCCTCCGGGAAACCACCCACCTTCAGCAATCATTGGAGGAAGCTCCTGCGTTACGATTGGTTGTTGCTGCATAGGGCGGCATATTTAAGGAGCTGACCAGTCACACTACACAATTGCTCGAGCGTCATGTATTAATCAGCCTCCTGCGATGCCTGGCCAATCATGATGTTATTGCTTTGTCCTATCAGCGTACGGACGTCTCGTACTCCACAATTGTGGCACGCCTATGTGTTGTCCCTGCTGCACCAGGTCCGCCCATATTAGCTTGCTGTAGCGGTGTGTAAATGAGGTAAGGTGCTCGGCAGAAGGTAACTTGGGACACCCGGCGGTGTATCTAGAGAGAGATGTAACCTACTGTAGCGCACCTTGTTGCGGCGTGTAAAGGTGGTGCGATTACCGTTTGTAACCGTTTGTGCGTGCTCGTGCACGTGAAGTATCCGGTTGTAGCCACCATCCAGTAGCGGCGTGTAAAGGTACCCTCAGGCTGCATACTCACGGTCCGGAGGAGCTGCGTATTGGACCGCAGCCACCGTGTGCGGCGGGTGCGGAGCGGCGTCTCCCTTCAGTCACCCGATGGGAGCCACTTCCGACTCGGACTAGGAGCGGACTGCCGGTAACCCGCACCACAGCTCCAAACATGCTGCAGGCGGGTTAAGCATAGTGAGGATCGGATTTCTTGAAATCCCATCCACTATGCTTATACTGTACTACGCAGCGTTTTGGACGCAGCGGCAAGACGCTGCGTCCAAAATGCTGCGTATACTGACCGTGGGCACACACCTTAGGGCTCACTCACACTAGCGTATAGTCTCTTTTGGAAGAGAATTGGATGTGATATACTGTCTACTCTTCTACGAGCGAGATCCGAGTGTCATTCACTGTGCTCCGATTCCCTCACGTGATAATCGGATTATAGGAGCGGAGAAAATGGAAAACTTAAGTTCTCCATTGACCTATGTCGGCATATATCAGGCTGCATTCCGATGCTTCACATGCAGACATAGACTTGAATGGGTGTGCGCCGTCCGATATATGCTACCAATTAAAAGTTTTTTTTCCTCGTGGCGAATCGGCATGAGAAAAAAATCACTTATCGGCACTGCCCCGTAGTATAGCATTGGGCTGAGGGTTGTCCTATAAAACAGATTGGTCTCAGCCATGTTGAACGCCAGTGTGGCCAAATCCTAAAACTGTGTCGTCACCACACTGAAAGTCTGGCTACTGGGAAGAAATTAAAGAGATTTTCCTCTACTAATGTGACGCCTTTTCATTTGTCCTAACACTTTCCCAATATACTTCTGCTACCTACCTGCTCCTGTAAACGGATCTCTAAGACGCTCGTAAATACCTTTATTGTTGTTGTAGCTTTGATCTTCTGATCTGGAGACCGGATTCAGACCAGCTGAGCAGGACACATCACTGGTGGGGGCGCGGCTGCCTCTCTTGTGAGTGACAGCAGTCTGGATACATCACTGGTGGGGGTGGAGCTGCCTCTCTGTGAGTGACAGCAGTCTGGGCCCATCACAGGTGGGGGTGGAGCTGCCTCTCTGTGTGTGACAGCAGTCTGGGCACATCACTGGTGGGGGCGGAGCTGCCTCTCTTGTGAGTGACAGCAGTCTGGGCACATATCTGGTGGGGGCAGAGCTGCCTCTCTGTGAGTGACAGCAGTCTGGGCACATCACTGGTGGGGGCGGAGCTGCCTCTCTGTGAGTGACAGCAGTCTGGGCACATCACTGGTGGGGGCGGGGCTGCCCCTGTGTGAGTGACAGCAGTCTGGGCACATCACTGGTGGGGGCGGAGCTGCCTCTCTGTGAGTGACAGCAGTCTGGGCACATCACTGGTGGGGGCGGGGCTGCCTCTCTGTGAGTGACAGCAGTCTGGGCACATCACTGGTGGGGGTGGAGCTGCCTCTCTGTGAGTGACAGCAGTCTGGGCACATCACTGGTGGGGGCGGAGCTGCCTCTCTGTGAGTGACAGCAGTCTGGGCACATCACTGGTGGGGGCGGGGCTGCCTCTCTGTGAGTGACAGCAGTCTGGGCACATCACTGGTGGGGGCGCGGCTGCCTCTCTGTGAGTGACAGCAGTCTGGGCACATCACTGGTGGGGGCGGAGCTGCCTCTCTGTGAGTGACAGCAGTCTGGGCACATCACTGGTGGGGGTGAGGCTGCCTCTCTGTGAGTGACAGCAGTCTGGGCACATCACTGGTGGGGGCGGAGCTGCCTCTCTGTGAGTGACAGCAGTCTGGGCACATCACTGGTGGGGGCGGAGCTGCCTCTCTGTGAGTGACAGCAGTCTGGGCACATCACTGGTGGGGGCGGAGCTGCCTCTCTGTGAGTGACAGCAGTCTGGGCACATCACTGGTGGGGGCGGAGCTGCCTCTCTGTGAGTGACAGCAGTCTGGGCACATCACTGGTGGGGGCGCGGCTGCCTTCTGTGAGTGACAGCAGTCTGGGCACATCACTGGTGGGGGCGCGGCTGCCTCTCTGTGAGTGACAGCAGTCTGGGCACATCACTGGTGGGGGCGCGGCTGCCTCTCTGTGAGTGACAGCAGTCTGGGCACATCATTGGTGGGGGTGGAGCTGCCTCTCTGTGAGTGACAGCAGTCTGGGCACATCACTGGTGGGGGCGCGGCTGCCTCTCTGTGAGTGACAGCAGTCTGGGCACATCACTGGTGGGGGCGCGGCTGCCTTCTGTGAGTGACAGCAGTCTGGGCACATCACTGGTGGGGGCGCGGCTGCCTCTCTGTGAGTGACAGCAGTCTGGGCACATCACTGGTGGGGGCGCGGCTGCCTCTCTGTGAGTGACAGCAGTCTGGGCACATCATTGGTGGGGGTGGAGCTGCCTCTCTGTGAGTGACAGCAGTCTGGGCACATCACTGGTGGGGGCGCGGCTGCCTCTCTGTGAGTGACAGCAGTCTGGGCACATCACTGGTGGGGGCGGAGCTGCCTCTCTGTGAGTGACAGCAGTCTGGGCACATCACTGGTGGGGGCGCGGCTGCCTCTCTGTGAGTGACAGCAGTCTGGGCACATCACTGGTGGGGGCGGAGCTGCCTCTCTTGTGAGTGACAGCAGTCTGGGCACATCACTGGTGGGGGCGGAGCTGCCTCTCTGTGTGTGACAGCAGTCTGGGCACATCATTGGTGGGGGTGGAGCTGCCTCTCTGTGAGTGACAGCAGTCTGGGCACATCACTGGTGGGGGCGCGGCTGCCTCTCTGTGAGTGACAGCAGTCTGGGCACATCACTGGTGGGGGCGGAGCTGCCTCTCTGTGAGTGACAGCAGTCTGGGCACATCACTGGTGGGGGTGGAGCTACCTCTCTGTGAGTGACAGCAGTCTGGGCACATCACTGGTGGGGGTGGAGCTGCCTCTCTGTGAGTGACAGCAGTCTGGGCACATCACCGGTGGGGGTGGAGCTGCCTCTCTGTGAGTGACAGCAGTCTGGGCACATCACCGGTGGGGGCGGAGCTGCCTCTCTGTGAGTGACAGCAATCTGGGCACATCACTGGTGGGGGCGGAGCTGCCTCTCTGTGAGTGACAGCAGTCTGGGCACATCACTGGTGGGGGCGGGGCTGCCCCTGTGTGAGTGACAGCAGTCTGGGCACATCTCTGGTGGGGGTGGAGCTGCCTCTCTGTGTGTGACAGCAGTCTGGGCACATCACTGGTGGGGGCGGAGCTGCCTCTCTGTGAGTGACAGCAGTCTGGGCACATCACTGGTGGGGGCGGAGCTGCCTCTCTGTGAGTGACAGCAGTCTGGGCACATCACTGGTGGGGGCGCGGCTGCCTCTCTGTGAGTGACAGCAGTCTGGGCACATCACTGGTGGGGGCGGAGCTGCCTCTCTGTGTGTGACAGCAGTCTGGGCATGCATGCCCACATTACACTTCACTCTCCTCTCAGCCCCCACAGTGACATTTCTTGCACAGATGGTCCGATTCTGGTCTCCAGATCAGAAGAGCAAAGCTACAGCAATAAAGGTATTTATGAGCCTCATGGCCACTTTACACGTCCCGATATCGGCGTCCAACTCCGACCAAAAGTCACGTGGTTCGTGCGTTGGACCCGATATCGTTCGTGCGTTGTATGGTGTAAAAGTCCAATACGATGCACGAACGATGTCAAACCGATATCGGGCATCAAATGAGCCTGCTCTCCAACAGCCCGATATTGGTTGGGCGTTGTGTCCGGCTCGTGCTGTGTAAAAGCCCAACTACGATGTGAAGTACAACTTCCCCTATCCTCTCCATTTTAAATGGTCGTTCCTGGGTCGGCCGTACAAGGGGGTGTACACATCGTAGTGGCGTTGCCTCCCGATATCGCGCTGTGTAACATCTCCTATGCGATCTTGGAATTCTGCCCAGAAAAAGCGGGCTCCCGCTGCGTTTTATCCAATATCGGACCGACGTTGGGACGTGTAAAGTGGCCATCAGAGAGATCCACTTACAGGAGCAGGGTAGGTAGTAGAAGTATATTGGGAAAGTGTTAGGACAAAAGAAAGGAGTTCATAGTTGTGGAAAACCTCTTTAACTTTATTCCTCCCCGGCAACCTCCGACTTTCATAGAAGTTCGGCTTCAGTCATTGCCTTGTAAATGGTGATCTTCAGCTGTAACCAGTCCCCGACGCTTAATGACAGCCTGCTCAGCACTCCATTTCTGATGTTTTTACCTGCAGGGATATACTGTATGTTGCTGACGGATGATTATGGCAATGGCTGTCTCCTTGCAAACATGGGCGAGTCAGTAAGGATAGAAGTCATCCAAATGATTGTGGGTTTTACTGACGTTAAAGTATTTCCTGACATGTTTGTTTTAGTAAAGATTGAAATGACAGTTCTGTACTATCTGCTTAGAGAGCTCCGCATTATCATATTCCTCTTATTCCTCTGGGAAATGTGTGAAGAGACTGTCAACCACATGTGACCATTCCGGCTGGTTGGACCACCTGACAGCGTGCAATCCGTGCCCATAGACTGTGTAGGACCAAGAGTGATGCCCATTTGTCAATCTATTTATGCATTTGCAGTGGACATAACACAGGAATGCAGAGGTATAAGAAAAAGGAGCAAAATTGTTATTCCCCGGGCAATACTTTTTAATAGATTACTAAAACAGATATGTCAGGGGACAGGTCAGGCTCTCACTAACTGAACTTTGAGCTGAGTCATTTGAGAATCCTGTTACTAGGCTCTACATTAACTTTCTGTGGGTCACATGTCCCACTGAGGATGTCTACACTTAAAACACCCTACGTTCATCTCTTAATCTGTAATTTTGGATAATCCATTAATCCAATTATATTAAATATTATCTGCTACTTAATCTTAAAATTGTCAGTTTTTCGGAACAACATAACCATAGGTAAATGATGAAGACTTACTGAAACATGCGACACATGGAATTGTCAGGTCAAAAATCATATGTAGCTGATATCATTTTCTAATTTCTCTAGTGAAGCTCTTTCTATTCATGTATTTCTTTATTATACTCCCCCTATCCTCTGTAATCTGCAAATAAAGAGATTCATTCCACCTGTCAATCACATTGAGTGATCACTTAGTTCCTTACTGCACACTCCCCATGGGATGAATATTCATGTAGTGACATCACTGCACTGCCCTCCTCTGCAAGCACACAAAGTGAAAATGAAAGCTGTTGTGAGACACAGAATACAGGGGGAGACAGGGAAATAGCTGTATGTGAAGGAGTGAATAATAAATGAACAATTACACGCTGAGGACTATTCAACACTGAAAGTAATGGACCGGACTAGTGAAGCTGCTGCCTGCTGGGTGGAAGGTGCTTATAGCAAGAGAACTACAGAAGGTACAGTAATGATTTTTACATGTTCTGAAAGGTCTGCCTGGGCCCTATTGAAGGGTACAATTAGTATCATACTGAAAAATGACCTGACAGTCACTTTAAAGGGAATTTCACTAGGATCAACCCTCCAGTATGATTGTTTGTTTTTTGCGGGACAAGTTGTACTTTAGAATGACACCATCCATTTTATTGTGGTGCATGGGAAAGTGGTAAAAAAAAAATTCCAAAAGCATTGAAATTACAAAAAAATGCAAATCCGCAATTTTGAGTTTTTTAAGCCATGTCAGGGCTTATTTTTTGCACCTTGAGCTGTTTTTACTGATACCATTTTTGGGTAGATGCGATGTTTTGATCGACTCTTATTGCAATAGTGTAGGGTCCAAAAAATGTTATTCTGGCATTTTGATTGTTACGTTGTTGACCGATCAAATTTATTCTATATTTTGGCAGATTGGACGTTTATGGACTTAGCAATACCAAATATTTATTTTTAATGTTGCAAAAGGGACTGGTTTAAATTTTTCATATTTTTAAAAGCCTTTTATTTTCACTTTTTACTGTATTTATTAGTCCCCTTACAGCTTTGAACAAATTAATATAACCAGGCACTCCATGAGTTAACAATGTGACTTTAATATAAAATAGTATGGACACGTTCACAAAATACGTTTCTGTCTAACAAAGACCTTCTTCAGTTTACCGATCCTGTAATGATAAACTGCAGGCGGGCAGAGTGGTGACCACCGCTGTCTGAAGATCAGACACCGCTCTGCTCGCCTGCAGTCTATCATTATATCATTACAGGACCGGTAAACTGAAGAAGGTCTTCTGTTAGACAGAAACGTATTTTCTGAACGTTTTCATACTATCTTTACATTAAAGTCACATTTGTTCAACTTATGGAGTGCCTGGTTATATTAATTTGCTAGTATGGATTTGGATCCATTCCTACCAGTGAACACAACAGATACCAGACGTGCCATATATTACCTAGACCAGGGGTAGGGAATACAAGGCCTCAAGGGCCGCCAACAGGTCATGTTTTCAGGATTTCCTTAGTATAGCACAGATTATAATATAATCACCTACACTTATGATGATTCTAACCCTTGTACAATGCTAAGGAAATACTGAAAACATGATCTGTTGGTGGCTCTTGAGGACTGGAGTTCCCCACCCCTGACCTATATAGTTGACATTGCGATCTTCTGATTGCTTGTGTTATACATAGCAGTGCATCAGCACTGTTATGTATCACTAAAATCAGTCTCCTGTATCCCCTGCCAGAGATTAACAGCAGGATTTAACATGTTAACTGCTCCATTCCACGCAAGTCTGATGGCTCAATATATCATCTTCCGGGAAAGATGTGGGCTCACACACCGAGCCCGCATCAAAGGCAGGGACACGATATATGATACAAGTTTGTCATATGTCATGATGAAGTTAACAGCTCATTTACATAGTATGAAAAGTGGGGATGACTCTGGAATAAAACATTGTGTCACCAACAGTCTGTGTATGGGGGTGTCGGTCAACTGGTCATCAGGAGAGATGTCATCAGACCGATTTTGGACTGTTGATCGTTTTGTTCTCCCAGAGGTAAGAGGCCAGCAAAGATATCTATTGATGGATTTCCCATAGAGAACACTTAAATACTCGGTCAAACAAGGGACCTGTGTATGGGAAAATTGGCTGATCGATCAGCCGAAGCATTGTTCAGCCAACACCCATCTAATGCTATATGGGGACCCTTACACTAGGTGCACACTACATTTGTGGTCATTGCTCAAGAGCTTTGCTCTCGAAAGTAGTCGCAGTCAGGATTGATGACTTAGGCCGGCTTCACACCACGGTTTTCATGATCCGGGGCTGTCTGGTGTGAACCGGACAGCCCCGGATCCGATTTCAGCCCCATAATTCCCTATGGGGCCGGATGGCATTGTTTGCCATCCGGTTTCCATCTGTCTGAGATCGGGAGAATTCGGGTTTTTCTCCTGGACACAAAATTGCAGGTTGCTGCGATTTTCTGTCCGGGGCAAAAATCTGAACAAATCGGACACTCCCGGATCCGGTGTGATTCGGCGTCCCCCTAACATGGGAGTCTATGGTGCCGATTGCACCAAATCCGACATAAAATCGGTCCGGCTCCCTGACGCCCGATACTGAGGCTCAGCGCTGGCACTGAACTTCAGCACCGTGGAGAGCTCCCCGCTGACATTTCAGGACCGTGGTTAGCTCCCTCTAGCTAGGATTTAGAATTTCAGCAGGGACAACTCCTGTAACCAGGACCAAAGGGCATATTTGCTCTCCGGTTCTGTTCTATCCGGGGCTGTCAGGTTCTGTCCGGTGCTTCCAGCAAAACACCGGACAGAACCTGATAGACCAAAACCGTGGTGTCAAGCTAGCCTTAGGCATCTGTCCATTGTTAAAGAGCATATGTGGCATGGTATATGTTTCTTTCAAGTGTCCCTCTATATAGGAAGCGCAGTCTGCTGCAGTAAAACAAGAATATAGGCGCATAACAGCCAGATGGAGGCCAAAAAGGCACAAGTTTGGCCTCCAACTGGTGAATGGTCATCTATGGGAATGTTACAACATACGTCAGGACAAGGTCTCATATTAGCTTAAATGTGTCTTTTTTCACAATTTATCCTCAAGTCCCCAGAGTTGATGTATAACTACATTAATGATACTGTAATTAGCAGTCCTGTGTGTTAATAACTGTACATGCCAAGTGTAATTAGTGGGTTAGATCAGAGCAAGATTTCAGCATGTATTACGTGTGACACAGACATCGCGACACAATACAAAGAGAACCACAGACCAGATTCATGGTAAAATCTTTATTTTTGTCAACAGCATATTGAAAATAAAACATTTCCCATACTGTACAACCTTTTCGTGTTTCCTTTGCTAGTTAAAGGCTTATCATTAAATTTTACAGAAATATCTATGATTGTCTGCAAGTTCAATCAGACTTACAGGGACTGCCAGGATTAGAAAACTGCCTTCATTCGAAAATGTCTTAAAACAGCGCCCCCGTTGCTTATAGGTCATCACTGGTATTGCAACTCATCCAGATTTAAATGGGAATGAGCTTTAATAGCTAAGATATCCTGAAAAATCGTACAGATATTCAATCCGAGACAATTTTCCAATCCTGGACAACCCCTTTGAAGGAATATCAGTAAGTTAACAATCAGCAGCAAAAGAAAACAATAGAAAACACCCAATTATGCAAGTAATAAATATATCTCTATCATAAATCATTTTATGGATGCAAAAATAAAGAGCTCAGTTTGCCTACTTATATAAAACAACGGCATGCCGCACATTGGCAACAAACGGGTGCTATGTTTTATGGGTGACATCAGCCTACACTGCCATTCATTACATACTACTCTGCCATTTAGGAGCATTGGAACATGACTGTCACACATGGGACTCATCAACCACTTCAGACCTTCATTATAAAGGGTATTTAGCTTAGAGAATGTATCCATGTAATGCAGATTGTGGGGGTATCCAAACCTACATCATTAACTATGAAAGCTCAGTGTCAGTATGGCCCTGTACACAGAAAGCATGACCGGGCACCCACTCATTTTGCCACCTGCACAATATACAGACAGACACCCTGATTCCAGTGATGTGTCACTTACTGAGCTGCTGTAGGTTTGATAAAATCACTGTTTTATCAGCAGGAGATTATCACGATAGGACTAGTTGTCTCGTGCTATGTAGTCCTCCATATTCATGAGCTCTGTATAACTTTGTTTGCACCACCTATTGGACAGCTTTCTTCTTGTGCACAGTGTACACAAAATCTGCCAATCAGTGGGCTGGGTGGGGTTACACAAAGCTCAGGACTACATGGCACGAGACAACTAGTCCTCTAATGATAATTTCCTGCTGATAAAATAGTGATTTCACAAACAGACCAGTAAGTAATATATCACTGGAATCAGGGGCTCTGCCTCTTTATCATGCTGCTCTCAGATGGGGTAGCAAAAACCAACCTGGTGACAGATTTGAATGATTACTTTAACGGTTGAGCCCTTACTGTAATTAAAATTCAGGATATCTTTTGATTATAGATAACTGAGTAGCAGGTATTTCATCAAAATAGGGTGTAACATAAGGCATTCACTATTTCAGTAAACCCTAAACAAGTGGCGGGGGCCTATTCTTTATTTTATGATGAATTTATGTTGTTATCCAGGTTTGGAAACAAGAATCTGCTTTTACTTTTCAGAAACAGCGCCACCGGTGTCCACAGGATGGGTCTGGTATTGCAGCCCAGCTCATTCATTATTAATGAGGATGAGATGAAATGTCATAAACTGTGGACAAGTGTAATATAAACAGATCCTTTTATTTCTTCTCTTACAGACTAAATACAATTTTGGATTATTGGATTAGCTATACACACTGTCCAATCTTCGGACCCTGATCCCCGTCACTGGTCCAGTGGAAACTTTTGTAATATTCACTCACTCAGAATCTTTGACATAACATTAGGGTGGAAACACACTGTGTGAGATGCTAGCGAGCTTCTCGCATGCATCTCACATGACTCACCTGAATGGCCCCTGCCTCTCTGAATGGGGTGTGGAGCTCTATGGAAACACAATCAGCTCTACCCTCCCGTTCAGAGAGGCAGGGACCATTCCAGGTGAATCATGTGAGATGCATGCAGAAACTCACATGCAATTCACATGAGTGTATCTGTCCTTAGCAAGACTTCTGAACTACTTTTAGCCAGACATAATCTGCCTCCTAAAACGTAATCAGTGGGCCCCAATATCATGATGAAATCATGACATTACTTCCAAACAATTCTGTTACAGAATCTAAATATTAGGCTATCACTGACCATTATCTGCAATTTCTTATGTCGATACAGGACAAGGAAAGTCCAGGCTTGTTATTACGGGACTTAGAAACTTCAAGTAACCCATTGCTTGAATGGAATCTGTCAGCAGGTTTCTGCTACCTCGTCTGAGAGCAGCATGATGTAAGAAAAGAGATTCTTGATTCAATAATGTTAACTTCGATTACTGGGTGCAGCCGTTCTGATACAATCAAAGCATTTAGTTTTAGCAACACAGCAGAGCTCGTGTCCATCGGTTGTGGCATTGCTGCTTATCGCTGACCTGAAGTACAAGACACAACCCATTGGCAAGAGTGGCACTGTCACTCTGTAAATAATCTTAGAAAACCTCTTAAAGGGGAAATCTCAAGATTTTCCTTCAGGAGCGCACAGCTCCCTTTCCTCGCAGCTTCTCTCATAGGGAACAGTGCGTTCCTGAGTGACTGAACGTTCAGACCCACGGCATGGTCGCCCGCGCAGCAGGCCTAAACCGTGTGTTCTCCTATACTGCAAGCAAAGGCAGCTTCAGAAGAGCACAGTGGTGCTTAAAGGGAATCTGTCAGCAAGTTTCTGCTACCTCCTTTGACAGCATCATAATGTAGACAAAGAGACCCTGAATCCAACCATGTTTAACGTAGATAACTGGGTGCAGCCGCTCAAAGCATTTAGTTTTAGCCATGTAGAAGATTTGGGGTAGCTCTCCCGCCCAATCCAGGCTCTCTATAGAGATTGTACATTGACAGTGAGGTGTCAATCATAGCAGGGGGCGTGTTGGACTGCCCTGTGTGTGACATTTTAGTCCTGTAATAGTATTAAGTAAACAATAGCACAGAGCGTGATAAGAGACATAGTTGATTTTTTCTTGTTTAACCCTTACAGCATACTGCCTGTAGCTTCCATAGCAAGATCCTGCCAACAGATTCCCTTTAAGGAGGCGATCCAGCCAGATTCAGAGTGGCGCCTACAAGCTCCATAGAAAAGAGCTTGCAAGCACTGCTCTTCTATCCTAGAATGACTGATCAGAAACCTGTTCAATGACCAATAATAAAATTAAAAATGATTGAGAACGAAGAAACAAGTAAATAGCAAAATTGATTGATCTTACAAGCACTATGCAATTTTACTGATTTAATGTACTGAGAATAACCCTTTAAATGAGCGCAACAAAACAAACCTTATATGTTAATGCATGACATATGGTGGGTGTTGGGTGCGGTAAACTGCTTCTATCGTCCAGATGTGTAGTAAGAGGAGAACCATCCGTGGCCGGACTGCTGCAGTAATACATGTTATAATACCAGTGCTACATGCTAATAATCATACAAAACATTGCAAAAATAAAGTACAAATACATACAGCGCTCACATAAAAACAAACATTAAATGAGATATTAACAACCGAAAATTAAAGCATCTTATGTACAAAATATGAGTTACCCTTGTAGCCAGTGTTAAGTCAGAATTTAGTAGGGAAGGGTATACGGTAACTAATGGTACATGGTTAGATTTCTAGTACCGCAATCATGCAAATGGACTCGTCCTAATTTATGGGAAAAATGTATAGTTACTGATGAAGGGATATGGTGCAATGTCCCAGTGTTTAGTTATAATTAGGCCATGTTCACACAAGGCATTTAAAGGGACTCTGTCACCAGGTTTTTGCCATCCCATCTAACAGCAGCATTATGTAGACATAGAGACCCCGATTCCAGCGATGTGTCACTTACTGAGCTCCTTGTTGTCGTTTGATAAAATTACTGTTTTCTCTGCTGCAGATTTGGCAGTTCTTAAACATGACTGCCTGTAATGATACTCTCCAGTGATTTTATCAAAACTACACTGAGCAGCTCAGTAAGTGACACATCGTTGGAATCAGGATGTCTGTCTCTACATTATGCTGCTCTCAGATGAGATGGCAAAAACCTGGTGACAGAGTCCCTTTAATTCCCTGTGTGAACATAGCCTTACATTTCAGGAAAACATGGCCGATCACACAACTAGGAATCACCAGAGTCATTGAGGCTTCATATCTCTTCGTCCAAGTACATATGTAAATTATACAATTAGGTACACACCACTTTCATCCTATGCTGACATACATAGTATAATTTTTAACAGAACGGAATAATTTAATCCATTTCATCCTTTTTCCAATCCAATCCATTGAAATCTCCCACCCTGTTCCAAACAGAACTGTCCCTTTTAATGCAGACATGCATAAACCCGGTCTCTTAAGGTCCTATTTATGGGACAGTTTAAAGGGGTTGTCCAGTGTAGACTGTTAATTCTGCCATCACTCTATGTGACTACAGACTTATCAATCCTCCCTGCACTGTGCGTTGTAAGGACGGGTGACGGGTTTGTTTAAGAAGCCTATTTTTTGCCGTGGTTTGTTTTTGTCCACCATAATGTATTACATATGATGGAAACTGCGACTCATTTAACATTTTGTTCATAATGATGCAATGTTATGTTACGTGAGTTTATTGTCCAATGTAGTCCAGAGCCGGTGACGTTTAGTACTGTTGTTCAGGGTTAGGAGAACTTATTTGTGAGCCACTAGATGACATAGCCACATGATTTACGTTACTTGGGCCAAGCCATACCACCAAAACGTAGCTTACCATGGAGAAGCAAGTACCACATACATAAATACCAAAATAGGTCATCAATGTACCTGACAAAGGCTAAAACAGAGTCCTTCATCAGGTTGAATAACCCGGTAACATACATATTATATTGTGGGTTATATACTGTATGTATGTAGTCATATGACAGGAAAGCAGAAAAGGGGCACTGAAAAATACTGAAATACTAAAGCAGAAGATATATGCTTTTGTTTTATGCAAGAAAATGGGTTTAGATGGCTGGAAGTTAGTGGGGCGTGAGCGGGTTAAGTGGTAGACGGTTTGGCGTTGGTGGACGTGGCCTCGACATTTCATCAAGGGAACAAACGTTAATTTTTAAGTCCACATGGTCATGGACCTAATTATAATAGAAGCAGGGGTCTTGGGGTAAGAGCCCCAGATGGGAGGGGGCACGTAGCTCCCCCTTGCATGATTCATTATAGTGCAAGGATGGCCGCCTCACCAACTAGACTAGTGCGGCGGTGGGTCTACAACTTAGGACTTTCGAGGAGGTATTAGAGGATAGAATTAATAAGAAATGCAAGGCTATAATGAGCAACAATACACACTTGCTCTCTGAACTGTTTGCGAAGCAGAAGAGCACATTTAGCAAGCGTCTAATCCAACTAATGTGTAAAAAGGAAAGATACAGAAAATCGTTTGTTCCGACAGCTGTGGGGATGTTTAACAAATGTATAAGTGTAAAGCGTCCCAAGACTATGTGAAGTTCTGAGGGTATGGGGGGAATAGGTGAGGTACATGTACCAGTCTATCCACATCTGCTGTCCATATAGACTTATTTTGTAAAGTGTGAAATGTTCTTGATCTTTGTTCTGCTGCTGTAATACTGTAATTTCCTCCGGGATCAATAAAGTTTATCTTATCTTATGCTCACTAGTGAGCTTTAAGTGTATCCCTCTTCCAACCTAGGGGGTCTTACCCCCAGACCCCCGCTTCTATTATAGTCAGACTTAAAAGTTAGCACTCATTTGATTTGCGGAAGAAACCGCCAAGCCACACCCGCTGGCCACTAATCCACGTCCATCTGCATAAAACACGCCTACCAATCCGCCCTCCTGACTCTTGTCTGCCCATTCTGCAAGTATGCCCAAAATGGAGCCTTAAAAGATCCAAATAAGCCTCAGTATGGCTGTCTAGTAACATACATTGTAGAAAGTTTTTTTATATGTTTATTTGCAGTATTTAGTTGCATTAGTTGTAGTAGTATTGGTTGTAACCATATAATGTCCCTCCAGTTTACATAATTTCCAGAAATGAATAGCATAGTTTTGGTGGCCTCACAAACTTCATTATTGCTATATGATCCCCAAATCTCGTTTACCCCCACCGAAGATTATTTAGTCTAACTGTGCAATATGGAAGTATAGGTACTGGGCACCGAGTCACAGGGAATTTATAGTGCAAGCAATGTCGTCATCTTTGGATAGGTTTAAGTGCTGCTTAATAGACGGCCATTATTGTACGTGTCATCAGTCTCTTCTAAAGCACCCACGTCAGTGCATCCATATTGAACTACGTGTACAGCTATATAATAGCGAAATATTGTTCTTATGTCTAAGAAATGTTTTTTAGGGGTACAACAGATATATGGACTGCTGTACCCATGGTTGTAAAGAAGGGTAATTGAGAAACAGATGACCACTTGTATTACCAATGCCCTGTGCAAGGGGATGTTAACCATCAGATACAGTGGTGTGATAAAGTGTTTGCCCCTTCCTGATTTTTTATTCGTTTGCATGTTTCACATTTAAATGTTTCAGATCACTAAACAAATGAAAATATTAGACAAAGATAACACAAGTAAACACAAAGGGGAAAAATAAATCCAAACCTACAGGGCCCTGTGTGAAAGAGTGGTTGCCCCCTAAACCTAATAACTGGTGTTGGCAGTAACTGGCAATGAGACTTTTACAACGCTCTGGAGGAATTTTGGCCACTCATCTTTGCAGAATTGTTGTAATCCAGACACAATAAAAGGTTTCCAAGCATGAACTGACTTGTTAAGGTCATGTTCCAAGAGAGATGATGGGAGTGATGGTGTGCCAAGGTCCGCGCTGCTCTGGGTTAAAAAACTCACCAAGGAGCCAGACGACTTTTCATCCTGATTTATTCCTCCTACGCGTTTCAACGCCACACCCGGCGCCTTCCTCAGGGAGGATACTCCCTGAGGAAGGCGCCGGGTGTGGCGTTGAAACGCGTAGGAGGAATAAATCAGGATGAAAAGTTGTCTGGCTCCTTGGTGAGTTTTTTAACCTAGAGCAGCGCGGACCTTGGCACACCATCACTCCCATCATCTCTCTTGGAACATACCACTGTTTAGTGGTTGGTGGAGGTCCTGCAGCAGCTTGGAACATTGTTTCCCAAACGCCTTCAAACCAGTTGTGGGGATCACAACTGGACCAGGTGAGTGGCTCCACAGCACCACCACATTACACTAGTGTCACTTGTGATAGGGCACTATTGCGCCTCTTGTCCCCCCCCTCTTTATATTTTGTTAAGGTCATGTCACAGCATCTCAATCACATTAAGGTCAGGACTTTGACTAGGTCACTAGGTGACTTGCTGGTGTGTTTTGGATCATTGTCCTACTGCATAACCCGAGTTCGCTTCAGCTTGAGGTCATGGACAGACGGCCGGACATTCTCCTTCAGGATTTTTTCACAGACAGCAGAATTCATGGTTCCATTTACCACTGCAAGTCCTCCAGGTCCTGAAGCAGCAAAACAGTCCAAGACCATTTCCTTGTCACCACCATATTTTACTGTTGGTATGATGTTCAGGATCTGAAATGCTGAGTTACTTCTATGCCAGATGTAATGGAACATTCAACTTTCACCTTTCAAAAAGTTAAACTTTTGTCTCATCGGTCCACAGAGTATTCTTCAAAAAGTCTTGGGGAATCATGTACCTTGAATGAGGCCTGCAGTTCTTTGGATGTTGCTGTGGGGTCTTTTGTGACCTCTTGGATGGGTCATCACTGTGCTCTTGGGTGGTTTGGCCGCTCTTGGAAAGGATCACCACTGTTCAAGGTTTTGCCATTTGTAGATAATGGCTCTTAGTCTCAAAGCTTTATAAATGGCTTTATAACTTTTTTCCAGACTGATAGATCTCACTCACCTTAATTTTCATTTGTTCCTGAATTTCTTTGGATCACAACATGGTGTCTAGCTTTTAAGGATCTTTTGGTCTACTTCACTTTGTCAGGCAAGTCCTATATAAGTGATTTCTTGATTGATAACAGGTGCGGCAGTACTCAGGCCTGGGTGTGGCTGGGAAAATTTAACCAAACTTCTCAAAGATGTAATAAGCCACAGTTCATTTATGTTTTAAGATGGGACGGGGATTCACTTTTTCACATAGGGCCCTGTAGGTTTGGATTTCTTTTTCCTCTAATAATAACAAAGATCTTAATTTATAAACTGCATTTTGTGATTGCTTGTGTCTAATTTTATCATTTGTTTGGTGATCTGAAACATTTAACATGCACACCACTGTAGGTCCGATTTGGGGCTGCTGACCCTGTTATTCTCCAATAAGTCTAGGGGATGCCTTCTCATAGAGAACACAGGAGTGCTCAGCCAAACGGGCACTACTGTGTATGGCACAGCTCGCCAAGATGCCTGCCGGCCAAACGATCATCCGATTCATCATCTGTCCCCCAGTCATTCTATGTTTATGGCCTAAACATATAGGCGACTGCTGGGCTGATCCTACAGAACAGGACTGCTATTAATCTGATGCACATAGTAATCTTTAAATAAACCCTGCAATCAAAAAGCGATAGCAGAATTGGAGCCAATGTTTAACATTTGCAGGTCTATTTTTATAACATAGGATCAATTGAAAGTGATTTCACATTCCGACCTTATCCTCGTCCATTGCTTTAGTTCACTGTAATGTACTAGGTAGAGATTGATGCATTTAACCCTCCCTTCCCCCAACATTTTTTCACATCATCACATGATACCATTTACTTCAGTCTCTCAACCGCAAAGTTTTTCCTGTGCCCCTTGGCAACTAATTTCTGGCCATAAACAAATGTCTTGCAATGTAAGATAAAGAACACTGACGTACAATCCACTACTATATTCTTCGTAGGAACGCGGAGAGAATGAGTGACCATGTGTGATCAGAAAGTAATGTGTGACTTTAAAGTGATGAAACCATGGTAATAAAATGAGCTGAGAGTGTAAATGATGACGAGATGTAAAAAAAAAGAGATATCCCTTTGCCCCGGTACATAACTATGCTCCTCCAGGGAGGTCCCTCTATTTACTTGGTTCTATCTACTTGGCATGTTATCTTGATTTCAGAACTATGGTATATTATTCTTATCATATAGGTTGACATTAATATCATTTTTAGTTTATTATACTTGCAAACAATGACATTTATTGTAGCTACCTGATTTGCACCATGCCATTGGCCAATGATGTGAAGGTGGGGCCTCATTGTTATTTTTGCCATGAAGCCTCCATCTCCTGCATGCCTTCCCCACTTCTTAAACATTATTACTTGTTATTTAAAAAAAAATAAAATCAACATCTTTCCATTAAAAATATCTCATTGACATTACTCCTACTTATCCAATCCGCTCAAAAATATGGATTATATTATTTACAGTAGTCGTAATGTTCAAAAACGCTTATCATTGTGTTATTCTATTATCACAAATGTCTTAAAGGCGATCTGTTACCAGGTTTTGCTATTAATCTGAGAGTAGCATAATATAGAGCAAGAGAACCTGATTCCAGGAATAAGTAACATATTGGGTTTCAATAAGTGTTTTATCAGTAGGATATTATCACTGCGGGACTATGTCTAACACATAGAGCAGTCCAGCTAATCTGTGTAACCTCGCCCCCACCACTGGGGTCTAGCAACTTGCTGACAATGAAGCTGCCAGTTAGGGGTGTGGGCGTAGTTGTAAAAAGGAAGCTGAGCTGCTAGACAGGGGTGTGGGCGGGGTTATACACAGGAAGCTGCCAGTGAGGGGTGTGGGCGGGGTTATACACAGGAAGCTGCCAGTCAGGGGTGTGGGCGGGGTTATACACAGGAAGCTGCCAGTCAGGGGTGTGGGCGGGGTTATACACAGGAAGCTGCCAGTGAGGGGTGTGGGTGGGGTTATACACAGGAAGATGCAAGTGAGGGTGTGGGCGGGGTGATACACAGGAAGCTGCCAGTCAGGGGTGTGGGCAGGGTTATACACAGGAAGCTGACACTGAGCGGTGTGGGTGGGGTTATACACAGGAAGCTGCCAGTAAAGGGTGTGGATGAGGTTATACACAGGAAGATGCAAGTGAGGGGTGTGGGCAGGGTTATAACCAGGAAGCTGCCAGTCAGGGTTGTTGATAGGGTTACAGACAGGAAGTTGCCAGTCAGGGGTGTGGTGATACACGGGAAGCTGTCAGTCAGGGGTGTTGGTGGGATTATACACAGGAAGTTACCAGTCAGGGGTGTGGTGATACACGGGAAGCTGTCAGACAGGGGTGTTGGTGGGGTTATACACAAGAAGTTGCCAGTCAGGGGTGTGGTTATACACAGGAACTGTCAGTCAGGGGTGTTGGTGGGGTTATATACAGGAAGTTGCCAGTCGGGGTGTGGTTATACACAGGAATCTGTCAGTCAGGGGTGTTGGTGGGGTTATATACAGGACGTTGCCAGTTGGGAGTGTGGTTATACACAGGAAGCTGTCAGTAAGGGGTGTGGTTGTACACAGGAAACTGCCAGTGAGGGGTGTGGGTGGGGTTTTACACAGGAAGCTGCTATTCAGGATTGTGGGCGGGGTTATACACAGGAAGACGCCAGTGAAGGGTGTGGGAGGGTTAAACACAGCCAGAAGTCTTAGCTCTGCTATATCTACATCAGAATAATCAGGTATTATATCAAAACTACACCACAGCCTAGTAAGTGATACATTGCTGGAATCAGGCTCTTGGTCCCTACATTAAACTGCGATCAGATTCCATAGCAAAAACTTTCTGAAATTCCCTTTAAGAAGCATTTCCACTTAAAATCATAAAAGTGGCCATCAATAGAAAAATTGTTTCATCAAAGTGCTACAAGTTCTATTCAGTTGTTTTGTGAGTGTTAGGAACAGTCGGGAGACAACAGATAGAAGGCGCCACTCCAACTCCCACAGGGGTCATCACAATCGTCTCCTGAATGGAAAATTCTGCTTAAATCTTCAATGATACGTCCTCCGTTGGCATTTTTCTGTAAGCTGGGTACCATCACCAAATACTGGCACCCATACTGGTGGTCCCCAAAACACAACTGAAGAGAATTTCTAGTTAATTGATGGAAGACGGCTGCTCAACAATATCTATTGACTGAGGATTCTTGTTAATTTTACTTAGAAATGCACTTTATTACAGAAATTCCTATTGATTGATTTTGAAAACTAATTATTCTCTGAAATAAAATAATTTAGATGCTATAAAATTAGTTTTTTTTTTCCTCAAACATAGAGGGTCTAGAAAGTGTTTGAAGGCTAACCCTCACCAACTAGCAAGCCATCAATGTACCTTTCGGGAATATCCCTTTTAATACAGTTTATAGCTCATATATAGATGAAAAAATGTTATATAAAATTTAGCAACCCTTGAAAGAAGACCTTTCCCAGTTTGAGCATGTTATACTGGCCACATCATTACATCTCTCAGGAGAAAGCATCTTCTGAAGTTCTTCTGACCTCCATCTCCTGTGGACATACTATTTTTTTATCCTGTATGACACCTTCTGGATATGATTGGCCAACCCATAGAGGGGAGAAAGTACATACCTAGATGAGTCACCAATTATGCCCTGTTAGACTTATAAATTACAACTTAAACATTGCATGCTAACATCTCTGCAACGGAGAGGAGAAAGTAAAAAATTAAAACTAGCTTTATTCAACCAAATTCACTATTCCTTAACGTGGCCAGTTTAACTTGATCATACTGGTGAAAGGCCCTCTATAAATATATTGAATTACTTTGAACCAATTCTGTATTAAAGGAGTTGTCCACTTTTTGGACAACAGCTTCCTAATTCCCCATGTTTGCCCCATAAAAAGCCTATACTCACCTCCAGTGCTGGTGCGGTTCTGGCAATGGCAGATGTGACGTTGTGATGACACGTGAGCCCCGCGACCCTTCAGCGCCGGCTTCCTTCAGATGCTTGAGTAATTACCAGGAAGTGAGCACTGCTGCCCACTTCCTGTTGAGTACTCCTGTATCCGAAAGCAAGGAGAAGGAAGCTGTCGGTGATTGGTCATGGGGCTCACGTCATACCAATGTCACGTGGGCCCCGGGAAGGCGACTTCTGACATCGCTGGAACAGCTCTGGCACCAGAGGTGAGTATAGGCTTTTCTATTTTTATGGGGACATACATGGAGAATAAGAAGGGGTTGTCTATGTAGTGGACAACCCCTTTAAAGCCTAGAGCTGAATTCATAATTCTGCTAGTTGGTACAAGAAGCATCAAGTTGGTTGACAGCCCCAAGAAGCATCAAGTTGGTTGACAGCCCCAAGAAGCAGCAAGTGTACAGCCAAGTCAGTGGTTGACAGCCCCCCTCCCCAATATTAGTTGAACTCCTTTAATGCTTTGGGACAGTTCCATTATTGTCACCCTCTTACACTTCCCAAAATTTGACTCTCAAGAACAAGTTCTGTGCAGACATTAGGCCAGAAAGGAATGCTGGGCGATATGAGCTCTGCAGCCAGCAGAATTGTGAATAGAGCTCTATACAATAAAACAGACTGTAGGTCAGGGGCAATATAAGATAAGTATTGTATGGATTTACAACCTTACAAATGATGTTCAGCATTGGAATATACTTTTAAAAATATTGCTAAATTTACCATTTCAAAGGGGTAATCCGGGGACATTAAAATGAACGACCCATCAGTTTGGGGTGGTCCATCTGATCACCTGATGCAGGTACATTGTGCAGTTGGCGAAGGTGGTATGGCATGCTCTTCCTATACCAGTGAATGGAAGGTAGGTCATGGAAAACCCCTTTAAGTATGATGAACTGTTTCTCGTATGTGGTAAACAGTCACTGCAATGTGATCATTTCAATACAAGACCCAATAAAGCGCCATTATAGAAGCCTCTTACAGTTCTGTACAGTCTTGCAGAGACAATATATCTTCTATACAGAAATAAGGCCTTTGTACATCACTCCGATTCCTCATTGTGGTACAAAATAACGTCCTAAAGCTACAAGCGGTGGAAATCCGACTGTTATCACTGACGAGCCGTGGTGATGGCTGGATTTAGAGTTTAGATTGACAGGGTGAGCGCACAATAAGCCACCGGAGTTGAGTTCTTCGACTTATAAGTGGTATTGTCCATCCTAAAGCGGTTGTTGTTCTGTAAAAGTGAATCTTGTTGGGTGTGTGGAGCAACTTCACGTTAACGGTGATAATATCCTTCTTTAGTGGTTATTTCAAGAGTTCACAGCTGTTCACGTACAGATAAACCCTATTAGATAGGATTACCAGAGCTCTTGGGTATGTTGTGGCTGTGTCCTGCTACTGATTCCTCCCTCACAAAGACAGGGCCAGAGGGCGAAAACACGTCACTCTGGAACCTATATGCATTTCACCAAAGATGTCGTCCAGTGTAACTTGGAGGAGCAGTTGGGATCTAGAAATAAGGACAACAAATGGATAGCTGAGAATCCTGACCTCTATGTCAAGCTATGCAGATACAAGAATTAGCAATGAGATTACGAGAAACCCTTTATATACATGTTATGGTGTCCACAGAGAGGAGCTACCCTTGTGTGATACATTTTAGATGAGTATCATTCCAAAGATTGTCCACAAAGGTCAAAATAATTCTTTATGGCAACCTGTGGTCTAACTAGAAGCTCATGGGGCCCCGAAATTATTGCAAATCTTTAATAGCATTAGTCTTTGTCTAAAATCCACAGGGGCCACCTATGCTCTAGGGCCCTGATTTGATTGCAACCACTATACCTATTGTAGTTATGCCACTGGTGTCAACTTTGTCATAAATTTAGCCAAATCTGACTATTGAACCTCAATTCTTGAATTCAGGGACAGGCCAATCTAATAAGGTGTTTTAAGTAGGGATGGGAGAACTGCTCGGGTTCATGACCGGGGTGGCTCTGATAAAGCAAATAAAGAGTCCTCATTATACTTACCAGGTCCGCAATATTCGTTGCAGCTGTGCGGTGGCGCTGCATCACTTCCAGCCTTCCGGGAAATAGTCAGGTGATCGGCTCCAACAGCCAATCACATATGCCCAAAAGATAAGGGACAGCCCGGAAGTGACGCAGCGCACGTCACACCGGGAAGAGAGAACGCGGACCCGGTAAGTATATCAGGTGTATTAACTCTTTGTTTGCTTTAACAGAATAACCCTGAACAAGAACCCAGGGAAAAACAAGCAGTTCGACCATCCCTAGTTTTAACTACACCTCCAGTCCACTAGGAATAGTTTTTCTCCTTCTATCTCAGGGGCAGGGAACAACCAGGCCTCAAGGGCTGACAACAGGTCATGTTTTCAGGATTTCCTTAGCATTGCACAAGGGTTGGAATCATCACCTGTGCAATACTAAGGAAATCCTGAAAACATGACCTGCTGGCGGCCGTCGAGATCTGGAGTTCACCCCTGTTCTATCTTAATTGGATGTCAGATAAAGGCCCCAACTCATTTGCATTTCTTTAAAAAAACCACCTTTCTTTTTTGTTTCTTTGCAGTGTTTTTTTGTGCCAAATTCTTCAAAATGGTGAACATGGTTATTGAATTTAATGCAATAATTAATAATAATAGCAAATACATCCAATTAGATATGTAGTATAGTTGTCCTGTCTTTTACTCATGTGCAGGGCATTACAGCTTAGGTATTCATGGATCCGACTACGAGCAACTATCTCACTTTCCCTATATGCGTGGTCATAACCATGAATACCCAAGGTCCTGCAATGCCCTGCACAGGAGGAAAATACATTGCTTATCAGAAGAACTATACTACATTTCTAATTGGAGGGATTTCCTAATATTATTATTACTACACCTACATATTGGGATAGGATCTGTCACGTGTTGACTGCTTTGCAGTCCACAAGTAATGCTGATTTCCTTTGGCACCTCTAGAGTTAATGCCAGAATGCTGCTGAAGTCTATGCTGTGTGCAGCTCTCCCGGTGGAGGGGTGTATCAGATCTCCACTTCCTCAGCCTTTAAATAGTTCCACTTCCCTCCACCGGGTGTTGCAGATAGAGTTCAGTCTCTACTTGGACCCTGTGCAGTGAGGATGTGCTGTGCTGCTGCTATTCCCTTTCATTGGTATTGCTGGGATTTCCCAGTCCGTGGGTGGAGGAAGGGGCTCTCAGCCTATGAATGGTCACGAGCAAAGGGCAAGGGTGGCACCTGGACATCCTCACCTTCAGAGGCAACTCCAGGAACAAGGTGAGCCAGGATCCCCAGTCAAGGTCAGACTAGTTCCCCAGTTCGCCTTTGCACATCTTACCATCCTGCCTCTTGATTCCCTATCTGCTATACCACCCCGTGACAGGATCTTGCAGATGGGAATACTCCTTTAAAAAAGGTGCGAAGGAAAAGATGAATGTGAAAAATTAGAAAAAAAAAAGGAGTTCACCAACTTTGCACTGGAGCTGGAATTCAGCTGGTGACGCTCAGCAATGATCAGAAGGGAAATATTCAGCACTTCCATCCAAACAATAGGGTAACAAATTAGGTTTTTATTTGGAATCCATAAAAATTGTAAAAATAACATAACAAGATCCACGATAACCTGAGTGATCATAGCATGGAAGCATGGAATAGCTTTAGAGGTAAATGTGCTGAATTCCTCCCTTGTTCTTCTACAAAGATGAATATGGCACAAAGAAAAACATGAGCAAAACACACAAAACTAGACACAAAAAGTGCAAAAGCAATGATGACTCGACCCCGTAGTCTCCAAAACTGTCCGTAAACCCAGTTATCTGCAGACCGTCACAGATTTGCTGACAATTTGATATATGTGGTGCCCAAAGAGATTTTGAATGACCAAAAAAGCCAACGGGCAACTTTAGGTAACACAAACATGTCGGACAATAAATCTACATTCCCTTCAATGGAATCCAAGATCATTGCCTTTGTAGACCAGTCATGAATGACAAGTAGATCAAAAAACACTGGTGTGGTTTGAGAGGAGGTGCAGACTTGGGTGTAACTACAATGGGTGCAGGGATTGCAATCGTACCTGGGCCCCGGAGCCTCAGGGGCTTGAAAATGTGCCTTTGACCTATAGAAAAAGACTAACGCTATTAAAAGGTTTGCAAGAATTGGGTGCCCTGTTAAAGCTTTCGCATTGGGGCCCACGAGCTTTAAGTTACGCCACTGGCTGCAGATGCAACTAAAGGAAACTCGATATGCCAATGACCTGCAGATAAATAATATCTCATGCTTATGGCCAGCCTAACCCTAACCAAAGGACATAGATTCGAGCCATCTAAGTCCAAAAGGTATCCCTTCCAAACCCCAAAAAGAAGATTTCTCACCATAAAATCTCATTCTTGGAGCTTCCATTGGGGGACACAGCAGACTATGGATGTTGCTGCTGCCATGGTCTTCTGTGTCCCCCAATTAAGGGTTAGAGAAAATAAGATTTTGGGTACTCACCGTAAAATCTCTTTCTTGGAGCTTCCATTGGGGGACACAGCAGACCATAGGTGTATGCTGCTGCCATGGTCTTCTGTGTCCCCCAATGAAGGGATAGAGAAAAAAGATTTTGCATACTCACCGTAAAATCTCTTTCTCGGAGCTTCCATTGGGAGATACAGAAGACCATGGCAGCAGCATACACCCATAGTCTGCTGTGTCACCCAATGGAAGCTCCAAGAAAGAGATTTTATGGTGAGTACCCAAAATCTTATTTTCTCTATCGCTTCATTCAGGGACACAGAAGACCATTGCAGCAGCATACATCCATGGTCTGCTGTGTCCCTCAATAAAGCGATAGGGAAAAACCCTACATAATTGTTACCAATCAAGGGATCTATGGGAGCATTTCTAAACTGTTTCCTAGGCCAGTCATGAGATCCACAGCTTACTAGCTAGATGTGTAATCTCTTGATTGGTGAACATCAGGTAAGCCAAACTTTGAAGGCGATGAAGGTATCTGGAATCTAAGTGTAAACTGAATTTTAGCAATTGGCCAATGCTTAGAAATGTTATGAAAGGGAATCTGTCAGCAGATTTTTGCTATTTCATTTGAGAGCAGTAGGAGTTAGGGCTTAGATCCGGATTCCAGTGATGTGTCACTTAGCACTTGTCTGTGATGGGACATGGGGACAAAAGTAGCACAATAGGTCATATCCAATAGCAAGGTATTATATAGACCAGTATTTGCTAACCCGATAAAAATAAATATTGTACAGGCAATATCAAGATTGTGGTTTCATGGCCTCCTAAAGAAGAAGTGAGGATCACCCTTCACCACCCTTAATGCAGTTTCCACCTATTAGTTATTCTATCATTTCCATCAGCACAGATAAATCAATAATCCATTCAGGGTCCTATGAAGATTGTGGTTTGACAGCTGTTGCAGATCCATGGGTCACCAGACCAGAGAGGTGCAGATCCATGGGTCACCAGACCATAGAGGTGCAGATCCATGGGTCACCAGACCATAGAGGTGCAGATCCATGGGTTACCAGACCAAGAGGTGCAGATCCATGGGTCACCAGACCATAGAGCTGCAGATCCATGGGTCACCAGACCAGAGAGGTGCAGATCCATGGGTCACAGACCATAGAGCTGCAGATCCATGGGTCACCAGACCATAGAGGTGCAGATCCATGGTCACCAGACCATAGAGGTGCAGATCCATGTGTTACCAGACCAGAGAGGTGCAGATCCATGGGTCATTAGACCAGAGAGGTGCAGATCCATGGGTCACCAGACCATAGAGGTACAGATCCATGGGTCACCAGACCATAGAGGTGCAAAACCATGGTTACCAGACCAGAGAGGTACAGATCCATGGGTCACCAGACCATAGAGGTGCGATCCATGGGTCACCAGACCATAGAGGTGCAGATCCATGGGTCACCAGACCATAGAGGTGCAGATCAATGGGTCACCAGACCAGAGAGGTGCAGATCCATGGGTCACCAGACCATAGAGGTGCAGATCCATGGGTCACCAGACCAGAGAGGTGCAGGTCAATGGGTCACCAGACCAGAGAGGTGCAGGTCCATGGGTCACCAGACCATAGAGGTGCAGATCCATGGGTCACCAGACCAGAGAGGTGCAGATCCATGGGTCACCAGACCAAGAAGTGCAGATCCATGGGTCACCAGACCATAGAGGTGCAGATCCATGGGTCACCAGACCATAGAGGTGCAGATCCATGGGTTCACCAGACCATAGAGGTGCAGATCCATGGGTCACCAGACCAGAGAGGTGCAGATCCATGGGTCACCAGACCATAGAGGTGCAGATCCATGGGTCACCAGACCATAGAGGTGCAGATCCATGGGTCACCAGACCAGAGAGGTGCAGTCCATGGGTCACCAGACCAAGAGGTGCAGATCCATAGGTCACCAGACCATAGAGGTGCAGATCCATGGGTCACCAGACCATAGAGGTGCAGATCCATGGGTCACCAGACCAGAGAGGTGCAGATCCATGGGTCACCAGCCAAGAGGTGCACATTCATGGGTCACGAGACCATAGAGCTGCAGATCCATGGTCACCAGACCAGAGAGGTGCAGATCCATGGGTCACCAGACCAGAGAGGTGCAGATCCATGGGTCACCAGACTAGAGAGGTGCAGATCCATGGGTCACCAGACCATAGAGGTGCAGATCCATGGGTCACCAGACCAGAGAGGTGCAGATCCATGGGTCACCAGACCAGAGAGGTGCATATTCATGGGTCACCAGACCATAGAGGTGCAGATCCATGGGTCACCAGACCATAGAGGTGCAGATCCATGGGTCACCAGACCATAGAGGTGCAGATCCATGGGTCACCAGACCACAGAAGGTGCAGATCCATGGGTCACCAGACCAAGAGGTGCAGATCCATGGGTCACCAGACCAAGAGGTGCAGATCCATGGGTCACCAGACCAGAGAGGTGCAGATCCATGGGTCACCAGACCAGAGAGGTGCAGATCCATGGTCACCAGACCATAGAGGTGCAGATCCATGGGTCACCAGACCATAGAGGTGCAGATCCATGGGTTACCAGACCATAGAGGTGCAGATCCATGGGTTCACCAGACCATAGAGGTGCAGATCCATGGGTCACCAGACCATAGAGTGCAGATCCATGGGTTACCAGACCATAGAGGTGCAGATCCATGGGTCACCAGACCAGAGAGGTGCAGATCCATGGGTCACCAGACAAGAGGTGCAGATCCATGGGTCACCAGACCATAGAGGTGCAGATCCATGGGTCACCAGACCATAGAGGTGCAGATCCATGGGTCACCAGACCAAGAGGTGCAGATCATGGGTCACCAGACCATAGAGGTGCAGATCCATGGGTCACCAGACCAAGAGGTGCAGATCCATGGGTCACCAGACCATAGAGGTGCAGATCCATGGGTCACCAGACCATAGAGTGCAGATCCATGGGTCACCAGACCATAGAGGTGCAATCCATGGGTCACCAGACCATAGAGTGCAGATCCATGGGTCACCAGACCAGAGGTGCAGATCCATGGGTCACCAGACCAGAGAGGTGCAGATCCATGGGTCACCAGACCATAGAGGTGCAGATCCATGGGTCACCAGACCAAGAGGTGCAGATCCATGGGTCACCAGACCATGAGAGGTGCAGATCCATGGGTCACCAGACCATAGAGGTGCAGATCCATGGGTCACCAGACCAAGAGGTGCAGATCCATGGGTCACCAGACCAGAGAGGTGCAGATCCATGGGTCACCAGACCAAGAGGTGCAGATCCATGGGTCACCAGACCATAGAGGTGCAGATCCATGGGTCACCAGACCATAGAGGTGCAGATCCATGGTCACCAGACCAGAGAGGTGCAGATCCATGGGTCACCAGACCAGAGAGGTGCAGATCCATGGGTCACCAGACCATAGAGGTGCAGATCCATGGGTCACAGACCAGAGAGGTGCAGATCCATGGGTCACCAGACCATAGAGGTGCAGATCCATGGGTCACCAGACCATAGAGGTGCAGATCCATGGGTCACCAGACCATAGAGGTGCAGATCCATGGGTCACCAGACCAAGAGGTGCAGATCCATGGGTCACCAGACCAAGAGGTGCAGATCCATGGGTCACCAGACCATAGAGGTGCAGATCCATGGGTCACCAGACCAGAGAGGTGCAGATCCATGGGTCACCAGACCAAGAGGTGCAAGGTGAAAGAGAAAGTGGATTGTTTCGGGCTGCTGATGCTCTTGATAAAGGATCCAGACATACAGGAATATTCCAGTGCGGTGTTAATCAACACATTTCAAGCTTAAATATTTTTCAGGAAATAACCACATAACATAACAATGCCTACATTATTATTTACTTATTTTATTACTCTGAAAAGAGTGTAAACTCCGAAATGCGTCGATTAAAGGCACACTGGAACACTCCTGCATGTCTGGGATCCTTTTTCAAGAGCATCAGCAGCCCGGAACAATCCACTTTCTCTTTCATCTTACTTACTGCTTGTTGTTTTAACAAAATCACTGTTTATTATTTACGAGATGGGGACCCGATTTATCGCATTGGGCGATTCTAGAACATTTGCGATTATATTTTAGTCCAGGTACTAATTGTAGCGCCACCAAGGAGGGTAGAGGGAGCCCGATGCTGCACGGAATGCCCGTGGCTTGGCAGGCGCAAGCTGCTGCTCTCCATCTACCCATGTGTCCTTTGTGCTGTCTCTCACCCTTGGGCGATCTCTTTCCCCTTGTGCTGTCTCTCCCCCCTATTTACTCTCTCATCCTCCTGTGTGCTTCCTTTCCCCTTGTGTTGTCCCCACCTATGTGCTCTTTCTCCCCTTGTGCTCTCTCTCCTCCTGAGCTATCTCTCTCCCCTGTTCTCTCTCTTCCCTTTTGCTGTCTCTCATCCTGTGCACACTCTCTATCCCGTGCGCCTCTCTCCGTGACGCTCTCTACTCCCCTGTGCTCTCTCCCCATGCCCTCTCCTCTTATGCTTTCTCTCCCCTGTGCCTTCTCTCTCATCTTGTGCTGTCTCTCTCCCAATGCACTGTCTTCGCTTGTACTATCTCTTCATTCTGTGCACTCTCTTCCCCCTTGTGTGCTCTCTCTCCCCTTTTACTATCTTTCCACCCTGTGTGCTTTTTCTCCTTTTGTGCTGTTTCTCCCCCAATGTGCTCTCTCTCCCCTTGTGCTGTCTCTCTCCCTATGCGCTTTCTTCCCTTGTGCTGTCTGTTCCCCTGTGCGCTCTCTTCCCCCTGTGTGCTCTCTCTCTTCCCCCCTGTTCCTCCATCACTGATTGGCAGCTTTTTGCCTATGCACAGTGTATCAGCCAATGTGAGGTGTGGTTGGAGTTATACAAGGGACAGAATTCACAGCACTGCTACATCTACAGCAGAGAAAACAGGGATTTTATCAAAACTGGACCAAGCAGTCCAGTAACTGATACACCACTGGAATCAGGGTCTTTGTCCCATATGATGCCGCTCTCGGATAACATAGCAAAAATCTTTTGTCAGATTCTCTAGGGGACAATCTAATTGGTATAGACTGATAGTATAACATTTGTTTGGCATAGCTAAATAATTCTGTGTATACCCTTTGGTGCAATTCATATGCATCAGTCATTTTTACTAGCAACATGCATCATTGCCTGCTATCAAATAAGTAATTAATATAAAAAAAAATGTTTTTGCTTGTTTTTTTTACAGTTCAGTTAGTTTTATACCCATGTAGTAATGGTTCATTTCTGCTTTCAGTTGTGTTCTCGGGTTGTAATGTGACCTTGACTTGGAGCAGCAGATAAATCGATGACATCCATAATGAATAGCGCCTCACACAGAGCTGACATTAACTTTCTACATAAATGCAGTTGGGATTCATTAGTTACATCAACATCAATAAAATAACGCTAAATAAACAGAACTTTATAGCCTAAATTTAAAGGAGAACCAGGAGAAGTATCATATAAAAGGCCCCTGTGAACGCAACCAGTGCAAAAAAGGATATCAGGAGAAATGTCCAAGGTTGTCCCCTTACAGCAAAAGTTTGTCCATAAGTCAGTTATGTGTCAAAAAACAAACTAAACTTTCGTTTCCCCCTTGGGTCCAGCGCTGCCTCTCCAATGCTCTGTTGATCGGCTGCAGCGGTGCCATTGCATCAACAGTGATACAGCCAATTACTGAGCTCAGAGACAGTAGCAGTCTGGTAAGTAGAGCTTGGGTTGTTTCTTTACACATACCTGAGCCTATGGACAAAAGTTTGTTGAAAGGGGTCAAGGCAATGTCGCGAGTGTGTCCTGCCCTGGGGGGACCTCTGGCAAGGCTGGGACCAGAAGGTCTACAGCTTACTTTCTTTTAGCACTGCAGGAGTTAAAAACTCTCTCCTTGCTGGTTGTTTCTTTTGGCCTTTAATCTCAGGTGTAGTATTTTGTGATCACTCCCCTCTGCTATAATATCCCTGTGTCTTACCATGTGACGCCAGTTATAGAATCTCTTTCTACGCTGTCCATTGACCAGTATCCCTGTGTCTTACCATGTGACGCCAGTTATAGAATCTGTTTCTACGATGTCCCATTTTGGAAGTATCTAGTCTCTAGAAGAAGCTGTGGTGTCATGACAATTACAGCTGTGGTGTTTTGATGCAATTGAGGAGTTTTTAGTTATATCCTTTTGTGCCTATTTTCTCATTGTCTGTGTCCCTCACCTTGTGTTGTATTATTGTAGCGGTGAGACTAGTGTCCTTGCCTTCCTGCACACTAACCAGGACGAGTCCAGGGCATGTGGGGGTCTAGGGACATGATGGTGATGGGGGGAAGGACCCATATAGGGACATTAGGGAGTGCAGGATTCAGCCTTAGGTGAGTGTCAGGAGATGACTCCTCTCTCTATTATCAGGGCCTTTCTGCTATACTACCCACGTTATCACCCTTGTTTTGCGACACAAGCTTGGGAGTCTTTATGACCCATTGTGATGGGCAACCATTTTAATGGGCCAAATCTAGGAGCTACTCTAGTCTTATTCACCACCATTACAAAGCTTCCTGTTCTTTGCTCTAGGGGTATTCTATGTGTCCAACTCACCATCCAAATATCTGTCCAAATAATTTGTGGTGTTAATACAGATTCTATGTACTATATGGATGGTGATTGAGATGCATACACTATTTTTGAGATTACACTATACTGTTTGATCAAAGAACGAGAAGAGTTGTCATAGGGACACTGAGGCTGAGCCACTACAAGAATCAAGCTTAGAAATGTAAGCAAGAATAATACTGATACGTGATTGTGACCAATAATACTTTCTACAGGGTGTTTTGTACAACAATTGAGTCAGCCCTTCTGTATCTATGATCTCCACTCTGTTTCTATCTGTTAAAGAATCATTATATAGTCATGAAATCCCCTGCTGTTTTGTTGCTTCAAGCTAGTTTCTGATTACTCTGCTGCTGTGATGATGTCATTTCTACACATGTAACTGCTGCATCCAATCACTAGACTTACTGATTTCTACACATGTAACCACTACAGCCAATCACTAGCCTTCGTGATCTCTACACATGTAACCGCTGCAGCCAATCACTAGCCTTAGTCATTTCTACACATGTAACCACTGCAGCCAATCACTAGCCTTAGTGATCTCTACACATATAACCGCTGCAGCCAATCACTAGCCTTAGTGATCTCTACACATGCAACCGCTGCAGCCAATCACTAGCCTTAGTCATTTCTACACATGTAACCACTGCAGCCAATCACTAGCTTTAGTGATCTCTACACATGTAACCGCTGCAGCCAATCACTAGCCTTAGTGATCTCTACACATGTAACCGCTGCAGCCAATCACTAGCCTTAGTCATTTCTACACATGTAACCACTGCAGCCAATCACTAGCCTTAGTCATTTCTACACATGTAACCACTGCAGCCAATCACTAGCCTTTGTGATTTCTACACATGTAACCGCTGCAGCCAATCACTAGCCTTAGTCATTTCTACACATGTAACCACTGCAGCCAATCACTAGCCTTTGTGATTTCTACACATGTAACCACTGCAGCCAATCACTAGCCTTTGTGATTTCTACACATGTAACCGCTGCAGCCAATCACTGGTCTTAGTGATTGGCTGCTTGGTCAAGGGTGTAGATGGCACATCACAGCCTGCAGCCAAGTAAATATGGACCGTTGTGGAGCACTAGACTGGCAGGGTTGCAGTATCAGTGATTTAATAGCTTTTATACTGATTTTATGAAACCCCATTCACCATCGGCCATTTATTTTAATGATCGCAGATGACCCTTTTAAGTAAAAGTAAAGATTTTGGACCTTTAGAGTAGATTAGTTGTGTTGGTGCTTTTTGTTAATATTGGAGTCAGAAACTGTAAATGGGAAGTTCCAGCTAACCGCTATCTCTTATTATTGACGGCCAGGACATGTAGATTAAGTTAGAGGAAAGTCCAGCTCCACGAATAAAATCAACTTCTTTATTGTGGAAAATGCAAACGTGCAACAAGATCAAATTAATTCTTATCCATAATAGGTGGAAATATACAGCAATTGACGTGTTCCTGGTGGAAACCACCCTTAATCAATGAACATTTTATTTTGAATGCTTAAAGTGCACCTGTCACCAGTTTTGGGGGATGTAACCCCTGCCCACCACCTTTAACATGATGTAATTGGGGTTTCTGTAACCCCTTTATATCCCCAGACGTCCCCCTGTATACCTCAGAAAACGTGTTTTATTCTGTCCTGCGCCATATGCTAATTTATTGTTTGGGTCATATGGGGGTCTGCAGATTGCGGTCAGCACTGCCTGGCTCTATGGGAACATCCACACAATTCCCAAGTCTTGCACCTGCACAGTGACGCCTCACTGTGCCTTATTGAATAGCCAGTGATTCAACTGCGCAGGAGCTAGACTTCGCGCACTGTGCGGCTGATGTGAGCCCGAAGTCTCCTCCTACGCAGTGCAATCACTGGCTCTTCAATAGGGCACAGTGAGGCGTCACTGTGCAGGCGCAAGACTTGGGAATTGTGTGGATGACGTCCTATGTCATTCACTTGCACACAGTCAAGAGGGGCGGGTTTGGAGTGGGGCGGCGCTGACCTCAATCTGCAGACCCTCATATGACCCATAAAAGAAATGCATATGGCGCGGGACAGAATGACAGAATAAAACTCGATTTCTGGGGATATAAAGGGGTTACAGGAACCCCAATTACATCATGTTTAAGGTGGTGGGCAGGGTTTACAACCCCCAAAACTGGTGACAGGTTCCCTTTAAGTGTGGTTTCCACCAGAAACGCGTCAATTGCTGCATATTTCCACCTATTATGGATTTATTTTGTGGCTCAGAATCGATTTTATCTTGTTGCACATTTGGATTTTCCACAGTAAAGTAGTTGATTTTATCTTCGGAGCAGGACTTTCTTCTACCTGAATGTTCAGGACAGACTTTCCCTGCAGAATGTTGGACCTTCCCTGGATAATATACAGCTACGTGTTATTAAATATTGTAAAATAGAAACAAAAACAAGGTCCTTTCTGAATTTTAATTGTGCTCATTGAGAATGTATATTATGTGCTCCTAGATAAGTATTATTAGGATAAAGATCACTTGCTGGGGGAGTCTCTTGCCTGCACCCTCACCACTCACCTTCTCTATCTATTGGCCAAACATATGTTAGGGGGCCGTCACACGCTGAGACATCTTTAGCGATATTGTAAGCGATCACGTGCACGCGCGATCGCTTACAATATCGCTCACATCGCTGGTGAGATGTCACACAGACAGACTCACCAGCGATGCGGAGCCGCGATCTCGCTCGTTACTATGGTACACATCGGGTAACTAGGCGCCGCGCATCGCTTAGTTACCCGACGTGTACCATAGTTACCATCTCCCAGCATAGGCGCGGTCGCTGGGAGATGGATCATCGTGGTGTCACACACCACGATGATGCAGATCGTTGCATCGTTCATCGCTAGATCTGAGAACCGAACCTCAGATCAGCGATGTCACGATCAAGCGATTTACCATCGTAAATCGCTTGATTACATGCAACGATATCTTGCCCGATATCGCTTAAGCGATCAAAAAGGAGATCGCTTAAACGATATCGGGCAAGATATCTCACCGTGTGACGGCCCCCTTAGACTGAGAGCTGTCAATCTGATTCAAGTATGTTTTTAATGGGGAGAGTGGAGTAGAGCTCCCGTCACACATAGCGAGATCGCTAGCGAGATCGCTGATACATCACAGGTTTTGTGTCGTAACAGCGACCTCACCAGTGATCTCGCTATGTTTGACACGTAGCAGCGATCAGGCCCCCGCTGTGAGACCATTTTTTGATCATCGGGCTCCCGCTGGGCAGCATGCATCGGTGTGTTTGACGCCTTAACAACGACCTCGTTGGCGACTCAGAGCTCAGCCACGTAGGTCTGAGTTGTCAGACTAGCTGCTGTGTGACAGGGTCTCAACGACCGCCGAGGTCATTATATGGGTTGCCGTATCGTTGCTGCGTTGTTGAGTAGATCTGACTGTTTGACATCTCACCCGCAACCACATAGCGACATTCCAGCGATTACTACCAGGTCGTATTGTTGTCAGGATCGCTGGAACGTCACCAAGTGTGACGGGACCCTAAGGAGCTGTTGGATATCTCTGGTGATGGCTTATCTCTGGGGTAAACTTAAACTACCTGTTCCCTCTGTCTTCTCATCATCTATCTTAAGCGGCCGTCACACGCTAAGACATCGCTAGCGATATTGTAAGCGATCACGTGCACGCGCGATCGCTTACAATATCGCTCACATCGCTGGTGAGATGTCACACAGACAGACTCACCAGCGATGTGGAGCCGCGATCTCGCTGGTTACTATGGTACACATCGGGTTACTAGGCGCCGCGCGTCGCTTAGTAACCCAACGTGTACCATAGTTACCATCTCCCAGCATAGGCTCTGCCGCTGGGAGATCGCTCATCGTGGTGTCATACACCACGATGAGGCAGATCATGAAATCGTTAATCGCAAGATCTGAGGTCCGGACCTCAGATCTCGATCTTGCGATTTGATCATGAATCGCTCGTCGTATCTTGCCGTCACACGCACAGACATCGTTCATGCGATGTTTCATCTGGCGCGTTCAAGCGATATCTTTCAAGATATCGTGGCGTGTGACGGCCGCTTTAGGCTGACTTCACACTGTGACAAGATCTAAACCGGGGCTGTCCAGTGTAAACCAGACAGCCCCGGACTGGATTTTGGCCCCATAGTATCCGTTTTCCATCTCTCTGGAAGAATCCGGGAGAATTCTGATTTTTCTCACCTTGCTTGCAACGTTTTTGTGTCCGGGGAGAAAAATCTCCCCAACTGCTGTATCCCGGATTCTCCCGGATCCTCCCGGATCCAGTGCAAACCGGCGCTCCCTAACATGGGAGCCTATGGGGCCGCATTGTCTCGGTCCGGGAGGATCCGGGAACCGGACACCTGCGGCTGCACACCGCTGTTGTGTCAGGACCGCGGCTAGCTCCCTGCGAGCCGCAGTCCTGATTCATCAGCAACTGCAGCTGCGTCCGGCTGTACACCGGACTGGAGGGCATATTAGCCCTCCGGTTCTGTGGGTTGATCCGGTCTGGGGCTGTTAGGTTCATCCCTGACAGCCCCGGATCGGATATCGCCATGGTGTAAAGCCAGCCTAAGTCTAACACGTATAGAGATCTCTATCGTGAAGAAGAACTACAACGCAACCTTGGTCCCTTCATTTTCTACTTTTTCCATATTCTGAGGACTGTCCTTCACACTTGTAAATGTTATGGCATAACTTGGCAATTTACCAGTTATACAAATGCCCCGTAAGGTCTTTCATCTGCTATTCCAACTGGTCTTAAGTTCAGG
This sequence comes from Allobates femoralis, assembly GCA_033576535.1. Lineage (NCBI taxonomy): Eukaryota > Metazoa > Chordata > Amphibia > Anura > Aromobatidae > Allobates > Allobates femoralis. Next base: position 214,763,754 of record JARQOC010000011.1, on the reverse strand, counting down.
ATGACAGGGTTATTTTAGGACTAAGTGTATTTCGGGTATGTTTCTGTTCATGGTCCACCCTATCTCTACCAAAATCTCGATTCCATTGCGCCACAGCACTGAGGTCTTGTAGGTTCTCCTGGTTGGTTTCCTCCATTTCATTCTGCCCAGGAGATTCTGCTGGTCATCTATGGAATACACGACTATGCAGGACCCAGTAGAGGTAGTAAGTAGTGAGGAGTGAGCTCTACCATGTCCGCTGCTCGGCACTCGTAACGGGAAATCGAATGCTTGAATGGGAGCAACTCGAGTACCCGAGTATAATAGAAGTCAATGGGAAACTCAAGTATTCTTGCAGGTTGTGTTCTGGAAAAGTGCTCGAGTTCCCCATCTACATCCATTATACTTGGGTGTTCGAGTCGCACCCGTTCAAGCGTCCAACTACTTGCTATGAGTACCGAGCACCGGAGCATGGCTGTCCTCGCTCATCACTAGTAGTAAGTAAACACATGAATCGGTGGATCATGAACAGACCATCTGGATAGGAGAGAGTTGAAAAATGTACTCTACCAAACTGTGGTGGATCAACCCTGCCTTCCATTGTTTTCTTGCCTTTTAAAGGCCACTGTAGACAACACTCAACTCCCTTTTCTGTATTGAGACTTCATATTAAACGTGTTTCTTTCCTTTGTCAGTGTTGGAGTTAATGTCAGTTTCTGTTGCTAGCAAGCTCCCCAGTTCTCTTTCCAGGTTTGGCTATTTTGTGATCACTCCCATCTCCTTTATATGGTCACATGATTCAGCATACCTTGCTGATGATTGAACGCATCCCTGGCCTGGCTACCTAAGATGTAGGTAGTACTCTGGAGAGCTGATCTTTGCCAAGCCGTCTGCTGCCTTGGAGCGTGGCAGCAGACTTGAAGTTGCCTTATTGTTTCCCTGTCTGTCTCCCCTTCCCTCTTGTCCTGTTTATTGCAGTGGTTGGGACTAGTGCTCCTGTTGGCCAGCTCCCTATTGTGGGTTTACATCAGCGCCAGCGAGGGCATAGGCATCCTGCTCGGCGTCAGGGCGAAAGAACCCGCATAGGGATGGTAGGGAGATCAGGGCACAGCCGCAGGTGAGAGCAGGTGTCCTTTCCCCCGTTCCTTACGAGCAGGGCCCTCCATTGTATTTGTCCCCTCCCCCCAGGTGTTTCCCCAAATCTGTTGTTGGGGGTAGTGCTCTGGAAATTGTTGGTCCGCGGCCTGACAACGCTCTGGATCTTCACTATTTAGCACAAGTACGGATCCTATAACTTGGTATGTCATTTTATTCCATTGGTAGTGCCGTTTAATGCCTTATCTTTGACTCTGTCTTGATATCAAATTTAATACTACTTAATTACAATATCAAACTATTGCGTGACTGCTTTCCTGTTCATGTCCTATACATGTCCAGAACAATGGACCGTCCATGTTGTGTGACAAGACGTAATATGTGATGCCACTTGTTCTGAACTATAATTCAAAATGGCCTCCTCTTTAATGGTCAGTTTTGGGTAGGATGAAATCCACTTCAATAAAGCTTTCTACGAGAACTCTGTGCAGTCTTCCTCCAATTTAAGGGAATCTGTCAGCAGGTTTATGCTACATAATCTGAGTCCAGTATGATGTTGGGACTGAGACCCTGATTCCAGCGATGTGTGACTTGCTGGTCTGCATGGTGTCATTTTGATACAATCACTGCTTTCTCTGCTGCTGATGTAGCAGAACCCTGCACTGTATAACTCCGCCCACGCCACTGATTGGCAGCTTTCTGTGCATAAATGCTGGGGGCGGGGTTACACAGAGCAGTTGACTAACATGCACAAGACATCTAGTCCTGTAAGGATGATCTCCTGCTGATAAAACACTGATTGTATTGAAACCGCAACAAACAGCCAAGTAAGTGGCACATCATTGGAGTCAGGGTCTCTTACATTATACTGCTCTAAGATCACACAGCACAAAGCTGCTGACAGATTCCCTTTTAAAATTGTCATTGATAATTAGGAAAATGGGGTAAAGCAGCAATACCAGACCCAACCTGTAGACAAGAGTGGACCCTTATTTTAACCCCCGAGAAGCTCAATAATTTTAGGGAATTGCTTGGCGTTTATCCATTGATGTATTCAGAAGACCTATGATATAGGTTTGATGATGATTACATGTACATGTGCTAATGGGTGACAGACGGGTGCTAGAAATGATCATATACCCGATTAGTGTGTTAGTAATGTCATGTGCAATGAATGAGATATGATTAACATTGTGTGATGTTGTGAGATGACCAGAGACACGAATATCTCATTAAAAGCTTATAGGGCTATCCAACCATTGTTACTGGAGAGAGAGGCTAATGACTAATAAGCCTAGAACAAATCATCCTTACAACAAGCTGTCTAATGCATCCTCACCCAGAGGATATAACCCCTACGGCTAAGTGAAAAATGATTGATCTGTTTTGGTGATGAGTAAAAAACCAAGTAAAAGGCAAAAGCGTAAAATAAATCAGCAGCCATATCGGGGCTCAAAATGTTCTTTTCATGTTCAGGGACATATAGGATGTTACGGAGATGGATCACCTTTTACCGGGATTGTACTAATACATTATGTCACTAGTGGATCCATTACTAAGCAACTCATGGCATTAAAGGGAATCTGTCAGCAGGTTTTTTGCTATCTCATCTGAGAGCAGCATGTTGTAGTCAAAGAGACTCTGAATCCAACGATGTATCACGTAGATTACTGGGTGCAGCCGTTCTGACACAATCAGAGCTTTTAGATATAGCCATGTAGTAAAGCTCAGACAGCTGCCCCACATCAGGCTCTGTATGTACAATGTCTATAGGAGGTGAGGTGCCAATCAAAGGAGGGGGCGTGTCAGACTAGCATTGACAAGGGAATGTAGGCCAGTAATGGTAATCACCAGGTGATAAAGCCTTTAGTTTATATAATCAATAGCACACAGCCTGATAAGAGAGGCATAGTTCATTTTTGTTTCTTAACCCCTACAGCATTGCTGTCCTCAGCTTACATAGCAAAATCCTGCTGACAATTTCCCTTTAAAGGGAACTTGTCACCTCGATTTACCCCCCCTATCCTACCACTACCTGTCCCTGCACCTTCTCAGCTGATCCCTAACTATCCCTGTCTCACCTAAGAGTGCCCTATAAAGAGTAAGAAGAAGACTTATATAGTTACGTGTATTCTTCAGCTGTAGTCTGCGGTGGGCGTGCTCTGGGGCTCCGTTGTCCCCTCCTAGCTTGCTCTCAGGACACCCCGTTGGGCGCCATTATTCCTTCTTGTGTCCGTCCTCTATTTGAAATTCCCGTCTCTTCTGATGATGATGCCCGGCCGGAACGTCATATCCGGCCCGGTGCATTTTTGGGGCTGATCACTTGGTACGGATCAGCTCCAGCGCATGCGCAGTGTGCATATTGAAGGCCAGCCCTACCACGTGATCAGCCCCCACAATGCACCGGGCCCGGATATGATGTTCCAGCTCGGCGCATCATCATCAGAAGAGACGGGAATTTCAAATAGAGGACGAACACATGAAGGAATAATGGCGCCCAGCGGGGTGCTGAGAACAAGCCAGGAGGGGACAATGGAGTGCCGGAGCATGCCCACCGCAGACTACAGCTGAAGAATACACGTAACTATATACGGTAAGTCTTTTTGTACTCTTTATAGGGCACTCTTAGGTGAGACACGGGATGGTTAGGGATCAGCTAGGAAGTTGCAGGGACAGGTAGTGGTAGGATAGGGGGGCTATATCGAGGTGACAGGTTCCCTTTAAACGCAACCCCTTTAGTTATTATAGAATTGATAGACAAAATTCCCAATATACACATAGCATCAAAAACGCATAAAAAAAGTTGGACTTTTGGTTATCTGACAGTAATTTCACAATACAGAGCACTATGCTGATTCTGCGCAGCCATATGTAGGAGTCCTAATTCTTAACATTCTCAGTTTTACCCCTGGGTAGGGTACTGTAAATACTTTGCATTACTTATCTTGCATAGGTCTTGTGTTAGGTTTATTTTACGTGGCCTGGATTTACAAAGGATAATTTCACCCATAATACTGTACACACGTTCTACTACTCCGATGCAGGGGGTCCTGAGTTCTCCAGGGTTCCCCGACCAGATCACTAATCTGATCATAGTGAACAAATGATCACTAATTAGTCATGCTTCAATGCACCATTGCCAAGGGAGTGACTGAGTAGTTGAGTATGACATCCAAACCACAGATCACTTTCTGTGCAGACAATTTCCACTTTGCTGCTATTGTAATTTACTGTAATTTTTCTTCTACTAATCTAAACAGAAAACCCTCTGCAATTCCACCCACTGTGGACGTGCTCTTAGCTGACCTGCTTTATATATAGTTCTTTTGTGCTGCATTCTCAGAAAACCTTAATTTCCAGCATTAAAGTGGACCTTTCTCCATATATTTCATTTTATTTGGACACACAATATAATAGTGGCTGCAAAGTGGAATAAAAATTTTTTTTATTACTATTATTTAACCATTAGATCTTAGCTATAAAATATTTGGCACCTAATGAGTTAATTTTTGTAGCACTGAGCTGAGTGTCATTAGGTAGTTTTCACTTGGGGGGGCGTTTACTTCTTCTCCCTGTACGATGCTGACCAATCATAAGCAGGAGGCAACACAGCAGAAAAAGAACACGCCCACAATAGCTTAGTTTCTCTATGTGTGAGTTTCTGTGCGGACATTAACTCCTCTCACCCACACTGCCTGCCCAGAGATGAGTTGGAAATACTGGTATTAAAAAGGAACACAAGGTGTCTTATCCGCTGGTAAAGGAGATGTGAATAATAACAGGTGTCCTCACCCGGTGAAAATGATGAAGTGCATGTAGTAGGGCTGCTGCAGATCCAAAGCAGGAGGATGATGATGCTGAGTATTACATGGATCTTCTTTCTCTGCCCTTCAGATGTGATGAAGAAAAATCCACGATCAAGTGAGTTAAGTAGCAACTACGGTTTATTTCTACCAGGAAAAACCCAATCAGCTTGTGCTCTAGAAACGACATTATGGTTTCCTGAGGAAGAAGCCAAGATAGGTTATGAAATGCATTAAAATAGAACTGGAGTCGATAATTAAGTCACTTGATTGTGAATTTTTCTTCATCACATCAGGAGGCAATGCAAAGAAGATCCATAATACTCATCATTATTGTCCGCAGACAACTTTTGAGCACACCAGACATAGGTGTGAATACTGACACACCTCCAATGGGCAGTACAGAAAAGCTGGTCAGTGCTATGAGAGATTGGAGGAGAGCTGACAGAAGGGTTTACAATGTGGCACAGCTAAACTGTGCTGCCCCTTCCCCCATTGGGACCTTATTTGAAAAGTTTGAGTCATTTGTGCTCTCTCTATAATCAAAATGTCAGGGAGGTTACACCAGGAGACCAGAGCTGTTTCTGAATTATTCTCCTGCCAACTTTCTTTTCTAATCATGCAGGAGGTTACACCAGGAGACCAGAGCTGGTCTAATCATGCAGGAGGTTACACCAGGAGACCACCAGAGAGCCCAGGCTGTCTAAGATCAATGCAGGAGGTTACACCAGGAGACCAGAGCTGGTCTAATCAATAGGCAGAGGAAATGGGGTTACACCAGGAGACCAGAGCTGTGTCCTTACATCTCACGCTCTATTTTAGGGGCGTATTCTTTTTCTCCTGTGTTACTGCCTGCTTATAGTGGACAACTCATACAGGGGAAAAAGTAAACTCCCTAAGCTTTGTAAAATTGTGTTAGAAAACTTTTTTGCATGTTCACACCATTTTTGCCCAGCTCCAGAAAGGTAAGCAGAGCTAGTGTAGCATGGGGGCGGATTGGGCAATGGCTTGTTAGATTCATGATGAGTGGCGGCGTTTGCTATACCACAAATCTTACTCCAGCAGGAAATGGAGTAAATTTTTAGCGAGAACACACAGAGGTACACGCCAATAAGGGCCTCGCCTGATGGCATACACCTCGTAATGAATCAGGAGTGTCTGCTCCAACACAAACCCTCCCCAAGACCAGTCTTGATGAATCGGGGCCATAAAATATTATAAATGGCACGGGGTAGGTCTGGGACTATTTTACACTACAGATGAAGATCAGTTATACTTCTGTATGGACTATAATACAAGCTGTGACTCCCGATTTCTACAAGATAAGTAACGCAATGTATTTACAGAATTGCCCAACTTTTATTTGTCTATCGGTCCAGGCAACACTTGATGTGTTCCAGATAGAACTAGGTACCAAGTATAAGAGTTCCTATTTTCCGGTTTATTATAAGTTCATTCATTGTCGTTGCTCAATACTTACTGTTCCACCGTTCAGTACAACCGCCATCTCAGTAGGCTGATACACGTTACTTCTGAAGGGCGCGCTGGGTCTGCTTCCTAAACTTCCATTACGAAATCCCCCAGACCTCATGGCTTTATAAAACAAAGCAAACACATAGATTAGTCTTATGTAGTATACAGTTACTTAGTTACAGACATAGACTCCACGCTCAATCACCTACCCCCTCACCTATATTGCCTAACCACAAGTTTCTTTCTCATTGTCAAGCATATATCTAATTCCTTTAAGCAAATTCTTAAAGTGAACCCAATATCATTGACGTCGTTACGGTCAGATATGAAGGGGTATGATCTTTGCACGTCCATACAATTTAAAGGGTTTATTCATTCTTCGGGGCTGTAGAGTCGGAGTCGTGGAGTCGGTGCCCATTTCAGGGAAATTGAAGAGTTGGAGTCAGATGTTTGGCTTACTGACTTCACAGCCCTGGTTGTGGCTTCAGAGTCGATGTCCATTTTGGTGGAGTCGGAGTCAGAGTTGGATATTTGGCTTACCGACTCCACAGCCCTGCTAAGAATGGCATATCTACCGTATAGGAGATCTTGATCTTGAGAACGAAGTAGACACAGAACTGATTTCGGACCTAAGTAGTGGAAACCAACATTGAAGGCCTTTTTAGAACTTTTCTGATGTCCATAAAACACAAAATGTCGCAACGGGTTAACCATTGCAGTTAATCTACCATGTTGGATATTTTCGGTTGTTTCGGTTCGTAGTTGGTTTGTCATTGATACCAAATGACAGATCTGCATCTCATTACATAAGCCAAGACTGGACCACACATTATGCTGGGGATCAAGGGTATTTTGTCAGTCTGAAAACCTATATTTGGTTATCTTAAATGAGTTGTCTGAAGTTCTTACCTGGTTTTGCTGAGGGATAACCCTTCATTCAATGCTGGGTCACTTACTGGGCTACTAGCTGTAGTTTTGACACAACACTGCTTTACCTGCTAGTCCTCTCATGGATGTGTTCCTGCAATGTAGCTCTTGATAATCATAAGCTCTGGCTGTCAGTCCCTCCCCCACCATTGATTGGTAGCTACTTACCTACTTACAGTGTGGACATAAAGCTGTCAATCAATGGTGTAGGTGGAGTTATACAGCGCTCATCAATGATAAAACTAGCCAATAAACTTGATACTTTTCCAAACTGCAGCAAACAGCCCAATAAGTGGCCCATCACTAGAATCAGGGATTCTGCCCCAACATTATCCAGCTCTCAGATTGAGGAACATAAACCTGGTAACAGAATCTCTCTATTTTTTTTTTTATTTGCTCAAAATAGTATAAAAGCAAAAAGTATAGGTAGTATCGGTAATTATCAGCTCACCGATTCCTGCTGCTCACAGTGAGCTGCATCGGCTTGTACAAGTAGAGCAGAGAGTGCATAGACTGATGAATGACCCAGGAAAAAATGGAGTAGTGGAATGGAAACGTTGAGTATTATTTCATACATCAAGCCATGCTAAACCTTTTAGTTATGTCACTAGAGAAGCCCTTAAAGGGAATCTGTCAGCAGGTTTTAGCTATGTAAGCTGAGGACAGCACAAAAACACAAAAATGAACTGTGCCTCTCTTATCAGTGTGTGTGCTATTGTTTACTTAAAGTAAAGGCTTTATTACCCTGTGATTACCATTACAGGACTACAATGTCAGGAGCAGGGCAGTCCGACACACCCCCTCCTCTGACTGACACCTCACTATCACTGCACAATCTCTATGGAGAGCCTGGGGTGTGCTACACAGCCAAAACTAAATTCTTTGATTGTGTCAAAGCGGCATCAGCCAGTAATCTACATGATACATCGTTGGATTCAGGGTCTCTTCAACCTACATTATGTTGTGGGCATAAAATTATCTGGGAAAAAAATTCTGATAAACCACTTCATTGACATAAGATTAAACCATCACGTAGAACAACCAGCGTCAAGGTAGCACATAGAGGGCCGACATCTATGGCCAATGAGTAATGGTAGTGGGGTCGCCCAATGGTAAGAATATGAATATACTTGCAAGGGTGCAAGGACGTATTACAGAGGAAGCCCCTGCAGCTGCTAAATAAAGCAAGTTTTAAAGAAAGCGGGGCAATGGGCTACAAACAAAGCCTTTTTCACCATTTTACTGCCAATCAGTGCAAAAATAATACTTCCATATTTAACCCCATATATATCACAACTATATAGTGCCAAAATAATACCGAGTATACAAATAATAGTCCTTTAAAATGCATGTAATATAATGGTTCAGACATAATACTGCAGCAATTGTGTACATAAAACCACAATACACCGCTAACCACTTAGTGCTTTTCATTTATCATTTGTTCCTAGTTTTCCTGTTCTCGGTGGAGCTTTACTAACCATGGGAATCCAGGACACCGGACAGTTAATAACTCTCTACCCATCATGGATGTGATGATCCCCGCCTCACCTGTACAGGTCACACAAGCAAAAATGGCTGGGAATGTCAGAATGAAGAGTCAACATCCCCAGAGTCTTATCCTGCAATGTCCGCCACCAGGCGCCACTGTGTTCACTCCGAAGGTGGTGCTAGTGATAGAGTAGTCTGACTGTGTGGATGTTTTGTATGGCTGCCCAGCTGCGGTCATTAACTCTGACTTCAGCCAGTTAGGGAAAACTTAGGCTCATGTGAACATGCACCTAGTTATATTTGTGTTCCAGTTCTGGTTTTGTTTCTTAATGTTTAGTTGCATTCATTGCAATCTGAGGTCTGGCTGTCTTATGAGCTGAAGAATTATGTGTATAGCTTCCCTTTGCTGGTGTTCACTGTTGGGACCCAGGCATACTCATCACTCGCCATATACACGTCATAGACATATGGTAAGGTTTTAATACTGCTAGGTAGGGACCGTCCCAATGGGGTCACCTTGACGTGGTAGGATGGCTTGAACATTTTCTTGATAAAAAATAATATCACCAAGTACCCTATTTATTTTTATGCACTATACCATTTTACTTTAATTTATTTTAGAGTATTTGCTCATATTTCCTTGTTGTTGTTTTTGCACTTAGGAAAAACTGCAGCCTATTTGAATCTCCGGCGTGTTGCTGCTAGTTGCCAGATATACTCCCTGGTTCACTTGCTATTATCCTACTTAGTAGTATTGATTTTCCACATTGACCTCTGCCTGTTTTTGTACCATTCTCCAGCCTGACGATTTTGAACTTTTCTGACCTCTCAGTTTTGACCCTGCTTGGTGACTTTTCTATTCCCGGACAGCAACCCATCTGTATGCAGCAACCCCCTGGACCTTGCAGTAAAGCCAGATCCCTGTATAGGGGTTAAAGGGTGTCTGGGTATCTGAGTTTTGCCTGACGGTGCGTTTTGCATTTAGTCTGTCCTGGATTCCCCTTTTTACCTGTAAGGCTGCTTTCACTTCAGCATTTTCTGCAGATCACGGCAGATCCAGCAGATTTGTAGCATCTGCTGCGAAACGGCTCACTTGCAACAAGCCCCATTCATTCCCTATGGGACTTGCGGTCAGGTGCGATAGTTGCGGTTTTGCCGAATCCGGCACTTGCAGCAAGTCAAAAACTGCTGCTTGCAGTATTTTTTTCCTTCGCCGCAAGTGCTGGATGTGCTGTATCCGGCAAAACCGCAACCGACCGCAAGTCCCATAGAGAATGAATGGGGCTTGTTGCAAGTGAGCCGTTTCGCAGCAGATGCTACAAATCTGCTGGATCTGCTGTGATCGGTAGAAAACGCTGATGATAGCTCTGCCTAACTCAGATGGACGTTCGAACCACTGGCGTCTATAAGTAATAATACTAATTAACTCAGAAAGATAAGCTAAAAAGCAATCTTAGCGCTTAGACCATATGGCTCAGTCTAGACTTAAACAGGTTTTCCACTACTAATTTCCCCCCTTACTTTTGTCCTAACTCTTCCTAACTAACTTTCCCATTATGCTCCTGCTACCTACCCTGCTCCTATAAGTTGATCTTTCTGAAGTTTGTAAATTCCTTTATTGTTGTAGCTATGATCCTTCCAGTCTGGAGACCGGAATTGGACAAACTGAGCTGTGCACGTTACTGGTGGGGGCTGAGAGGAGAGTGAAGTGTTTCTGGGCATGTGTGCCCAGACTGCTGTCACTCACAGAGAGGCAGCCCCGCCCCCATCAGTGACGTACCTAGACTGCTGTCACTCACCAGTGACATTCCCTGCTCTGTTGGTCCGAATCCAGTCTGCAGCCTAGAAGGATGAAAGCTACAACAAAACTAAAGGTATTTACGAGCCTCAGAGGGATGACCTTACAGGAGCAGGGCAGGTCATAGAAGTATATTGGGGAAGTGTTAGCAATAGTTAGGACAAAAGAAAGGGGGTCAAATTAGTAGTGGAAAACTTCTTTAAGGAAAATAGAGATATTTAGTTTTCCTGAACAAAGGTACAGCGATCCACGCACAGAGTCATATATGGACCTCACTATTTTAACAGTGTTTTTAGCAATGCATTTCAGAATATTGGACGGCCATTCTGGTAGAATTCATTGTATATTCTGTATTAATAACAATGATTGCTTTTGGCCTGTGTTGAGCTGGTAGACGTTGGTTTACCATTTTTCTGCTGTATGGTTTAGTGCAGTCCTACTATTATATTACATGCAGAGGTAGTAAAAACCTATCCCATGAGCTATATTTACCATGAGATCTTTAAATATATAGTGGCATGTGTTGAAGGCATCTGTTGGGAGTTAGATAATGGAAAAGCCTCCCATTATTCCTTGGTCAGAGTAGCGGTCAGATCTTTATGGTTCCCAGATGTGACAGCTAACCACTGCATCCACCATGGAGGATTACCTCCAAGTGAGATTTACACACATGTAAGGCGAGCTTGTTAACTGTACTTTGAAGCAGGGCTGAGTTGGAGTCGTGTAATCGGAGTTGGTGCACATTTTGGGTAGAGTCGGGAGTCAGAGTCGGATTTAGGGAAATTAAGCAGTTGGAATCAGAGTCGGGTGTTTGCCTTTCTGGCTTCACAGCCACAATTGGTTGTGGAGTCAGAGTCATGGAGTCAGAATCGATGTCCCTTTTGGGTGGAGTTGGACTCGGATGTTTGATTACTGGCTTCACAGCCACAATTGGTTGTGGAGTCAGAGTCGTGGAGTCGGAGTCGATGTCCCTTTTGGGTGCAGTTGGAGTCGGATGTTTGGCTTACTGGCTTCACAGCCACAACTGGTTGTGGAGTCAGAGTCGTGGAGTCGATGTCCATTGTGGGTGGAGTTAGAGTCGGGTGTTTGGCTTTCTGGCTTCACAGCCACAATTGGTTGTGGAGTCAGAGTCATGGAGTCAGAATCGATGTCCCTTTTGGGTGGAGTTGGACTCGGATGTTTGATTACTGGCTTCACAGCCACAATTGGTTGTGGAGTCAGAGTCGTGGAGTCGGAGTCGATGTCCCTTTTGGGTGCAGTTGGAGTCGGATGTTTGGCTTACTGGCTTCACAGCCACAACTGGTTGTGGAGTCAGAGTCGTGGAGTCGATGTCCATTGTGGGTGGAGTTAGAGTCGGGTGTTTGGCTTTCTGGCTTCACAGCCACAGTTGTGGAGTCAGAGTCATGGAGTCAGAGTCGATGTCCATTTTGGGTGGAGTTGGAGTCGGATGTTTGGCTTACTGGCTTCACAGCCACGGATGTGGAGTCAGAATCATGGAGTTGGAGTCGATTTCCATTTTGGGTGGAGTGGGAGTCAGATGTTTGGCTTACTGACTTCACAGCCATTGGTTGTGGAGTAAGAGTCGTGGAGTCGAAGTCGATGTCCATTTTGGGTGGAGTTGGAGTCGGATGTTTGGCTTACTAGCTTCACAGCCACGGTTGTGGAGTCTGAGTCATGGATTCAGAGTCGATGTCCATTTTGGGTGAAGTGAGAGTCGATGTTTGGCTTTACTGACTTCACAGCCATTGGTTGTGGAGTAAGAGTTGTAGAGTCGGAGTCGATGTCCATTGTGGGTGGAGTTGGAGTCGGATGTTTGGCTTACTAGCTTCACAGCCACGTTTGTGGAGTCAGAATCATGGAGTCAGAGTCGATTTCCATTTTGGGTGGAGTTGGATGCTTGGCTTACTGGCTTCACAGCCATTGGTTGTGGAGTCAGAGTCGTGGAGTCGGAGTTGGTGTCCATTTTGGTGGAGTTGGATTCAGGGAAACTGAAGAGTCAAAGCAAGAGTCGGAGTCAGATGTTTAACTTACCGACTCCACAACCCTGCTCTGAAGTGAGTTTCCTTATGCATCTAAAATTTGGGGTGACAACCCCTATAAGTCCCAAGTAGACCTACTTTTTAAAGGGGATCTGTCACAACTCAAACTGCATACATTATGAAATAGATATCTTAGTCAGCCGGTGTGCCGGAAAATTCTCTGCGTAGCCCAGCGGTCAATATCACGATTATTAAGCCATCATGTTAACAACAAACTTGGCTCTCCAATATAAATGCAAAAAGGTGATGGCTTTATTTTAAAACCACAATCCAGCAATGTGACGTTTCAGCCTATGGGGCCTTCATCAGAACCAGTTGCATGGTAAAAGGAATAATAATAGAGGATATGGTGCCAGTGCTGATCGCTTTTCCCACAGCCCTGGTTTATATTGTGAAATATGGTGACAGATCCGCTTAAATGTCTGTATCATGTCCACAAAACCTGCACTTGGATAGATCACTACTTGTCAAGCATGTAGTGGATGAGGGTAAGGAGGCAGGATGGTATAATAGACACTGGCTACTGGGAAGCTAGTCTGGCCCTAGACTTGGGGTCCCTGACTAGCCCTCTCCCCGAAGGTACCCCAGATGGCGAGGAGGTTCGGGCCACCATCCTTTCCCTCAACTCCTCAACCAGCTCTGTACTAACTCTCTCACCTTCCTCCATGGATAAGGGAGAACAGCAACTTCCAGGGTTTAAGTGCAAAGCTTCAGCAGACCAGAGCCAACTTCAGCTTGCTTGGTCAAAGGCAGAGTAACTATCAGCAACGCCATCTGGAGGAAGGATATGCTATTTGAAGGCCTGATCACCTGATACACCTAAACAGCAGCAGAACAATCCACGTGGACTCAGGAGCAGTCAACAAGTGACACTACTGAACCCTACGGTAACACGTTCTGCCAAGTAGCACCCCAAGACGTTACTGAGGCATTGATGCCTTCCTTTTATGAGGACATCCTCTTTCATCATGCCTTATTGGGAACAACATTGATTACCCAGAATTCCTTTCGGTATATAAAAGATTGGTCACTCATGGCTAACAAGAGTGATGGTTCTAGATAAAATACTTTCATGAAATATAGTCTGAGATCTTAAAACTTCCACTTGGATCCAGTCTTAAAGTGAACCTGTCACCAGATTTGGGTGTTTTAAACTAAAAGTGCCACCTTCAGCAGCGCCTATGCTAAATTCTATGAAGGTGGCTATCATGCCCTGATTCCCCCTGTACACCTAATAAATAACTTTTAAAAACTTCTCGCCCTGTATGATAATGACTTGTTTCCGGTCTGATGGGCTGGATTGTAGCTCGATTCGACCCGCCTCTCCTCACCATCCGTCCTGCCTCTCCTCACCATCTGTCCTGCCTCTCCTCACCATCTGTCCTGCCTCTCCTCGCCGTTCATCAGCCTCTTCTTCTAAATGACAACTGAATTGTGCGCCTACGCAGAGGCTTCACGGGCAGAACCTAAAGTTGTTCTACGCAAGTGCGGACTGCTAAGGTCTCTGCGCCAGTGCGCCTACGCGATCCTTAGAAGACTGAGCACAGGCGTGCAATTTGGATGTCATTTAGAAGAAAAGGCTGTCGGACAGCGAGGCGAGGTGGGACGGACCAAACTACAATCAAGCCCATCCAGACCGGAAACATGTAGTTATCATATAGGGCAGGAAGTTTTTAAAACTTATTTATTAGGTGGGGGGGTATTCAGGGTATGATAGCCACTCCCCAAAAAATGCAGCATAGGTGCTGCTAAAGGGGGTGCTTTCCTCCCCATCCATCAGCCTCTTCTTCTAAATGACAACCGAATCGTGCGCCTATGCAGAGGCTTCACGAGATCGCACCTACACCTTGTGCTCTGCCCTACCTAAAGTTGTTTTGCGCAAGTGCAAACCGCTAAGCTCTCTGCGCCAGTGTGCCTGCGCGAGCCTCAGAAGACTGCGCAAGCGCGTGATCTGAATATCATTTAGAAGAAAAGGCTGTGGGACAGCGAGGAGAGGTGGGACGGACAGCGAGGAAAGGCGGGATGGTCCAAACTACAATCAAGCCCACTGGACCGGAAACAGGTAGTTATCATACAGGGGGAAGGGAATTTTGAAAACTTATTTATTAGGTGGGGGGATTCAGGGTATAATAGCCACCTCCTAAGTGGAGAAAGCACAGCTAGGGCTACAATTTTGAGAAATGATGGATGATCTCTCCTGTTACGATTTTTTTCTGGTTTAAAAACATAATTGATTACCTTACCTTTAACATAATACATTCAGGATACAAAAATACACATTTTTAATTTTGTCTCAGACCTCAACTATCGGTGAGGTACAGACATCACTATGTTCTGGCTGGTTTAGCCCCACAAGACCGATTTAAAAAAATAAATCCCTGACTTAGAGCATCGATTTTGGGTCACCAAATCTTCGGTTAATTAAATGGGAAGTGTACTTTCAACAAACTCTGCATAAAACAATAGTATTAGTTAATATTAGAAACTTTATAATATATCATATCAAAGAAATCTGCTAATTTCTCCACTTATGAGCCAATTCATCCCTACTCCCTAGGGTTATCATCCACCCTGAAAAAAACAGCTCAACTCCGGGTTGCTAAAGAAAAGACAAGACTGCCAGCACACTGATGTGTCAGGTTAAACCTACCATTATATTCTGTGGAGATGTGGGAGGTTTAGGAGTAAGGAACATAGTGAGAAAACATGCAAAGGGAGGTACAGAAAATGGTGCTTTCTTTTACTTCAACCTAGAGCTGGATTCACATCTACACTGCTCAATACTGCTGTATTATGTCCTCCATACTGCTGCTGCTTCTGTCGGTGTGCTAATTAAGGAATTACGGTAATTGCATGAATCCCCCACTGTGTGCTGTGTAAAGGTACTGTCACACACAGCAATTTTGCTAGGCAATTTCACTGGCAATTTGCTGTTTGCAGTGAAATCATGGACACATTGTTCTATTTTGTTGCTGTGTACAAATGGAACAATGTGTCCATGATTTCACTGCAACCAGCAAATTGCCAGTGAAATTGCAAGCAATATTGCCGCGTGTGACGGTACCTTAAGAGAGAGATCATAGCTTCTAGTGTCTACCCACCAGCTCAGAGTCAATTGCAAATTAAGAGATAGAGCCTACAGGGCTGGAAAACTAGTGAAAATACAGGATACATATTGCGTCCTCCATGCTGCTGCTTCTGTCTGTGTCTAATTAAGGAATTATTTGCATGAATCCATCACTGTGTGCTGCCTATGGGAAAGGTCATAGTTTCTAGTCTCTACCCACCAGCTCAGAGTCAATTGCAAATTAAGAGATAGAGTCTACAGGGTTGGAAAACTAGTGAAAATACAGGATACATATTATGTCCTCCATGCTGCTGCTTCTGTCGGTGTGCTAATTAAGGAATTATTTGCATAAATCCATCACTGTGTGCTGCCTATGGGAAAGATCATAGCTTCTAGTCTCTACCCACCAGCTCAGAGTCAATTGCAAATTAAGAGATAGAGCCTACAGGGCTGGAAAACTAGTGAAAATACAGGATACATATTGTGTCCTCCATGCTGCTGCTTCTGTCTGTGTGCTAATTAAGGAATTATTTGCATGACTCCATCACTGTGTGCTGTCTATGGGTGAGATCATAGCGTCTAGTGTCTACCCACCAGCTCAGAGTCAATTGCAAATTAAGAGATAGAGCTACAGGGTTGGAAACTAGTGAAAATACAGGATACATATTATGTCCTCCATGCTGCTGCTTCTGTCGGTGTGCTAATTAAGGAATTATTTGCATAAATCCATCACTGTGTGCTGCCTATGGGAAAGATCATAGCTTCTAGTCTCTACCCACCAGCTCAGAGTCAATTGCAAATTAAGAGATAGAGTCTACAGGGCTGGAAAATAGTGAAAATACAGGATACATATATGTCCCCATGTGCTGCTTCGTCTGTTGCTAATTAAGAATTATTTGCATGATCCATCACTGTGTGCTGCCTTGAAGTCATATCTAGTCTTACCCACCCTCAAGCCCAATTGCAAAAGGAAGAGTCTACAGGTGGGATAAACTAGTAAATACAGGAATATTTTCTCCATGCTGCGTTCTGTCGTGTGTATAAGGAATTATTTCAGACTCATCACTGTGTGCTGTCTATGGTGAGATCATAGCGTCTATTTACCACAGCTCAGAGTCATGCAATGAGAGATAAGCTGCAAGTTTCAAATTGTGAATACAGGATATACAATAATAGTCAAGAATTGATATTACAAATCTAGTGTTTTCTGTCCACGGCTTCTAAGCAAACCTACGTGATCCATAGATACAAAGTACAAAAAAACTCTTACAGTTGGATCCTGATTTTCTTGCCTTTTTTCTTGATAATTCTAGTTCACCAGTAGGAATAAAATCTTCACATTATCAAAAATAAGTGAACTATTCCCTCTTACCTGCATTATGTTCATCCATAGAGAAAGCCTTATTCTCCATGTAGCTCGCGGTAGCTGAATATCTTCCTCAAAAGGTGTTTCTCTCATACGAGGCTGGGAGGTATCAAAATAATTAGTTGTATTTTCTTGTGGTGCTGGTAGAATGGTACAATGGACTTCTATGATGGCATGGAAGATAAGGAACACCCATCCACTCGATATCAGGGCGATGGCCAACGTAGGATCATTCCATTGGTCTTTTTTCTTCAGTTCGTTGTTACCATAAAGATACATAGTCATCCAAGCTACCCATATTAAGACAGAAAGAAAAGTTGTAATAATAAGGCATATTCCATTTTTTTTCCATTTCTGAAATTTTCCACACAGTGTAAAAAGGGAGAGGCCCAAGGTGACCACCATAAGGACCATGACGTAGATTAACACCATGACGAAATCCATTGGCTCGTAACTGCAGGCCATTTTCTTGTCTCTAACGACTGTTAAGATAATCCATTCGGTAGCAATAATAACTTGGACCAACATCAGACATATAACCATTCCAACGAGATGCCAGCCTGATGGGCTCTTCCCGTGCCGGACGAGCTTACGGATCCTCCAAGCTTGAGCAAGAAGACACGAGAAACAGAGGGAAAACAGGACGCCCCACAAGAACCTTCTAGTGGAGCAGATCGCTCATCTTCTTGTATGATGAACGCGAAAGCTAAGCCAAACAATCCAAGAGTTCCGAGCAGAAAAAGGAAATGTATTCCCAATGGGCTTTTCTTTTCCTTCTCGGTGATGAAAGGAAGCCTTACCAATAAGATCAACATAAGTAGCAAGGTTGTAAGGACACCTGCTCCAGCCACGGCTTCCACAACTATCCCCCAAATGGCATCCAGATCACATAGGTATACATAGCGTGGAAAAATGTCCAGTCCACAGCCTCGAGACGTGGTGGAGTTTTCTGAAGAACCGTAGCCGATCACGAAAAAGAGGAGCAGGACAACAGTTGGGTGGGTTTTCATGTTTCTACAATAAAAACAAAGTGGTATTGGTTAAGCTATTGGTTGTCTGTCAACGTATTGATTGTTTTACTTCTGTTGTGACTAGAAGTCCAAAAATACAATACTACAATATTATCTCCTGTATGAAATCACCTAAATTACATGAAACAAAAGACTAAAGGGATTGTCCGGGCCTTGGGGTACAGGTCTGCAGTCACATATGGTTAATACTGTGAATACTCACAGCTCGCAGTGGGTGTGCTGTCAGGATTCTCCGGTGCTGTCATGTGCAAACTAGACGTGCGCGGTTTCGCTCATTACAGGTGAACTGAACATTATTGGGGCCTTCGGGTACAGGTCTGCAGTCACATATTGTTAATACTGTGAATACTCACAGCTCGCAGTGTGTCTACTGTCAGGATCCACCGTGCTGGGACAGGCAATTACATAAATGCAGTCATGTGCAAACTAGACGTGCGCGGTTTCACTCATCACAGGTGAATGAGCGTTATTGGCTGGGGTCACATATTGTAATACGTGAATACTCACAGCTCGCAGTGTGTCTACTGTCAGGATCCACGTGCTGGACAGGCAATTTACATAAATGCAGTCATATGCAAACTAGACGTGCCGTTTCGCCATACAGGTGAACTGAGCTCTATCGGGTACATCTAGTCGAATGTGTCCAGAAGTATGCAAATTGCATGCATGCGGTAACACGACCCGCCTGCTCCCAGTGTTGGAGAATCCTAACAGCACATGCACTACGCTCTGTGAGGGTTCACAAGTCTGCAGTCACTTAGCGGTAAAGACTGGACAATCCCTTTAACCTAACTAGACTGTGGCGCACAATATTATAAACCAAGCAAATGTGCTACCTGATGACACTGACAAGGTATTAGTATCATCTGTATGTCCATGGTGGAACGCAGAGAGATTAATTTTTTATAACGTTAATCCAAATATGAAAATATACAAACCTAATAACTTCCCTAAAAAAAGATTTTGGACAGTTTACTACATATATGTTGAATTGTGAAACAAGTACTCAAATATATTGCTTCCACTTGACAATCTGTATGGGATGGATTCCTCTGTGGATATCAGCTGATTGCCATGCGTTTAACAAGCTGGAGTCACTGCAATCACCTGATCGCTGCTGTGACTTGTTCTTGAGACGGGATTGTGCAGTTGGAACCTCAAATTATTAAAAACAGCTTTGACTAGGTGCTGACTATGGCTAAAGAGTATAAGACGCGTTTCGATGCTGCGTGTTTCCATGCTTAAGAGGTGTGCAGCTTTGAAATGTGTCAACCATTGTCATGGTGGATTCCTAACCAATACCATGTGGATATTTTGTACGTTCATGTGCTTCCAAGTCCTGAATGCTTTTTAATTACTGAAGTAAAGTGTGCCCTATTAGAAGTGCCGGATCTTCCTCCCTTTTTGCTGACCACGGCTGTTAAATGACTATTGATTGGCTACGGGAGAGAGCAGGCAGGACGGAGCTCAGTGTGCAATCCTGATCCGGCTTGGCTGCATTCACCAGCGGCCAGATGCGGCCTCATAGAGATCAATGCGTCGTTTCGCCACATTGCGCGGCATCAGGATTTCTCAAGCAACGCAAAATCACAACATGAAGTGGCCGGGGTGCGGACAACACGCCGCACTCGTCTGCATCTGTGGAAATCCTAATGTCCCTGCGGCCCCCTGTTAAGTATAGGGACGTATGCCTGATCAGGAGGCATCAGGATTTTGGTGGACACCAACGCAAGACAGAAAAATGCCAGTGTGACACCACCCTACGTCGGTATGAAAACAGCTTTAGAGACGTGGAACTAAACTCTCTTTGACAGAATATCCTTGAGGATTAAGCAAAAGAGGAGACCCCCAAAACTTCTAAAAAAGTTGGCAAATCTCTCAGTTGCCACAAAAACCTCTTGAAGCATCTTAAGGTACCTTTACACGCCGCCACTGAGGTGTAGCAACTGCCTGGCAATCGGGATTTTTGTCACGGTCACCTTGAAATTGCTACGAAGTTGCGGCGTGTAATTTGGGGAAGTGATCGGGTTTTAAGCAGTTGCTACGGGTTGCGGTTTCTGAGCCTTGTTCTAAAATCAGAGGCAACCCAAATGGTGAATTGCCCTGGTATTGGCGTGTAAACGGGTGATAGGGATGGAATCTGCATCGCCAAATGATTTCCCCGGGCGTGCCACAGCGTGTTTGATACCGCGCCCCATCAGCGATGATTGGTGGGGGCTACTGTGTAACCATTGGCTGTCCCTTCACAGGGCCCATATTTGAAGAGCTGTCCATTCGCACTACAATTGCAATAGCGTCATGATTAGCGGCAGCCTGCGCGTTCTCTAATCAGCGTGTTTGGGACACGGAATACACAACTCTGTCACGCCTATGTTCTTGCGGCGCTGCCCAAGTACGCCCACATTCCCTTAGTGGTTGCGGAGTGTAAAGCGACGACGGCATTCAACCGGATGTTTCCCGCAGGATCAGCCTCAACTTCCGGGGAACCACGTTCCCTTAGGTTGAGGGCGCAATTGCGGGTGTACATGGGGCATCGGCGATCGGTATCAACCATCAAAAACGTGCACGCGCACGTTCGGTTGCTATCGATTGCCGGTGATAGTTGCGGCGTGCAGTACCTTTAGAAAGCCTCACTTTTTGAAGGTTTCCTGTGCATTAAACTGTGATGCTTGATTTATCACCGATCCTTAAGAGTAGCTGATGAATGATTGGTGTCAGAAATCCATTTAATAAGTCTATTCATAATTATTTTACATTTCCAACTTCAACAGTCCACGGAGCAAGGTGTAGTCTGGCACCGAGATCGAGGTAGGGAAGGGTTGAAGGATTGAGTTGGCAATAAATCATACTGAAATGTGTGGTCTTGCAGACAGGACCGGTAGGTGGAAGGTGAGGTCTGGCACAGAGATTTGATATAAATGATGTGGTCTGGCAACTCAAGAATCCATTATCACATGAGCTCAGGGGTTATAGATAGGTGCTGCCTTTTCTGTAATATCTTAACAACTGTCTTAGCGGTAGATTCAGATAAACTCTCGGCAGGGTACGGCCCAAGTTGTTTATTCGCAAATACCCACTTTAAGCACCATCCCAGCCTCCCCCGCTTCCCATACTTATGACCACATAAGACTTCTATTTTTGAACAATTTGTCAAAGAATATCTTATGGGAGAGATAGATACTTGAAGCTATCATATCTCACACCTAAACCAAGTCCTTTATAATTATAACCTGTTTACCCTCAGCCATAAAACCCCAGCTCAAGGGCCCCACAACCCTATCAGTGGCAAAATGAACCAACCATGGCCCAGGGTACATCCCCATCCACAGCCAAAGTGCCAGATCAAACACTTTAAATTCCAACCGGAACCATCCACCAGACCTCCCACTACCATTTTACCAACTCCAAGGACCCCCCACACCACCACTGCCTCGACCAGTGTGGCTTACCACTACATGAGTAGCCCTCTATCCCTTTACTCCCGCAAACACTTCTTCCCCACCTTTAGAGAAGTGTCTGTGGGAGTAAAGGAATGGAGGGCTAATCATCTAGTGGTAAGCCACACTGGTCGAGGCGGTGGTGGTGTGGGGGGTCCTTGGAGTTGGTAAAATGGTGGAGATGGGATCTGGTGGATAATATATATTATCATAGTTAACAAAACTAGCGTGGGCGGGTTGCTCTCTTCTGTTGGTTTCACCCAAAAAATGGCTGCTTTTCCCGCACTTTTTCCTATATTCTCCCCCCACCACACTTTATACTTATGACCTCCTACCATGCATTCTCATTCCCCTCCTGGCGCAATCCCTGTTATGTGGGCCTCTGATTAACGTGTCAATCTCTAGCCTATACTCTTCTATGTAAATGACAAATTAGGCCCGTCCTCACATTCACACACCCTATTCTCCCTTCTGTACACCAGTAAAGTATTGAATTTTGTCTTAACCCCACTTGACTCCATCATCAGATACTTGTCTACAATGCGGTTGTATGGAGAGCCACTTACGGCTCCTCTTGAGGGTAAGATAACTCACATTCCTTGCATCTTTTCATGCCCAGTATTCACAGCACAAGGAAATCTTTTTCCATTTACTGGAACTTACAACACACCTTAACTTAAAATATCTTCTGGAAAGTCCTTCAAACTAACAATGTGGAATTCTTACACTTTACTTGTTACAATCATTGTCTTATCATACATCAATGGCTCGGTTGTCGCCAGAGTGCATTGTTTATTAGACCAGCTGACAAAAATATGCAAACTGTATGGGGACCGAACTTATGTCCTCATAAGAGTCATAAAGGGGTTGTCCATTACTAGGACAACCCCTTCTGTTTCCACATGTTTCATCCCCAAGTAAAATACAAAAGTCTATACTCACCTCCGGTGCCGACGCAGTTCCAGCGATGTCAGAACTCGCGTTGCCAGGGCTCACATGACATTGTGCTGTCACGCGAGCCCCGTGTCCAATCAACGCCGGCTTCTATCCGCCTTCAGACACAGCAGCAATCAATAAGAAGTACGTATCAGCCGCAGCGTCACCTCCTGTTGATTAAAGAGGACCTGTCACCCCCCTGCTGCATGGCAATCTAAATGCAGCACTGAATGCAGCATGTCTGCTGCATTCAGGGAAGGGGTCCCCCATGTGTCTGTGTGCTGTGTACCCCGAGATATAGCCTTTGTAAGACTTACAGTTAGAAGCCACGGAGGTAGTCACTGTGGCTGGAAGGAGCTCGATTGACTGTGGCCATTCTGTGTGCCGCCTTCTGCTGTGATGTTTATGCTTTCCTCCTTTCTGTCTCTGCCACACATAGCATGCAAATCATTTGTCCTGACATCAGCTCCAGATTCCTGCCCTGACAAAGCATAAACAACACAGCGGGAGACAGCACACAGAGAGGCAGAGGGGGAGGGAATGGCCACAGTCAATCAAGCTCCCTCCAGCCACAGTGACTGCCCCCATGGCTTCTAACTGTAATGGTACCTTTACACGCCGCCACAACAGGATGGATACCAACGGCAACTTCACGTGCACGAGCACAGCCGAACGGTTACCAACGGGAAACGCACCCTCTTTACACGCCGCCACAAGGTGCGCTACGCCACGCTACATCTACAGCTAGCTACATCGCCGGGTGTCGCAAGTAGCCATCTGTAGCTCAATTACACACCGCTATAACCAGCTACTATGGGCGGACCTGGTGCAGCAGGGACAGCACATAGGCGTGCCACAATTGAGAGTACGAGCCGTCCGTACGCTGATAGGACAAAGCAATAACATCCTGATTGGCCAGGCATCGCAGGAGGCTGAGTAATACAGCACGCTCGAGCGATTGTGTAGTGTGACTCGTCAGCTCCTTAAATATGCCTCCCTAGGCAGCGACTACCAATCGTCATGCAGCAGCTTCCACCAATGATCGCACATGGGGCGTGGTAACACGGAGCCTGTGTCACGCCCTAGCTACATTGCAGGCTGTCCCGAGTTCCCTTCCGTAACGTCTTTACACGCCGATACAGCTCGCTACAATCGGCGATGTAGCCATATGTTTATGGGCAGTGCACGGATACAGAGGTATCTGTAGCCGGCTGTGTCGTCCCGTCTTCACACGCCGCTACTACGGGCGATATTGGCGCTACAAGCTACATTTGTAGCCTGTAGCGGGTTGTATCCATCCTGTTGTGGCGGCGTGTAAAGGTACCATAAGTTTTACAAAGGCTATATCTCGGGATACACAGCACACAGACACATGGGGGACCCCTTCCCTGAATGCAGCAGACATGCTGCATTCATTGCTGCACTTAGATTGCCATGCAGCAGGGGGGTGACAGGTCCTCTATAACATTTGTTGGAAGCCAGGGAGAGAGAAGCCAACGGTGATTTGATGCGGCGCTCGTGTGACGTCACAATACCACGTGAACCTTGTGAATGCCATTATTCACACCATTGGAACGGCGGCAGTACCAGGAGGTGAGTATAGACTTCTTTATTTTACCTGGGGAAATGTGTGGAATCAGAAGGGGTTGTCCTAGTAGTGGAAAACCCCTTTAACCAAGTGTTGTCCGACTTGCTGTATCACTAAATATGCTGAATTTGGACAGACATTTGCCCACCTGTAAGCCCAGTCTACATAATAGCTAGCGGTCCGATGAATGATCACTCGGACAACAGTTCTCACCCATACACTGGAATGCCCGGCTCCCGTATTGTCTATGATAGAGCCGGTTCCTCTGATAGCGGGTTACCTCCGGGAGAACAAATGGATCAGCGGGTGGAAATAAGATATGTCGGGCTCTTCTCTACATTATCTATCAACAGGACCAGCCAACATACACATCAGACTACTGGCCAATCCCACCCATACTGGCTAGTCTAATGTGTATTTAGGTTCCAAAGAGGTTTTTGGAAGTCAGAAAAAAAAGGTGTGCACCTCTCTTGTGGGTGGGTTTTGTTTTTATATTGTCGCTCATCCAATAAAATGGATGATATAAAACTGCAATACCAGTCGCAGCCTGTGGTCAAGAGTGGCGTTGTTTCTAGAAGGAAGGAAGGAAAAAGTACTTTTTAGCGCCACTATTGAACAATCCCTTTAGGTCTGCACCGATAACCTGGTGTGGTTGCAACGTTTCCATTATCTTGCAAGGATTAATGTAGCTCTTTAATAAATGGCTTTATCACAGTATATACAGCCATAACACTCGTTCTCCTTAACACTTTTCTAATGAATAATATATACAGTAAAGTGTGAGGATGATTTTGCAGCGTTTCCCAGACAGTAATAACTGCCCAGATTACTGCTCCCAGACCAATAATTACCAATCACAGTGAAAGCAAAATATCAAAACCTATTTACCAAACTTTTCTGTGTTAAGGCCGCTTTCACATCAGCGTTTTTGCTAATTTGCAGCAGATCCAGGAGATTTACCGCATCTGCCGCGTAACGGCTGCACTTGCACTTGCGGCAGTTTTTGCTGCGATCCGGCAAATCCGGCAATTGCAGCAGGCCAAAAAAAAAAAAGCTAGCAGCTGTTTTTTGACGCACCGCAAGAGCCGGATCTGGCAAACCGCACTTCCCGCATCATGTAGGAGGGTAGGGGTAGTACAAAAATATTTTATCTCACCGGAGTTCCTCTTTAAATAGAATCCATCAGCAGGTTTTTGCTATGCAAGCTAAGCATAGCCTGCTGCAAGGGTTAAAAAACAAAGCAACTGTGCTTCTCTAATCAGGGCTGCGCAATTGTTTACTTAAACTAATTACTTTATTACCCTGTGATTAACAAAGTCATGGCAGGCCAACACACCTTTTGCTGTGATTGACACCTCACAATAAATGCAGAATCACTATAGAGCCTGGTGTGGGTGGTGGCAGCTTTCCCAGCTCTGCTGTGTCTCTAAAGCTAAATTCTTTGATTGTGTGAGAACTGCTGTAGTCAGTAATCTATGTGATACATTGTTGAATTCAGGATCTCCTTGCCTGCATTATGTTGCTCTCAGATGAGGTAGCAAAAACCAGCTGACAGATTCTTTTTCAATATCTGTATCAGCTATTCTATTACTATAAAACCTTACAGTAACATAAACTGCCATAATAAAATATAAAATATATGAGAAAATTCGACTTCTATTTGGATCCAGTCTTAATGGTTAAATGGAGCAGCAGTGTAAAATGTCCAGGGTAGGGGGTCACCACATAAAACTCTGACCCTAAGACGACCCCCTGCTCTATTGTTCAGGGGTGAAACTAGTTGGGAAAGTTTCCTAAATTTCCTTATTCTTGGCACAAAATCTTCTCATGGGTAAACTATTGTAGCCCAACATTACCATGGAGATTGTCGGCCAAGACAAAGCACGATACAACGTGACAATACTTATCTGACAATCTACGCCCTCTTTATTCCAGAATTATTTATCATCCGGAAGTGTAGAATCTTGTTTATTTTAATTGGAAGAAGTGTTTTATCAGGCAGTCACAACGCAGAACGTGTTACTGAAAAAGATCACATTTAAAGGGATGTCATCATCACCTTTATGTGGTCTCCACGTGCCTGTGTGACCTCCCTGCAATGCCTGGGTATGCTCCTGATGAGGCTCAGTAGTATGTGGTCTCCACGTGCCTGTGTGACCTCCCTGCAATGCCTGGGCATGCTCCTGATGAGGCTCAGTAGTATGTGGTCTCTACGTGCCTGTGTGACATCCCTGCAATGCCTGGGCATGCTCCTGATGAGGCTCAGTAGTATGTGGTCTCTACGTGCCTGTGTGACATCCCTGCAATGCCTGGGCATGCTCCTGATGAGGCTCAGTAGTATGTGGTCTCTACGTGCCTGTGTGACATCCCTGCAATGCCTGGGCATGCTCCTGATGAGGCTCAGTAGTGTGTGTGGCCTCCACATGCCTGTGTGACCTCCCTGCAACACCTGGGCATGGTCCTGATGAGGCTCAGTAGTATGTGGTCTCCACGTGCCTATGTGACCTCCCTGCAATGCCTGGGCATGCTTCTGATAAGGCTCAGTAGTATGTGGTCTCCACGTTCCTGTGTGACCTCCCTGCAATGCCTGGGCATGCTCCTGATGAGGCTCAGTAGTATGTGATCTCCACGTGCCTATGTGACCTCCCTGCAATGCCTGGGCATGCTCCTGATGAGGCTCAGTAGAATGTGATCTCCACGTGCCTATGTGACCTCCCTGCAATGCCTGGGCATGCTCCTGATGAGGCTCAGTAGTATGTGATCTCCACGTGCCTATGTGACCTCCCTGCAATGCCTGGGCATGCTCCTGATGAGGCTCAGTAGAATGTGATCTCCACATGCCTATGTGACCTCCCTGCAATGCCTGGGCATGCTCCTGATGAGGCTCAGTAGTGTGTGGTCTCTACATGCCTATGTGACCTCCCTGCAATGCCTGGGCATGCTCCTGATGAGGCTCAGTAGTATGTGATCTCCACGTGCCTATGTGACCTCCCTGCAATGCCTGGGCATGCTCCTGATGAGGCTCAGTAGTGTGTGGTCTCTACATGCCTATGTGACCTCCCTGCAATGCCTGGGCATGCTCCTGATGAGGCTCTGTAGTATGTGGTCTCCACGTGCCTGTGTGACCTCCCTGCAATGCCTGGGCATGCTCCTGATGAGGCTCTGTAGTATGTGGTCTCCACGTGCCTGTGTGACCTCCCTGCAATGCCTGGGCATGCTCCTGATGAGGCTCTGTAGTATGTGGTCTCCACGTGCCTGTGTGACCTCCCTGCAATGCCTGGGCATGCTCCTGATGAGGCGGCGGATGTTCTCCTGAGGGTTTCCTCCAGGACCTGGATTAAAGCATTAGTCATCTCCAGGACAGTCTGTGGTGCAACGTGGTGTAGGTGGATGGAATGAGACATGATGTCCCAGATATCCTCGATTGGATTCAGGTCTTTGGAACAGGCAGCTCAGTCCATAGCATCAATGCTTTCATCATGCAGGATCTGCTGACACACTTCAGCCACATGAGGCCGGGGATTGTCATGCATCAGAAGGAACCCACGATCCACAGTGCCTGCATATGGTCTCACAATTGGGTCTGAGGATCTCATCCTGGTACCTAATGGCAGTCGGGTATCTTTGGCTGCACATGGAGGGCTGTGCAGCCTTGAAGATAAATGGTTCCCCACACCATTACTGACCTACTTCCAAACCGGTCATGCTGGACGATGCTGCAGGCAGCAGAATGTTCTCCGTGGCGTGAACCTGCTCTCATCTGTGAAGAGTACAGGGCGCCAATGTTGAATCTGCCAATCTTGATGTTCTCTGGCAAATGCCAATCTCCCTACATGGTTTTGGGCTGTAAGCACATCACCCACCTGTGGACATCGGCCTCATGGAGTTTGTTTCTGACAGTTTGAGCAGACACATGGATATTTGTGACCTGCTTGAGGTCATTTTGCAGGGATCTGGCACAGCACCTCCTGTTCCACCTTGTACAAAGCAGGAGGTAGCGTCCTGCTGCTGGGTTGTTGCCTTCCATGTCTCCTGGTGTACTGGCCTGTCTCCTGGTATCTGTTCCATGCTGTGGACACTGTGCTGACACACACAGCTACTCTTCTTTCCACAGCTCACATTGATGTGTCATCCTGGATGAACTAATGAGCAACGTCTGTGGGTTGGAGACACCACCTCATGCTACCTCTGGGGGTGAGAGCAATGACAACATGCAAAAGTGACCAAAACAACAGCCAAAAAGGATGAGAACAGAGAAATGGTCTGTGGTCACCACATGCAGATCCGCTCCTTAGTAGGGGGTGTCCTGCTCCGATCATTTCTACCTCTTGTCTGTTCCATTTACACAACAGCAGGAGATATCGATTCACAATCAGTGCTGCTTCATAACTGGACAGATGATTTCACAGAAGTGAGATTGACCTGGAGTTACTTTATGTTGTATAAGTGTTTCCTTTATATATATAAAAAAGCTGCGGGAAACCCCTTTAATTTGGAGGTGGGTTATTGTATTTCAGTTTGGTAGACCACTTGGTGCCACTGTTTCTGGTTACTTTATCCCTTAATGGAGAAGTCAAGGAAAACTAATCAATTATTACTTGACATTTCAGCATTTACTCCGCGCTCTTAAGAATACTTGTCTTTCTTGCTGTGAATGTCACGAAGACAACTACAATGTAAATCTTATGTATTGCGATGTATAATTTTGAACATGAGGATACAGTTTCTCCTCGCCCAACATCATGCCAAGATGCCAATAAATATTGGGCACAAAAAGGAGCCTAGGAGAAGGGAAGGGATCCAGGCCTTCTCAGAATAAGGGTGCCTATGACCCGTGCTAGAAGCATGAGCTGCAGCACGTGAGTTTATGCTTATGGAAACACAATGGTTCTCGGCGGGAGAAGACAGCGAAAATCTGATCACTTTTGTCACAGTGTATGTGTGTTTTATGTTTCATCTTCTTGGGTTCTCTTCGGTCTCTGCACACCTTTGCAATTCTGGGTCTTAGTGCTCTACTTCTCCCTCTTGTTCCTAAAGTGGTACGAGCAATGCTCGATGGCCTTTTATGCAGTAAGGTCCACGTTGTGGTCTCCTTGTTTTGCACTCAGGGTTATTCCAGCTCACTCAGGTAACATAGTCTGTACAGGAACCAGTTTGTGCAGGTGCAATAGTTTAGAGATAGCCCCTTGTGAGACACCATGTGTGCATAACAACAAGTAAAACAACACCTATGCTGGTGCTGTTCCAGTGCCGTGTCAGCCAATCAGTGGCCATTTCACTGTCCCCTCCCTTGGACATAATTGGCATCTAGAGGATGCAACAGCTGCGGCTGCACTCTAACTTTCTTCAGATGTTTGATTTGTCTGAAGGAAGGGAGAGGGAAGCGACCGCTGAGTGGCCATAGGGCTTGTGTGACATAAAAATGTCACGTGAGCCCCAGGAGAGACAGTACTGTTGGAACGGTGTTGACACTAGGGGTGAGTATAGGTGTTATTAATTTACTGATTGAGAAGGGGTTGTCTGAATAGTGGACAATCCCTTTAAAAACAACAAATCATAAATCAACACTTTGCCCTTAAAAGGTTAAAAAAAAATCCTTTATATTACATCTCACAAAAAAGTGTAGTTTTTGGATGCTCAGTACAGCCAGCAGGGTACAGATCGTATGAATGAGAAATGGTGTAAGTGATTGACTAGTCTTACTGTTCTGACACAGGACACAGTGGGGGGCGTCTGCGAAAACTTTAAAAATAGAAAGAAGTCTTAAAAGGATCAAAGATGGAATTTAGGCCTCAGTGAAAACAGCTGTTCAATAATATAAAAGTCTTAAAGGAACAGTAAACCTAGAAATCAATGATAAGAGTAATGGGGATACTCCTGCGCCCCTGTTTGTCAGTCTGAAGGATTTTACAAAGAGTTTTGTAAAATTCCAACAGAGAACACAATGGTTTTTCTGGCCATAGACATTAGATGGCGTCGAGAGAACAATGATTTGGCCGATAGCCAGATCCTCCGATCCTCCGGTCACAGGGTGAGCGCTCCGGTGTTCTGTATGAGAAAGCCGCTGACTGATGTTGACTGGTGGCTGAAATCAGGGAGAACAATGGGGTCACCAGTCTGAAATTGGACATGACTGAGTGACATCTCTCTCACATCAGTCCTCCAGCACCGCCATACACAATAGACCATCAAACAAACCTGTTGATATCGATGGGTCAAGTTGACATTAGTCTAATTCGTAAGGGGGCTGACATTAGTCTAATTCGTAAGGGGGCCTTGAACCAGGACTGTGGAGTCGGTAAGCCAAATATTCTCCAACTCCACCGAATTGAAATGACTCCACGACCCCGACTTCATAACCAGGGCTGTGAAGTCAGTAAGACACACATTTGACTCCGACTCCACCAAAATAGGCACCGACTCCGACTACAAGATTCCGACTCCACAACTGTGTCTTTAACCTTCTGAGGGTCCTGTCCTATTTTTGGTTGGGAAACAGCTGAGGGCACTAAGGGTGGCAGGTTCAGGATTTAAAGAAAAGCTCCCATCAGAGTATGACCTAGTGCAGGGGTCCTCAACCTGTATCTAGGAGGCCACATGTGGCTTGTGGGCCCTTGATGTGTGGCTTGTAGGTACGAGATTTGTGGCTCGCTGGCCTTGATGTATGGCTCATGGGCACATGATGTGTGGCTAGCGGCCACGTGAAGTGTGACACACTGACTCATGATGTATGGCTTGCGACCCATGATATGTGGCTCGCTGACCCATGATGTGTGGCTCGTGGGCCGTGATGTGTGGCTCGCTGACCCGTGATTTTGACTCGTTGACCCTGATGTGTGGCTCGTGGGCCCGTGATGTGTGCTCGCTGACCCGTGATTTGTGCTCGCTGACCCATGATTGTGGCTCGTGGCCCATGATTGTGGCTCGCTGACCCGTGATTTGTGACTCGCTGACCCATGATTTTTGGGGGCATATTGTGGCTCGCTGACCCGTGATTTGTGACTCGCTGACCCATGATGTGTGGCTCGTGGCCCGTGATGTGTGGCTCGCTGACCCGTGATTTGTGACTCGCTAGGTACCCATGATGCGTGGCTCGTGAATGTGTGGCTTACAACTGTCTTCCAGCTTGGTCTACTAGCACCAGGTCTAGCAAACAGCTATGAAGAGCAGGACCCCAGATGGGGACTTTTGTGAGTAGCTCCACATAGAACAGCAGTTGTGAATGGGGGTAAGATAGGAACCCTGGATCTTGGTCTACTGCCTCAGTGTGATTCGTGTGGAAAAGCTTTGGCTGTCGTTATACCTGTAATGGGGTCTCTGGGTGTCACTACTGTGAGGAGGCTGGAGTTAATATGGCTCGTGACCCTTTCTCAGAGCTGAATGTGACACCCAAGGTTGGAAAGGTTGAGGACCTGTGCCCAAATGTTTAAATCAGATTTTTATGTTACATTATTTTAAAACTTTTTTTATTTTTCACATCACAGTCTCCAATAAAAATAATAATCTTGCCATATTCACACTGGCCACTGGGGCTTTTTTAGACTCTTGACCATGATATAATGGGTATAAAGGCCTCACCAGAGTTCCAGAGTCAAAGAAAGATCGGCCTGTTGGATTAAAACATGCCCAATCCTTTGATACAGCAGGACTCTTCCAGAGGAGTCATCGGGGTGGGCTCGTCGGGGGGACATTACTGTTCCATACAGAAGTAGAGAAGTGCTGTATGTAAAAGATGGACTGTCCTTTCTTGGTCTTATTAATAATGAAAGGGGTTGTCCACTACTAGGACAACTCCTTCTGAATCCACTTGCTTCCCCCAGTCAATATAAAAAAGCCGATACTCACCTGCTCCAGCAGTGCCATAATTGCGTTCACGTGACATGGTGACATCACGCGAGCCCCACGTCCAATCACCACCTCCGGACACGGGAGCAATCGACAGGAGTGAGTGTCCCGCCGCAGCGTCACTTCCTGTTGATTGACTATATTCAAGAGAAGCCGGCGGTGAATGGAGTGATTACGACAGCGCTGGAATGGCGTCAGCAGGGGAGGTGAGTATAGCCTCTGTTATTTTGACTGGTAGAAATAACCCTGCACCATATGGCATAACCTCTCTTACAATTTGATTTGTTAATGGACATTTTTGTATCCTCGCCCCATCAGACACACACACAGTACAAAGCAGCGCCTTCATTATTACTGAGCACTTTCCATATAATGTGACTTTTCATTATTCTGATCTATTCCATAACTGCTGCCATTATATACTCAGGGGATTGATTCTTCATTATCCTTTTAATGCTGCATTTTTTATTACATTTACTCCTACTTGAATCAATGTTTACTGTGCACGAGGCAGCGAAGGCTCCAATTACACGTAACCCCTTCTCCAGCTATTATGGCCGGATGATCTGTAATGGAGGGGACGCCGTTCTAAAGAGTCCATTAGCTTTGAAAATCTGCAACCATTTATTGAAATGCTATCTGTGGACTTAAAGGGAATCTGTCAACAGGTTTTCACTACCCCATCTGATAGTAGCATGATATAGGGACAGAGACCCTGACTCCATTGATGTGTCACTTTCTGGGCTACTTGCTGTAGTTTTGATAAAATCCCTGTTTTCTCTGCTGCAGATCTAGCAATTCACTGAATGCTGAACTGTGTATAACCCCGCCCACACTACTGATTAGCAGACTTTTTTTCTGCACTGTGCATAGGCAGGAAGCAGCCAATCAGTGGTGGGGGCGGGGTTATAACTGGAATAACTAAACTAGTCAGGGCTGGCCTCTCAGACTCTGCCTTGCATCCCAATTTATTTTGGCAAAGCATATCTAGACTATGTGCCAACACTGCGTATTTGGTGCTGACGTTTACTGCACCAAATACGTATCTTCTAGAAGAAATACGCACCAGAACCTCAATGCTTTTTGGTACGTTTTTGCAGCATTTTTTTCAGGCTTGTGTTTTTTAATGACGACGTAAATAGCTGGAGGGGATGAAAAACGCACCAAAATACGGATCCATAATTGACATGCTGCAGATTTGTCTGTATCCAAAATCTGCACCAAATAGGCAAGGAAAAAATATGCAGCATTGGCGCAGCACTTCTGAAAGGTCATAGACTTTGCTGGCCTCAGGTTATACATGCAGATTTTAATGCAGACTTCTCAAAATATGCATTAAAAAAACACATAAAAAACGCTGTGTGGACACAAGGCCTTACGCTGGAGAATTATTAGCATTACATAACTTAGCACCTAAATAATGTAGCACAGCTTGGTCACTAATAATGCATCATAGTGCCAACACTACTACAAAGAATTGGAGGCTGGGCACTGAAAGGCCAGGCTTAGGCTGTGACTCATCCTCTGGTTGGAGGGAGGGGTTATTTGGATAGTAAGGCTGGGTTAGGCAAGAGGAGCTGCTGTTAGGGACCAGCTGCAAGGCAGGGCACCAGGCCCTTAGGTTACTTAGGCTTACAGGGTCTACTAACAGAAATTAGAGGTCAGTTAGTTTTATGCTCACTAGCTACTTAAGTGGAACATTCCTGGGCCTCCATAATACAGAGAACTGCTCTGACGGGAGCATGGATACTCACAGAGCTGCGTTACCCACCTGTCTGGATGTAACAAACAGCAAACAGAAAGCCAGCACAAAGGCACCTAGAAAGCTACCAACTTACAGAAGTCAGCAGGAAAGCCTCTATACCCACCTAGCAGAGTGAACTCTAGTTCTCAACAGACTGGCCAGGCCACCTGCATGGTGGAGGTTGTGACTACTCTGGACCTGCTTGAACATCTTCAGTAAAAGGTAAAGCAAAGACACTAATTCTGTCTGCTTCCTTTCTCACTGCATCTCTTCATTACTTCTACCATCATCATCCTCCCCATTCCCTGGGAGCCAGCCTTAGTTGGAAGGGTTTAACATCTACACTGCCACTCCATCTATCTCTATCTGGCTGCTTATCCCATCTGGCGTCACAAACTCTCTATTTCTTTAATATTTTTAGTTCTCCATTTCTTACTTTATCTTTTCAATGTGAGCCAGGGCCACAGCACTGGGCCTGCTACTGTGATACTGAGTACTGGCCCACTGGTGGGTACCACAGCCCTTAGTGCTCCACACTGCGTTGTACAGTACAAGCACGGTGGATGGTTTTTAGAAATCCTATACCCACCATGCTTCTTTTTCATGCAGCGTAAACTGACCTCTGAAGCGTCTTCATGCGCCGCAGCATGTCAATTTATTCTTGCAGAGGTGAGCTGAATAACACAGCGAATATCCGCCACACCCAGGGTCCTGATTGTGCGCATGGACAGTGCCTTCTCCTGCACAGGTCTCCGCAAGAGAAAACACACTGCGTCCTGATAGTGGGCACATACCCTTATAGGTGGTGCCACCATGAGCAAGAACATAGTGTATATACCCTGATCCAACAATATCCATCTTGAAGTCATTTTCCACGTCTTATTAATCCATGTCAATGTGTCCGGGGCTGTCTTGGCCCCCTTCCTCCACTTCTGTTATCCATTGTATGGGAGGACACAAAAACTTGGCACATCTCTACAACAGACACATTATTCCGCCCCCCGGTATTTCAATGGCTTATTGTCTCTGTAAACCCCACTGCAGAGAACAACCAAAAGCGTGAAAAAAGTTTTACTGTGACTTTAATAGACTATAGAGGTTTCACTACATCACCCCCCGTGGTGAGACCCCAGAGATGGAGGGGGGACACTTTCATCTTCTCAGGGAAGAAATAAAACTTCTCATTACAAATTGTCACAAGCTGAAAATCCTGATGTTTGGGCCCCGCTGCAGGTCTGGCCATGGGGCGCGCTTGTTATGGCCGCGGTTTGTCAAGTGGGTGGCGGTGGGGTTTCCATGTCTATGGATAATTGTCCTTTTAACTTAGTATTGCTATAAAATGTGACTCTGGTTTCCTCCCCGAAATGAAGACCATGTGTGACCTGTGAACCTCACCATTCAATCAACTTTGCTCATGTATGAAAATACTCATTCATTCAGTAAGTGGCTGATCTGGAAGCAAATCAAGTCCAATTGTTCAAGGGGGTAAACACACAGGACTGATCCAAAATTCTGATCCACACAGGACTGATCCAAAATTCTGATCCACACAGGACTGATCCCAATTCTGATCTACACAGGACTGATCCAAAATTCTGACCCACACAGGACTGATCCAAAATTCTGACCCACACAGGACTGATCCAAAATTCTGACCCACACAGGACTGATCCCAATTCTGATCCGTAAGGGACTGATCCCAATTCTGATCTGCACAAGACTAATCCCAATTCTTATCCACACAGGACTGATCCTAATTCTGATCCACACAAGACTGATCCCAATTCTGATCTACACAGGACTGATCCCAATTCTGATCTACACAGGACTGATCCCAATTCTGATCCACACAGGACTGATCCCAATTCTGATCTACACAGGACTGATCCAAAATTCTGACCCACACATGACTGATCCAAAATTCTGATCCACACAGGACTGATCCCAATTCTGATCTACACAGGACTGATCCAAAATTCTGACCCACACAGGACTGATCCAAAATTCTGACCCACACAGGACTGATCCTGATTCTGATCCAATCAGGACTGATCCCAATTCTGATCTAATCAGGACTGATCCCAATTCTGATCTAATCAGGACTGATCCAAATTCTGACCCACACAGGACTGATCCCAATTCTGATCCACACAGGATTGATCCCAATTCTGATCCAATCAGGACTGATCCAAATTCTGATCCACACAGGACTGATCCCAATTCTGATCCACACAGGACTGATCCCAATTCTGATCCACACAGGACTGATCCCAATTCTGACCCACACAGGACTGATCCCAATTCTGATCCACACAGGATTGATCCCAATTCTGATCCAATCAGGACTGATCCAAATTCTGATCCACACAGGACTGATCCCAATTCTGATCCACACAGGACTGATCCCAATTCTGATGCACACAGGACTGATCCCAATTCTGACCCACACAGGACTGATCCCAATTCTGACCCACACAGGACTGATCCCAATTCTGACCCACACAGGACTGATCCCAATTCTGATCTACACAGGACTGATCCCAATTCTGATCCACACAGGACTGATCCCAATTCTGACCCACACAGGACTGATCCCAATTCTGATCCACACAGGATTGATCCCAATTCTGATCCAATCAGGACTGATCCAAATTCTGATCCACACAGGACTGATCCCAATTCTGATCCACACAGGACTGATCCCAATTCTGATCCACACAGGACTGATCCCAATTCTGACCCACACAGGACTGATCCCAATTCTGACCCACACAGGACTGATCCCAATTCTGACCCACACAGGACTGATCCCAATTCTGACCCACACAGGACTGATCCCAATTCTGATCTACACAGGACTGATCCCAATTCTGATCCACACAGGACTGATCCCAATTCTGACCCACACAGGACTGATCCCAATTCTGATCCACACAGGACTGATCCCAATTCTGATCTACACAGGACTGATCCCAATTCTGATCTACACAGGTCTGATCCTTAATTCTGATCTACACAGGACTGATCCCAATTCTGATCCACACAGGACTGATCCCAATTCTGATCTACACAGGACTGATCCCAATTCTGATCTACACAGGACTGATCCTGATTCTGATCCACACAGGACTGATCCCAATTCTGATCCAAAATTCTGACCCACAATTCTAACCCACACAGGACTGATCTCAATTCTGATCCGTAAGGGACTGATCCCAATTCTGATCTGTACAAGACTAATCCCAATTCTTATCCACACAGGACTGATCGATCCCAATTCTGATCCACACAGGACTGATCCCAATTCTGACCCACACAGGACTGATCCCAATTCTGACCCACACAGGACTGATCCCAATTCTGACCCACACAGGACTGATCCCAATTCTGATCCGTAAGGGACTGATCCCAATTCTGATCTGTACAGGACTAATCCCAATTCTGATCCGTAAGGGACTGATCCCAATTCTGATCTGTACAGGACTAATCCCAATTCTGATCCACACAGGACTGATCGATCCCAATTCTGATCCACACAGGACTGATCCCAATTCTGATCCACACAGGACTGATCCCAATTCTGATCCACACAGGACTGATCCCAATTCTGATCCACACAGGACTGATCCCAATTCTGATCTACACAGGACTGATCCCAATTCTGATCTACACAGGACTGATCCTGATTCTGATCCACACAGGACTGATCCCAATTCTGATCCAAAATTCTGACCCACAATTCTGACCCACACAGGACTGATCCCAATTCTGATACGTAAGGGACTGATCCCAATTCTGATCTGCACAAGACTAATCCCAATTCTTATCCACACAGGACTGATCCCAATTCTGATCCACACAGGACTGATTCCAATTCGGATCTACACAGGACTGATCCCAATTCTGATCCACACAGGACTGATCCCAATTCTGATCCACACAGGACTGATCCCAATTCTGATCTACACAGGACTGATCCCAATTCTGATCTACACAGGTCTGATCCTTAATTCTGATCCACACAGGACTGATCCCAATTCTGTATCTGATCGAGTCTTTGTGCAGAATCACTGATTTCACCCTTTGTGCAGCACATTTCTATGTTTTCTATGTTACATTCCCATGGGAAAATAAGCTACAAATTGAGGTGCAGAAAGTCCTCTGTGTGTGCAATGTGAATGTGAATTGAGATCGCTCAAATATTCATATTGTGCAAAGTAAATTGACAGCAAATACAGCCGGGTGCTACGGATTACAGATCCACAACATGTCGATTGAGGCTGCAGATAAGTAGTGCTTTGCAATGTGCAGGGTTAAATGTGCGGCAGCTACACACCTCTAATGAAATGCGATGGTCCAACTGCTGGTACACCAGTTGATCCCAAGATCGGGGCTCCTGGTCCCCGAAGAACAAGGTTTACAGCTCTGAATGGAGTATAAGTACACATGCACAGCCTCCACTCCATTCACTATGGTCCTAATGTAAATAGCCAAATGATTTGCTCAGAGCAGTGCCATAGATGAAGCATAGACCGCACATGTGCACTTATAATCAATTTAGCAAAACCTTTTTCTCTTGGTTCAAGAGCCCCTATCTTGGGATCAGTGGTGGTCAGATTTTACTAGCAGCCGGAGAGAAGGGTGGGTCTGGCTGCTTACAAACACACATTCATGGGTGTGATAAATGCTGTACTGTCCCTACACTCCTACATGATGAAGCAGAGCTGTACACTGCAGTACCAGGATCTATAGATTGCTTATAAATCAAAAAAATCATATCTGCTCCACAGCTCTCACCCCTCCCTTTGGGGACAGAGAAATTCAGTCATGCATGTGCTAAAATGTTAGGGGACATGAAGCTACGAAGTTGAAATGGGGGAGGGGAGACCATGGCAGTGCTGAATCAACCAATACAGTGCTTTGCCTCTGCTCCTAGCCTGATTCATGGCCGTGCACATTATGCACCATCATATCATTATACAGCAGAAAATCGCAGCATGTATTTATATCTGCTTGGTAATATGATTTCTATTTGAAAGGAGAACACCCTTGTTCTTACATTACATAGGATGCATATCAGGGGCAGGATTGTAATGTGACCATGGGACCGGCGCCCACGCCCCCTGTTCATACAGAAGTATGAGGGGGCAGGAATGTAAGATGATCCTGGAGCCCCAGGTCCACGTCCCCGATACACCTTCTGTCACTGCTGCTTCATGAGGCTGAATGTCCCTGTCCCCGAAGGGAGGGGTGAGAGAGCTGAGGAGCAGGTATGATTTTATTGATTTATTAGCGATCTATAGATCCTAGAACTGTAGTGCGCAGACAAAGCAGACTTGTTCTTTTCTGTTCCTTTAGGCCGGAGTAATGCTTGCTTTATGTTTTCCCCTGGAGAACGCTTGATATGAATTGAAATAAACCAGCCAGACTTTTAAAGCTAAATAGTTCTCGTCATCACCTTAACGAGTAGCATCGTCACAGCATATACAATTTCAGCAGTTATAGTTGTATAATTTGCATGAAATCCAACATCACCAAAAATATGTATAAAAACAGAATTCTAGGACTGCATTAATATAACAGGCACTGACAAGTATCCGGAATAAGCAGTGAAGATGGAATTGTCTGTCCCCCTTATGTAACGAAAGGCAAAGTTCACAAAGCGCCATCCCTATCACAGTGGGTGATATTTGCAGTGTTTCGGCAAGAAATAAATTAGCAGGACCAATGACAAACACATCGGCATCGCTGCAAAGTTCCTTCCGAGAGGTGCGAAGTGTGAATGATGCGGATTCATGTCGCAGACATCTGCTCCCAAAGTGAGAAATAACAAAGACAGCTTAGTATTCAACATAAGGACTGAACCCCTCATCCCTGCCAAATCATTGCACCATGCATAATGAGTCTATAGGGTGGGGGACCCCCAGACTCAGCAGGGTAGGAGCCGTGCAGGGAAATCACTTGTGCCCTATGTATACAGCTATGTGCACTCACAATACTGGGAGACGCTAGCTCCAAGCCGAGAGAAAATATGTATATTGTATAGTAAATTCTAATTAGGCCTACATT
This sequence comes from Allobates femoralis, assembly GCA_033576535.1. NCBI lineage: Eukaryota > Metazoa > Chordata > Amphibia > Anura > Aromobatidae > Allobates > Allobates femoralis. Next base: position 214,724,066 of record JARQOC010000011.1, on the reverse strand, counting down.
ACTGAAACACATGGAAAATTATATTTTACTAGCCTCGTACTAACACCATATCATATATCATAATAGACTAGGATAAGATTTTTGCAGGTCGTTGATCCAAAATATGGTATTGACAAAAATGTCATTTGCAAAAAAGTTTTTGCTGATCTGAACAACTTGGTGTAAGTCTCTTGGATAATCCCGAACAGTAAGTGGTGATGCTTTGTTGAGCCACATCCAAAATGACACTAAGCATATGTCACATCTCCACCAGTCTGCCCCATCGATGTCTGCTTCTGTCACCAGGCAGTGCTGTATGGGGCGGACCTACCATGGTGCAGCTGGTTCAGCTGCACCAGGGCCCCCACCGCCTAAGGGGCCCCTCAAGCCTGCAGGGGGGCCTCCAGCCGACCCCCGTGACCCTGTGTCAGAGGAGAGGAGGTTAACTGAGGGAAGCTTCCTGCTTCCCTTGGCTGATCCCGCCCCTCCTCTCCTCTGCCGCCCCGGCTCCCAGGACTGCAATGCGCGGCTCGGCACAGGTAGGAGCCGCATCATCTACAGCCCCCCCCCCCGCTGACATCTGCTGCAACCCCAACCCCCCCGCTGACATCTGCTAGCCCCCCCTCCATACCTCCCCCACCCCCGCTCATCACCAGCAACTGCTGCACCAGGGCCCGCCAGCCTCAAGTACCGCCACTGGCTGTATTCACACTGCAGGTTGTGTTGGTGATACAGGAAAATTCAGAGCCAGAATCTCTGTAGAGCGCAGGCCTCGCTCATCCACTAAGGTTACAGTGTCTGGGACCTACAGTACTTCACAGTCTGACAGAGTGGATGTGTGTATGTGCTGTCCAGCTGCAGTCATTAACTCCTAACCCTTCCGCCTATTTAAAAGCACCACACCCTACTAATACCTTCAGCCTTCTGCTGGAAGCTGCCAGATAAAGCTTTTGGTTCCCCTGTCTAGTCTCCTGTCTTCTATCAGTGTTTTCCTGTTTTATCTCGGCCTGCTTTTTGGACACTTCTCCTGCCTGATGACTTTGTACCTTGCTGCAATCTCAGTTTCGACTCGGCTCCCTGACTACGCTATCGGATCCTGATCTTGTCCTTGTCCTGATCTCCCGGTTTTGACCCTGCTTGTCGACTTTCCTGTCTCCAACGTTCCATAGGCAGAAATATCCTGGACTCTGTTTTAAATCCAGGGGTTAAAGGGTGTCAGGGTTTCTCGGGTTCTGCCTAACAGAGTGGTTTGTTCCTATTCTATCCAAAATAACCCTTTTGCGCCTGTAGCCTTGGATGGACGTCACTGCAGGGCTTCAATTTTGCATTTGAAATGTTGGCAAGAATGCTCTTGAATTTCTTGGAGTAGCAGTTATGAAGGTCATGAGAGTGGACCAAGTGCCGGGTTGACTCCTTCCACCTTCTCAAAGCGGGGCACAAGCTTACATAGATTTGTCGAGCTCCAAAGGTACAAATTTTAATATGGTGGGAAGGAAGATGGCTGATGGTCAAGTACAAAAGGTGGATAAATGGTTTTTCTTGGTAAAAAAAAAGGAACACAAAATGAGCTGAAGGTTATTGAAGCAAAGTTTGGAGTTTGTAATATGGCAAAAAATTGGGGCAAAATCTGTTCGCCACAATCTATCCCCTTTTTAGACACTTTTCAAAAGTTTCTAGAAAAGAGGGTGTAGCTTTATAGAGTCGTAGAATATGCCAGATTCCAAAGCGAACATACACCTCCAAAGTGGCCTGTCCTTGGGGTTGATAGGAGGTAGACATACATTCATTTGTTATTTTGGAAATGTTGATACCAAAAAAAAAGTCCTTCAAATCAAAGGACTATAAAAACTCTAATCTCAGAAAATACTGATTTTTTTATTTAAAAAAAAAAATGCTGCAGACCTATTTTAGCTGTAAATTGAGAGAGAAGGATAATAGGCACCATGAACTATGCACTGTTGTGAGACAGTTTACCGTGTTTTTCGCTTTATAAGATGCACCGGATTATAAGACGATCACAAATTTGGTGAAGGAAAACAGAATTTTTTTTTTACCAACGTGCTAATATATATTCCCCATCCTGTGTATGAATCGCCCACCATCCTGGTATATATATCCCCCATTCTGTACATGCCCTCCATCCTGAATCCCCAACCAGGTATAAAGAACTGCTAGTACTGAGGGGGGCAGGGGGGTGCAGGAGCCGGCCCAGAGCATACAAGTGGGTCTGTGGCAGTACGGTGGGGCCGATTGCAGTGTGCCTGCTTTCATTCCCAAGCTGCACTTTTGACCTCTAGACTTCCAGACAATGGCCATGGAGGCGGTGCATGCACAGATGTTGATCCGCTGCCATTTTCTTGAAGTCTGGATGGTAGACGTAGAATTGCAGCTTGGGAATAATGCAGGCACATAGAAAATGGCAGCCCCCACTGCACGCCATGATCCCCTGCAGCTCTGGGCTGCAGCTTTGCCTGCCCTCCACCACTGCAAGCCCCCATCATCCCCCGGTAAGTTGTTTTTTTTTAAGACAAGATTCGGATTGTAAGATGCCCACCGTTTCCCCCAATTTGAGGGAGAAAAGTGTCTACTTGGATGTTTTGGTTGTTTGTCACTTGGTTTTCTTCAGACATCACGCTCTATGTGCTGAAGACAACCCGATGTCTTGTCAGATTGCACTCGTCCGTTGTAAACGCTAGTGGTACCGAGGCCCAAGGCCTTATTAGTAACCCCCCCCCCCCCCAAAAAAAAAAAGAGAAAACTCCCTGCTGAGATCGACATCACTAGAACCTTCTGCTCATCGATATCTTCAAAGGAATGTATGAATGGGCGCTACGTCCTTGACATACCTGCAAAATCACTTCACCAACGCGGTCCCTTTATTAAATATTTACTAATATGTTGCAAGACGGAGGATCAGTAACAAGTGGAATATGGCCGATCCCTGCAGGACAGACCTCAAGTGCCGGACACAAGGACAGGACTCACAACTTGGGTGACACAATGGAAAACACTGTATGATAATATACACAATACACCACCATAGATATAAGCAAGGTTCAGATTGGGGGATCTACCTATCTAGAGGAGATCTGCATTCTTATATCATTAAGGAAATTAGGGGGAACCATAAAATGGACCAAAGTAACCCTTTAGTTCCATAAAGTTGTAAAAAAATGTTGATAAATCTGTATCCTAATCTTTATTTACCTAAAGATAAGCAGTGACAAAGGTTACGGCAGCCACTTATCTCCATCACTAGGTATTATATGCATTTGATAAGTATGTTAAGAGGTGTTATCTCAGAAAAAATTACTTCCAAACAATAGTCAAATAATTGGCAATATCACACTTCCAGAACATGAAGATACAAGGTGTTGAGAAGCGGCCGCCACTTATCTCCATCCATGGAAATGATAACTGTTCTGGGTCACCAGGGTCGGACATATTGAAAGAGTTGACTAATGCATGTAAGTGGCTTTATTAGCTTTCACCCAACTTTTACAGAAACAGATAAAGATGTTACTTCTTTAATAAGTGATTCAAGAGGATGAGGTGGATGGATGGATGGAAGAAAGAAAGGTTGGTTGGAATGATGAAAGAAAGCATTGTGGATGGATAGAAGAAACGATAGATGGATGGAGGATGGGAACGATAGATATGATTGATGGAAGGTTAGATGGAAGGAAGGAAGATGGTGGTTGGATGGAAGAAAGCATAGGTGGATGGATAGGAAAGAAGAAAGTAGGTGGTTGGATGAATGAAAGAATTGTGGATGTGGATAAAAGGAAAGGATAAGATGGATTGGAGGATGGAACGATAGAATGATTGATGGAAGGTTAGATGGAAGGAAGGAAGATGGGTGGTTGGATGGAAGAAAGCATGGTGGATGGATGGAAAGAAGGAAGTTGTGATGGAAGAAAGTATAGTGGATGGATGAAGGAAAGGATGGTGGATGGAGGGAAGAAAGGATGGATGGAATGATTGATGGAAGGAAGAAGGTAGCTGGTTGGATGGAAGAAAGCATGGTGGATGGATGGAAGAAAGCATGGTGGATGATGTAAAAAAGGATGGATGGATAGAAGGATGGTAGGAAGGAAGGTAGGTGGATGAATGGAAGAAAGGATGGAGGATGGATGGAAAAAAGATAGATGGATGGAAGGATGGATGGGTGGGTGGAAGGAAGGATATTATTTTTTTTTGAGGAAATGCTCTTTAATACTGTGGTATCTGTATACAAATGAATAATAAGTGATTCAAGAGGATGGATGGATAGGATGGATGGATGGATGGATGGAAAAAAGGAAGGTGGTTGGATGAAAGAAAGCACAGTGGATGGATAGAAGAAAGGATAGATGGATGGATGGAATGATTGATGGAAGGTTAGATGGAAGGAAGGAAGGTAGGTGCTTGGATGGAAGATGGAAGAAAGCATGGTGGCTGCAAGGAAGACAAGAAGAAAGGAAGGAAGGAAGGAAGGAAGGAAGGAAGGAAGGAAGGAAGGAAGGAAGGAAGGAAGGAATAACGTATAGTGGATGGAGGAAAGGATGGGGGATGGAGAGAAGAAAGGATGGATGGATGGATGGAAGGATGGAATGATTAATGGAAGGAAGAAGGTAGGTGGTTAGATGGAAGAAAGCATGGTGAATGGATGGAAGAAAGCATGGTGGCTGGGTGGGAGGAAGGAAGGAAGGAAGGGATGGATAGAGAAGAAGGGATGGATTGAAAAATCATGGATGGATGGATGGATGGATGAATGATGGGATGGAAGGACAGATTATTTTTTAGAAGGAATGCTCTTTAGTACTTTGATATCTGTATACAAATGAACTAACTCATCGCAAATAATATTAAATACACAAAATATAAAATAAATATTATTGAGAGTGAAGATCCTAACGTTATGTATTATGATACAATCTTTCCCATCTAAACTATAACATAACATAAACATTCATTGAAACCCAGACAGGACTGTTGTTGATGTAGATTTTAGCCAGACTTCAGGGATCCTGATTGTGCTACAGACAGAGATTTATGACAAAAGCGCCAGGAGCCATCTTATATAATTAGCCCATTAAGTTTGTTTTAGCATTTTAGGAGGCCGGGGGTAACTCAATCTCCTCTTGACCCTTGTTGCCGATCTGCTCTGGAACCATTTAACCTTTGCCACATGTCAGGGGAAGGCACATAAGGGGTAAGTGTATTAGTCTTGAACACATCAGTGCCCTGTGATCTGACAGTATGGTAAGTAGCTGCCTTCCTACCCAATATCCTGCAGAAATCCACACTGTGGCCAGAAGGAACCAGTTGGGACAATGGGCGCTGCATGGTCTATGGGGAATACAATAGTGGTCGGCGATTTGGTGACTGCCACTGTTACATATAATAGCATTATAGCTCTGAGATCTCCAGTAGACGCTCAGTATCAACGAACACTGACAACCATTGATAGTGAACAGTACCATGTTCGGGTACTCGGTACTCGTACTAGCCGTCAGACACTCGAGAGGGTGCAACTCGAGCCCCAAGCATAATGGGAGTCAATGGGGAACTCAATCATTTTCCAAACGTCCCAGAAAAATGCTCAAGTTCCCCCATGACTTCCATTATATCAGGGTCTCGAGTTTCACCCATCCAAGCATCCCAAACTCATCTTTAAGTGTACAGAAGACCCGAGCATGGCAGTGCTCAGTCATCATACTGATATAGGTCTACATTTACCTATTGTGGCTCGGAATGGACCACAGGAAAGCGGTGAAATTCCGGCAGGCCCCAGTGCTTGGTACAATACACTTTATACACTGACAAGAACATGTATGATCAAACTAACATGAATACCACCTCTACGATCATTGCTTATCAAGGGGCGTAACAATAGGTGCAGGGGTTGCAATCGCACCCGGCCATGGAGCCTAGGGGGCCCCAAAAGTCCCTTTGCTCTATAGTAAAAGACTAGTAAAGATTTGCAATAATTGGGGGCCCCGCTGGAATTTTGCATTGGAGCCCATGAGTTTCAAGTTACACCACTGCGCCAACCAGTCCCACCCCACCTACGTCAGTGGAGATGTGGCTGCACACACAACGCAGCCATCTTTTGATTGAATGTATGGACAATGTGTTGGCTGTAAAATGGTGCACAAGGTCAGGTAGTATTTAGTGGCAAGAATCAGTGTTTCTAGTGGGCCCTAAGCATCTACTAGGACACTGAATGCACATCAGTGGCGTAACTTGAAGCTTAAGGGCCCTGATGCAAAAGCTCCAAAGGGGCCCTGATTATTGCAAATCTTGAATAGCATTAGTCTTTTTCCATAGGCTAAAGGGATTTTTGGGGCCCCCTAGGCTCCAGGGCCCGGGTGCAATTGCAAGTCCTGCACCGATTGTAATTACGCCCTTGGGTGGCCTGTTACAACTACTTACAAAAATGGGAGCTATGGGGTTCGTTGTTTGGGGTGTTGCTTGGTTATATGAGGTCTCTTACACCTCTATATTTCTGTTGTAATTTCATAACGAGGAACAGAGATGATTTTCCTTTGGATTCCATAGAATCAATCAGATCCCACATTGTAGAGGTATTCTCATAATAAGCTCTAAGGGTACGTCACACCTGGAGACATCGCCGGCGATTTGCGGGCGATGCAGGGGCGTGGCCTATCAGTGGCAACATCGCCGGCGAGTCGCCCCATGTAACACGGCGATTTTGCTCCGAAAGATTGGCTGAGAGTGGTCGCCTGGTTTCAAAGACGATGTGTAAGCATCGGCCGTGTAACATCGCGATTGGCGATATTACAGGCGATGGGAGCCATAGGCTCCCATGTTATAGGATCGCTGTGGGGATGTCGCCTGAAACATCACCACATGTAAACATGCGACGGCGACGCTGGCAGGGTGCCAAAAACGTGTGGTCGCCTGCAAAATCGCCGGCAATGTCTCCAGGTGTGACTGTACCCAATAGTGTGGGCATAGAGCACCATATGGCGTCATACATGCAAACTGGTTGTCTGTTGGGTCCCATGAATTGTATCAGATTCTATATTATTGAGGTATGTAATATAATATATACAGTGGTGTCATTTGGAGCTCATGGGCCCCGATGTGAAAGCTACAATCGGGGCCCCCAATTAATGCAAGTCTTTAATAGCATTAGTCTTTTTCCATAGGCCAAAGGGACTTTTGGGGCTTCCTAGGCTCCAGGGCCTGGGTGCGATTCCAACCCCTGCTCTTATAGTAGTTACGCCTCTAGGTATATAGCTGTAATAAGGTGTTTCTGCACCATATGGCGGTATTTCCATGAACCTGCAATGCAAAGTCATTTTTGATTCCACGTGAATCAGATCAGATTCCAAAAAGAGGTATTCTTTATAAAACCTGTACGATGGGGCACAATATGGCGGCACACAGGTGAGGTCATAGTAAGTGCCGCCACACACTCCAGGACATTCTTTGCTTCACATACAAATGTGATATGACCACACTGTGACGCCGGCCATGGATGTAATACAGTAAAAACTACAAATAAGCTCATTTTCTGTTTGATCAGGACCCAACAATGTAAAACCAACCAAAGCATTGATCCCCACTGGATCATCCGCCAAGATCCCACCATCGATGGACCTCGCAGACGGATCATTCACCGCCTACGTCAGGATTACGATTAGTGATCAATCATAATATAACATATGTCAGATCTATTTTCCAACAATTGGAAGCATCTGAGCTGATATATATCACGAGTTACGCTGCGGCTGTGGCGATTATCGCTGCTGATTACAGTATCAGCAATGGAGAGATAATTGGATGTGAATGGCCGTCACTCAGTCCAATCTGGGGCAGTATCTGGGCACTGCGCACTATGCAGGGTATATCCCCGGCTCACATCCTCCTGGCACCACAGATCCCCGTCCTCGCCACATATTGGGTATTTTTACCCCCTTTCTCCACTTACACATAACCCAAGAATATCCGCCAACCCTGCTGCACACAGATCTGCCCAGCCACAAGCATTTACATTCAACCCACAGCTCCCATTCACAGTGTCAACTCCAGTTGTAAGTACCAGAGGCTTATAGCCATGGGCTGAGCATATGGGACATGGATTAACCCCTCCATTCAATCACAGATGTAGCAGAGCTGTATTTGACACTTAACTCTTGCATCGCCTCTGTAGTCCCTGCGATGCATTGGGGGAGATGAACCAAGTGACCAACTCACCACTGCCAGACGGTAGCTGAGAATGGGTCCATGTAATATGTATTCTGCAAATACATCTATGTATATACACTCAAGTATATATACACACGTTAACTGGTTCCTTTATGATATGTATCCATATTCCATATGTATAGCCAGTGGCGTAACTTAACGTTCATGGGCCCGATGCAAAAGCTCCAACGGGGCCCCCAATTATTACAATTACTATAGGTCAAAGGGACTTTTGGGGCCCCTTAGGCTCCAGGGCCCGGGTGCAAACCTATTGTAGTTACGCCATTGGTATAGCTGCGAAGTGTGTGTATGTATGTGCCTACAATGTATATATTATATAGACAGATAAATGCTTAGATAGATGGATATGCTACATACATAGGTGGATAGATAGATAATAAGATGATTAGACAGACACATAGATAGATAGATAGATAGATAGATAGATAGATAGATAGATACAGAGATAGATAGATAGATAATAGGGTAGATAATAGATAGATAGATAGATAGATAGATAGATAGATAATAGGGATATAGATAGATAGATTAGATAGATAGATAGATAGATAGATAGATAGATAGATAGATAGGTGCACAGATGGTTAGACACACAGAGATAGATTGATAGATGCATAAGATAGATTGATAGATGCATAGATAGATACATACATGTTATTTTGATTCCCCTCCACACCTGATCATATGTATAGCTGGATAGTGTGTGTATATATAAATATACAATAAAAAAAATGATAAATATATCCTGTTTCTCACTCTATATACACTCTATATATAAAGATATAACCCAGCTTTATGTTATCTACTATGTATCTATCTTCCAGCCATCACCCATCCTGCACCCTGTGGTCTGGTCCTGACTCCCCTATGTTGTCAGTGTTGTGCAGTAACTTACAGTGCTCTGTAGTGATGTGCAGCAGCAGCAGCAGCAGCTCCAGGTCTCAGTCACATCTCTGCATTATCAGCTGCCCCAGTGCACTGACTCCCCCCAGGTTACAGTCCTCAGGGCAGCTCCTCGTGGTATTGAGCCCTCATGGGCAGCAGCCTGTGGCCCCTGTGCTGGTGCAGAGCAGACCCCTCACTAATCCTGGGATCAGACCCCTCACTACTGCTGACACCTCTCCAGATTACTGCAGTCCCCGAGCTGCTGCTGCTCCTGGCCCCGCCTCCCGGGCCCCGCCCCCTGTGACGTCACTCCCATGTGAGGCTGCACAGGCTTCTTCCCTGTATGTTGTTGCTGTTGTCTCTACTTTGAGGCTTTGTGACTTTGTGGCTCTTTTCCTTGTTTATTTGGCTTTAATCCCTTTTTTTTTTAACAATATTTTATGTTTCTGTAATAGTTTTGTTAAGAATACTTTATGTTTTAGCAGTTTTTAAATGCAAAAGTTTCCAAAAAAATACACCAATTTCACAAAAAAATGCTTCATTTTTGAGGAATTTTGAGGTTTTAGAGAGGCGTTGGAGAACCTCTGCTCAGCAAAGTGAATGATACAGTAAGCGGTGATTGTATCCGCTCTCTGCAACTGTGACTCAATGTGACCGGCTCCATGGAGTATATAATACATTTTCTCCTGGTAGCCGGCAGTGGTTTAACGTTATTTAACCATAGCTTAAGGGCTGTTTCACACCTGCGCCCCAGTGTGTTTGGCAGCATTGCGCTAGCGCAGGTGGTAGCATAGTGCAAGCACATCGGAGCGCAGATGACGTGCACTGCGCTAACGCCGCCATTACCTTGTATGTGCGAGCGCCGTCAAACAGAACCCAGAAGCACAGGTGTGAAAGTAGCGGTGTCACAGTGCATGCGCTATTCTGGACGCACCAAAAATGTCACATGACGTGTTTCCAGTGCTTCCGGACTTGTGCATGCGCTGTGACACCGCCTCTTTCACACTTACGCTTCCAGGTTCTGTTTGACGGCGCTCGCACATACAAGGTAATGGCGGCGTTAGCGCAATACACGTCATTTGCGCTCCGATGTGCTTGGCTGCGCTGCCACCTGCACTAGCGCAATGCTGGCAAACGCACTGGGGCGCAGGTGTGATACGGCCCTTAGGCTATGTGCACCCGATGCGTTTTTGTGCATTTTTGTAGAATTTTCAGCAGCAAAACTGGATAGTTTTTTTTTAAAAACAAACTACGACCATGTCCACACACCTCCGCTGTAAGTATTTAGCGGTTCTCTGCTAAATACTTACAGCGGAGGTGTGTGGACATGGCCTACCCAAAATGTATCGCGTTTTTACTCTTTTTTTTATTATTCCAATGGAGTCAATGGACAAAATGGATCAATAATTGACTTGTTCATTCTTTTTCTGGATGCGTTTTCCAGGGGCGTATCTAAGGGGGTGCAGCCGGACCTTTTGCACTGGGCGCAACTCTGCAGGGGGGCGCCGCCGCGCCGGTGCCATCATGTCAATTGTCAGTCGTCCGGCGGTGGGTGACTACAGTGCCGGCGCTAATCTCCGCGCCGCCCTGCATATTGCGCACCGCCCTGCTGGTCCGCCCCCTGGCAGCAGTTCCCACACACCCCCTCCCCCTGGTCACGTCGCGGCCGCGCGGCTGCTGACGTCACCCGGCGGCCGCAAACAGTGAGCGCGCGCCCCGCTACAGTGGGACAGAGCAGAAGAAGAGGAGCTGCTGCAGCCTGCCTGCCTCCCTCCTTCTGACTGAGTCGTCCGGCCGTCCTACTCTACACACACTATGAGGTATAATAACCCCACCCCCCCCCGGACCTCAGAATCAAGGCTGCAGGGCAGCGGGGCTGAAAGCTGGAGATGACAGCACCGACACCCCCCCCCCCGCTCCTCACCTACCCGGGGGGGCGCCGAAATAGAGCTGTGCCCCGGGCGCCATGAAGCCTAGTTACACCTCTGGCGTTTTCTGCCCCAAAGACAGAGCAGTAAAAAGACGCAGCGTCAGAACAGCATTTCTAAAAAACTCATTGACTTTGCTGGACAACGAAGGAAGTGATCTGCTTATCATGCCAAAACGGATCAAAAGCGCACTGTTTGAAGATACCCTTACAATATCCTTTTTTACAGGGTGGATGGCACGTATACCTGCAGCATAAAAGGACAATCTGCAGATCTCAGTCCTGCAGCTCCTGTCAGGTTACACTCTAGATATATTCTGCATCATGTCTATGAGATTTCTTAGTGTCTCCTACACTTTGCTGGTCAGAACACAGCGGATTTTCTTCCTGTTGGGTCCATTTCTGTTTTTATCTACAAAACAAAATGCATTAAAACTACCATCCCTATCGGGGGACAATGTACCACTGTGTGAAGCACTGTAAACTCCAATAGTGATGTGGAATTTTCTAATTCAAATCTGGATCTGCTTTTTGCAGAATTATGCAGCAAAAATGTTCTACGCTTTTGCTGCGTAATTGCAGTTTTTTTGGTGCAGAAAATTCTGCAGGCGTAAAGTCCTGTACCCCGACGGCATGGCTAAGATGTAATGTCGGATTTCAGGTGCCAGCCATGGCAGCAAGTTACTCTCCATTTCGCAATTCTGACAGACTTGTATGCTGTCTTCATAGGGGATTGATAAGTGCGCCCAGTGTAGCCTATCGTTCATCTACGCAGACAGTGTACAAAGCTGTCAGATGTTGCTTATGGAACGTAAGTTGTGGTCGTGGCAGACACCTGAATCTGATAGTACTATTTAACCCTACTGTCTAAAGGGAGCTGAACTTGCTAAGACCGGTTTCACACCACGTTTTTTCGGGTCCGGGGCAGTCCGGTGTGAACCAGACAGCCCCGGATCCGATTTTGGACCTAATAGATCCCTATGGTGACGGATCGGGCCAGATGGCAGTGATTTGCGATCCGGTTTTGTCCCTGTCAGGCAGGATCAGGCTGCTTTCGATTTTTGCCCCGAACACAAAATCGCAGCTTGCAGGATGTTTGTGTCTGTGGCAAAAATCTGCCAAAATCGGATGCTGCTGGATCCAGTGCGACCTGACGCCCCCTATCATGGGAGGCTATGGGCGCCGGATCGTACCGGATCCAACAGAAAATCGGATCAGGCTTCCGGACGCCAGGTGCTAAAGTTCAGCGGCGGTCGGCGCTGAACTTCAGCACCTAGAGAGCTCCTGGCTGAAATTTCAGAAACGCGGCTAGCTCCCCAATAGACGGGATTCTGAAATTTCAGGACTGGACAGGGGCATCAGCCGCACACTGCCTGTTGTGTCCCACGAATGGGAACAAGCTGTAATGACTATTCCGGCATTGTATATTTTCCTCCTATCAGAAAATTCCCTGCTGTTGCTAGGTAGACTGTATGAAGTTTGTCCCTACCTCCCTCTCTTAGTTTGTCTCTGTACAGGATGTCCCTCCCTTCTTCACCAGTTAGTTTAGAGAAGTCATTACTGAAGACACATGTGCGCAACCCTCCACAGATTATTCCTTTTCAACTATCATTCTATTCTAACTAATACAAAATTTGGAAGAAAACTACAGCATTTCTCTTGGTCTTTCTACAGCTGCAGTGATGATTGAGTTGACACTGTCTGTCCATTGTTTGGTAATGTAACTTCCACAGGTCCAAACGCCAAAATTACATTTTTTTGGTCGCCCCAACATTGCTATAAAATACAATAACGGGCGATTAAAACATCACATCTACTCAAAAATGGTATCATTAGAAACATCAGTTCAAGATGCAAAAAATAAGCCATCACACAGCCCCAGATCCCAAAAAATGAGGACGCTACGGGGCACAGAACATGGCGCAAAAAGTGAGATTCTTTTTTTTTTTCAAACTTCTGTTTTTTTTTCACCCCTTAGATACCAGTAAAGGTATACATGTTTGGTATCAACGAACTCGAACCGACCTGAGGCATCACACCGTCACATCAGTTTTATCATAAAGTGAACATGGCAACTAAAATACCCAAAAAACTAACTTGTTATTGCACTTTTTTTTGCAATTTCTCTGAACACTATAGGGTAAAATAAATTATTGCATCTGAAAGTACAACTCGTCCTGCAAAAAAGAAGCCCTCATATATCTATATTGACGGAAAAATAAAAAAGTTATGGCTCTTGGAAGCAGGGGAGCAAAAAAAAAAAAATGAAAAACGAAAAATTCCCGGGTCATGAAGGGGTACAGTTTTGCCACCTATTGGCACTATACTGTTCTTCTGCCCCGTTTATGTTTTCTATTTTCAGTATGTGTTCCATCTTTTAACATGCAGTGATGAATAAAAGGAGATGGACATTCCTGGATGACTGCGCTGCTGCTGTCAGCGGTGTAACTAGGTTTCATGGCACCCGGGACAAAGATCTATATTGGGGCCCCCCGGAGCAGGTGAGGAGCGTGGGGGGGGGGGTGCTGTCAGCTTTCAGCCCCGGCGCCCCTGCAGCCTTGGTTGAGGAGCGAGGATGGATGTGCTGTCGGCTTTCAGCCCCACCGTCCCTGCAGCCTTGGTTGAGGACAGGGGGGGTGCCTCCCTCTGAGTTGCGCCCGGGGCAAAGGATCCAGCTGCACCCCCCTAGATACGCCCCTGGCTGCTGTAAATGTAGTTGTTCCAGGCTGTGATAGTATTTGATAGATGCTTTTTTACGTATTTCAGGTTCATACTGAACTATTCATTCATTTATTTCTTTAATAATTATGCACAGGTATGTAGTCTATTTTGAACTTGAAATTCTTAATAAAGGAACTATCGAATACTGCCACAGCGTGGAACAACTACTTTTCCAGCGACGGTGCGGTCAACTAGGAACGTCCATCTCCTTTTACTTCTTAGATTTTCTTCTATCCGCGGACGTAACTGCAGCAGCTATACACTCCCTGACAGAAGTTACGTCACTTATCCATGTTATGTAAATAAAAGCTTATAACCTGACGTTAAATTCAACCATTGCTTGTATAAATTACTCTTTTAAAAGCTGAAACCCTCCCAAATGTGGTTTAGGTTGAGAAAATAAATTGGCATCAATGCTGAAATATTGATCATTTAATGAACACAGAATGGTCAGATTTTAGCAAGACAAAAGTTTTGTCGCCCATAGAAAGTAATGTGATATTCAAACAAATAATTAACTTAAAATGCAAATATATGTACAAATATAATAGCAAAGAATGCAGTCTGACATGCCTCCCAGAGTTCATCTAGATTCTTTGGTTTTGTCTTCCAAGCTTCCTCTTTCATCCTACCCCAAACATGCTCAATGATGTTCATATCTGGTGGCTGGGCTGGCCAGTTCTTGAGCACCTTGATCTTTTTTGCCTGGAGGAACTTTGTTGTAGAGATGGATATATGAGATGGAGCACCATCCTGCTGCAGAATTTGACCCCTTTTATGATTTGGAATGTAAGAGGTAGCTAATACTTCTTGATATTTTAGGCTATTGATATTGCCTTCCATCTTGCAAATGTTTCGCACCCCCCCATACTGAATGTAACCCCAGACCATGATCTTTCCACCACCAAATTTGGATCCATACGGGTTCCAGTAGGTCTCTCTGCAGTTATCAGCGGCTTGGTGTAATTCTACTGAAGATTCATCAGAGAAATCCACCTTCTGCCACTTTTCCAGCGTCCATCTGTTTAGCAGGCTGTGGGACTTTGCAAATGCCACACGGTTTTTTATTTGCCTTTTGTTTAGTGCTGGTTTGGACACTGATTCGACCATGAGGCCATTTCAGACAGAATCCTACAAACTGTTCTAGTTGACACAGGGACTTGAGGTGACTAGGCCTGTTGGAGATCTGCTGCAGTGGAAGAGGGGCTTACTTTGGATTTTTAATCAATAAACGTTCCTCCTGAGCAGTTTTCTTGCGGGGTCTGCTGGACCTGGCTTGTCAAACACATCTCCAGTCTTTCAAATCTTTTTTTAATTCTTTGTACTTGACACTGAAACACATTAAAGGTCCCAGCCACCTCTGCAGTGGATCTGGTCTACAGCCTCTTGATAATCAAGGCTTTGGTCGCAGGGTGGATTTTTGGCATGTTGTCAAAGCTCAAGTTGCAGTCAGTGAAGATCTGGGGTGCTGGGATTCTTTTTATACAACCAACTAATATAGCGATCATTTACGGAGCACAGGTGAGGATGTAAATAGGATTGGGTGCATTATATGACCAGGCGACAAAACTTTTGTCTTGCCAAAATCTGACCATTCTGTGTTCATTAAATGATAATATTTTAGCATTGATGCCAATTTATTTTCTTAACCTAAACCACATTTGGGAGGGTTTCAGCTTTCAAAAAGAGTAATTTATAAACCAATGGATGAATTTAACGTCAGGTTATAAGGTTTTATTTACATAACATGGATAAGTGACATAACTTTTGTCAGAGACTGTATTCTCTGGGTTTATAATGGGGTTGTGATATGCACAACATGGCCAGGTGAGCACCTCCCCACCGCCCACTAACTTCCTCTACCCTATACTGTATCACCCTATGTGAGCTTGTCTCTATTTTCCTCATCTTTTAACTATAGAACATGGATATTTCAGCCTCCCCTTAGGCCGGCTTCACACCACGTTTATTTGCTGCCAGGTTCTGTCCGGTGTTTTGCAGGATACACGGACAGAACCTGACAGCCCCAGACAAAACAGAACAGAACTCCGATCCTGTGTTGTGCCGGAATCCTCCCTGCGCGCGGCTGCTGCTGTCCAAGTGCTGAAATTTCACCAGTGGAGCTCTCCACATGCTGAAGTTTCAGCCAGCAGCTCTTTTAGCTGCGCTGTCGAGATGCTGAAACAAGCGCGGCTTGAATTTCAAAGCCGCCGCTCGTTCAGCACCCGGCGTCCAGGAACCGATAGTTTTGCTGCCGAATCCGGCGCAGTGCGGTGCCCATAGACTCCCATGTTATGGGGCGCCGGATTCGCTACGGACCCGGGGAGGATCTGGGAGAAATCAGGTTTTGATTGATTTTTGCCCCGGACACAAAAAATGCTGCATGCTCCGATTTTGTGTCCGGGGAAAAAAAACAAAATCCCCCGGATCCAGCCGGACAGACAACAAAACAGATGGCAAATAGCTGCCATCCGGCCCCATCCAGCTCCATAGGGATATAATAGAGGCCAAATTCTATCGGCTGTCCGGTTCACATCAGACAGCCCCGGATTCCAAAAATCTTGGTGTGAAGCCGGCCTTAGTGGATCAACTAAAGAAAAAAACAAAAACATAGACATGTCTGAGTATAGTCCTATTTCCATACCAGAGTAGCCTATTAAAGTGAACAGAGCTGCAGTAAGATGGACAGCACTTGGATTTCATATGGATGACACAGATGGTAAAAACTGGCGGATTGATCAAAGATGGGTGAAATTTAGATCTAGTGCACACTGGTAAAAATTAGTTTATTTTTTGCATATGAGAATGTGAATTTGGCTGCTTACAGAGCATTTTTGGGGAAAAATACAATTGCGGTTTTTTATGTAGATTTTGGAGCCAAAACCAGAATTGTTTCCCAAAAGACTAAAAAATACAAATGGAAACTTTTTTTTACATATAAATTAGTTTTTCCATTCCATTATCGAGGAACACATATTTGGCACAGCAGAATATAAAAGATCTTTTATAGCCCTATGAACCTATATTGGATATGGTATAACATTTCCATTGATGGCCTTATCAGACATACAGATTTACTGCTGATTCTGTGCATTACAATAAGGGGTTATTTAAGACTGGTGTTTGCAGTCTCTATATCCCCATCAATCACAAAAAAGAAAAGGCCAAGGTGTCTTTAGCTATCCTATGAACGGATGTGCCCCCGGAATAAATAAGAGAATTAATAAAACTCTTGCAAACAATTGGATACACCAAACAGGAAACATGGTCTGACCATACCACAGCTCCTGTGCTGAGATAATCTTATATATGTGTCCCTGCTATGTACTGTGTAATGGATGTGTATTATCATACAGGGACATGGTCTGACCATACCACACTCCTGTGCTGAGATAATCTTATATATGTGTCCCTGCTATGTACTGTGTAATGGATGTACTGACCGTACAGGAACATGGTCTGATCATACCACATCACCTGTCTGAGATAATCTTATATATGTGTCCCTGCTATGTACTGTGTAATGGATGTGTCTGACCGTACAGGAACATGCTCTGATCACACCACATCTCCTGTGGCTGAAGATAATCTTTATATTGTTCCTGCTATTAACTTGTAATGGATGTGTCAAGGACCGTGTACTAAGGATACCAGTGACACCTCTGATGAAGCCAGGCACCTACTGTAAAACGAGTTGTGAGTTGATAAAGGGCAATAAAGGTTTTATGCTGCACAAGTTGTAACTTTAGTCACCCATCATCCGTTAGAGACATCCATTACACAGTACACAGCAGGGACCCATATATAAGATTATCTCAGCACAGGAGATGTGGTATGGTCAGACCATGTCCCTGTACGTCAGACACATCCATTACACAGTACACAGCAGGGACACATTATAAGATTATCTCAGCACAGGAGATGTGGTATGATCAACCATGTCCCTGTACTGTGAGACACATCCATTACACAGTACACAGCAGGGACACATTATAAGATTATCTCAGCACAGGAGATGTGGTATGGTCAGACCATGTCCCTGTACAGTCAGACATGCCATTACACAGTGATAACAGGGACACATATATAAGATTATCTCAGCACAGGAGATGTGGCATGGTCAGACCATGTCCCTGTACGGTCAGGCACATCCATTACACAGTACATAACAGGAACACATATATAAGTTTATCTCAGCACAGGAGATGTGGTATGATCAGACCATGTCCCTGTACGGTCAGGCACATCCATTACACAGTACATAGCAGGGACATATACGTATATAAGATTATCTCAGCACAGGAGATGTGGTATGATCAGACCATGTCCCTGTACGGTCAGGCACATCCATTACACAGTACATAACAGGAACACATATATAAGATTATCTCAGCACAGGAACAATTTTTTTTATACACATACAAATGTGGAAATTATTATTATTCCATGATATATTGATTAAAATTATTTTTTTTTGTGAGAAAACCCTTTTAAGTAATCTATTTGCATGGCCTGTTCCAATTCAGATCAGACTAAGGGTGAAAACACAAAAGTTTGAGTTGCAACATTTTTCCCCCCAATGTACATCACAAAATAAATAAATGCAAATGCTAAACTTACCTCCTATGCAGGGGCGGACCTACCGTGGTGCAGCTGGTTCAGTTGCACCAGGGCCCCGACCAGGCTATGGGGGCCCCTCAAGCTGCAGGGGGGCGCCAGCCGACCCCCGTAACCCGATGTCAGAGGAGAGGAGGTCAGGCAAGGGAAGCACGAAGCTTCCTGCTTCCCTTGCCTGATCCCGCCCCGGCTCCCAGGAATGCACCCCCCCACCGACGCCGCTAGCACCCCCCCCCACTGACGGCCGCCAGCATCCCCCTGCTCCTCACCATGGCTGCACCAGGGCCCTCTGGCTCAAGGTCCGCCACTGCTCCTATACCAGTGCTGTTCCATCGTTGTTGGACCTGCATCCCCTGGCTGTCATGTGTAAATATGTCATGTACCTGCTGCAGCACCCCATCAGTGGCCATTGATCAGCTGCAGCCTTCAGTATTCTGTGATAATAAAAATATGTGAAATTTTAAGTTTTGGCAAGCTCCAAAATGTAATACTGACATCAACTGCACATCTTTTATAATACATGTCTCTATCATTACTCATTGACTTCTATATGGAGCAGCCTGATATATGAAGCTACATTGTTGTGGCTCGAGTCTGGGGCTTGATCCAATAACCTCTGGTTGTCTGATCGGTTTCCCTCGTCATTGGATCACTCCATATTTTGTATCAGTCCAACTGCTGTTAGTTCTCTTATCTTTCCTTTGCCTTTCTGTTTTATTTCCACCCGATTTGTTCACTTCCTTTTTTCTTTGCCCTATCACATCTGGAAAGAGCTATTTATTACTCGCTGTACTCATGCCTCAGTGCTAGCTATATTACAAGATGGATGGATGTTTGGAGTCCTAAGCTACTCAGTTCAGGATAATCCTAGTAAGTTATCACTTTTTGTTCTCTCTGCGGTTTGTTTGTTTTCCCTTCATTTCTCGTTTCATTTGCAGTTTGGAGGGGTTTCACTTTAGTCTTTTTGGGTTTCTTTCAGTTTCTTCCGTGTTCCCTGTACGACTGTGTGAACACGTCTTTAGCCCTGTGTCTGACCCTCTGCCTGTGCACCTCTTTATGTTTATTGGTGTTTTGTGTTCTACTTTTTAGCATTCAGCGGTCGAATCAAAAGGGTTATGGGATACAAAAATCGTTTTTCCGATCTTTCTTTGGATGTTTAACAGAATGTCATAAGTGTAAGCTGTCTCATAGACTCATGCTGAATTCATGTGTATGGATGGGAAGACTAGGTTAGGTACTATGTACCTAGTCTACCCGCATTGTGTCCCATCCAGTTACATCATTGTCAATAGTGTGGTGTTCTTTCTTTTTCTGTCCTGAATACTGTAACAGTTAGCCTCTGGTTGACCCTCTGCCATAAGTTTATCTTGTCTTATGCTGTCTCTGGTTTAGTTTAGGTGCGGTTAAATGGTTATCGGGATAAAAAAGAAAAAGTGTTGCTTAGCACTAACAGGCTCAGTGTGCCTGTTGTGCTCAATGCGTTCATGTCAACATGGAGCGGTCTTAGCTTGCCCTATCAGCCATTATTCACCTCCAGTCACCATGTCAAAAGAGGGCGCTTCTACCCTCTGTCAACAGGAGCATAGCCAACAAAGAAGCCTCTGGTCTCCCTCTGCCTGTTATACCTGCCATGCTGTCCCCGGCAGGAGCGGGGTGAAATGTGGGGAGTGGTGCGTGGCACAAAGTCGATGGGCTGGGCTACTGCCTGTTATTGCTTGGGCACATTTTTTTTCTAAAAATCCCACATATGTCCTTTATGGACACCCAGGTTCAGCCAATGTAGAGTGTGTAGGTGCATTGGTTTATTTAGGTGCCAACTCAGCAGTAAGGCAGGCTAACATGGTGAGGTTAGGTACTCCAAGTCTGTATAGGGACCTGGGGCTACATCTCCCTGGCTTGTCCATCCTGGTGTGAGTAGAAGGGCTTGGTAGTAACTCGTACATAACTATATTTGTGTCCCACAAATTCTAATATGATTGCCATGCGTGCCACTTCGTTGGATCACATCGGAGTCTGTAGGTCTCCTCATGATCGGATATGTTGAAAGTAGTTAGAGGGTTGTAATAGACTTCAGAGACATAATGCCCCCTTTACCATGTATGAACCTCAGCGATAGTTAAGACACAACAAGACCAATTACCCTTTTTTTGCTGCGCAACAGGGAACGATCACAATTGTAGAACATTCCTTTAAACAGCTGACTGCTTATATCTGTTATTCACCTAAGCGAATGATGATTATACCGACCCTGGCCTTCAGGTCTACTCGCAATCTTTTTTCTAAACACCGATTGGCAGCTGCGACTTTAGTACGCTGAAAAATACCTTTAACAATTCTCCTATAAATCAGGATCCACAGCACCCACTTGCCCTTTTTTTGGACTTTTGTAAACATTTTGAAGGACGGGATAGTGGGATTCTCCATGTAAAGCCCCAGTGAAGGGGAGGAAGTAAAGGTAAGGAGGTCAGATTATCCCAGGGGAACATTATACATAAGCAGGGATGTAAAGTGTACCAAATACAGGGATACAATACTACCTCTAACTGTATTAACCCTTGTAACTCCTCCTCCCAGAACAAAAAAACACTATCACTGAACATCAAAACACAAGGAACAATTGACCTTTCCCCAAATTGCCTCTACAATCCCTCACAGGCGGTGTGGTGATGGGCAAGATTGTAGGTGAGCAGATTTCTAGAGGATAGATGATCATTTCTGATTTTTAGGGGTCCAATAGTTGATAACACTACTGATCATGAGAGTAGGGGTCCAGAGTCTTCTGTTTGAAACGGGAGGTGAACATGTGCGCTGCCGGGGGAGGTGAACATGTGCGCTGCCGGGGGAGGTGAACATGTACGGTGCCGGGGGAGGTGAACATGTACGGTGCCGGGGGGAGGTAACATGACGTGCCGGGGGAGGGGAACATGTACGGTGCCGGGGGAGGTGAACATGTGCGCTGCCGGGTGAGGTGAACAGGTACGCTGCCGGTCCATTAAAAGTTCATGCGATTGACAATGATTTCATAAAATTCAGTAGACTTTGAATGGACTGGTGGAGGACTCGCACCCTACTCTCACACTCAGTCTTGGACTGTATCTAACAGAAATGTATGAATCCTATTTTCCATGAATCCTGTTTTGTTGTCATGGGAGTCCCCATTAAATCCTGATCTTTCTGTAACAAGGAGTGGGGCAGTAGTCAGGGGCCAGGTACTCTTCTCTTATGGTCCAACATGTTACATGAATGTGGGGCTCCTGGCTGGATGTGAGGACTTATTCTATGGGGGCCATACGCCTGTTGTGTAGACCGCATGATGACTTTGGCTGCCCAGGACCAGATGTTGAACAGTTCAATGAGGGAGACCACAACCCAAAAATAAACATATTACTGAACAGTAATTTGGTGGTGATTATGTACAGTAGATAGCGGGTACACAGTTTAAAGACCCTGTCTTCATAATACGAAGCATTTCCACAGTCTCAATCCTTTCTCTTAACTCACCTGAACTCTGATTCCACTGTTCCCCTGCCTTCACCACAACTCAGCTCAGTACTACTGTCTAGTTAGTGAGAGTCCAATTCTCAACCTGCAATTCTGCATATTCTTTCCTCTTATGGGGATTAGTTTGTCAATATGGCCTGTACTTGGCTTCTCTACTTCTGACTCCTTGGAATCATGCCCTGGGCACTTCTCTTCATCTCATGTTCTCTGTTCCATCCTGGTCTGTTACCTCTCAGTCATAAACTAGGGTCCGTATTGCTAGGTATCCTGTTCCAGGACCGTCTCTGGTTGACCACTCTGACCATTTTCCTTCCTATTCACGCTGTCTACTATCTCAGTCTCGACTCAAGTAATGGACACCCACATTATATGGTTCTGCTTACTAGTCAGTCCATAGGTCTGCTTTTACTGCATGTTGGGCCCTATCTAACCTCCTAGCAGGAAACTGTCTCTATCATACTGGTAGGTGTGTCATCTCCTTACACTTAAAAGGGTTGTCCAGCACTGTAATAATAAGGATGACCACCACCAATCACTTCATTGCTTGGCTTGTGTTGGGCTACAAAAGGCAGAGGAGAAGGATGAGGACTTCATCGTGGGAGTAGGGAGAGGTGAGTTTCCATTAAATTTTTTTTAGTGCCTGGGCATGGAAGAATTTAAAGGGAAATGATTATTATTGTGTGCGGTACAGAGAGGACATGTACTATATGGAGGCACACAAAGGGTCCCTATTAATATGTGGGATCACAGAGGGGGTACTATTACTATTTGGAGGCACAAAAGAAGGAACTGTTAGTGTATGGAGGCACAGAGGGAACACTACTACTATAAGGAGGCACAAAGGTGGCTCTATTACTAAGCGGAGGCACAAAGAGGGCATTGTTACTACATAGAGGCACATGCACATAGTGGACACTGACTACATGGAGGCACTATTCAATATATGGAGGCAAAATAGGATCACTATTATATGGAAGCCCAAGGAGGTGCAATTACTGTAGGGAGGCCCTGAGATCTACTATTATACGATCACTGTATATTGGTAATATTGGACGTCGTACAGTGTTTTCTGTTAATGATCTTTATGGTTGTATTAAACAGTAACTACTGTAAATGCTGGTAATATGTGGCTATGGTGTGGTAGTGTTATATGTGTTTTACAGTGCAGTATTTGTGATATTGATCTTGGTACAGGGGTGATTATTAATGTCAGTATGGTGTGTGAGGCAGCGCTCGCTGAATGTATTGGGGAACACTCACTTATTAGCGGTTTTGAAGCTCACAGCAACAGTTCCTATTTAAATAAGTCAGTGTCCAGTTTATTATCATATATAAACCGCTACTCCGGCTTTGTAGCCGATAACCATAACATACAGTCCACAAGTAATCTACAAGACATACAGTGCCTATCAGGGGCGTATCTAGGGGGGTGCAGCCGGACCTTTTGCACCGGGCACCACTCAGTGGGGGGCGCCGGTGCCATCATCAGGTGACCAGGCGTCCGGCAGTGGCACTGCAGCGCCGCCGCCGGAACTAATCTCCTCCTCGCCGCATATTGTGCACGGGCGGCCGCGTAGCTGTATGTGCAAAACCCCTGCTGCTGGTCCCCCCCCCCGGTCACGTCGCTCTGCAGCTGACATCACTCGGTGCGCCGCACAGTCTGGGACGGAGAGGAGAAGAAGAAGAGCCGAGGAGCTGCTGTGTGGCCTGCCTCCTCCTGAGTCCTGACTCCTGACTCAGACTGAGTCGTCCGGGTCCGGTCCGTCCTAGCTACGCCTACAACTCTACTCCTAATAAAGTAATAAAGTAACCTAAACAGGCGGGGGGGGGGGAATGAGGTGTATATATATATATATATATACATCAGGCGCAGGCACACACTTTGAGGTATAATATTATACCTCATAGTGTGTGCCTGCCTGGTGATGTATACATATATACACCTCATAGTGTGCCTGCCTGATGTATACATATATATACCTGAGGTATATATATGTATACATCAGGCAGGCACACTATGAGGTGTATATATGTATACACCAGGCAGGCACACACACTATGAGGTGTATATATCATATATACACCTCATGGTGTGTGTGCCTGCCTGATGTATACATATATACACCTCATAGTGTGCCTGCCTGATGTATACATATATATACCTGAGGTATATATATGTATACATCAGGCAGGCACACTATAAGGTGTATATATGTATACACCAGGCAGGCACACACACTATAAGGTGTATATATCATATATACACCTCATGGTGTGTGTGCCTGCCTGATGTATACATATATACACCTCATAGTGTGCCTGCCTGATGTATACATATATACACCTCATAGTGTGCCTGCCTGATGTATACATATATACACCTCAGGTATATACTGTATATGTATACAACAGGCAGGCACTCTATGAGGTGTATATATGTATACATCAGGCAGGCACACACTATGAGGTATAATACCCCCTCCCCTTCCCCCCGGTCCTCAACCAAGGCAGCGGGGCTGAAAGCTGGAGCTGACAGCACCAGACCCCCCCCCAACATACCCCCTCCCCTACTCTGGGGGGGGGGCGCCGAAATAGATCTTTGGCCCGGGCGCCATGAAACCTAGTTACACGCTGGTGCATATTTTCAGCAGGTGCGCCCGCACGCATTACAGAAACGTTTGTGGCCTCTAGTCCGTTTCATCTGCGGATACGTCCGCACATTTCATTCACTGAGCTAAGTCAGTACACCTGCTCAGCAGCTTGGCAGGCTTCACAGCATGTCGCCCACAACATCCACGAAGGCACTCACTGGGATCCCCAAGCAGGTTCTTGGACTTGCTCCATATCGGTACCTGTCGTTGGTCCAGATCCTCAGAAACCTCGGCTCTTCCAGGACTCTTAGGAGCTACAAGCAGGAAGTCTGCAGCTTGCAGGACCTAGCTGACATCAGAGGTCATGTGGCACAACAGCAGTTTCACTATGTTGCATGAGACACACCTATGGCAGGTATGTGGTTAGCTAGACCCTCCTAGCTCTTTCTGGCTAACCTGTAAAATCCAGCCCTTAATACATTGTTATATTTGTGGAACAACAAGTCCCAGCAAAACACCCTGGATTTTACATTGCAGCAGACCTCCGCCTGTGTGATACATACCAGCCACTTACAATAAGGCCAGTCGCTACCTCACAGGTGGTATTATTTGGTCACTAACATGACATTATTTAGTCACTTGTAACATGTGATCACGGTTTGGTGGTATTATTTTCCCCTTATTGGTAATGCTGGTATCAGTATGGTGATTATGTCTGTCACTTGTATGGTGCTTCTATGTGGTGACTGTGTGATCATTTGGTGACGACGGTTTGTGATATATAAATATAATTTACACATTGATCAGCCATAACCCACAAATGCATGTATGTATTTCACATCCACCGCACTGCAAGATGATGATCTTTGTGGCTTCAAATGCAACGACTGAGATTCAATAAGAAATGTGAAGGTATAAAGTGCAATAAAAAACAGAGATATATCAAAGCGCTGCCAGATTGGACGGAGATTGGATTCCATAAAAATGTAAAAAATGATGATGGATAAAATAAAACATACAATATGTTTCGAAACCTGGTTCAATATCACATATGACAGACAATTTTAAAGAGATGACTATTTTAATCAGCTGATAGAATTAAGACATCAATCTCAAAGCACACAATAAGTTTATTAAAAAAAAATATACAAAAATAAGTAATACGAAAATATATTATAACATATAGAAATTGGAACATACAAAACGAGAAACTACCTAAAGATGTTACAACTAGTATCCAAAAAAGTCATACACAAAATACAGTAAAATGGTGCCATAGGCAGTGCATGTGCAAATCAGGTTTACGTCTTAATGATGAATTTAGGGATCTGAGATCTCGATCTGCAGACAGTGTTCGTGCACAATACTATAACAGATGGTCTTAATTAAAATGATGCCATAGGCCATGCATGCGCAAATCAGGTTTACATCTTAATGAAGAATTAAGGGATCTGAAATCTCAAACTGCGCATGCGCTGCCTTGACACTATTTTAATGAAGACAGTGTGCATGCACAATGTGATTCCACAGTCGGTCTTCAATAAAATGCTGCTGGAGGCAGTGCATGTGCAAATCAGGATTACATCTTAATGAAGCACTAATGGAGATGAAATCTCGATTCACGCATGCACTGCTACCGGAGCATTTTATTGCAAACCCACAGGCCGGCCACTGATTATGCTGATACTGAAAACTGTTCTATGTTATGTTGTCCTATATAGTTTTATTTTTCCTTTTCATGTATATGTTGAGTTTGAGGATGAATTCCTTAAATAGACCTGTCTTTCCAATTTTATGTCATACCAGAAGAGGAAACCAGATCGGTTTTTGAAACATGTTTTTTTGACCAACATTTAAATTATGTTTTTATAGAATAAGGTTTCTGTCCTTTCAGACAGCGCTTTGATACATTTTATTGCATGTTGGACCTTCACTTTGATGATAGGAACTTTATCTGGTTTTACAGGGAGAACCAGCAGCTGTGTGACCATTTCCTCCATACAAGTTCACTTTTCCACCTACAATTTTCTGGGATCTGACTTTCATCAGAGTGTGGTCTGAGTGTCACCAGTTTCTCCACCTTCTCCATTCTGGTGGCCTTTGCTTATTTTGGACATTCCAGAAGACTTGGCAAGTATGACTTAAATCAGGGCTGGGAAAAGTGCAGCCCGCGGGCCACCTTTGGCCCCCTGGCTGTTCCAGACGGGGACACAGACCGAGATCGCTGAAGGGCTGAAAACAGTGGACTGTGGGTCACACCATGGTCTCGGCCGCCGCCCTTCCATGGGGATCAGAAATGTACATGGGAGGCTATGTGTTGTTCAAAAATGTATATAGGTTGCTGTGGTGCTCATAATGTATATAGGAAGCTATGTGGGGACTCAAAGTGGATAGAAGTCTATGGGGGGCTTATAATGTATATAGGAGGATATGTGAGCACTTATAGTGTATGTAGGGTGCTATGTGACAGCTCATAATGTAGGTAGGGAGCTATGTGGGCACAGAGAAATGTATGTAGGAGGCTATGTGGGGCTTATACTCAAATGCAGGGCTATGGGGGCTAAGACCTGTATATTGGAGGTTATGTGGGGGTCATACTGTATTTGTGGGACTATGTGGAGGCTCATACTGTATATAGGAGGCTATAAGAGGTCACATGCTGTATTTAGGAGACTGTGTGGGTGTTTATACTATAAATAGAAAGGCTATGTGGAGGATTGCACTGCACATAGAGGTGCTATGTGGGGGCTCATACTGTATATAGAGGGGCTATGTGGGGGCTCAAGCTGTATATAGAAGGGCTGTGTGGGTGCTCAAGCTGTTTATTTATGTTCTGTAGAGTTCATACTTTATACAGGAGGCCAATACTGTATATAGAAGTTTGAGTGACTGCTCATCCTCTATGTGGGCTCATAAATAGGGGGATGTCAATATACGGAAATCTGCTCAATTAATATAAAATATGGTAATAATTATAAATAATAAGTTAATATTACTATTGAGCAAAATTAATTTCAGCCTATAGGTTCGGTTCTCCACACCAGTTATGGTCTCATGCGACCCCTCTGGAAAATGAATTGCCCACCCCTGCCTTAATGGGTTTTGTTTAGCCTGCTTATTTGGAGTAATAACACGTGCAAACACTTGTCCTTAGCAAATGGGGGACATGAGATTCTGAATGTAACAACTGGCAGTAAAGGACGGCATCCCATATTGTGTGTATAGCCCACCACTGCTCTGTGTGTATCTCCTGTGTTGCTTTCCATCTTTTAAGTCTTATAGGGTATTTATAAAAATCATTATGATATGACTTTCATTAAATGTGGAAAGAATAATGCAAAAAAAAAAATATTTCCAAAATGAAACACCGGTGGAAATGATTGCTGATCCATATCCCGGTTGGTCTACGTCTTCCATAGTTTGTGCATTTAGTTTTCGTGTGAAGGTCACTGGTGCAGTGTGGGTTTATTATCCTCCAGCGTAGCCTGGACCGGCTATAAATGTGTGTAACCTTGCAGCTGTGGGTTGTAATTCAGAAATGATCTCCCTGCTGCTCTTTAGTTCTATGGGAGAGAAACATTTGCCAGGGGAATCCTGTTTGTGTCTCCTCCAAATACCTTTGGAGCTTAGTATAGCAAGGCAGCAGCGCTTCACATTTATGTGCTTTAACAGAGCCCTCAGCGGTGCAACGTTTCAACCCTACTGGGTGTTTGTCAAGCACCGTATTCAGGAAGCATTGCACTCGCTTGTTTTTCTACGTTTGTGCTGAATCCCCTTTTGTTTTTTTAATTTAAAGTGTAGCCGCCGTTTACATTTTTATTTGATAATAATGTAGAGCAACTGATTATAATAAACTTTCAAATATACTTTAATAATGAAATCTGGAAGAAAACCTTTTAAAAATCTTCCACAAGATGTCCCCACTAGGCTGTGTCTGAAGCTCATTCTCAGTGAGATCCATCTTCAGCTTCTCACACACTGAATATGGCCATATAACCATATAAGGGAGGGGGTGGGCCTACACAATGTGCCTGTCTAACGTGGCTACATCTGATCTGTCTATTGTCAGTTTACCCCATGCAGGGACAGTGTGAGCTCAGGCTGTCAGCAGTGGCGTAACTTGAAGCTCATGGGCCCCGATGCGAAAGCTACAATGGGGCCCCCAATTATTATAAATCATTAACAGCAATAGTTTTTTCTATAGGCCAAAGGGACTTTTGGGGCCCCCTAGGCTCTGGGGCCCGCGTTCGCTCGCAACCCCTGCTCCTGTTGTAGTTACGCCCCTGCCTGTCAGCATATAGCTCATGTGATCTTATCTCCACCATTCACATCGGCCAGGCTTCTCGCAATCAGCTGATAACACGGAGCATCGCGATGTGAATAGAGGAGTCAGATAAGATCTCACAGGACCTTTGTGCCGATAGCCTGAGCTCACACTGTCCCTGCATGAGGTAAACTAATACACTGATAAGCTGTGAATGATGTTTAGGCCCCCCATCCATCATATGTCAGGTTTAGAAAAACCTAGTGGGGACATCTTCTGAAAAGATTTTGAAAGGTTTTCTTCCAAATTTCACTTATGAAGTATATTAGGAAGTTTATTATAATTACTACATTACTATTAAATAAACATTTAACCTCCCTGGCGGTATGATTAGGTCAGGAATTTTGTGCTAAAAGCGGGCTTACCCGCGGTCGCGGCAGATGCGGTGAAAAAACCGCATCTGCCGCACTTGCCGCATAGCCGCCGCACTTGCGGCGCGGTTGCGGCGCGGTTGCGGTAATCGCCATAGTAAGTATAGGGGGACTTGCGGCAGATGCGGCAAGTGCGGTTTTGCACTTGCGGCAGGTGCGGCAAGTGCGTTTTTTTTGCGGCCCCACCTGCCGCAAGTGCAAAACCGCACTTGCCGCATCTGCCGCAAGTGCAAAACCGCACTTGCCGCATCTGCCGCAAGTCCCCCTATACTTACTATGGCGATTACCGCAACCGCGCCGCAAGTGCGGCGGCTATGCGGCAAGTGCGGCAGATGCGTTTTTTTCACCGCATCTGCCGCGACCGCGGGTAAGCCCGAGCTTGACTCGGGGTTACCGCTTCTGGCAGTGAATGTTAACCCCGAGTCAGGCTCGGGAATACCGCTAGGAAGGTTAAATGGCAGTTACACTTTAAGGTCATGACATGTTTTATAGAAAGATGCATCACTGTAGGCAGTAAATGATCTGGTGATGCTTCCACCTTCGTAACTTCATAATACTACCAAAATGACAGCAAGCAGCTCAGTAAGTGACACATCACTGGAATCAGGATCTCTTGCCCTACAATATGCTGCTCTCAAATAGGATGACAAAAACCTGGTGACAGATTCCCCTTAAGCATTGTCATTTCCCTACAACACACTCCCCTTTCAGTAAGGCAACATCCCTCATCAGGACAGGCACCGAAAAGCCTAAAACACATAGGTTCCAATTCTTTACTTCAGTTATGGGGGTGTACATGGAGCAAATGCAGTCACTGCTCACAGTCGGCTCCTAGGGGGAAATAAGTTCATTTTCACCCTGTAGCTGCACTTTCAGTAATACGACATTCTAATGCTATTTACCTGCAGATTGACCTCTATTTATAGGTAAATTGCATTTTCCAAGGTGACAGGTTCCCTTTTAATAGTTGGGATGACTGAAAAGTAAGTGATATGCGGCAAAATTGTCAATTGTATGTCCGGCTTTACAATCCATCTGTCTGGGTTAAGAATATAGTCCAGAATATATAAACTTTTGATAGTTGGGAAATGTGTTGGCTATCATCGTATAATCCTTATAAGCTTCAATTATGGAATTATGGGCTCAAATATGACACAGTAATGCCGAATAACAAAGGAAAAAAATAGTCTTCTATCGCCATCTCCTGGATGTTTTTAATATTGCAGCAAGAAAATATAAAATGTTATTTGAAAATATACTATCTATATATACTACCATGGATAGGAGACGGCACAAAATGTAATGAAATGAATGCAAAAATATAGAAGATGCAGGGTGGCCACTTCTTCTTTATGTAGCTGTGGCGCCCCTGTGGTCTGGTCGCCACAGGGGGTACTGCACCCACTCCACGGGTGTGGTATCTCTGTTCTCGGGGAAACGGGATAGTAAATCTAAGACACCCATCAATCACCCAACACACCCGATCCCGGGGATGGTGGGCAGACCCATTAAAGGGAGGGCCCAGTCAGGGGACAGAGGGAAGAGAAAGTATGGGGTGGGAAGTTAGTTAGTGTGGGACAGTGAGAGAGTGAGTAGTGAGGAGAGAGAGGAGTGCGGACCCGGAGGACTTGAGCGGTGAGGAGCTCATCCTGGGTCGCGGGAACAACGAATCACCAGCGAGACAGAAGGAGCCCTAAGGGCACGGGCAGAGGCAGAGAGAACCAAGTTTGACCGGAGTTGGACGGAATGGTTGGTTGGGAACCAGGAACCGGCCCTGAGGGGGTGAGGAGACTCCACGCTCCAACCACAGAACCAGAGGCCACGAGATCTACAGGAGCTGTGGCCGACTCCCGACACATCCGCCAAGAAGGTAACCGGACTAGGGCTAGGGGACTTGGTATCTGAGCCCGTGGCTGCCGGCTCTATGGGGCTCTATGTGCGGAGGAGTAAGCAGGAGAGGCGGACAGTTAGTGCTGGGAGAGCAACCCGAGAGAGAACGGAACATAAAGGGGGTGTTTTGGATGAACTATCCTGATTCCTGGGGAACTATCTGGACTGAGGCTTCGCAGAGAGCAGCACCCGGCAGCATTGCTGAAGTAACCGCTAAGTAAACCGGGTAGAGAACTCTGAAGCTGTGTGTGAGACTGTTTTCTTTCTGTGTCAAGTAGACGGACAGGCCACAAGAGAACTGCTTCAGCATCACCCCTATTATCCTCTCCAGCCAGCGTAATCCAGCGGCCTACCTCCGCCATAGACTTAACCGGTTGCCCTGGGAAACCACTCCACCCGTGAGGAGCGATACCACCTCAGCTGCGAATCCATCATCCCCACCGGTCCCGGACCGCAGCATCAGCCATCAATAGCTGAACATCACAGGTGGCGTCACTACTCCTTTCCCCAAAACCCAAAATTCTCGAACTTTTTATTGACACCGCCAGGGTCACGGAACCGGGTCTCGACCCCTGTGACTCCCCAGCAGTACTGCAGCCCGGTTCCAAGTATCCCTCGGACCTGGGGGGCATGTCACAGTGACCTTGCATCTGCTAGATTTTTGTATACATTTCTTTGCTTTTTGTCCCAGGAGTCTCATCTTTACTTGTGTCCCTGTCTCCATTCTTGCTTAATGAGAACCTATCATTGTAATCACCGCTGACATTATATATATAGTGTCTAGTTTACAGGTAATACAGTGATCGCCAGTGACATTATACACAGGAGCTCTGTATATAGTGTCTAGTTTATATGTAATACAGTGTTTGCCAGTGACATTATACACAGGAGCTCTGTATATAGTGACAGTGTACAGGTAATACAGTGATCGCCAGTGACATTATACACAGGAGCTCTGTATATAGTGACAGTGTACAGGTAATACAGTGATCGCCAGTGACATTATACACAGGAGCTCTGTATATAGTGTCAGTGTAGAGGTAATACCGTGATCGCCGGTGACATTATACACAGGAGCTCTGTATATAGTGACAGTGTACAGGTAATTCAGTTATCGCCATTGACATTATACACAGGAGATCTGTATACAGTGTATATTGTAGGTGTACAGGTATTACTGTTTCTTACTAATGAGGATTGTAGTTGAAGTCATTCATCTTCGCTTTCCTTCTTTATCCGGCTATCACCTCTTCCAACCAGGACTTATTTCGGTAGAAATTAACACACAGACATCTATAGCGGATCGCTTCTAGAGCACATTCCATACTTTTTACCATTACTTTTATACTGCACCAGATGAAGAAAGAAAGCGGCATAGTGACATCCTGCATAGTAACAGGACCTCGCTTTTGCTCCCCACATGTACAAAAGTGTCTTCAAAAGTAAAATATATTACACAAGTAATAATGGCCCCTTATTGGCCCCTATAGTAATTATGTCCCCACTTGCCATCATAAACTAATAATCCATGTTGCTCATTCTGGCCTCTATACAGCCATTAAGTCACTAATGTTCCCCAGCCTGTTGTCATATCCTTCGTCCTGGTCAGTTTTTGTAATAATGTCCCCTATCCTGGCCCCATCCTGTAATAATGTCCCCTATCCTGGCCCCATCCTGTAATAATGTCTCCCATCCTGGGCCCCTTTATTTAATAATGTCCTCCATCATGGGCCCCTTCCTGTCATAATGTCTCCCATTCTGGCCCCTTTCTGCAATAATGTCACCAATCCTGTAATAATGGCCCTCTTACTGGGCCCCTCTATTTAATAATGTCCCCATCCTAGCCCTCTTTATTTAGTAATATATCCCTCCCATGGGCCCCTTCCTGTAATAATGTCCCCCATCCTGGCTCCTTCTTGTAATAATGGCCCCCATCCTGTGCCCCTTCCTCTAATCATGTCCCCCATCCTGTGCCACTTCCTTTAATAATGCCCTCCATCCTGGGCCCCTTCTTGTAATAATGGCCCCCATCATGGGCCCTTCATGTAATAATGGCCCCCATCCTTGCTACTTCCACTAATATTGGTCCCCATCCTAAGCTCTTTTATTTAATAATTTCCCCCATCCTGGGCCCCTTCCTCTCATAATGTCCCCATCCTGGGCCCCTTCCTGTAATAATGTCCATATTCTGGCCCCTTCCTGTAATAAGGGCCCCAATCCGGCACTTTTCTGGAATAATAGTCCCTATCCTGGCTCCTTCCTGTAATAATGTCCCCCATCCTGGCCCCTTTGTGTAATAATAGCCCTCATCCTGACCCCTTCCTATAATAATGGCCCCCATCTTGGCCTCTTTATTTAATAATATCCTCCATCTTGGGCCTCTTTATTTAATAATATCCTCCATCTTGGGTCTCTTTATTTAATAATATCTCCCATCTTGGGACCCTTTATGTAATAAATTTGCCAATCCTGGACCCTTCCTGTAATGACCTCATCCTATGAACTTTTGTTATTATCGTACGTATATTTAGAAAAATCACTATTTTGAGACTGCACACTCCTATTAAATAAAAAAGGTAGCCCCAGATTTGTGATAGGTTCTCATTAACACTAGAAGTCCCAGAAATTTCGAGCTCCCCCTGAAGTCCTGAAAGAGGGTCAAATGACCCTTAGTCCAAACTGACAACTCTGATGGTTCCAATTAGCATATAGTATAATGCACCATCCATACAGAATAATGCACCCCCATAGTCCTCCATATTGTATAATGCACCTCCATATGTAATGCACAGCCATAGTCCTCCATATAGTATAATGCACCCTCATATATAATGCATAAGCCATAGTCCTCCATATTGTATAATGCACCCTCATATATAATGCATAAGCCATAGCCCTCCATATTGTATGTTTCACCGCCATATATAATGCACAATCCATAGCCCTCCATATAGTATAATAAATAGCTCATAGTCCTCCATATAGTACAATATGTACCTACAAATAAAATGCACAGTCCATAGACCTTCATATAGGATAATTTACCTCCATATATAATACACAACCCATAGTCCTCCATGTAGTATAATGCACCTCCATATAATGCATAAGTCATAGTTATCCACATCAACTCCACCTATACCCCAGGGGCCCGCTCCATCTATGGGGAGTGTTCTATCCAGCTGCCTAACCACCTATCCCTGGAAAGCTATATAAGCAGCGCTGGTCATCCCTGACCAGACACCACAGATGGTGTCACGAAAAACTTCATTCCCCCTGTAAATATTCCACATTTCGACACGCTCAGTCAGGGCCACGACCTCCGGGACTGCCACTGACATCTAACGGACTGTCCCCGGATGGTCGAGTACCCTCACCCTTTCGGCCGATGCACACAGACCATAGTCCTTCATGTAGTATAATGCACCTCCATATATAATACACAGCCCATAGTCCTCCATATTGTATAATGCACAGCCCATAGTCCTTCATGTAGTATAATGCACCTGCATATATAATGCATAGCCCATAGTCCTCCATATTGTATAATGCACAGCCCATAGTCCTTCATGTAGTATAATGCACCTGCATATATAATGCACAGCCCATAGTCCTCCATATAATATAATGCACCTCTACATATAATGCACAGCCCATAGTGTGGCGCCAGTAAAGTGGAGTTGAAGTTGAATCGGTCTCTGTCTTTCTTCCCGCCGGCGCCGGAGGGTCTCAGCATCATCATCGTCCCACCGGAGGGGTAAGAAAAACTACTCCCCTGATCCCCCTCATCCTCCATCACTGCTGCCCTGAGGTAAAAGCTCCACCTGTGGGGAAGTGGACTACACTAAGGGTATGTGCACATCAGCAGTTTTCTGGGCTGTTTTTCCGTCGGCGGTTTCCGCTGAGTTTTATGTTAATTTATGTTAATCCTAGCCTCCGGTTGGATTAACATGCTAGTCAATGGAGTTTAGAAAACGCTGTCTTCATTAGAACGTTTTTATTCTTGTCGTTTTCAGTTTCTTCAGCGTTTTTCCACCGGTTTTCAAAGATAGAACAAGCGACTTCTTTTGAGCGTTTTTCCAGCGGTTCCAGCTTACAAGTGCACACAAAACTCTGTTTTAAAAACGCTCAGAAAAACAGCCGACAAAACTCTGTATAAACGCTATAAAAAACGAGCAAAAAACGAGCAAAAAACAAGCAAAAAACGAGGGACACTGCTGAGCACAGAAAACTCAGTTTCTGCCAGTGTCCACCGGTTCCCGGTCGGTCTGCAGAGATGCACAAACGTCTGATGTGCACATACCCTAAGCTGCACCCATCATCACCTCAGCGGCTGGCCTGCAGCACCGGTATCCAAATTACCGGGATCCACAGGTGGCGTCACATACTTTTTATCCCTGTAAATATCTTCCCCATCTAACAAATGACAGCCAGGGCACGGAATCGGGAACCCGATCACCCGTGATTCCCAATTAAATCCATCAAACCCAGGCCGGGTATCCAAGTACCCCTTGCCCTGGGCTCATCAATAGTCTTCCATATAGTATAATGCACCCCCATATATAATATACAGCCCATAGTCCTCCATACAGTATAATGCACAGCCCATAGTCCTCCATATAATATAATGCACCTCTACATATAATGCACAGCCCATAGTGTGGCGCCAGTAAAGTGGAGTTGAAGTTGAATCAGTCTCTGTCTTTCTTCCCGCCGGCGCCCGGAGGGTCTCAGCATCATCATCGTCCCACCGGAGGGGTAAGAAAAAACTACTCCCCCATCCCCTCATCCTCCATCACTGCTGCCCTGAGGTAAAAGCTCCACCTGTGGGGAACTGGACTACACTAAGTGTATGTGCACATCAGTAGTTTTCTGGGCTGTTTTTTGGCGTTTTCCGTCGGCGTTTTCCGCTGAGTTTTATGTTAATTTATGTTAATCCTAGCCTCCGGTTGGATTAACATGCTAGTCAATGGAGTTTAGAAAACGCTGTCTTCATTAGAACGTTTTTTTTCTGGTCGTTTTCAGTTTCTTCAGCGTTTTTCCACCGGTTTTCAAAGATAGAGCAAGCGACTTCTTTTGAGCGTTTTTCCAGCGGTTCCAGCTTACAAGTGCACACAAAACTCTGTTTTAAAAACGCTCAGAAAAACAGCCGACAAAACGCTGTATAAACGCTATAAAAACGAGCAAAAAACGAGCAAAAAACAAGCAAAAAACGAGGGACACTGCTGAGCACAGAAAACTCAGTTTCTGCCAGTGTCCACCGGTTCCCGGTCGGTCTGCAGAGATGCACAAACGTCTGATGTGCACATACCCTAAGCTGCACCCATCATCACCTCAGCGGCCGGCCTGCAGCACCGGTATCCAAATTACCGGGATCCACAGGTGGCGTCACATACTTTTTATCCCTGTAAATATCTTCCCCATCTAACAAATGACAGCCAGGGCACGGAATCGGGAACCCGATCACCCGTGATTCCCCAATTAAATCCATCAAACCAGGCCGGGTATCCAAGTACCCCTTGCCCTGGGCTCATCAATAGTCTTCCATATAGTATAATGCACCCCCATAGTCCTCCATATAGTATAATGCACAATCCATAGTTCTCCATATAGTATAACGTACCTCCACACACAGTGACAAGCTAGAGGTTAACAATGTTTTGACTTTCAGGCTTTACATCTCACCATCCACTACAGCTTTGATGGTGAGACTACCTTCATTTTAGCTAACAGCAAAAAACTGTGGAAAAGAAAAGCATAATAGGTTCTTACCCAGGGAGAGGAAGGATTAGCAGGGAAGTGATCTAGTGCTCACCTTGTGTGGTCGTGACCAAAAACCAAATGAAAGCGTTAGAGGCAGCTGCTGCAGGAACCACATGTACCAAGGCAAGTCAATTATGCAGGATATCAGGAAAAATGGCATCAAATCTGCGCTGCTGCCAAAGAATCCAGTTTAAAGTGATCATAGCATATGGTGGTTTATTCTACGCGTTTTGAAGCGTAACTCTGCTTCTTCATCAAGAACTGGGGTACATTTCCTGATGAAGAATCAGGGTTATGCTTCGAAATGCGTAGAATAAACCACCATATGCTACGATCACTTTGAACTGGATTCTTTGGCAGCAGCGCAGATTTGATACCATTTTTCCTGATATCCTTCATTGTGGCTAACTCATACATAAATTTATTATATGATAATATTGGATTATCCAATAGGAGAGGTGCACAAGTAGGGATTCCAACCCGTATAGACCTTGTACATAAACTTGGCACAATAATGTGTTCACACATTTTTACTTGAAACAGGCACTTGTCCAGAGAGAAAAACGTTAAAGAATCGTTATAACGTTTCGGCCATACATCTGGCCATAAGATGCTACAAAAGAAAATACAGAACATAAGGTAAATTAGATATATCTCATACAGCTCAAATCAGCAGAGAAAAAACAAATAAAAAGTTCTTCTATATATACCAACAGTCTTTGTGCCTGGTAGTGATAGAGTACTGTTGATTCGCAACAGCTGTATAAGGAAACAAGAAAAAACATTTAAATCAGGATGGATTGAACTGTGAAGCCTAAATGGATAAGAGCAATAGAATAGCAGCAGCCAGTAGGTGGATAGTGACCCACTAGTAACAAACCATGGTAAGCCTCATAAAAACAAATGAGAGAATGAGTCCCAAAATAACAGCAAAACACACATGGAGACACTCCACCTACAAAGACTGGGTGCTAGGTCTTTTCAGAAGATAGGAGCTATCAAGCAAGTGATGCACCCCCAGGCCATGGGGTACTCAGGAACCGGCCTGGCGCTGTCTCTCTGGGGCATCACAGTAGTTGTGACCCGATCCCGTGGCCTGGGATCATTCCAAAAAGGGGTATTTACAAAGGATTTGTCTTGACGGCACCCGGGGTATGCGGTTAGTAGAGCCACCGCTGCCGTATTCCTGCTGGGGACGGTGACTTGGGGCAGCGTGGATGGTAAGCCCTCCTCGGGTAGGGCTGAGGGTCCCCAAGACAGGTGTAGGAGGTCTATGTACAGGGTGCAGGGTAACGGGTGCAAGTAATAGGCAGACTCACGGTTTTGTAGTTTTCTCAGTGCTTCTGCCCCGCCGTGTTGCTTCGCTGACGTACAGTGTAGGTCTATAACCTCCACTATTCCGGTGTTTTCTGTGCTTCATGTTTCAGTCACAGATTCGGATCCGGTATCCGGTCTCTGCGCTCCTCTTGGGCGAGTTATGAGGTAACTCAGTCTCCCAGATATGTTCCTCTGTTTCTTGTACTCCTCTCCTCAGACCCTGGCTAGGCCTGGAATCAAGTAGAAGACTGTGGAGAAGCCTAATGCAGCCTCTTTACACCACAGTGTTCAGTGTTGTGTGGGTGGTGTGGGGGAAGTTAACTCTTTGTTGTTGTTTCTGTGGCACTTTAACCCCAGGGGTGCCACACTAGCCCATAAATTAAAGTCATCATCCGGGCCACGCGTAATGTCTGAATCAGCCCAGTACTGCTTAAAAAGGATATGAGGTATGGAGGAGATCTACAAACCAGTGTCCAGTAAAGCATTCAGGGGAATTCCATCCAGCGCAACAGGTATAATTGGACGTCCTCCCACGTACCTGTCCCGCCAGCTTGAAGGGCCTTGGGAGTTCATTCCTGCGGAGCGGCCTGCTTCCCCAGGGGATCCTCGTTTAAAGCACACTCCCTGGCAAAATGGCCCGCTTTTCCACAGCGGCGACAAATGGGCTGTCCATCAGGGTGGTAGCAGTCGTTGGGTTGTCATCTGGTCGACGGGTATCTCCTGGGTCGCATCCATGGGACATCCTCCCTGTGTCATGCAGGGTGTAGGGAGAAACCCAGCACTGGACGACGACAGGGGAGGGGAAAGGAGTCCCTGATGCTAAGGGCAAAAAGGGGGGATTTTGACCCCTAGAACAACTTGCACTGACACCTGGCTCCCCTAACGTCCCTATACAGTTTCTGCAACTGTCACCACCAGGATACCTATTCCCTGACTGTCCCTGGACTACCACTACACAGCGCTCAGAGCGGGCGATCACTAGTCAACCCGGCTAGCAACTAGAGAGACATACAAGGGAAACATACAAAGTGGGAAGAGATACCCTTAGCTTTAGCAGGTCCAAGCAGCAAACCAGCAGGCTCCAAGAAACACTGCTTTGATCCAAGAATCAATCCGGAACATCTGAGGCTATCACCAGCAGTGCATCCTGGGAGTCAAGGGAAATATTTAGGCAGCTCCAAGTTAAGGAATCAGCTGGGTCCTAGTGACCTCCAGCTTTAACTAAACGGGAAATGCCTCTTAAAGCGACAGAGACATTTTTTCTTTAGGATGTGGACTGTTTAGCCAAACGCTGGGACCTTCTGCGAGTGACCTCTACAGTCTCATCTGTGCCTCCTGACACACCAGTGACACCCTGCTTGTAGCCAGCTCGATCTTCTCCACAGGCTTGGATCCACGCAGCTGTTGCATACCTTTGGCCATGTCAGTTACAGTTTTGGTTAGGGCTTCAATCTTTTGGTTTAGAGCCTCATTAGTGATGGACTCCTGAGGTTTGGCATCAGCCCCTGATATGGCTGACGGGTTTGGCGCTGTAGCTAAACATTGAGCAGAGTCTGTATCATGAGGCTCTTCTGCCTGCAGTATGTGGATTGCCGTCTCTTTAAACTCCACAAAGTTCAAATCTGGATTTTGTATGACCATCATCCGCAGTCGTCCTTTATGAGGAGGGAATAATAGTCCATCAACAAACTGGTCTATTAGCAATTTTTCTTCCCCTTGTGCCAAGGCGGGTTCTGCCTGTTTGAGTGCCCTAAGTGCCTCGTGCAAATTTAAAGCAAAGTCTCTCACACTTTCTTGTGGTTTCTGACCGCACCCGAAGAATCTAATTTTAGTTCTGGCATCCACACTGGTCTCAAAGGTAGCTTTCAGCCTGGCCATTACATGTTCCACAGTGTCTTTATCATCATCTGACCAGGACTTCACCCCCCGCTGTGCATGTCCAGTTAACTGTCCCTTTAGTACGCTGACGCGCTGACCCTCTGTCAGGGGGTATATACTATAATAGCTATCCAGCTTTTCTTTAAAGTCCATGAGGCTATTGGGCTCACCTGAGTACTGTGGCAGCCACGTCGCTCCCGGGGTGTATTGCATCAGGAACGGCATGATCGGTGACATCCCTTGCGCTGCAACACCGCTGGGTGCTCTGTCCACTCGCTGTGCGGGATCCACTGGCTGTGACATCTTTCCGCCTTCTTAGTTAATGCTGACCCTTTCAGTCTTCTGCTTCCGTCGGGGTGTACAATTATAGTTCCGCTGGAGCAGCAGGGTTTTGTGTCCCCGCGGGATGTGGTCAGAGCGCAAGTCGGGCCTCACTTTGTGCTCTTTGGAGGGTGCCACCCATGATGACACGCCCCCTCTGCTTCCTGCACGCCACGCGTGTTACAAGGTGACATTTCAAAAACACGAATTCCACACAATTCACGGCACACAGTACCCGGGTTTAACGGGAACAGGATCCTGTTTGTGACGCCAGAAGAAGTGGGCGTAAGGAGATGTGCATGGAGAGGAAAACCTTTGCCAATCGGTGACCCCAGGGCCAGGAGGCCTACAGTACTTACAGCCAAAAGAGACCCCTGCAGCACCAAGGACTCCTAAGCCGTAGCACCAATAGTTAATGGTTTTGTGTATTGTTACTTTAGCAGCCTACAGAGACTTTACCTGCTAGACTGTGCAACTTCTAAATGAGAAATTTTTGTGGAAAAGCCTGATTGAACTCAAAATCAGAGACTTGAAACCCGGTCCCCGTTGGGCCGATTTGGACTAATATTATTTAAGTTTATTGCAACGTTGAAAGCACCGTAACTCCCGCAAGGGAAGATCACAAAGAATTCATAATGTTGTTGTTTAGTTTAAAAGTTACCCGGTTAAAATGTTAAGAAAAATTTCAACTTTGGTTTTAACACTTGCGGACGAGTGTATTTCACCAAGAAAGTGTATGGCACCCCTATGGCTAGGTGCCACAGTGAGGTAGTGCACCCCAAACAGCAGGTGTAGTGCCTCCGTAGTTATGGGTTTGGAGTTTTCCTTTATGGAGTCTGTCTTTCACACACAACACTAGGCCACCTTAGAGTAGGGGACTGATTATTCAGTAGGTTCCAAAAGGGGGTGGAACCTAGGTTAGAGCGGGGACTTGAGAGAGAATTCAGTGGAGTTAGTGCTGGGAAGGCAGCCAGAGAGGACACGCCTGACAGCACCTCTGACAGGAGGGCACCCGTCTTCAAGAGGGTGACGCAGGACAGAAGGAGATGATCCAGGACCGGTTGGAGTCGGCTGGAAACGTCTGGGGACAGCAACCGGCATACCGGAGGTGAGGCAGTGAGGGGTCTATCCCTCACTGCAAACCGTACAACTGCGGGACCGGAATAAGGGAGCCGTAGTGCCACAAAGACATACCTCCACCTCAGTCCCAAAACAGGTCCAGGACACTCTAGTTAACGGGCCAAATTCCGGTGGCGGGATGATTTGTTTGTTGTCGCTCCCATCCGTATCGGTAAGGAACAAGCCGTGGCTACCAGTAACAGACCAGGGGACTGGCGAGTAGCTCTGCAAAGGTGGTTGAGGACAGTGTAAGGAAAGACTGGGACCCCGAAAGCCATAAAGGAAGGTACACCGACAGACTCTATAAGGCGACCCGAAATCTGTGGCTACGTTCCCGTTGAACCAGACTGTAACTGTGTACTATAACATCTGCCGGTACCATTAAAGTGACGTTTGGAGTTGAATCGGTGTCTTTCCTCCTTCCCGCTGGTGCCCAGAGGGCCTCTGCATCGAGAAGAGGGGTAAGAACAACGGCTCTCCTCAACCACCCTTGCTGCCCTGAGGTAAGCTCCACCTGTGGGGAGCTGTAACACCCAAGCTGCATCACATCACCTCAGCGGCCGGCCTGCAGCACTGGTATCTAACTTACCAGGTTTGTCACGACAACATTTTCCCCAATATCCCCCACCCATCATCACCTTCCAATGAGGGTTAGGGCACGGAACTGGGAAATTGAGCACCTGTGATCCCCGTTACCGCCACCCACTCATCCCGGTATCCTAGTACCCCACCTTGGCTGACTCCAGATCATAAAGGCACACTGAGGTATTAGGAAAAATCTTATGATGTATAGAGACAAGGCTCAGGTTTAGAGGAGAGGACCTGTGACTAGTCCTGGTGAGAACCGCGGCAATGTGTGCATGGTTTACACGTTCTACCATACTAGAATGTATGGACTGATTCCAGATTACTTCAACAGCCAATCACAGATGCCCATTCTATGTGACAGCGTCTGTATTTGGCAGTTGGGCTCCTCTGCAGTGAATATCCTGGAAGTTAATGAGTGGGCCCGGAAGTAGAAGTGGTGGGATCAGGATGGCGGGATGCCGGTAAGTATGATGATGATGTTTAATAACTATTTGCTTTTGTGGCGCCCCTGCGTCCAGGAGGCCACAGAAGGGAACTGCAGCCAGGCAGGTAGGACATGTTAAACACTAACACCCTCACAGCCCACACAACCCACGTGACAGAAAGGTTACATCCAGCCCTGAGATTAGAACTATATGAGATCAGATGGGGGCACACCAGAGGTCAGGTGACTGACAGTATATAGAGAGGGGGAGGAGTGAAGGAAGACAGTAGGCTGAGGTAGCTGAGACGAAAAGACTGAAGGACAACACACGTCCTGGAAGAGCATAAGCCGAGGAGTGCAGACCCGTACTGAGCCATGTGAGCAGATGGGGGGGAAAGCCCGTCCGACGCTGAAACCACCAGGAGTGTGAGAGACAGAGAGGGACGGTGCAACCCGTGCCCTAGACAGCAGCTGAAGCAATCTGTAGCAGGTGGAGAAGCCCTCCTAGAATACCGAAAAGGAAAACACAGAGGACTGTTGGAGGCTGGGCTAGAGCAGAGTGTCAGCTCTGAAGGGGACCGACGATTCACCCGGTATCCCCAGATTCACTGACGGGGAGCTTCAGTTTCAGGCTGGAGTTCCTAACCCAAAGGACAGGCAGCTAAGTGACGCACTAGGACTCACAGAAGCCCGAGTCACCGCCATACTGTCCAGCGTTCACACACACCCGTACAGACGGAGAGAGAGTAATAGCCCGGAAAGGACACTAAGAGACTGTGTGAGGGGTCACAGGGAGAGAGGAGCCTGGCTGCAGGAAAGAAGGAACCCGGAAAGGGAGAAAGCACCGTGTATTAAGAACTGTAAATGTGCTGTAACAACTAACTTGTGAGCCGACTAAAAGAGAACTTAAGTAAAGCCTTGGAAACCCTGACTTCCTTGTCAGACTCTATCTGCAGACCCTTTCTCCCATACAGGCTTGCATCAGCACGACCTCAACCTGCAGAGCCACAGCCTGTCAGCACCAGCCAGGAGGAGAGATCCCTGCAGCTGCAAAGTAAGTGTGCTCCAACTACACCAAATAGACTTTAACTCTTACTGCCCCGGGGGACATAGTTCTCCCCACTGGAACTGTACCATCTCCGCTGCCATTCCATCACCCCCGGAGGTTCTGCAGCAGCGGCGGCCCCATTACTGGCCGCACCAAGTGGGTGGCGTCACCCGTGACAATCCCCTTGTAAATAATTCCCCTTTTATTGTGCTGAGCCAGGGACACGGTCCGGACCAAGCCACCTGTGACATCCCCGGCACCGACCGGTCCGGCACCGAGTACCCCACGTCCCTTGGGGCTCCACACTTTATTTTAAAGTCCCCCACCCCCATCCCATAACTTTAATGTCCGAGTTTTGGGTTCGGCCTCAAGTTTAAGTTATGTTTGGCCCCGAATCTGGACTTTAAAAGAAGTCTGGGTGAGTCCGCCAAACCTAAACATCGACGGGACACCCATCACTAGTGCCAAGTTTCATTTAGAGGTGTCAATATTTTTCTAAACTTGTGGAGTGGAAGATTATTTGTGTCCTCCTGCTTCGAGCGATGTGGAGGTGGCTCCCTGGTCCTTGAGGAGATCTGCCTGTTTGACAGCTCCCCAACGACCACGTAGCGACGCTCCAGCGATCCCCGCCAGGTCGTTATCGATGTCGGGATCGCTGGAGCGTCGCTCAGTGTGACGGGGCCCTTAGTCACCTGACCTCTGTATGTGTGTGAAACCGAAGGGTTCCATTAGGATATGGTGAGTCACAGACAAACACTGAGCCGGTTGTAAATTTAATTTAATAAACGTTTGCTCAAAGGGTGCCAGGGAGAAGTATTAATGCAACACAGCTTCTGCCCACTCCACACCAATTCACACATTATGCATATCAACACACACCAAGCCCTGAAGGCCGGGATCAAAGTGCCGAGTCCAACACTCTGCTCAGTGCTGCAGGATCCACAGAAGACAAATTCACTTATCACAAAATTCTTAATCAACCAAACTAACTCAACACTACCAGAACAATGTAAATTATTGCATGCACAAGAAACGAGTCTCTGGGTCGACACTTTGATTCACAACTTATTCACTAATATACCCACACAAATATACACTACTTCAATTGTAATAACCGGGTATCTAGCTAACGGTACTGTAGCAACCTCC
The DNA here is from genome assembly GCA_033576535.1 of Allobates femoralis. NCBI lineage: Eukaryota > Metazoa > Chordata > Amphibia > Anura > Aromobatidae > Allobates > Allobates femoralis. The sequence continues at coordinate 214,679,433 of JARQOC010000011.1, read as the reverse complement.
CAGAGTTCAACACAGGCATGTGACCCTGGCAACTGCCATTAACATTCATTTGGTGCCAAAACTGTCTCGACTCGTTCCTGCCAAAAATAGTGCGTGTGCGGGGCTTGGGCTTGAGGACTTACGGTTACCAATGCAGCTCAAGAAATCAAGGATGAAAAGGTTCATGATGATCCAGCCACAATCCAGATAGAAAAAGGAAAGTAAGTGTGGCACCCTGGCACCTGTTGGGCACCACAGAACCCTTGGAGCACAAATGGAGTAAGTAACAGCAAAGCAAAACCCACAAACCAATACAACACTTAGAACACCTGGTTTCACCCCGAGCCTCTAGGGGGAGCTCCACTGGTCACTTTCAGCCAGTTCCCCCTATAAATAGAGTCTTGCAGGGAGAAACTTCAGAGAGTGTGGTAGACGCTACAAGAGCTGCCAGCCGGTGTGAAACCTCCACCCTATGAGGAACACACTAGGCCCAAACAGCCTGTTAGCAAGTGGAAATCCCTGCAATTGGGATACCAGGAAAGGAGAACACCTCTCAGGAATACAGAGTTAATCTGACTCTTTCCTCAAGACCGGTTACTGGAACCGAAGCTGTGAGAGCCACCCAGCCATCACAGAGAACCAGCACATCCAACAGGAGGTTTAGCCACCTGTTCCACCTGATGCACCTACCCACGAGAGCCCAGGGAAGAGTACTGATCCTGCTCAGACCCTTTTACAGAGCCCTCAGTGCTGACAACCAGGTGAAGCAAGTTCCATCACCGAACACACTACCCGGTCCGGCTGGATTCCACATCCACCCGACCTTAGTACCAGAACTAGAGAAAGGAAGCCTAACACCGCTTGCTGTGAAACTCCAGAAGTGCCAACTCCACTATCCCGGTCCGAGTGTACCTGATTACCACCCAGTAAAGGTACCTAAAAGAGACTTTGTGTGGTTGTACGTTACTCCTGGATTCAGCGCGCAGCACCCCGCAGCTGCCTCACAACATCTTGCGCAGCTCTCGTCTCCGGGGACTCCCGCTCATCCTGTGGGGAGCGTCCCATCTCGCTGCTTAACATCCCCCGGAGAACCCGCAGCGCTGGTAAAGTTACCAGAATACCCGCAGGTGGCGTCATGAAGACAAAACACCTATACTGTTCCGCCATTTCCCCTATTGATCTGGACCATCTGGAGGAGAATCAACGCCCGCTCCGTGTACCCCCGGCTACGGTGAGTCAGAATTTGGCGTCACGAACAGGATACGAGCAGACCCGTTATCACGGGTATTGTGTGCTATTTATTGACTGTAAATACCGAACTGTACATTTGGTCCGCCATTGCTGCGCGGAAGGCGGGAAAAGAAGGGGCGTGACTGTGCAGAGGGCGCGAAGATTGACCCCGCCCCCCACGCTCTGACGACTTCCCCTGTACGCAGCAGGAACCGGAAACTCCCGTGGTGCCTCACTCCTCACCGCGCGCCCGACACTTCCGTTTGAAACCGAGGGAAAGGCTACGCTTAACTAAGGGGAGCGACCATGAGTAACCCGGCTCCCAACAACGCGGTATCCCCGCTAAACCAAGCGGCACCTCAAAATATACCTCTTGATGGACAGCAACCAGCCGGCGGTATGCCACCGCAACCCGCTCCGATTATGCCAATGTCTCTACCCTACGTTCCTAATGCGACCTGGTTACCTAAATACAGCGGTGTACCCAGCACCTTGGAGAACTTCCAGAGGAAGATATGCCAGTCGCTGGACATGTACCCGATGACCGGTAAGCAAAGAGCTTCAGTTATTATGGGACAGTTAACCGGTGCAGCTGAACTGCAGAGCCGCAGCTGGCCTGTAGAAACTCAGGAATCAGTGGAACAGATATTCGCTAAGTTAACCCGGGTTTTTGAGCGCCATACTGAAGCTGAACTAAGACTGTCATTCTATCGTTGCAACCAAGGGGCACAAGAAAGTGTTCTTGATTATTCACTGCGCTTGCAAGAAGCATTCAGACTGTTAAAACAAATTGATCCTGATAGTGTCAGAGACGAAAACAAAGCGTTAATTGGACAATTTATTGTGGACCTCAGTGGCATCTCAGGAGACTCTATATGTATGTATAGAGCTCGTGCACCGTGCTGCGCATGGTCGATGACCCTGTGTGTGGGGGTCCATGTGCTGGGGGTATTGTACCCCCATCAGTGGCATCTCAGGAGACTCTATATGTATGTATAGAGCTCGTGCACCGTGCTGCACATGGTCGGCGGCCCTGTGTGGGGGGGTCCATGTGCTGGGGGTATTGTACCCCCATCAGTGGCATCTCAGGAGACTCTGTGTATGTATAGAGCTCGTGCACCGTGCTGCGCATGGTCGGCGGCCCTGTGTGGGGGGGTCCATGTGCTGGGGGTATTGTACCCCCATCAGTGGCATCTCAGGAGACTCTATATGTATGTATAGAGCTCGTGCACCGTGCTGCGCATGGTCGATGACCCTGTGTGTGGGGGTCCATGTGCTGGGGGTATTGTACCCCCATCAGTGGCATCTCAGGAGACTCTATGTATGTATAGAGCTCGTGCACCGTGCTGACATGGTCGGCGGCCCTGTGTGGGGGGGTCCATGTGCTGGGGGTATTGTACCCCCATCAGTGGCATCTCAGGAGACTCTGTGTATGTATAGAGCTCGTGCACCGTGCTGCGCATGGTCACGGCCCTGTGTGCGGGGGTCCATGTGCTGGGGGTATTGTACCCCCATCAGTGGCATCTCAGGAGACTCTATATGTATAGTATAGAGCTCGTGCACCGTGCTGCGCATGGTCGATGACCCTGTGTGTGGGGGTCCATGTGCTGGGGGTATTGTACCCCCATCAGTGGCATCTCAGGAGACTCTGTGTATGTATAGAGCTCGTGCACCGTGCTGCCATGGTCGGGGCCCTGTGTGGGGGGGTCCATGTGCTGGGGTAATGTACCCCATCAGTGGCATCTCAGGAGACTCTATGTGTATGTATAGAGCTCGTGCACCGTGTGCAATGGTCGGCCCTGTGTGGGGGTCATGTGCTGGGGTATTGTACCCCCATCAGTGGCATCTCAGGAGACTCATTGTATGTATAGAGCTCGTGCACCGTGCTGCCATGTCGCGGCCCTGTGTGGGGGGTCCATGTGCTGGGGGTATTGTACCCCATCAGTGGCATCTCAGGAGACTCTTGTGTATGTATAGAGCTCGTGCACCGTGCTGCCATGGTCAGCGGCTGTGGGGGGTCCATGTGCTGGGGGTATTGTACCCCCATCAGTGGCACTCAGAGACTCTTGTATGATAAGCTCGTGCACCGTGCTGCGCATGGTCGAGCCCGTGTGGGGGGGTCATGTGCTGGGGATTGTACCCCCATCAGTGCATCTCAGAGACTTTGTATGATGAGCTCGTGCACCGTGCTGCCATGGTCGGGCCCTGTTGGGGTCAGTGCTGGGGTATTGTACCCATCAGTGGCATTCAGGACTCTATATGTATGTATAAGCGTGCCCTGTGCAGGTCGGCCCGTTGGGGGGTCCAGTGTGGGGGTTTTACCCCATCAGTCATCTAGGAGACTCTGTTGTATAGAGCTGTGACCTGGCACGTCGGGCCCTGTGTGGGGGTCATGTGCTGGGTAGTACCCCCATCAGTGCTCTCAGAGACTCATTGTATGTATAGCGGCATGTCGCATGGTCCCTGTGTGGGGCATGTTGGGGGTATTGTACCCCATCATGCATTCAAACTCTGTTAATGACTCTGCACGTGCTGCGCATGTCGGCCCTGTGTGGGTCATGTGTGGGTATTTACCCCACAGGATCTCAGGACCTTGTATGTATAGGTCGTGCACCGTGTGCCATGGTGGCCCTTGTGGGGTCCATTGTGGGGTATTTACCCTCAGGGATCTCAGGAGACTTTGTATTATAGAGCTCTGCACCGTGCTGCGCTGTCGCCTTGGGGTCCATCTGGGGGTATTGACCATCAGTGATCTCAGAGCTCTTTGTATGTATAGCTCGCACCGTGCTGCCATGTCGCCTGTGGGGGTCATTGCTGGGGTATTGACCCTCAGGGATTCAGGTGTGTATGTATAGAGCTCGTGCACCGTGCTGCGCATGGTCAGCGCCCTGTGTGCGGGGGGTCCATGTGCTGGGGGTATTGTACCCCCATCAGTGGCATCTCAGGAGACTCAATGTGTATGTATAGAGCTCGTGCACCGTGCTGCACATAGTCAGCGGCCCTGTGTGCGGGGGGTCCATGTGCTGGGGGTATTGTACCCCCATCAGTGGCATCTCAGGAGACTCTATATGTATGTATAGAGCTCGTGCACCTGCTGCGCATGGTCGATGACCCTGTGTGTGGGGGTCCATGTGCTGGGGGTATTGTACCCCCATCAGTGGCATCTCAGGAGACTCTGTGTATGTATAGAGCTTGTGCACCGTGCTGCGCATGGTCAGCGGCCCTGTGTGGGGGGGTCCATGTGCTGGGGGTATTGTACCCCCATCAGTGGCATCTCAGGAGACTCTATATGTATATATATAGAGCTCGTGCACCGTGCTGCGCATGGTCGATGACCCTGTGTGTGGGGGTCCATGTGCTGGGGGTAATGTACCCCCATCAGTGGCATCTCAGGAGACTCTGTGTATGTATAGAGCTCGTGCACCGTGCTGCGCATGGTCGATGACCCTGTGTGTGGGGGTCCATGTGCTGGGGGTATTGTACCCCCATCAGTGGCATCTCAGGAGACTCTATATGTATGTATAGAGCTCGTGCACCGTGCTGCACATGGTCGGCGGCCCTGTGTGGGGGGGTCCATGTGCTGGGGGTATTGTACCCCCATCAGTGGCATCTCAGGAGACTCTGTGTATGTATAGAGCTCGTGCACCGTGCTGCGCATGGTCAAGCGGCCCTGTGTGCGGGGGGTCCATGTGCTGGGGGTATTGTACCCCCATCAGTGGCATCTCAGGAGACTCTATGTGTATGTATAGAGCTCGTGCACCGTGCTGCGCATGGTCAGCGGCCCTGTGTGCGGGGGGTCCATGTGCTGGGGGTATTGTACCTCCATCAGTGGCATCTCAGGAGACTCTATATGTATGTATAGAGCTCGTGCACCGTGCTGCGCATGGTCGATGACCCTGTGTGTGGGGGTCCATGTGCTGGGGGTATTGTACCCCCATCAGTGGCATCTCAGGAGACTCTGTGTATGTATAGAGCTCGTGCACCGTGCTGCGCATGGTCGGCGGCCCTGTGTGGGGGGGTCCATGTGCTGGGGGTATTGTACCCCCATCAGTGGCATCTCAGGAGACTCTATATGTATGTATAGAGCTCGTGCACCGTGCTGCGCATGGTCGATGACCCTGTGTGTGGGGGTCCATGTGCTGGGGGTATTGTACCCCCATCAGTGGCATTCAGGAGACTCTATATGTATGTATAGAGCTCGTGCACCGTGCTGCACATGGTCGGCGGCCCTGTGTGGGGGGGTCCATGTGCTGGGGGTATTGTACCCTCATCAGTGGCATCTCAGGAGACTCTGTGTATGTATAGAGCTCGTGCACCGTGCTGCGCATGGTCAGCGGCCCTGTGTGCGGGGGGTCCATGTGCTGGGGGTATTGTACCCCCATCAGTGGCATCTCAGGAGACTCTATATGTATATATATAGAGCTCGTGCACCGTGCTGCGCATGGTCGATGACCCTGTGTGTGGGGGTCCATGTGCTGGGGGTATTGTACCCCCATCAGTGGCATCTCAGGAGACTCTGTGTATGTATAGAGCTCGTGCACCGTGCTGCGCATGGTCGATGACCCTGTGTGTGGGGGTCCATGTGCTGGGGGTATTGTACCCCCATCAGTGGCATCTCAGTAGACTCTATATGTATGTATAGAGCTCGTGCACCGTGCTGCACATGGTCGGCGGCCCTGTGTGGGGGGGTCCATGTGCTGGGGGTATTGTACCGCCATCAGTGGCATCTCAGGAGACTCTGTGTATGTATAGAGCTCGTGCACCGTGCTGCGCATGGTCAGCGGCCCTGTGTGCGGGGGGTCCATGTCCTGGGGGTATTGTACCCCCATCAGTGGCATCTCAGGAGACTCTATGTGTATGTATGTATAGAGCTCGTGCACCGTGCTGCGCATGGTCAGCGGCCCTGTGTGCGGGGGGTCCATGTGCTGGGGGTATTGTACCCCCATCAGTGGCATCTCAGGAGACTCTATATGTATGTATAGAGCTCGTGCACCGTGCTGCGCATGGTCGATGACCCTGTGTGTGGGGGTCCATGTGCTGGGGGTATTGTACCCCCATCAGTGGCATCTCAGGAGACTCTGTGTATGTATAGAGCTCGTGCACCGTGCTGCACATGGTCGGCGGCCCTGTGTGGGGGGGTCCATGTGCTGGGGGTATTGTACCCCCATCAGTGGCATCTCAGGAGACTCTGTGTATGTATAGAGCTCGTGCACCGTGCTGCGCATGGTCAGCGGCCCTGTGTGCGGGGGGTCCATGTGCTGGGGGTATTGTACCCCCATCAGTGGCATCTCAGGAGACTCTATATGTATATATATAGAGCTCGTGCACCGTGCTGCGCATGGTCGATGACCCTGTGTGTGGGGGTCCATGTGCTGGGGGTATTGTACCCCCATCAGTGGCATCTCAGGAGACTCTGTGTATGTATAGAGCTCGTGCACCGTGCTGCACATGGTCGGCGGCCCTGTGTGGGGGGGTCCATGTGCTGGGAGTATTGTACCCCCATCAGTGGCATCTCAGGAGACTCTATGTATGTGTATGTATAGAGCTCGTGCACCGTGCTGCGCATGGTCGATGACCCTGTGTGTGGGGGTCCATGTGCTGGGGGTATTGTACCCCCATCAGGGGACGGAATAAACGTTGCAACTACATGAGAACATACAGGCTTGAGAGGCCCTGTTGTCCCTCTTTGCTTGGTTGATGGATGTCCAGGTGTGTCTTGAAGGTTGAGGACGAGCGTCTCACTTCTTGGGGTTCATTGACGATGAATGATGGCTGCTGGGCTCTGGAGGGAGTTTATAGCCACAGACTGTTGTGACCTCATAAGGCAATGACAGAGCAAGCGGGTGTGGCTGGATGACCTAAGTGATCTGTAACTTTTCATGAATCCGTGATGTCATCGCACTTCTGAACATTCTATTTGGAATCCTGCATTCATCTGCCTCATTCAGCTCCGGCCCCTAAGAAAAACAACATTACAACATCAACATGGCGTCTAGAAGGAGTTATAGAAGCGCGCCCAGATGTTGACTGAGGATCAGGAGGAGGGTCACCGTCGTCACCACGTGACCCATAGAATAGGTAAAGAAATAAAAAGACACAAAATAGGAGGAAAAATGTTTAGACAGAGTGGATCTGATGGATAACCAATATGGCTGCTAATAAACACCGATCTCCTCCATTCCACTCAGCTGCTAACTTGGGAGACTTTGGGGAAGGCTAGAAGTGAGCTCTTTACCTAGAAAGGCAGTCCTGTGGATGGTTATCTTATTTTTGGCTAAAACCACAGTGGGGAATATCCATGTTAGGATAGTACATGATCCTATTGGGTGGAGTATGACACTAGCATTACCGTTTAGGTGTTCATTGGCTGCTTCTCTCATGGCTCCACCCCCTCGGAGCCTCATTTGTCAAAACAACAAACTTGTTGCCCACATCAACCAATGCAGTAGTCCAAGTAAAGCCAGGGTTTTTTGCCAAATGAAAAATAAACAATATTTGAAAGCCAACAATCTTGGTGGTTAAAGACTAACCCCCAAAACACACTTTGGGTTTTCTCCATCTGTCCTGACAAAAGGTGACTGTTAGTAAATATGCTAAGGAGGGCGGAGGAGGACACAGGGATTCTCTTTTTGGTCTATCTTTGACATGATCATGCCATACCTTATTGTCAGATTTAGCAGCAGAACTGGTCTTGTTGCCCATAGCAACCAGCAACAATGCAACATTCCGAGCTGCATTAGCAGCAAAAGCTGAGCTGTGACTGGTTGCTACGGGCAACAAAGTTACCCTAAATCAGCCCGGTGACTGACTGTACTCTGCGGTGCGCTCCTTACAGGGAACAACAGAATATTTATCATTTTGGGATATTTCTAGATTTTGAGTAGAAATGATCTAGAGGCAGAATTTGACGTATTTTTCTGTTTGCTGTTCACAGACGCAGGAATCGCCCTTATTAAGCCGACGGTGAGAAGTGAGAAGGGGACGTCTCCCGCCAGCGATGGCTCCGAACAAATCATCAATAAAAATAATCATTAATCATCGTTAAGCGGCCGGAGATAATAAATGGACAAATGCAGCAGAAATTGGTTCCCGTGATTTCATGACGTTTTCTAACTTCTATTCAGGCTGAATTCCCCCAACAGATCTGCTGGGACTTGTAGTGTCTATATACATCTATACTATGTTACAAGTCCAGTAACAGAGTAATATGTTATATCATAATATATACATATACTTTTCTGAAGATCTGACCCTTTGATACAATGTACAGTAGTCAGTGTGCAGCTTGTGGTGTCCCCTACATAACCCAACACAGCCATTAATGTCTAAACCACTGGAAATAAAAATGAGTACACCCCTAAGGGAAAATGAACACATTTTGCTAAAATATTTTGTGTGGCCACCATTATTTAGCAGCACGACCTTAACTCTTTTGGACCTGGAGGTCACTAGATCTTCACAGGATTCGCTGGATCCTCTTCATCCTTCATAATGACGAAGATGGTGGATGTACTGTAGAGACCTCGCGCTCTTCCACCTTCTTTTTAAGAAGGCAGCATAGATGCTCCATAGGGTTCAGGTCTGAAGATGCTCGGCCAGTCCAGCACCTTCACCCTCAGTGTCTTTCGCAGCAGTGGTCATCTTGGAGGTGTTTGAGGTTGTTATCATGATGGAATATGAAGGGAGGAGATCATACTCATCTTCAGTGGGTCACAGGACATGTTGGTATTCATGGTTGCCTCAATGATCTGCAGCTACCCACAGCCAGCAGCATCATGCGGCCCCAAATCATGACTCTCCACCACCATGTCTGACTGTTGGGAGGACACACTTGTCTTTGTGCTCCTGACCTTGAGCCACCACACACGCTTGACTCCATCTGGACCAAATAAATAAGGTCTAGCTTGCTGCTCCTGGTTAGCCTGTAATTCTAGCTCCAGTTCTGCCAGTAACCAGTCCTGTGATAACTAATGTTTGTCTATCTTTGTGCCTGGACCTGTCCTGTCTGTGTTTTCCCTGGTACTAGCCTCTCTGCCTAGTTTCTGGAATCCTGCTGTATCATATACCTGAAGTTTTTTGCTGTATCCTATACCTGAAGTCCTCTGCTGCATCATATACCTGAAGTCCTCTGCTGCATCAATACCTGAAGTCCTCTGCCGCATCATATACCTGAAGTCCTCTGCCGCATCATATACCTGAAGACCTCTGCTGTATCCTATACCTGAAGTCCTCTGCCGCATCATATACCTGAAGACCTCCTGTACCTTTGGGCCTCCTGTACCGATGGGCTGAATAGTTGGGGAACTAACGCCTCCTCGACTAGCCGGAGCCCTAATTTGCATCTCATAAACGATCTTTAGAAATACTTGATCTAAAGATCTGTTTATGTATGCTACTTCATACTGCGACTATCAAGCAGTGAATATAGATATGCGCATAGACAGTGGCGTAACGATTGTGGTCTCAGCAGTCGCGGTAGGGGGGCCCCCCGCCTCGACCGCGATCGGCTCCGACACTCCGTGTGTCAGAGGAGAGGAGGGGAATCCCGCCCCTCCTCTCTTCTGATCTGACGCCGGCACCCTGCCCTGCATTGTGCTCCTCGCACGCGGTTACTAGCACCCCCCCCAAACCCTTTCGGCGTGATGGCTTCATGGGGGCCCGCTGGACCCTGGTTACGCCGCTGTGCATAGAACTACTCATGGTTCTAGGGAACAGAGAACCTGACAGGTTCCATTTAATTCTGCTCAATATTAAGTGATACAATTAATATAAAATCATCACTGGACACAGAGATTTGAGTTTTGCCCCCTCAGATTTATTTGGTTTATTCATAGCAACCAGCAACAGAGTAATATGGTTTATCATAAAATATACATATACAGTATCTCACAAAAGTGAGTACACCCCTGACATTTTTGTAATCATTTTATTCTATGTTTTCTGAAGATCTAACCCTTTGATACAATGTACAGTAGTCAGTGTGCAGCTTGTATAACAGTAAATGTGGTGTCCTCTAAATAACCCAACACAGCCATTAATGTCTAAATCACTGGCTACAAAAATGAGTACACCCCTAAGAGATAATGGCCCAATTTTGCACAAATATTTTGTGTGGCCACCATTATTTTCCAGCATGACCTTAACTCTTTAGGACCTGGAGGTCACTGGATCTTCACAGGAGCCGTCGGATCCTCTTCATCCTTCATAACGACATCACGGAGATGGTGGATGTAGAGACCTCGCGCTCTTCCACCTTTGGTCTGAGGAGGCTGCACAGATGCTCCATAGGGTTCAGGTCTGGAGATGCTCGGCCGTCCAGCACCTTCACTCTCAGAGTCTTTAGCTGCAGGGTGTTGGGGGGTCGTTATCATGGTGGAATATGAAGGGAGGAGATCATGTTCGTCTTCAGTAGGTCACAGGACTTGATGGTATTCATGGTTCTCTCAATGATTTTCAGCTACCCACAGCTGGCAGCATCATGCAGCCCCAAATCATGACTCTCCACAGCCATGCACCAACATGACCCTCCACCACCATGCCTGACTGTTGGGAGGACACTCTTGTATTTATGCTCCTGACCTAGACCGTCACAAACGCTTGAATCCATCTGGACCAAATAAGTTTCTCTTGGTCTGATCAGACCACCGGACAATTCCACTAATCCATGTCCTCACTCTGCTTGTCTTCAGCAAACTGTTTGTGGCTTCTTGTGCATCATTGGCACACACTCTGATGTCAACGGCTATTCTTTTGGGGTTCTGCTCTGACGCAAGATAGCTTTTCCTACATCCATCTTTAGGAGCAGTTAGTTCTCCGGCTGTGCAGAGGTGTCTAGGTCTGGTTAGTTACATCCCACGGCTACTTCTAGTTGCGGTGTGTAGTCAGGGATTGCAGTCAGTATAGTCGCCAACGACTTCTGTGGAATCTGTATGTTACTCCTTATAGAGGCGGCTCTGAGGGTAGCAGAGTATAGATGCGGCTCTGTGGGTAGCAGAGTATAGAGCCGGCTCTGTGGGCAGCAGAGTATAGAGGCGGCTCTGTGGGCAGCAGAGTATAGAGGCGGCTGTGTGGGTAGCAGAGTATAGAGGCGGCTGTGTGGGTAGCAGAGTATAGAGGCGGCTGTGTGGGTAGCAGAGTATAGAGACGGCTGTGTGGGTAGCAGAGTATAGACTATCTGAGGATAGAAAGCAAGCAAGCTGGTGGTCCATCCAGAATCCAGGCGCAGAGTTTGACACCCAGAGGGACTTAACAGTTTGGGGACAACGGCTCGCTGAAATACCCGACCCCGCTTCACAGCAGCAGCAGTATACTGACACCCCTTCCGTGCCGGCAGCAGCATCTCCAATCCCTGCGATTCAGTCCAGCGCACAAACTGTAACACCTGACCGGTTTGAACAACTGTGTGCTAATGTCGAGCAGCTGATGAAAGACGTGGCCAAGCTACAATCTGGGAGAAGACCCAAGACAGATGATCAACTCGCCGACAGTCCTGACGACGTTCCGTGGATGAGGAGGAAGACACAGCCGTCGCGAGGATAACCTGCCGACCGCCGCAGTCCTGACAGACGCCGCAACAGTCAGCAGAACGACTTAGGAGGACGCAACCTGCAATCCCGTCCTTTAAACGAGCAACCCCTGGGCGAGAAGGGACAACCCCAGGAGTAGACTGTCCAGGCCCTACGTCCAGTTGGGAACACAAGTATGTGGGAGACTGTCCATACTTACCAATCGTCATCGATGGCATCGCTATATCCGCCTTGATAGACACTGGATCACAGGTGACATCCATCCCCAGTACCCTTTACAAGCAGTTCTGGCCTGATGTAAAGCTAGAACCCCCTAACCCTGAGATGAACCTTGAAGCCACTAATGGTATACCGGTTACCATAGAGGGACAGTGGGAAGCTACAGTAAAGGTGGGGAGGGTGCAGTTGAAAAACCAGGGTATCTTAGTGGTTAAGGATAAGCCTAACCACAAGGATCCATATATCATATTGGGTACCAATGTCATGATCAAATGCCTCGATGAAGTGTTGTTTTTACTCCAACAGAGTGCTGAAGCCGGTAAACCCAGAGAAAAGAGGGCTATCCAAAAGCAGATCAAAGCTCTGGTGTATCAACAACAGGTAACATTGTCAAATGGTGAGATTGGCAGAGTAAGGGTCACAGATCCCATTCCAATTGTGGTACCACCCAGAAGTGAAATGATGATCTGGTGTCGAGCAGCCATAGGCCTCAGAGGGCAGGACTACCAAGCTGTAGTAGAACCTGTAATGTCTGATAGTATTTTTACACAAGTGAAACCACTTAAAGAGTATACGTTACAAAATAACACCTTTATTAATTAAAAGCAGATAGGTACACGTTACATACAATGAGTTTGGTATAGGAGATCCCAAAAAGATACTGCAGGGCCAGTAGTCCCAGTGCAGATACAGAAATGATCCACAGTATACAGGTATCACATAGAATTAATCATCAACAGCCCCCAGAGTGGTAGTCATGATCATAACAGCTCATACATGCATGCATTATCACTCACCCATTGGAGGTTGTGCCTGTGGTGGATCTACTCCTTCTGCTTCCCCGTGATCAAGCGTTGCGAAACGCGCGTAGGGGGCTCTGCAGGGCGAGACAGGGCAGAAGGAGTAGATCCACCACAGGCACAACCTCCAATGGGTGAGTGATAATGCATGCATGTATGAGCTGTTATGATCATGACTACCACTCTGGGGGCTGTTGATGATTAATTCTATGTGATACCTGTATACTGTGGATCATTTCTGTATCTGCACTGGGACTACTGGCCCTGCAGTATCTTTTTGGGATCTCCTATACCAAACTCATTGTATGTAACGTGTACCTATCTGCTTTTAATTAATAAAGGTGTTATTTTGTAACGTATACTCTTTAAGTGGTTTCACTTGTGTAAAATTAGTCTATGGAGTGTTACTAGTACTTATATCCTATCTGCACACCATTATGGTAGACTATTAAGTGACCATGCTAAAAGTGACTGATGGTTGGTGTGGATTGTTCTTGAAAATAATAAATGTCTGATAGTAGTCCTACGCTCTTGACAGCCAGAGGGTTAGTCGACGTAAGAAAGGGGAGAGTCCCCGTACGCATATTGAATTATGGTGATGACGAAGTCAGACTGCCAAGATATGCAACTGTCGCAAAATTGTACCAGGTTAAAGACGATGCTGTAATTGATGTAAAATCCTTAAACCAAACAGTCACTGATGAACCCCCTCACTCCAAAGATCAGTTAGAGAAATGGTGTCAGGAGCTCAGTGTAGGAACTGACAACACACCTTCTCACCAGAAAAATGGAGTATACCGGGTAGTTCAAGAGTACGAGCAAGTGTTCAGCAAACACCCACTTGATTTTGGGAGGATTAAAGGGGTACAACACCATATCCCTACAAACAATCATGCACCCATCAAAGAAAGGTACAGGCCTATACCACCCACTCACTACCAAAAAGCAAAAGAGATGCTTCAGGACATGAAGAAGGCAGGAGTCATTAGGGATAGCTGTAGTCCCTGGGCTGCACCATTAGTCCTGGTTAAAAAGAAAGATGGTAGCATGAGGATGTGCGTAGACTATAGGCAAATCAATAAAGTCACACACAAGGATGCATACCCGTTACCCCGCATAGAAGAGTCACTAGCTGCACTCAAGTCTGCCAACTACTTCTCCACATTAGATCTTACTAGTGGGTACTGGCAGGTTGCCGTTGCAGAGGAGGATCGTGAGAAGACAGCCTTCACTACTCCCATGGGCTTATGCGAGTTCAACAGTATGCCATTCGGGTTGTGCAATGCCCCAGGAACATTTCAGAGACTAATGGAGTGTTGTTTGGGCCACAAAAACTTTGAGACTGTCTTGTTATACCTTGATGATGTCATTGTCTACTCTCAGACCTATGAAGATCACCTCCAACACCTGAGTGAAGTGTTCGAGTCACTGTCCAAGTACGGGATGAAACTGAAACCGTCCAAGTGCCACCTGCTGAAACCCAAGGTCCAATACCTAGGACATGTGGTCAGTGCCGAAGGCGTAGCACCGGATCCGGACAAAGTCACCGTGATCAAGGACTGGCCAGCACCAACCAACCACAAAGAGGTACGTCAATTTCTAGGACTAGTTGGGTACTACCGACGATTCATCAAAGGCTATACCAAGATAGCAGCACCTATGCAAGATCTCTTAGTAGGTCAATCCAAAAACGGCAAAATCAGGGGACCCCCGTTCCACTGGGGCCCAGAACAGGAACAATCCTTCCAAAAGCTGAAAGACGCTCTCACTGGAGAAGAAATCCTGACCTATCCTGATCACAACCTCCCGTTTTTACTGTACACCGATGCAAGCAATGAAGGCCTAGGAGCAGTCCTAGCTCAACGCCAGCAGTGCAAAGAGAAGGTGATAGCCTACGCCAGTAGAAAGCTCCGGCCAACAGAAAGGAACCCGGAGAACTACAGCTCCTTCAAGCTAGAGTTCCTGGCCCTGGTCTGGGCAATTACAGAGCGTTTCAAGCACTACCTGGCTTCTGCCCCATTCACAGCTTTCACAGACAACAATCCTCTAACACATCTAGAGACTGCAAAGCTGGGAGCCCTAGAACAGCGTTGGGTAGCAAGACTCTCTAACTATCACTTCACTGTAAAGTACCGGGCAGGTCACAAGAATGGCAATGCTGATGCCCTGTCCAGAATGCCCCACCTTCCTGAAGAGGGAGAAGACATAGATGACCTGGAAGAGATTGAACTACCTGCTTTCCACCGTTCAGGTACAGCAACATGTCATCAGAGAAACCAGACACGTGTAGAGAGGACCTTGAATCCGTTACCTCACCATGACTGGAAGGAGGCACAAGCCAACGACCCAGATGTCAGCCTGGTAAGGGATCTCATCACTCAAGAACACGCCAACATGGACTCTGATGCCTCACCAACTGCTAAACGCCTGTGGAAGGAGAAAGGAAGGTTGTTCGTCTACCAAGGTAAACTATGCAGAAGATACCTCAGTCCAAGAACCCATGAACTCATCTGGCAGATAGTAGTTCCCAAGACGGAAGTCCAAATGATCCTAGAAGCATACCATGATGATGCCGGACACTTTGGATGGAAGAAGCTGGAGAGACTCCTGAAGGATCGGTTCTACTGGGTCGGTATGCGAGGCTCAATTGACAAATGGTGTAAGAACTGTGGACCATGTCACCTGCGAAGGAAAGACCATCTAACTCAGAAAGCTCCGTTGCAGCCAATTGTTACCACCAAACCTCTTGAAATAGTTGCTCTCGACCACGTGAAGCTTACCCCAAGTCGAACCGGGTATACTTATGCTCTCACCATCGTTGATCACTACTCAAGGTTCCTGGTAGTCGTTCCAGTTAAGGATTTAACTGCGGAGGTAGCAGCCAAAGCGTTCCAGAGTTACTTCTGTCGCCCCCATGGGTATCCAGACCAAGTCTTAACTGACCAAGGGCCAGCCTTCGAATCAGCTCTGTTCCAAGAGTTCTTAGGGCTATATGGGTGTAAGAAGATCCGCACAACACCTTATCATCCTCAGACGAACGGTTTATGTGAGAAGATGAACCACATTGTCATTGACATGCTCAAAACCTTACCAGTTGATGAGAGAAATCAATGGCCAGAGAAACTTCCAGATCTCGTGGACATCTACAATCACATACCTGTTAGTTCAACAAACTATACACCTGCTTACTTAATGAGAGCAAGACCAGGTAAATACCTTTTGATTTGCAGATGGGAACCATTGAACCCACAGAAGACTCTTCTGATGACGACTGGGTCACTCAACGCCAAGAACAGTACAGAAAAGTACAAGAAACTGTTGAAAGAAACCTAGAAATCAGTAGAAACAAGCAAGAAAAAGACTTCAACAAGCACTCAACAGCTGAATCTTTAGCTATAGGAGACGTAGTGCTAAAAAGAAAGCGAAAAAACCAACAAATTGAATAACAGTTGGGAATCTGTACCCTACACCGTTATGCCGTCACACTATGACAACTCAAAAACTTGTGTTATTAGTAAAGACAATGGGAACACTATTGCAACTGTCTCAAGGGATCATTTAAAGAAATGTCCACCACAGTTAATCCCGAAAGCAACCAGTTACCCTACTGTAACTATAGATGAAGAAACCAAAGAAAATCTAGTCCTTACAGAAATTGGATATCTACCAGCTGACTGGCCACAATTAGGTGATGCATTCCTCATACCAGTTATGCAATTCTACCAGCCTGTAGAAAATCAGCAACCAAATCCAATCCAACAAGTCCAACAAGAAGAAGTCCAAGTGCAAGATTTGCAGCCTGTTATATTGGAACCAGAGATTCCTGTAATCGGTCAGCCTGCTAGTCCCACAGTAAGAGAAGCCATTCCTATTCAACTACCTACAGAGGATAGTCCAGTTGATAGACTCCGCACTTACTATGGTCTACCACAAAGCAGAAATAGTGAATTACCAACCACTTCGTACACTACACCAACAGCTTTGGAAACCCACACTACGCAGATCCACACGTAGTACATTAGGCCGACCCCCACACAAACTTGGTGAATGGGTTTTAAAATGTAGTGGAGTATATTACCTGTAAGTGTTAAATAGTAACCAGTTTTCTAAACCTGTAAAAAGTAGTGTACAGAAGGGTGGAGGAACTGGGCTCTGTCCCAAGTATACTAAGTTGGGGACAGAAAGCGCCTGGTAAGGTATAGAAGGTTAGTTCCGGCCTCCCAAGCAGAGACACCCGTAGGGAATGTATAAAGTTTACCGTGTATCCCTGGACTTTACCTTTTTCCCTTTCCATAAACTTTGGACAATGTCACAGGACTTGTGTGACCAAAACCTTACCTTTTCCAGCCTGCGGCAGATGGACTAGTGCCGTACGGACTACTTTTCATAATTTTTCACATTTTTCACTTTCTTTTCAGTGATTTTTGTGTTTTTTCTTTCAGACTCTGTAACCAACTGTATATAAAATGCTTAGATGTTAAGTTGTAAAAATAACCTTTTGCTCAGCCGGGAGAACTGAGGTTAACTAAGGGGGAATGTGGCACCCTGGCACCTGTTGGGCACCACAGAACCCTTGGGGCACAAATGGAGTAAGTAACAGCAAAGCAAAACCCACAAACCAATACAACCCACAAACACCTGGTTTCACCCCGAGCCTCTAGGGGGAGCTCCACTGGTCACTTTGAGCCAGTTCCCCCTATAAATAGAGTCTTGCAGGAGAAACTTCGGAGAGTGTGGTAGACGCTACAAGAGCTGCCAGCCAGTGTGAAACCTCCACCCTATGAGGAACACACTAGGCCCAAACAGCCTGTTAGCAAGTGGAAATCCCTGCAATTGGGATACCAGGAAAGGAGAACACCTCTCAGGAATACAGAGTTAATCTGACTCTTTCCTCAAGACCGGTTACTGGAACCGAAGCTGTGAGAGCTACCCCGCCACCACAGAGAACCAGCACATCCAACAGGAGGTTTAGCCACCTGTTCCACCTGATGCACCGACCCACGAGAGCCCAGGGAAGAGTACTGATCCTGCTCAGACCCTTTTACAGAGCCCTCAGTGCTGACAACCAGGTGAAGCAAGTTCCATCACCGAACACACTACCCGGTCCGGCTGGATTCCACATCCACCCGACCTTAGCACCAGAACTAGAGAAAGGAAGCCTAACACCGCTTGCTGTGAAACTCCAGAAGTGCCAACTCCACTATCCCGGTCCGAGTGTACCTGATTACCACCCAGTAAAGGTACCTAAAAGAGACTTTGTGTGGTTGTACGTTACTCCTGGATTCAGCGCGCAGCACCCCGCAGCTGCCTCACAACATCTTGCGCAGCTCTCGTCTCCGGGGACTCCCGCTCATCCTGTGGGGAGCGTCCCATCTCGCTGCTTAACATCCCCCGGAGAACCCGCAGCGCTGGTAAAGTTACCAGAATACCCGCAGGTGGCGTCACGAAGACAAAACACCTATACTGTTCCGCCATTTCCCTATTGATCTGGACCACCGGGCCTACACCACTGCAGGCGCGGTTCCGTGACTGGAGGAGAATCAACGCCCGCTCCGTGTACCCCCGGCTACGGTGAGTCATAAGGATAACAACATGAACTTCAGTAAACAACCTCTGTGCAAAGTGGAAAAATAGGAACGTCCCGACTGACACTAGTGTTTTCAAGGAAAGTGTCCTCCTCACCGCACCCCTCCCTCTGGCAGCACACAATTGCTTCTTTTCAAGGGGGGGAGAAAGCAAAAACGTTACAGTTCCGTGATAATTGAGCACTCCACGTCAGACAGTCCCAACCAAGGAGGACCAGCGACAAGACAACCTGCCGCCTCCAGTCCATGCACTCCTGGCCCTCTGCTGCTTCACACACAAACTAGGTTGGCCCCCAACTTTTATACTGTTAAAGGCAGAGTTCCCTGATGGCCAAGGAAAGTCAACGCAAGCTGCATTACTTGCCCACCTTTACAAATGTGGCCAATCACCCAGCTTCACTGGTCCTATACAGTACATCTCGGCTTCACAGGTGAAGATAGAAATTGGTAGCCAAGTGGTTGATTCATACTTGCAAGAATCTTCTACAAAATATCAAAAAGCGGCTTAATCAACTAATTGTGTGGCCATAGTTTGCTAGGTGCCGTTGCTACATCACAACGCAATACAAGTGAAGGGAGTCACATTATCACCCAGAGGAGACTGCAATAAGCAAGTCGCAAGAAGTCCAACCTCGTGTGATTTTCTTGCCACTTGCAGTACCCTTAGGTTTGCAGTGGAACCCCATTGTATTGGATTAAACATTACAAGGCAATATTACTGGGGTGTTTTATCCCACAGGTGAAGCCCATGAGGATGGTTCATGTCCCAAGGATTCTCTTTGAGCATTTCTGCATCGGGAGATGAGCGGCTTTGCTGATGTGACATCATTGACCCTCTGCCGTGTATTGGAGAGTCGATTTCCAAGCCTTCAGGTATTGTGAACTTGTCCCATTAATCAGAATAGTGATTCAAGCGATGGAAAGAATGGATGAATGCGGCGCTGCCATATCCAATGTTAGCAGAAATGTGCAAATGAATGTTTCATTGGTCTACAGGTTTTGGAGAGTCCCCCTCCTTCAGGACAAATTCATCTGGCCATGGCAACGCTGAACATCATGATCGTTGTAGCAACTTATGACATATTTGTTGCCGTGGCAACACATTACTTCGTGGTCACCATAGCAACCTATGACCTCATGGTCTCCATGGCAACCCATAAAAGTGTGGTCGCCATGGCAGCACATGACAACATGGTTGCCATGGCAACACTGAACAGTACGGTCGCCATGGCAACCCATAACATTGCAGTCGCCATGGCAACCCATGACCTCATGGTTGCCATGGCAACACAGAATATCGCTTTCGCCATGGCAAACTATGACCTCATGGTTGCCATGGAAACTCATGCCATTGTGGTCGCCATGGCACTCAATGACATTGTAGTAACCATGGCAACCCAATGACATCGCGGTCACCATGTCACCCTAGGGGGGGAGTTAGGGAAGGAGGGAGAACACACAGTGAGTTCTAGACAGCACTGAAGAAAGATGCAGCACAGGGAGCCTCGGAGAGAGAGAAAGGAGACTTCCAGAGAGGGAGCCTGGAGAGAGAGAACAGGCAGCCCAGACTGAAGGAGGGGACCCCCGAGCGTCCATACTCAGTGAGGGAACCCTGGTCCATACACCGGAGTGCCTATTCTGTAGACGCGGCACAGGGAGTTCAGTCCCTGAACCGTAACACCGGAGGTCGCGGGTCCGTCTATTGGCCCCGACACCCTGTTAGAAAGGAAACCAGTCACACCAGGATAACCCACCAGGGTCGAGAACCAGTGCAGGAGAGAGGAGAGCGGGAAGCTGGGACACTCAGAAAGTACCCCAATCGGGCCTGGTACTAAGCAGGCTGTTCCCGGACATGTAGTAGGAGCAGGACACGGGTTAGAGACAAGGAAGGCATACCACAGGAGACTCCAAGAGACCCTGCAGCCCACTGTGACTACCCGGCCAGCTATCCTTACTTAATAACGGCTGTTTTCTGTGAACATGGTTCCAGTAAAGTACCTGGGTAGAGTGACAGAGTCGCTGTGTGCTTATTCACTGCTGCACTGCAACCTGCTTATCTCCACCATCAGCACCTCCATCACTACAGGTGCATCCCTGCCCCGGAGGGCCAGCTCTACCTGCAGGGAACTGTACCATCGCCTTCCGGAGGTCTGAAACAGCGCTGGTGCTACATCACCAGAATCTGCGGGTGGCGTCACGATAAACTTATTAACTTTGATTCCCATTTCAACTACCCCTTTTTAGTTGACCACCAGGGCCACGGGTCTGGGCAGGCCACCAGTGACATCCCTACCACAGCACAGGGCCCAGATACCCAAGTCCCCATACCCTAGGCTTGTCAGTAGCACCTTGGCCACCTTGAGAGGTAGGAGTATATTTAACAAAGATGGCAGAAACAGTAGTACCCAGGCAATTGTCTTCACGAAACGTGCCCCAACTGACCATTTCTCTGGAACACCAATCCATGACCAGATTGTGTTTTTTGAGCCACAGAAGGCCCAAGACAATGGAAGTAGGCAGAGCCTCCAAGATGTAGCATGACAGGAAATCTTTGTGAAAAGTCCCTATGTGCAAGTTCACATTGCGTCTGATTTGGGTCAAACTGCTCTGGCTGAGAGGAGCAGAATCAATCACAAGCACTGAAAAGATGTCGAAATGATGATGAAACAGCACACCCTGGTCGTCTTCCTCCACACGACCAGAGGAACGTGGCTTATGAACCGGTATGAGAGGAAACACCCTAGCTGCATGGGTTCATCTGATAGCACATGTGTGACCTCACCCTAATGAGAACCACAAGGGACAAGGTCGGTTTTGGTCTCTCTTCCTGATAGCAAGGGACATCGCAGCCTCTGTCTTTGGTGTAGCATGTTGGACCAGCAATTCCTGCAGCCTGGCAGACAGGCCCTGACTAAACTGACCCCTAAGGGAAGGCTCATTCCACTGAGTCTCCCATCTCCTGAACTCAGAACAATACTCCTCAGCAGCCGCGTTCCCTGCTTGAGTTTACGGAGATTGGACTCAGCAAGGGAGATCCCATCAAGTTCATCCTAAACCTGTGAAAAACTCATCTACCGGCCGCAAAGATTGAGAATCAGTCGGCATGGAAAAGGCTCAGAGCTGGGGATCCCCCTTGAGAAGGGATTGAGTAATCCCCACATGCTGTCCCTTACACCCTGAGGAATGAGGATGGAGCCTGAAATATTTTACAGGTTTCCCTGAACTCAATAAATGTATCTCTCCCCCCGAAAACCTGTCAGAGAGAGATATCTTGGGTTAAGGCTGAGCCTGGCCTTGAGCTGAGGTCAGGAACCCAACAACTTGCTGTAGCTGCGGCACTTCCTGAGCACGCAAACCCGTAACCTCATGGGTGAGGGTCTGGATCAGGAGTGCAAAGGCTTCAGCTTGAGCCATCTAGACTCAGAAATAGTGGGTCGTTTATAATGTGATGGGTAGACAATAAAGATGTACAGTGCAACGCAAAGGACCGCAGGATGGTAAAAAAAAGGAAGGCTTTCAAAGTAGGGAGCGGGGGACAAGCACACCTCCTGACACTGACTGGTGATAATGTGACGAGGTAGTTAGTAATGACTGAGGGATCGAGTCTCCTAGACTGATCTTCAGTCTAGAGGAGACCTGGCCATCCCTTATCCCAGAGATACCTCTGAAGGTGAGAATGTCTGAACTGCCACCTTTGCCCTGCTCCTGGCCAACCTTGTTCTAATACCCCCTCTCCCCCACTGAGGGGAGGCCGGGAGAGGAGTTGTGAAACCCCACACAAATAGAAAAAAACAGAAACAAAACAAACTAGAAAGCTGTAGCCCAACTTCAAGGCTACAAAATGCTCCGCTCCTAGACAGCAGATCTCCAGAAGCTCTTGATTAGTGATGGGCGAACCCGTTGATGTTCGAGTTCGGCGGCCCCAACCGGATTTTTTTCTAAAGTTCGAGACCGAAAGTGACTCGAATTTGAGTCGGAATCCTGAACTCAGACTTTAAAGTTATAAAATGGCAGCGGGGGATGTAAAATGAAAGAAAATATTAATTAAACATCAGCTTATACTTATTGGGTCCCCGTGCTTGTACCTCCGGGGCCACTCATTAATTCCGAATTATTCACTGGTGAGGGGCGCAACAGCCAATGACAGACGCTGTCACAGAGAAGGGGTGTCTGTGATTGGCTGTTGGAGTAACCTGAAAACAGCCCATACATTCTAGCATCTATTGTGAAAGGTAGGTAATCCATAGATGTGGGCCCCCACCTATCACGTGCCATTTACTGTATAATACTGAGCCCAGATGTCACTTCTACATACCTCTGCATCATCCTAAATTAACGAAGTGCTGAATTGTCCCCAAATCCCTGGAAATATTTGTAAGAAAAGTAAGTCATCCCTTACTGAAGTGACATCTGGTGTCATTTTTTCCGTAATTGTATATATATTTAAATAAGTAAATAATTGAAATGAACCCAAATCAATACTGTAATATCAATTATCTCCACTAGATGTCTCTGTTGTAGTGGTAACCTAGAAGGTTACATTGCAAGCACAGTGTCCCTGCAACACAGCAAAGATCTTCAGGTGCATCAAAATGAATTAGAAAATCATCAAAAAGTTAATTTATTTCAGTAATTCAACACATAAAGTGAAACACATATATTATATAGAGTCATTACACACAGAGGGATCTATTTCACGTGTTTATTTCAGTTAATGTTGATGATTATGGTTTACAGTGAATGAAAACCTAAAGGTCATTATCTCAGAAGATTAAAGTAGGGAGGATGAAGGGTTAAAAACCGCGCTGACATATTCCACGATATATTAAGGGGTGTATTTAATGTTGAGTTATTAGTCAAAACATTTCAGGGCTCTTTGGCCCCTTCCTCAGGACAAATCAATATCATATTGCCATGTTTCAGAGATCCTTGAAACACGTTGACTAAAAAATCAATATTATATTCACCCCTTGATGTCTTTTGGAATAGGTCAGCGCAGTGTTTAACCCTTCATTCTCCCTACTCTAGGGAACTGCAGCAGCTGTGATCTGCTTTTATAGTGGTTGTGACTCTCACAACCACACAAGGTGAAGCCTCTGATTCCTATTTAGGTCATATTTTATCTCTCAGACCCTTCATCCTTCCTACTTTAATTTTCAGAGATAATGACCTTTGGGTTTTCATTGGCTGTAAGCCATAATCATCAACATTAACAGAAATAAACACTTGAAATAGATCCCTCTGTGTGTAATGACTATATATAATATATGTGTTTCACTTTATGTATTGAATTACTGAAATAAATTAACTTTTGATGATCTTCTAATTTATAGAGATGCACTAGTGGGAGCGTCCATTAGATTCAGTTACATAAGAGCGTATCTATAATTTTTGGTAATATTTCTTAAAAATAAAAATACTCCTGGCAGTGCAAGAATGGTGCAAATAGTTGACAACATAGCTGCTCTTATTGTAGTGAGTACAATGTTACCTTTGCAGACGTTGCAGACTCAGGTTTAGTTTCATGTATAATTGACATGGAGCAGGGAGGTGTGAAAATGAATACACAGATCATATTATATGGCCGAGGTAATTGGCGAAGATACAAGAAGACGGAAAAGTAGAAGAGTTTCATCTGGTGAGTCAGCAGAAATCATACAGCAATCGCCTGCGCTATCCGAGCTGACATTGTGGAAAAGCTTGACGGCTTCTCCTTCATCTGAAGAGCTGAGAATTACTGCAATAAGCATGAAATATAGTCCTAGGGTCCATCCTCACAATCCAGAATAGCAGTGTGTAGTCCTAGGGTCCATACTCACAATCCGGAATAGCAGTGTGTAGTCCTAGGGTCCATCCTCACAATCCGGAATAGCAGTGTGTAGTCCTAGGGTCCATACTCACAATCCGGAATAGCAGTGTGTAGTCCTAGGGTCCATCCTCACAATCCGGAATAACAGTGTGTAGTCCTAGGGTCCATCCTCACAATCCAGAATAGCAATGTGTAGTCCTAGGGTCCATACTCACAATCCGGAATAGCAATGTGTAGTCCTAGGGTCCATCCTCACAATCCGGAATAGCAATGTGTAGTCCTAGGGTCCATCCTCACAATCCGGAATAGCAGTGTGTAGTCCTAGGGTCCATACTCACAATCCGGAATAGCAATGTGTAGTCCTAGGGAGCACACTCACAATCCGGAATAGCAGTGTGTAGTCCTAGGGTCCATCCTCATAATCCGGAATAGCAGTGTGTAGTCCTAGGGTCCATACTCACAATCCGGAATAGCAGTGTGTAGTCCTAGTGTCCATATTCACAATCCGGAATAGCAGTGTGTAGTCCTAGGGTGCACACTCACAATCCGGAATAGCAGTGTGTAGTCCTAGGATCCATACTCACAATCTGGAATAGCAGTGTGTAGTCTTAGGGTCCATACTCACAATCCGGAATAGCAGTGTGTAGTCTTAGGGTCCATACTCACAATCCGGAATAGCAGTGTGTAGTCTTAGGGTCCATACTCACAATCCGGAATAGCAGTGTGTAGTCCTAGGGTCCATACTCACAATCCGGAATAGCAGTGTGTAGCCCTAGGGTCCATACTCACAATCCGGAATAGCAGTGTGTAGTCCTAGGGTCCATCCTCACAATCCGGAATAGCAGTGTGTAGTCCTAGGGAGCACACTCACAATCCGGAATAGCAGTGTGTAGTCCTAGGGTGCATACTCACAATCCGGAATAGCAGTGTGTAGTCCTAGGGTCCATACTCATAATCCAGAATAGCAGTGTGTAGTCCTAGGGTCCATACTCATAATCCGGAATAGCAGTGTGTAGTCCTAGGGTGCATACTCACAATCCGGAATAGCAGTGTGTAGTCCTAGGGTCCATACTCACAATCCGGAATAGCAGTGTGTAGTCCTAGGGTCCATCCTCACAATCCGGAATAGCAGTGTGTAGCCCTAGGGTGCATACTCACCATCCGGAATTGCAGTGTGTAGCCCTAGGGTGCATACTCACCATCCGGAATAGCAGTGTCTAGTCCTAGGGTCCATACTCACAATCCGGAATAGCAGTGTGTGGTCTTAGGGTCCATACTCACAATCCGGAATAGCAGTGTGTGGTCTTAGGGTCCATACTCACAATCCGGAATAGCAGTGTGTGGTCTTAGGGTCCATACTCACAATCCGGAATAGCAGTGTGTGGTCTTAGGGTCCATACTCACAATCCGGAATAGCAGTGTGTAGTCCTAGGGTCCATACTCATAATCCGGAATAGCAGTGTCTAGTCCTAGGGTCCATACTCACAATCCGGAATAGCAGTGTGTAGTCCTAGGGTCCATACTCACAATCCAGAATAGCAGTGTGTGGTCTTAGGGTCCATACTCACAATCCGGAATAGCAGTGTGTAGTCCTAGGGTCCATACTCACAATCCGGAATAGCAGTGTGTAGTCCTAGGGTGCATACTCACAACCCGGAATAGCAGTGTGTAGTCTTAGGGTCCATACTCACAACCCGGAATAGCAGTGTGTAGCCCTAGGGTGCATACTCACAACCCGGAATAGCAGTGTGTAGTCTTAGGGTCCATACTCACAACCCGGAATAGCAGTGTGTAGCCCTAGGGTGCATACTCACAACCCGGAATAGCAGTGTGTAGTCCTAGGGTGCATACTCACAACCCGGAATAGCAGTGTGTAGCCCTAGGGTGCATACTCACAACCCGGAATAGCAGTGTGTAGTCTTAGGGTCCATACTCACAATCCGGAATAGCAGTGTGTAGTCTTAGGGTGCATACTCACAACCCGGAATAGCAGTGTGTAGTCTTAGGGTCCATACTCACAATCCGGAATAGCAGTGTGTAGTCCTAGGGTCCATACTCACAACCCGGAATAGCAGTGTGTAGCCCTAGGGTGCATACTCACAACCCGGAATAGCAGTGTGTAGTCTTAGGGTCCATACTCACAATCCGGAATAGCAGTGTGTAGTCTTAGGGTCCATACTCACAATCCGGAATAACAGTGTGTATTCTTAGGGTGCATACTCACAATCCGGAATAGCAGTGTGTAGTCCTAGGGTGCATACTCCTGATCTCATCAGCAGCATGAGGCTGAATATCTCTGTCCCCTGAGGGAGAAGTGAGAGCTGACCAGCAGATATGATTTTATTGATTTATAAGCGATCTATAGATCCTATAACTGTAGGGTACAATTCAGCTTCATCATGTTGAAGGGCAGGGACAGTACAAAAATATATTATTAGTACCCCAGAGTTCCCTTTTAATGCTCTTAATTTGGCCAGTCGTATGCGCCTTTTGTTTATTATCTCATGTTTGCTAAGTCATTGTTCTTGGCAGACAGTTCGGAGCCACCACTTTCCAAGTTTGTGCATTGCTAATTTAAGATAAAATCACCTCACCCCCTTTTGTCTACATCACTCAAAGAAGAATTAAGCATTAGGCTTGAAATCAAATCAATAAGAGCCCAGCTTTATTGCAGCAATCCTGGAAGACCGCAATGCCCTGAGATGAGTGCTTGGGATATATCATGGGGGCCTGATTTGGCCCCAGCTAGAGGAGCACCAGAACGGGACTGTATTCTGCAGGAGTTCAGCCTAGGATTAGTCTGAAATATCATAGACTGCGTAATGAAGATACCCAGGTTGGGACAATTCGGTCACCTGGTTACAGACTTTGCTGTGCTCAGTCAGCTTCCTAAGCTTGTCACTATTCCTCTCTCGGTGGGTGCCAAAAGCAGGGTGTTGCTGAGTTGGTGTAAGTGGCCCTCGAAGCCCCCAAGGCTCGAATATTCTAATTCCTGGTGAGCCAGTGGAAGGCATAGACTCTGTTGCCTGTTACATTGTGCTTTGCTTGGTTATGTGTTATATGCCTTTGACTGTTGGGGATCCAATAAAGTCTTACCATTGTGTGGTTCCCTTGCCCTGTGTTGTCTGAGTAGTGTTCCGGCACTAGCCTGAAGATGTCCCCACTAGGCTGTTTCTAAACCGGACATATGCTGGTTGTCAGGGAGATCCGTCTTCAGTTAGACACATTGGTTGGCAACTGTGCCATGTAGAATAGTGGTCCAGCCATAGGTCGTGTTCAAGCACTAATTTTACAGTGTGACTGCTATCTCTACACCCTCTATAGCTACACACTTGTTTTCCATAATGTATGTATTTCATTATTATTATTGCAATATGTAACATTATTTTCAACAATTGTTGAGAGTGAAGCACATACTGCTCGGGGATTCTCTGGGATTTGTAGTTTGGATATCCATGGGTTTAGGACTATTGCACAAGATAACCAGATAGGAAATAAGATGATGAGAACATGTAGGATTATTTGTTGCTTTTCGACTGTAACATTCTTGGCAAGCTCTGCTGTCTGTGCCATGGAAAGTAGGACATAAACTGAAATTCTGCAAATACACTTGTGGGACACGTGTTTCCGAATGACAAAGACAATGCACATGAGCTCCGTTGTGCTGTTAGCTGGATATGAGCCATGTGAATGAGCACAAAGACACCGGTTTTACCCAATAGTCCTTTCCTCAACTTACAGTACATACCCAGGGTCTAATTAACCACTAACAATAACCATAGCACTAGTGTAAAAAAGAAAGCAAGTAATATTGCAGACATGTGGGTACACAATGGACAGCAAATAAGTGCTATGCTGATCTCAATTATTGTATGCTAATAGAATAGTAATGAAAGTACGGTAATCTTCACACACTGGTGATCAAAGATAAAGAACACTTCCAGATACCTGCAAGTTATTGGTTAATCTGCCATCTAGTGCTACTTTACCTTAATTATCTGACAAACCCTATTTAACTGGCAGCCTAACTTTCCAGTTTCCACTCAGTTTGCTGTTCCAAAGTGACTGAAACCCTCCGGCAGCAGGTTGTCCAGATGAAGACCAAAAGGGTCAACCTGGCTGTTCCAAGTGTGTGATTTCTAGAATATTGCATCTTTACAACATCACAAACTCTTTCAAGTCCCCAAGAAGGTTGGTCACCCTCGAAAGACGAATGCAAGAGAGGACAGGATAATGTGGAGAATCTTCGTGGGTAATCGTTTCAAGACTGCAGCTGAATAGCTCACCAGTTCAGCACTGAACAGGGTAAGGATCTGTCTCGTCATACAGTGTCACTATGTTTAAGAGCATTTGGACTGAAAGCCCACTCTGCAGTGACCAAACCTCTCATTAGCAAAAAGAATCAAAAGGCTAGACTCACCTTTGATGAGGAACATGTTGTGTGGTCAGAGAAGTGGTCCATAGTTCATTTTAGTGATGAAGCAAGTTTACATTCTGTCTGAAAAAATGAATTGATCGTACATTGTTCTCCAATTTTGGTCACCAGTGTATGATCAGTCTCTTCAAAGGAACAGATGTGTGGCTTTTAGTCTAAAATCATATTGGACAAGTCAAAATGATGTAACCTCGCTCAAGGTATTGTTTAGGTAGAGCCATCACAGTAATTATAATGGGTCATTGCAGAACATTTTCAAGTTTTTTGTCTCTGAGCAACGAAGTAATTGGTTATCCTTAGTATTGGCTATCAATATGCAATATGCGGGGTCTTGCAATCATGCCAACTGCATAAGTGCCAACTGTAGAAGTGTTATGCAGTTACACCGGGCAGTAATCTAATGGTCATCTCTTCTTTCTTCATACAGGTATATGAATCTGCAACTTCAATTCATTGATCTTTCCTGCCTGTCTCTCCTCATATCACTCATCAGAGGTATATGAATCTGCAACTTCAATTCATTGATCTTTCCTGCCTGTCTCTCCTCATATCACTCATCAGAGGTATATGAATCTGCAACTTCAATTCATTGATCTTTCCTGCCTGTCTCTCCTCATATCACTCATCAGAGGTATATGAATCTGCAACTTCAATTCATTGATCTTTCCTGCCTGTCTCTCCTCATATCACTCATCAGAGGTATATGAATCTGCAACTTCAATTCATTGATCTTTCCTGCCTGTCTCTCCTCATATCACTCATCAGAGGTATATGAATCTGCAACTTCAATTCATTGATCTTTCCTGCCTGTCTCTCCTCATATCACTTATCAGAGGTATATGAATCTGCAACTTCAATTCATTGATCTTTCCTGCCTGTCTCTCCTCATATCACTCATCAGAGGTATATGAATCTGCAACTTCAATTCATTGATCTTTCCTGCCTGTCTCTCCTCATATCACTCATCAGAGGTATATGAATCTGCAACTTCAATTCATTGATCTTTCCTGCCTGTCTCTCCTCATATCACTCATCAGAGGTATATGAATCTGCAACTTCAAGTCATTGATCTTTCCTGCCTGTCTCTCCTCATATCACTCATCAGAGGTATATGAATCTGCAACTTCAATCAACAATATACTTGTCTTTTAATAATGTAATATACTGAAATCATCATACTGTCTGTGATGTGGGATGTTCAGAGGTCATCTTTGGTTTTAAACTGTTTATGACCCAGGATGGTCAGAAACTCTTGTTTATTTGTCTTGCATTTATTACCTTCTGCTGTGCTGAGTTTCTTTGATTGATTGATTAACAAGTGTAATAGACCCACATCTAAGTAGAAACTCACTATATATGTAGACCCAGCTAAGGGGTGCAATCATGCGGGGTCTTGCAATCATGCCAACTGTAGAAGTGCCAACTGTAGACGTGCCAACTGTAGAGGTGTTATGCAGTTAAACGGGGCAGGAAACGGGTAAGTAATGCAAGACAAACAAACAGATATGCAATTTGTTCACTTGTACTGCAATTATGTATTCACTATGTAAACCCCAGACTACTCATCACTACTGACCTCTCACCCACCACTACAGCTCTCCTTCCCACTGCATCTGACCCACACTACTCCCATCCCCTGCTCACCATCCACAATGTATCCCCTCCTTTGCACTCTCACTCCCATCCTTCTCCACTTCCTGCTACCCCCGCTCATCCATCCACCCAGCAACAAAGTACTTCTCTCACCCTCCATTCTACCTAACCACCTCACCCACTCCTCTGAACTATTCATGCACTTTCAATCCTCCATCTCCAATCAGGCACGGCCACCACGTAAACTCTCATGCTCCCACCTGCTAACCCTCTCCCTGCTCCTCCTACTCGCTGGCGACATTTCCCCTAACCCCGGCCCCCCCCGCCACATCCCCACAGTCACCTACACCCCACCCCCACCACCAACTCTCATAACCCCACCATCACCCACCATCGCAACCTGACCAACCTTAGACCCATCCCCCCAGCCCCTGCTCCTCTAATCTCCCTGCCAGGCGCACTCTGGAACGCCCGCTCAGTCTGTAATAAGCTCACAGACATCCATGAACTCTTTATTTCTAATAAACTCTCATTCCTTGGCATCACAGAGACCTGGCTCACCCCCTCCGACACGGCCTCTCCTGCTGCACTATCCTATGGCGGATTCAATCTTTCCCACACACCCCGCCCCTCTGACAAACATGGCGGAGGTGTCGGCATACTCCTATCCGACACCTGCTCCTTCGCCCCTTTTCCATTACCCCCCTCTGTTACTCTCCCATCTTTCGAAGCCCACTCTGTCCGCATCTTCTCCCCCTGTAACCTCCAGCTAGCCGTCATCTACCGCCCCCCTGGATCCATCCCCACCTTCCTCGACCACTTTACCACCTGGCTACTACATTTCCTCTCTACTGACATCCCCACCATCATTATGGGCGATTTCAATATCCCCATTGACACTGCCCACCAAACCGCCTCTCAACTTCTTTCCCTGACCTCCTCCTTCGGGCTCTCTCAATGGTCCTCCTCTGCCACCCACAAAGATGGCCACACGCTGGATCTCATCTTTACCCGTCTTTGCTCCCTTACTAATCTCACAAACTCAACCCTCACCCTGTCTGACCACTATCTGCTGACCTCCTCCCTCACCTCCCCTACTACATCACCTCCTCTCCGCAAACTTGATCATCCCCGCAGAAACCTAAAACACATTGATCTACACTCACTCTCAGAATCCCTCCTCCCTCTCGCCAACATAACATCTATATGTGACACAGACACTGCCACCACCCTCTACAACACCACATTAACCAAGGCGCTAGACCTAGAAGCCCCCCCACACACCACGCTCCACGCACTAATAGGCAACCCTGGCACACCACCCTCACTAAAGACCTGAGACGGGCATCCAGGGTCGCCGAGAGGCGATGGAAAAAATCACGTTCCACTGAGCATTTTGCGCTGTTCAAACAGTCCCTCATTGCCTTCAAGACTGCACTTGCCACCGCCAAACAAACCTTCTTCTTATCCCTAATAACCTCCCTGTCCCACAATCCCAAGCAACTTTTCAAAACCTTCAATTCCTTACTCCGCCCGCCTGCTCCCCCTCCCTCTCCCCTTATCTCTGCAGAAGACTTTGCCTCCTTCTTCAAAGAAAAGATTGACAAAATCAGAGACAGCTTTGATCCACTGTCCCCACAGCCTCCCCTCTCACCTATACTGCCCTCTACTTCCATCAACTGCTTCCCCCCTATAACTGAAGACCAGCTCTCCTCCCTCCTGTCAAAATCACACCTCACCACCAGCGCCCAAGACCCACTCCCATCCCACCTCATTCCCAACCTCACCTCCGTTATCATCCCAGCCCTGACTCATCTTTTCAACCTATCACTTACCACTGGCACCTTCCCCTCAGCCTTCAAACACGCCTTGATCACACCCATCCTCAAAAAACCCTCCCTCGATCCCACAACTGTCTCCAACTACCGCCCTATATCTCTCCTCCCTTTCGCCTCTAAACTACTTGAACAGCATGTCCACTCTGAGCTGTCCTCTCACCTCTCCTCCTGCTCCCTCTTTGACCGCCTGCAATCTGGCTTCCGACCCCTCCACTCCACTGAAACAGCCCTGACCAAAGTCACAAATGACCTACTGACTGCCAAAAGCAAGCGCCACTACTCTGTTCTCCTCCTCCTCGACCTGTCAGCCGCCTTCGACACTGTTGACCACTCCCTTCTACTACAGATCCTGGAATCTCTTGGCATCACGGACCTTGCCCTCTCTTGGATCTCCTCATACTTAACGGACCGCACCTTCAGCGTCACCCACTCCCACACATCCTCCTCGCCCTACCCCCTATCTGTCGGGGTCCCCCAGGGCTCGGTTCTTGGACCATTACTGTTCTCAATCTACACTCTCGGCCTAGGGCAACTCATTGAGTCCCATGGCCTCCAATATCACCTCTACGCCGACGACACCCAAATCTACCTGTCTAGTCCTGACATCACCTCCCTTCTATCCAAAATTCCACACTGCCTGTCCGCCATCTCATCCTTCTTCTCTGCTCGCTTCCTTAAGCTGAACATGGACAAAACTGAGTTCATAGTCTTCCCCCCAAGATGCTCCCCCTCACTACCTGACCTATCCATCGTCGTCAACGACTGCTCTCTCTCTCCAGTCCCCCATGCCAAGTGCCTCGGGGTTATCCTTGACTCTTCCCTCTCCTTCAAGCCCCACATCCAGGCCCTCGCCACCTCCTGCCGACTCCAGCTCAAAAACATCTATAGGATTCGCGCTTTCCCTGACCACGAAACTGCTAAAACCCTTATTCACGCTCTCATCATCTCCCGCCTCAATTACTGCAACCTCCTGCTCACCGGCCTCCCCAATACCTCCCTTGCACCTCTCCAAACTATCTTGAACTCCGCTGCCCGCCTAATCCATCTGTCTCCCCGCTACTCCCCTGTCTCCCCCCTCTGCCAAGCCCTTCACTGGCTCCCTACTTCCCAGAGATCCCGGTTTAAAACATTAACCATGACATACAAAGCCATTCACAACCTGTCCCCTCCATACATCTCTGACATGGTCTCCCGATACCTACCCTCACGCAACCTGCGATCCTCCCAAGAGCTTCTCCTCTACTCCCCCCTCATCTCCTCTTCGCACAACCGCATACAGGAGTTCTCCCGTGCTTCACCCATACTCTGGAACTCACTGCCCCAACACATCAGACATTCTCCTACCCTGGGAACCTTCAAAAGAAGCCTGAAGACCCACCTGTTCCGCCAAGCCTACCACCTGCAATAAGACCCGGTCCACCACACCGCCTCATGACTGGAACTTCCCCCTCCAACTGTATCTCCACCCGCCCCTCGTAGACTGTGAGCCTTTGTGGACAGGATTTCTCCCCTCTTGTTTCTGTACAACCGAATTGTCAACATTTATTGTTACTTGTATTGTTACTATGTTACTTGTCCTAGTCTGCCCTTTTTAGCATGTAAAGCGCCATGGAATATAATGGCGCTATATAAATAAATAATAATAATAATAATAATAATAATAATATCAGATCAGCGGGGTCTGTCTCTTACCTTCCTCACTTATCAGATAACTGATTTGCTTGCACCCTTCATGTTTCACTAGGTCCAGCACTGTAAGTTTATAAGTGTTTGTACTTGTGCTTGTAGATCAATTCCATTTACTTGAGTAGAAAAGCGTTACACTTACATGTAGTACCAGACAAAGCCACTTACAAATAAATGGCGCTGTGTCTGGTCATAGTAAGTGACATTGACTGGGATGTAGCACTGTAATTCAGAGCTTTAAAAGAGTGGTGTATCCGTAGGAATGGTAATCAGCATCAGATATGTTGGTGTTCAATGTTTTTATTCTATACTAAGCTGATCAAAGGGTAGGCAGAGGTAGACGCTTGTCTAGGATGCTGCACCCAAGCTCCCTGGGAAATATCCTTGCAAATTGAATAATAAAACTAATAGTCAATCAGCATTGTGATGACTGGAACACATGTAGTACACAGATGAGCAGTATCAGGGGATCACTTACGTCAATTACACAGCTCTCCTTGCTTACCTACACCCCAGCCATCATTCTCTGCATTCAATTGCATTCATGTCTTTATAGCTCAAATACACTTGAAGATATGAACACTGCAGAGCAGAGATGAGTGAACCTTTGGAAGTTTGGGTGGTGCATCCTAACTTTTTGGCGCACTGTTCGTGACCCCGAACTTGACCCGAACCTCAATGGAAGTCACTGAATGGCAGTTCAGCTCTCCACCTATAAACAGCCAGCCATAAGTAAAGCACTTCTGGGGGT
The DNA here is from genome assembly GCA_033576535.1 of Allobates femoralis. Lineage (NCBI taxonomy): Eukaryota > Metazoa > Chordata > Amphibia > Anura > Aromobatidae > Allobates > Allobates femoralis. The sequence continues at coordinate 214,644,982 of JARQOC010000011.1, read as the reverse complement.
GGGAGGGCAGGGTTTATTTTTTAAATTAATTTTGGACACACACTACATCCAAAAGCACAGTTTTTAAGCCCATTGTGAGCTAATCAATTACAGAGGAGCCCAGGGGGTAGCTGCCTATGATGAGCAGCAGACCGGAGCAGGAAGGTCGCCACGAAGGGAATAAAAACCAGGATCCAAAAACGTAGTTCGGAGTCCGAGTCAAACCGGGAGGGCAGCTAAGGTACCAAATCGTTAGGCTGAAGCAGGGTCAAAAATCCAGGCAAAGGTCAGAGTCAAAGCCAAACACACAGTAGATCGCTGGGGAAACCAAGACTATATCTGGCGGTCTGCAGGACAGGCTCCAAGGTATTTGAAGGGCAGGATTACCTCCCATAGGCTAGAGCTCACAGCCTGATGATCTCATCCAGACCGCCCCTAGAACCAGGCCAGATGGTGATACACAACTGGCACCAACCACCCCACTTCTGACAGAAGAACGATGGCTGTGCCTACCAGACGCCTCTGCAGGACCCTCTCTCCTGCATCCAACATCACCCACAGGAGAAACACGGTGGCGCCCAGCGACAGAGGCAGACATCGAAGGAGCAGGTCCATATGAGGACATGGCCCTCCTATCACCGCACCATCAGCCGAAGGAATCCGGCGCCTTCCAGCGGCCGAGGCAGGAACTCCAGCCACCGAGTCCAATGGCGACGTGACAGAGACATTTTCTATTCCATATTCCCATTTTGTTCCAGGATACGTATTTCAGTAAAGATGTATATATAACATTGAATAGTTAAAGGATATATCCGAGATTAAAAAAAAAAAAAAAAATGTGCCCAAGCACTAACAGGCAGGTGTCTGCCACCCGTTGCACCCGCCACCGTTCACCACCATTCACCTCTGCCACAGAACGGTCATAGACAGCTCCTGCCGGTGACAGCATGGCTGTGTAAACAGAGCGGCAGGTTTTTTCTGCTCTGCTCTATTGAAGCGGTGGGACAGCCGGTCTTCTGGTGATCGACAGCTGGCTCCCCACTACCTAATTGGGGGAGGTGGCTGACAAACAGCATGAAATCAGCTGTGAAACCCATCGACAGAGTGGATAAACCACCTCCCTGTCAACTTGACATCAGCGGAAACTTTGGAATCACCGGGAGGAGCTGTTGAAGACTGCTCCATGTCGGTGGTGAACGGTTTCGGGCACAACAGGCAGATAGGTGGCAGCTACCTGCCTGTTAGTGCTTAGGCACATTTTTCTTCCCTAAATCCCAGATTACCCCTTTAACGGGTTGCTGGTTTAAAAAATCCACCTATAAAATCATTAATGTTTTTTGTGGTTTAAACCCCACCTACTTTTGGCTGCATGGATGGGGTTTTGGCTGCATTGACTGCTGAACACTTTCAATTTACCCCAGTGAGTGCCATTCAGATACCTCTTGTGGCCCTCGGTGGGGTGACGTTTCCCATTGTTCACAGATGGGACCCGTCTCTTAGGGTGTCGTCACACCATCTGACACCGCCGGAGATGTCGGCGGTGACGGGCGGGAGCACGCACGCTTTTGGCGCCTAGCCAGCGTCGCCGCCCCCCATTTACATGGGGAGACATCTCCGGCGAGGCACCGGTGAACTGAGAGGCGGCATCGCCGCCAGGGTGTCTCAAAACCTCAGTGGCGATGCAGGACAATGGGAGCCTATGGCTCCCATCGCCTATCAGGTTGCCGGCGGCCGTTTACATGGGGTGATGTGAACACATCGCCCCAGATCGGCCGCCTGGTTTCACATCACTGATGTGAAACCAGGCGAGCTGTCAGAGGCGCCGACATCGCCCCTTTACATTAGGTGACGTAGGGGCGATGTTGCTGCCGATAGGCCACGCCCCTACGTCGCCTATGTAATCGGCGGCGATGTCGCCAGGTGTAACGGGGCCTTTAGTTATTTATCGCTACTGTGATCAGCTTATCGTCTCAGAACCATCTAACAAAAATGAATAGTCTGAATTGTACTGTACGGCAATGTACCTATATTGCAGTTTTGCTTCATTTCTTTGATATGTATTTTTAAAGCAAAATAAAAGCTAAAGCTATGAGATTTCAGAAATCTTATATGCACAAATAAACTACATTTTCTTTAAACTGCAGTATGTGTGGCGCCCCTGCAGTCTGGTCATCACAGAGGTACTGCACCTAATCCATAGGTGTGGTATCCCACTCCCAGGAAAGATGGGGACACAATACCGAGGCACACACACACATTGCAACCAACACCCATCCTAACTCCAGGCAAGGGCAGAAGAAACTCTATCTGAGCAGAACCCATCACTGACTGGAGGTACCAAGTTAACAGGGGGTGGGAGGTGAGAGTTAGAGAGAGAGGGAGTAGGAGTCGAGTCAATGAGCAGTTGAGGAAGGAGTTGGAGAGCAGATAGAGAAAGATGAAGTTCTAGGGAAACTCTGGTGCTGGGGAGGAGTGGGGACCAGTGGGTAGGTCACCCATGGAACCCAGGACAGTGTGAACCCCGAATTCACCCTATGAGTCATGGTGGAGGAACTGGTTGCAAGAGGGGACCAGCCCCAATCTGGCAACAGCACTGCAAGTTTGAGCCAGGAAAACGGAGGTCACTGAACTTTATGTGCAGTGACCATCTACCATGGAAAACCCCAGGTACAGTGGCTAGGCCTAGAGTCAAGAGGATGTGCTGGCCTTAGCTCAACAGGACTCACAGCTTTTTGTGTGATTCCTGTGCGGATTTTTTGCACTGATTTTTTGCAGCCTTGGGATCCTGTAGCACGAAGGCGCAGGGCAGGAGTAGAGGAAGATCAGTGCAGAAAGGGCGACTTGGAAAGGCATATAAGAGGGTGCCTCAGTGGAGTGACCCTGGTCTGCCTTGGAGTCGACCGGATCGCTGACCCAAAGGACACGGTGCCCCGGCAGGGTTGGAACCACTGAAAACTGTGAGTAAAGGTGAAAGAACTGCACCCTTTGTGTCCTTCTGCTTATTTCCTGTGCCCTCCTTGCTGCATATGACCTGCCCAGGCAGGGGTACTCAGAGCTCGGGCATGGTGTCAGGGGAACGCTATCACAGGTGGCTGCACCCGAGTCCGTGGCTCTGGGGGTCTGTGACTTCTAAAATACACCTTTTGTTAGAATGGTTCGTGACGCCACCTGTAGTATCTGGTGAGGGATTACCAGCACTGCCACAGTCTCCTGGAGGGTGTTGGAATTCCAGCAAGGGTGGTATAGCTTCCTACAGGTGAAGCTGGGCCTTCGGGGCAGCATTGAGTGGGCAGTTCGGAGTAGGGGCTTGGGCCAAGGTAATGGATAGTGAGACAGTCTCTACGGAGCCCGGGAACAGGGAGGAATAACGTACACACACACCTCTGAGTGTCTCTTTACCTTTTACTGGTGAAATTGCAGGTAATACGTCCAGAGCACTATCAGGTGACCAGAAGCACAGTTGAACTTCCACAGAGAGTGGGTATAAGGCCTCCTTAAGTTCTCTCTCCTGTTGTTGAAGCCCTGCCTGTGTATAACCTGGCTGGCCTCCTCACTGCTCTCTCTCTCCTCCTGCGTGGTCTGCGGGTTACCCTCGATGATCACCGTTGCCCTCTACTCACTACGGTGTCTGGCTCCCTTAATGTTGAGTACACAGGGGGACCGGGTGACTGAAGTCTCCACGGTGTATTGGGGTTTTCTGCTGGCTTGAAGCACTACTGCAGGTGCGGACCCCCGAAGTCCGGTGTTTAATTGGGCAAACCTCCACTGGCTACTCTACTCCCACTGTTGTCTGTACTACTCGCCTTCCGATCCCACTTCTGGGCCTGGCTGAACGGCAGAAGGGCTACTCTGGGTCACTGGTTTGGGCCCAGCACGGCACCGAACATCAGAACGTATTCGCAGCTCTCCTAGCGTCTGCACACTCTGCCTAACGCCTCCCCCAGCAACAGGGGATCTTACCTAAGGTCAGGAAGTTGGGCTCCACCAACTGTGCTGGGGTGGAAGGTGTTGTTTGTAGGTGGTACCCACTCTGGAAATCCAGTTGTGCACTAGGGATGTTTGTGGTTACCTGTGGGAGCAGGGCGCACACATACCCAGCACTGTAACTATAAGCACCACCATCCACATAGACTCTCATATTCAGTCACAGGGGCTCACTCCGTCTGTGGGGAGTGTTACCATCCAAGCTGCTGATACATCCATCCTCTGGGGCCTACCTAAGCAGCGCTGGTCAATCCTGACCAAGTAGCACAGGTGACGTCACGAAAAACATTATAATCCCTTGTAAATACCCCTTAACTGCATGGTCAGGGACACGGAGCTGGGCTATTGCCACCGTGACTACCCCAAAACGTCTGCCGGCCCGGCTATCGAGTACCCCGGCCCTTTCGGCGCTCCATATGTCAATTCTCTAAAGTGTTTTCACAGTGTTTTTCCAGCATAGAAATCAATGACAGTGCAAAAATGCAAATATCTGATTTTGCTCCATTTTTACTACTTTTTTTTGTGAATAAAACTTTATTAAGTATTTTCTGTAAATACGGTAAATAATACATATAAATTGAATCAAAAACGCAGCAAAAATGTAGCAAAACCTACCTTTTGTAAGCAGATTCCTTACTGTCAGGAAAGCAGGTTTTGCCTGCAGAAAAAAGCAAAAACGCAATATGTGAACATAGTTTGAGCAGATCACATGTCTGCACGAGAACCAAAGGGTTGGATTAGGAAACAGCAGGCCAAACACAGACAGGAGCCAGATAGATGTTATGCTCTGAAAAGTCACTCATGGGCCCCAGGGATGGGAAATTGATTTAAGACAATTTTTGCCCACACTTCACCAGTCAAATATATATATGTGCATACACCCGGAATAGGGTCATATCTGATAAAAACAGTGACAAGTAGGCTTAGATGAAATTGCTCACCTAAGAGGGTTGTGTCACACAACCAATATAAAGGACTCCAAACAGCTCCTCCAGTATCCACAGGCCGAAGCAATAGGAGAAAAATAGAGGAAATATGTGAAATCCAACTGTGCTGCTGTACAATCGATCATATAGCAAGGAAATCGGTGAATGCAAGTGGCCACTTGCATTCACCAATTTCCTTAATATATGGTCGATTGTACAGCAACAAAGTTGGATTTCACATGTTTCTTCTATTTTTTCAACACAACTGCAGCCATTGACTGACTTTTGGCACCAAAACACTATCCAGACTTTTACCCGCCAAAAACAGGAGCATATGCGGGGCCCGAGCTTGAGGACTTACAGTTACTGATGCCACTCCACAAAGAAAAGGAGAGTCCACAAAAGTTCCTGGGGCGGACCTACCGTGGTGCACTGGGCCCCGACCGGTAGGGGGCCCCTCAAGTACCTGTATGGGGCCCCCTCACCCTATGTCAGAGGAGAGGAGGTTAACTAAGGGAAGCTTCATGCTTCCTGCCCCTCCTGTCCTCTCCAGCCCCGGCTCCCAGATCTACAATGTGCGGCTCGGCGCTGGTAAGCAACTCCCTCCAACAACCCCCGCTCCTCATCTGACGCTGCTAGCACCAACCCCCCCGCTCCTCACCTGACGCTGCTGGCATCTCCCGCCCCGCTCCTCACCTCACGCTGCTAGCAAGACCTCACTCGCACCCTATCCCCCCTGGTCCTCACCTTAAGCTGCACCAGGGCGCTGAATAGTTCCATCAGACTCCAAGAAAAGGAAAAAAACGCAACGTCCTTCAGTGACCGAGTTGCTACAAGTGGCCACTTTGTGCAAAATTGGACGTCTCGACACCCACTTCATAAAAAACCCTCCTCACAGCACCCCTCCTTTTGGTAGCACCCGTCTGATTCCTTGCAAGGGGGCAAAACGTCATGATCCAGTACTGATCCAGCACTCATCAGACAGTCCCCCCAGTGATGCCAGCGACAGGATAGCCTGCCGCCACCCAGCCACATGCTTTTGGCTCTCCCCTTCCTTTGACTTGAGTGAGCACATAGCCTATTATACTGCCCATGCCAGAGCTCATCTGTTGGCCAACACAAGATACTGCAGGTTGCATTATTTGATGTCGATGACACTTACAATACTGAATCCAAAGATGATTGTCAGATAAGACTTGGCTTTATTCAGCGGAGCCTGGGATGGAACTCCTATTCATGGCATACAATGGAAAAATGATTGCACATTTGTAAAACATGAAAGATATTGAGTAATAAAAGTGTTACATACTGTACATTTCTGCAGAGAATATTGTGTATAGGAATAATAATGCAAAGTCTGAGCTCTATAGAATATTGTACAGAGCTGTGTTACTATGCAGACATTGTCAATGTTAGCTGACGATATAGGGTACATCGCACCCTGCAGTTGTACTAGTGCACGGTCCAAGCTTTTTTTTTTCACTATATTTATGGTAAATTGAATTATCGGTTTCCATGGAAACAGACGCCCAGAACACATGTTCAGTACGTTGTCTTTCCCACCTTTTCACTGGGATATTAAATGGTTTGTGTGGGTGGATGTAGTAACTGCTATTTCACTGCCTCGAGCAGTTTAGGACGAGAAATGTCAATTTTTTTTTTCTGCCGGAAAGTTGCAATAATGAAACAATCCAGCTTAACATGTTGTAAAACTATAAGTGCAAGTATATAACTTTCCACTGACTGGGACCTGTGGTTCCTAAGTATTTAAAGGGAACCAGCCACCAGGATTTAACCATCTGTAAATCAGTGCAGCAGGTGATTGATATGTGCAGCTTGACATCACTATTTGGGTTTTTATTATTCCTCCCCTGTGGGCATGGCAGTCGGCTGTAAGCCGAACCCCCTCCTTCTCATCCAGACTCATCCAGGGAGGAGGGGGTTTGGCTTACAGCAGACTGCCATGCCCACAGGGGAGGAATAGTAAAAACCCAAATAGTGATGCCATGCTGCACACATCAATCACCTCTTGCACTGATTTACAGGTGGTTAAATCCTGGTGGTTGGTTCCCTTTACAGCTGTGAACACAAATTCTTTAAAAAAAAATTAAAATTGTATGGTGAGAGGTAGACGACTCCGGTTTTAGTTTTTCATTAGGTGGGTCCTATGTGATGGTATAATTTGTAATTCATGGACTCCAACACAAAATCTCCAATTGAGATCCGACTGCTGTGTGTCTTTAATTGTATTGTATATAACCACCCGTCACCAAGCTCCAGGCCCCGGGTGTAATGGCAAAAATCTTCATCTACAATAGTAATGCACCTGGTCCTACGGCAGGGATGGGAAGCTCCAGTCCTCAAGGGCCACAAGCAGATCATATTTTCAGGATTTCCTTAGCATTGCACAAGGTGCTGGAATCATCACCAGTGCAGGTGGTGACATTATCATCTGTGCAATGCTAAGGAAATCCTGAAAACCTGCACTATTTACAGCCGTTGAGGACTGGAGTTGCCTACCCCTGTCCTATGGGTTGATCACAGAATTTTACACTTTTTTTTCAACATCGGCCAGAGAAAAAGTAGGATTTCACTTTGAAAAGCGTTGAAATAAACCACCCCTCGTACATTCTCTAGTGCATTGGATCTTCATTCGTCCACAGCAGCGTGAATTTTCTTTCAAGTTTTCAATCTGGTTCTGGCGCTTTTTGGATCGACTGTTGGCTCTCATGACCTGAGTGTGACAGCTGCATAGAAATAAATGGAGCTGTCTCTCCCAGGTCAGAAGAGCCACGGCCGATTCAGGCAAGGCAATGCGCTCCTGGTCCAAGTTATATGCTAGTGTGACTCCAGCTTTCATGGCAGAGCCTCCACTGGACAATTATAATGCGGGCAGAACCAGACTGGACATTTAACAATTATGATAAAATGCCAGATATGCCAGTCAAGCATTGGGCTGTATTAGTGTCACGTGTTGACTGTGCTGCAGTTCATGTGAAATGCTTCACTGCAGTTGAAATCAGAGTAAATTTCCTTTGGTTCTTCTGGGGTTAATGCTAAAGCTGCTGTTGTAGTCTATGTGTGGTGTATGCCTCTGCAGGTGGGGATTTGTACATTTGTCAGGTGACCACACCCTGGCATTTAAATAGCCTGCTCTTGATGTCGCTGACAGAGTTTCACTCTGCCTTTGACCAAGTGAGCTGAAGACGTCTTTGCACTTGCTGAAGCTTCTTGGTGCTTTTCCTTTGGAAGTTGCTGTATATCCATGTCCATGGTGGGACATGAGAGGGAGTAGCATAGGGCTGGTTGATGAGCAGAGGGCAAGGGTGGTGGTCCAGACCTCCTCACCATCAGGGCTAGCCAGGGACCCCAGTCCGGGGCCAGATTAGTTTCCTTGCCATTATTACCATCCTGCTTCCTTTCCCTCATCCGCCATTCTATGATCGTAACAATTAACCTTTAATACTTTTAAAGATATGCGTACTCAAGATGCAGAGACTGTAAACAATAGTGGTGGGGCAGAGAGCCATTGGCTCCCGGCTCCGTATCTCACTCAGGCAGGTTGCAGGCTGCTCTGATCTGGAGGCCAACACCACATAAGGAGCTTCAGGCGCCACAATGACATCACTTCATTGCGTGGTATTTACCAATAATGTTACTTATGCTTTATTTCTTCTTTATTGTTAATCCTACATAACATGTAACTATCTGCCGGGGATTAGCTGTCATTTGATGATCAATGTATGACAGAAAACTCTGGAACAAAAGGCATCAATCTTTTTTAGTTTTCCCAAGGGAATAAAACAAAGTGTTTGTAAGTTGCTCGTCATATTTTGCTCCGGTACATCATAAAACTGTGAATAACAAGACTTGTCTTTGTAGAAATGGTTATGCTTTGATTCTCTTTATAGCGAGTACATCAAAGCCATCTAATGCCACCGAATGTAGAAAAATGTCACTAATTATAAAATAGGATCAATTTTATAATTAAATTTAAAGCTTGAAAATGTCATAATAAATGAAATAAACACATATTCTAAATTCTATGACTTACTGAATAGCAGAGTTGATTCTACCCATTAACGAATTGGTTTTCCCCACTGGCCTAACTTGAAGCTCATGGGCCCCGAAGCAAAAGCTCCAACAGGGCCCCCAAGTATTGAGAGTCTTTAATAGCATTGGTCATTTCATATAGGCCAAACAGACTTTTGGGGCCCCCTAGTGCTCCAAGGCCTATGTGTGATCGCAACTCTTGCACCTGTTGTAGTTATACCCTGTCATGGACATGATGAGGGAATGGAAGCAGGATGGAATAGATGGCAAGGTAACCTGGGTAGGTAGCCTGACCCTGGACTGGGGTCCCTGGCTAGACCTGATGGTGAGGAGGTCTAGGATATCTCCCTTGCCCTCTGCTCCTCAACTAGCCCTGTGCTACTCCTTCTCACCTCCCACTACGGACAGGGAGTTATGGCAACCTTCAAAGAAGGAGAAGCTCCAAGAAGCTTCAGCACAAGTGCAAAGGCGTCTTCAGCTCACATAGTTAAAGGCAGAGTGAACAATATCTGCGGTGGAAGGAAGTGGAACTACTTAAAGGCTGAGGGAGTGGAGAACAGAAGGATCTGACACACCCCTCCACCTCCAGAGCCACACAGCATTACATAGACTACAGCTACTTTCTGGCATTAACTCCGGAGGTGCCAAAGGGAGTTTACTTAGCATTTCACATGGAATACAAAGCAGTCAACACGTGATGCATCCCTGGTTCTCCCTTCTTCATCTCAACTAGTTTATGGGTGCCACTGAATTTTAAAATTTTTGTCAAAGCTAATAATATGAAAAAGAACATTTTGCTCTAATTGTTATATGGCTAAAGGCTTAAAGGGGTTGTCTCCAGGTCTTGTATGGATTATATTGCAAAGTGATTATAAAACCAAGCTATCCTCCGTTATCAAGAACAGAGGGATATTTAATTTTATAACTCGTTGCCTATATTATTGGTGGCCACTTTATATTCAGCCCAACACATGTACATGATGATTTTATGATTATGAATTATTATTTTCGTATTATTATATGCATATGGAATTTTATTTTATATTCTGACTACTTTTCTTTCTAATCATGTTTTCAATAGAGTCTCTAATTCAAAGGTTTAGCAAAGGAGCCAAGGTTCCCTACAATTGTTTTTAGCCTGATGCTCCTTCTAATTGCTTAGTACTGGAATACGCTGCATACACACGTTGCAGTTAATTTACATGTTTTTGCAAAAAAAGTGGTTTTGCCAAGATTGTGGCACAAAACCACAATGAGGACTCAATACGAATGCACAACCTTAGGCAGGGCCGGCGTTAGGGGGGGGCAGACTGGGCAGTTGCCTAGGGCCCCCACTCTCTTAGGGGCCCCCAAAGGAGCTGAACTGAAAATAGCAATAAAACAGTGAAAAAAATGTAAAAATACACATATTTGGTATCGCTGCGTTCGTAAGAATCTAAGCTATCAATATATGAAGTAAATTCATCCAATTGGTAAATGGCGTAATGGGAAAAAAATAAAACCGCCAGAATTATGTTTTTTAGGCCACCACGTTGTTACAATAAAAGGCAATAAAAGGCGATCAAAATGTTGTATCTGACTCAAAATGGTATCAGTAAAAATGTCAGCTCAGGGCACATAAAGTAACCCCTCACATAGCCCTGTATCTTCAAAAATTAAAACATCATGGGTCTCGGAAAATAAAAAAAAAATATTTTTTTTTTTTACAAATTTCAGTTTTTTTTTTTTATGATTGAAATAAAAATGACGTTCAGTATGTTCTTATTCTGACCTAGATAATCAACTTATGAAGTCACTCTTACCATATAACTACGGCCTGTTCCACATCTAAGGTTGGTGTTCGTTTTGCTAAATTTGCCTTTCTAGCCGTTTTTACCGCTAAAAACGCATTAAAAACGCTAGCGTTTTTTCCCCCATTGATTTCAATGGGAACGCATGCATTTTTGCGAACGCAGCACAAAACGTCTTCCCCGATGTTTTGGGCAGCGTTTTTGCATGTGTTTCCATTAAAATCAATGGGAACAAAAACGCATGCGTTTTGATGCGTTTTTGCGGTAAAAACGCATGGAAATGCAAATTGAGCAAAATGCAGCAAAGCGTTAGATGTGAAAGGGGCCTGAGCATTTAGGGCCCACTTTAACCTTTTGCCTAGGGCCCCACTTTGCCTAAAACCGGCCCTGACCTTAGGCAGGGGCGCAACTACAATAGGTGCAGGGGTTGCAATCGCACACAAGCCCTGGAGCCTTGGGGGCACCAAAAGTCCTATTGGCCTATAGCAAAAGGACGAATGCTGTTAAAGATTTGCAAAAATTAAGGGTCCCTGATAAAGCTTTTGCATTGGGATCCATAAGCTCCAAGTTACCTCACTGGTCTTAGGCCAGACATACACTGAGCAACACACATGCGAGATACTTGCACGAGCCTCGCATGACTCACCTAGAATGGACGCTGTCTCTCTGGGTGGGAGCGTGTCAGCTGCATTGAAACGCAATCAGCTGATGCGCTCCTGTCCAGAAAGCCAGCTCCTGTGCCGGGTGAGTCATGCGATACGCAAAAGATAAAAGCGCTCCCATAGGGGAGAACCTGGTGGTCTAATGGGGCAAATTGGGGTGAATGAGGTGTCGCCTCTCACCTGTGATAGTTGTGAGCCTCCTCACAACTTCAGTGTAGCGTATGGCTCAAAGGACCTCCAGGCACCGGCTCCACTCTGACACAGTTCCTGCCGCCTTCCTGACGAGCTCCTGGCTTTCTCTGATTGGATGGAACACAGGTGAGTCATGTGAGACTCGTGCAACTGTCTTGCATGCGTGTTGCTCAGTGTGTCTGCAGCCTTATAGCTTTGAGCTGAATCAGAGATGTAAATTCTTAAGTTGTACGAGGTTTCTTATTTTCTGTGTTTACCGTAGATCGGAGTAAATCTAAGTTCACATGACCAGTAATCATCCGTTTGAAAGGATCCAGGAGCAATCTGTGCAAACACAACTTTTTTGTCCTTTTGGAAAAAATGTATTTTTACGGGATTTGTTTTTTAACATGAGAGTCTATGGATATTGGTTTGCTATTTATCTTCTATTTGAAAATGATCTAGAAAGCAAAAATCTGATCCTTTACAAATGAAAGAAAAACGTAGGCGAAATACCAACCAGTTACCGGATCTATTCACCATAGACTCCAATGTATAAAAAAACGGATCCTGCAGGAATCAATTTTTTCAAAATGGACAAAAAAATTGTGTTTTTGCCAACGGATCTTTGTAGGATCCGTCCTAACGGATGATTACGGGACATGTGAACTCAGCCTAAATTCTCTCTTTAGATCCAGAGGGGTCATGAATTCATTTTTTGTGTAAGTTGGAGCAGAATGTGCTTTGTTTGCATATATACATACATTATTCTATAATGCATATGTTGCACCCCAGGGCTGTGGGGTACTCAGAATCGGGCTTCAATGCTTCTTGGACTGTGTTCAGGTCCGGTCCCTGTCTCTTTACCAAACCCCTCCGTCTGGTTTCTCCAGTCACGGATTCGGGCGCACGGGCCGCTTTAGCTCCGCCGGTGCCCCTAGGGTTCTTTCCTTTCTGTTCCCGGGACGATCCTCAGCTGCTCAAATCCCCTGCTTCTCAGTTCACACTTTCCCCTCTTCACTCAGCTCAACTTCTCGCTTTCCGTGCTCTATATTCTAGCTGTTCTCTGCTCTATTCCAAAGTACAACTGCCTTCCTTCTTCTACCTCCCCACCCACAGTTCTCTACCCTATTCTCCTCCCTTGGACTGGCTCTTCCCTACAGCGGGTCCACCCACGTCCCTGACTAGGGTCTGTGTGTTGGGTGTTTGCTGAGAATCCCATACCTACCATCCCCCATCTCCCGACTACAGGAATCCTATACCCCGGCTTGGGTGCCGTACCCCTCGTGGCGTCCACGCATATACCCAGGGCCGTAGCTAAAACAGGTACAAGGGTTGTAATTGCTCCCGAGTCCTGGAGCCTAGCGGGCCCCAAAAGTCCCTTTGGCCCATAGAAAAAGACCACTGTTATTAAGATTTGCAATAATTGGAGGCCTCGTTGGAGCTTTTGCATCAGGGCCCATGAGCTTCTAGTTACGCCACTGCATATACCCACTGTCTACTGAATGTGTTTGACACAGAACATACAGTTAAAGGATTTTTATGAAAGAAAATGTGTCCAAGGACTAAAAGGTAGATATCTGCTACCGACCTGCCTGTGGTGCTAGGTGCCATTCACTGCCGGCACAGAGTGGTCATAGATCATTCCTGCTGGGGATGAAGTTGCTGTCTCAACAGAGCGGTGCCTTCTTTTACACTTTGCCCTGTGGAAGGATAAGACAGCCAACATCATGCTGATTGACAGTCGGTTCCCCACTACCTAAGCTGTCAATAAGCATGATGTTGGCTATGACGCCCATCAACAGAGCAGAGAAGCCACCTCTCTGTCGAGTGGACCTGTTGAAGCTCACCTGAGCAAAACGTATGTCTTCCCTGGGGCGTACCCTGCATTCTCTAGCATACCGGCATGCCACCTAGGTGTTTTCAATTAATTTAAAGGGATCCTGTCACCTCCAGAACTCCTCCAAAGCTACCAAAACATGTCCCTGCACCATCCTATCACTAATCTCACACTTCTTTAGTCTTCTAAAAGCATCCTGTGAAAGTGCATAAAAACGTTTTAATACTCACTCATTATGGTACCTTTACACCGGCTACATTTCTAGGGTGTCAACAGGTAACTTACTGGCTGCAGTGAAATCATGGAGACATTATTCCATTTGTACACAGCAACAAGATAGAACACTTGTCTCCATGATTTCACTGCAAGCCAGTAAGTTACCTGTTGACACCCTAGAAATGTTGCCGTGTAAAGGTACCATTAGTGATTATAATTAGTAGGGGCTATATTCTTTAGCCCTTAGGCGTGTTGTTTTGCAGGCTCCAGGATCCACCTTCTCTCTGTCTGTGTGCTCTGCTTGTGCAGGCTTTGCCCTCCCCCTCTCTATCACTCACAGAATGCAAATCGTTAGTCCTGCCTTCAGCTCCACATCACAGCAGCACAGACAGAGAGAGGGTGGATCATTCGGGGCGTGAAAATGAGCATAGGAGGCTTAGAGTCTCACAGGGGACACCCTGTGAGACTTATTCAGGGACAAGAAGTCTCAGATTTGTAAGCGTATATTATTGATTATTCCAATGTTACAGAGTGCTTTTTTTTTTTTTATAGAAAAGGAGCACTAATACTGATATGTTAGGGTGCAGGGACAGGTTTTAATAGGGTTGGGGGTGATTTGGAGGGGTCAGGTTCCCTTTAAATAAAGGAGTCTGAAGAAATCATTTTGGTGAGTGCTGCTCGTTCATATATTTGTTTATTGCTGGGTCTTAACAATTGGTGCAGGCATGGCAAAGTGAGTGAGTTGTAACCCGAGGCACTTGAAAGACTTCCCCTTAAGCCTTAAGGATTTCCTCATACGACCACACTGGGGTGCATGTCTTTCTACCAGTGCTGCCTGTCTGTCGACGTGACGTTAGTGGAAGCCTCAAAATCACCATCAGGAGCCACCTAAGACCCTTCCGTGTCAGCAGTAAACGGTGCCCGACACAACAGGTGGGTAGGTGGCAGCTACCAACCCGGTAGTGGTTAGGCACAATTTTTATTATATATTTATTTTTTAAATACCGGATATTCCAATTGATTGATGGCTCCGGTTTACTTCATGTGATTAACTTTTTTATATTTCACACTCTAAATATGTGAAATCTGGAATGGAAATCACACAAATTAAAAGGCGTTATCTCACATTAGTGACTTGTGTCTCAAATGGGTAGAACTTGTGACCATGATAATGACCACGAAAGGCTGTAAAATATCTTCATGTGATTAAACTTGTCAAATGTGTCGTCAGGGGGGATTTGTTCTATAATACACGCTCCATAAAGACGGCTAGTTCTTACATGCTTGTGATAAATAACCACACGTTCCAGGAAGACGCCGGTCAGAGAAATGATGTGTGAGCCCCCCCTGCTCCTTCTAATGGCATCATTACAAAATTCATTTAAAGGAACATCTGCCAGGCAATCACAAAATGTACAGGGAAGAAATGTATGGCAAAAGTCATGTTAGGTTATTAAAAGGGGCCAGAAGAATAACATGCGCCAGTGGCATGGTGCACAACATTCTTTCCATGCACATCATCCGATTACGCTCCGGCGGGCTAGACCAATCGATTTATAGTCAAAATCTAGAATAAAAACAGTGAGAAAATACACAGGAGCATCTCAATGAATAGAATATGATCAAAGTTCATTATTTCAGTAATTCATTACATAGTGAAACACATTATATAGTTATTACACACAGAGGGATCTATTTCAAGTGTTTATTTCTGTTAATGTTGATGATTATGGCTTACAGCCAATGAAAACCCAAAGGTCATTATCTCAGAAAATTACAGTAGGAGGATGAAGGGTCTAAGAGATAAAATATGACCTAAATAGATATCAGAGGCTTCACCTTGTGTGAGAGTCACAACCACTATAAAAGCAGATCACGGCTGCTGCAGTCCCCAGCGTGGATCATATAGAGCAGGGTGGATGAAGGATTAAACACCGCGCTGGCGTATTCCACAAGACATCAAAGGGTGAATATGATATTGATTTATTAGTCAACGCATTAAATTTCATGTTTAACCCCTTCACTCCTGGGGGATTTTTCGTTTGCCATTTTTCGTTTTCCACTCCCCTTCTACCAAGAGCCATACCTTTTTTGTTTTTCCATCAATATAGACGTATGCCGGCTTGTTTTTTGCGGGACGAGCTGTACTTTGGAATGACATCATTTATTTTACCATATAGTGTACTGGAAATCCGGAACCAAATGACATGTATGGCGAAATTGAAACAAAAGTACCATTTCATGATTCATCATGTTCACAATATGGTAAAACCGATGTGACGATGTGATTCCTTGGGTCGGTACTAGTTTGTTGATACCAAACATGTTACTTTTTTACTGTTATCTAAGTGGTGAAAAAAATTCTGATGATTTTAAAGAAAAAGAATTGCACTTTTTTCCCCATTTTCCGCACCCTGTAGCGTCCTCATCTGGGGCTGGGTGGCGGCTTATTTTTGGCGTCTTGAGCTGACGTTTCTAATGATGCCACTTTTAGATACATGTGATGTTTTGATCGCCCGTTATTGTATTTTATTGCAATATTGCGGCGACCAAAAAAACGTATGATGTGGGTTTGGATTTTTTTACTGATCTGATTAACTGATTTTATATTTTGATAGATCGGGCGATTCTGAATGCAGCAATACCAAATATGTGCATTTTCTTTTTTTTAATAGTTTCATTTTAATGGGGGCAAAAGGGGGGTGATTTGAACTTTAGGTTTTCTTTTTTTCATAATTTTTAAAACTTTTTTTTTTACTTTCTATTTTACACTGCCTCTTAGGGCACCTCAGCACTATAATAATATAATAATAATAATATTATTATTATAATGGATCATCAGACATCATTTATATAACAATTTTATACATTTAAAAGAAATATAAAATATAAGCTATATACATTTGATATTCTCATTATGGTAACAGCCTGTACGCTATATGGAAACTATTATTTGCAAGTACAGCACAAAACTGCTGCAATTTCATTGGCTACATAGGGGTGCACTCAGTCTCAGTGCTTAAGGCTGGCTATATGCATTAGACTGTTGTTGGCCAACTGATGCTTCTGCTGATCCTTTAGCCAAGAGCCATCTCAGCCAATTATCCCATACACAAGAGTGCTCGCTCACTTAAGCACTTATTATTATTATTATTTATTCCATGGCACTTCACATGGGAAAAGGGGTGTACATACACAAGTACAATATTTTGGAACAATACAAGGCACAGACAAGTACAGAAGGAGAGAGGACCCTGCCTGCAATGGCTCACAGTCTACAATGACTAGTAGGTGAGGAGAGAGGACCCTGCCCACGAGGGCTCACAGTCTATGAGGGATGGGTGAGGATACAATAGGTGAGAAGAGAGGATCCTACCCACGAGGGCTCACAGTTTACAAGGAATGGGTGAGGATACAGTAGGTGAGGAGAGAGGACCCTGCACACGAGGGATTACAGTCTACAAGGAATGGGTGAGGCTACAGTAGGTGAAGAGAGAGGACCCTGCACACGAGGGATTACAGTCTACAAGAAATGGGTGAGGATACAGTAGGTGAAGAGAGAGGACCCTGCACACGAGGGTTACAGTCTACAAGGAATGGGTGAGGATACAGTAGGTGAGGAGAGAGGACCCTGACACGAGGGCTCACAGTCTACAAGGGATGGGTGAGGATACAGTAGGTGAGGAGAGAGGACCCTGACACGAGGGATTACAGTCTACAAGGAATGGGTGAGGATACAGTAGGTGAGGAGAGAGGACCCTTACCACGAGGGCTCACAGTCTATGAGGGATGGATGAGGAGACAGTAGGAGAGGAGAGAGGACCCTGCCCGCAAGGGCTTACAGTTTACAAGGGATGGGTGAGGATACAGTAGGTGAGGAGAGAGGACCCTGACACGAGGGCTCACAGCCTACAAGGGATGGGTGAGGATACAGTAGGGGAGGAGAGAGGACCCTGCCCGCAAGGGCTTACAGTTTACAAGGGATGGGTGAGGATACTGTTGGAGAGGGTAGAGCTGGTCTTGCAGCGGATTAGTGCACTGAGGCTCACTGCAAGTTGCAGGCTTGGTGGAAGAGGTGGGTCTTTTGGTTCCTTTTGAAGGTTTTCATGGTAGACCAGAGTCTGATGTGTTGGGACAGAGAGTTCCAGAGTATGGGGGAAGCACAGGAAACATCTTGTGTGTGGTTCTGGGAAGAAGAGATAAGAGGGGAATTGAGAAGGAGATCTTAAGAAAATCACAGGTTGTGTGTAGGTAAGTACTGGGAGACAATGTCACAGATATATGAAGGGGACAGGTTGTGGATGGCTTTGTATGTCATTGTTAGGGTTTTGACTCTTGGTAATGGGAAGCCAGTGAAGGGCTTGGCAGAGAGGAGAGCCTGGGGAATAACGGGGAGACTAGTGGATTACTCAGGCTGCAGAGTTAAGGATAGATTGGAGGTGTGAAAGTGCTAGAGAGGAAGCCAGAGAGTAGGAGGTTACAGTAATCGAGGAGAGAGATGATGAGGGCATGCATGAGTGTTTTTGCAGTTTCTTGGTCAAGGAATGTATAGATCCTGGAAATATTTTTGAGATGGAGTTGGCAGGAAATGGCAAGGGCTTGGATATGTGACTTGAACGAGAGGGAAGAGTCGTGGATTACCTTGAGGCACCGAGCATGCAGGACTGGGGAAAGTGAACAGTTTTCAATGAGAGAGCCGCCAACTGACATGTTAGCCGGCAGCTTACCTCTGGGGAACACTGCTATTGACGGTCTGAAATCAGACCACACCCCTATACACATTAGACCATTGGCTGAATCTGTCAATATTGGCGGGTTCACCCAACATTGGTTTAATGTGTATGGGGGCCTTAAGACATCATGAGCTGTGAAAACAACCCTGAACCTAATTTTTTCAGCATCCTCCACTCATATTATAAGTTTTCTTGGATATCAAGTAAATTGGAAACTGCAAAAAAAAATAGCGTATGTCAGTTACCAACATGTAATAGCAGCATGGGGGAGGTGACGGCTATGGATTCCCGCAAGCTGTAGAGAGCGTGGGAGTACGACAAAGACAGCATTAAGGCTCATTACAAGTAATACCAACCTGTAGAAAAGAACTAAAAAAATAAGAAAAATAGCCAATCAATGTAATTACAGTCATATTAATATAAAGGTGTGGATCAGTCTACACTGGCCTCATCGCCTATAGATACTGAGAACGAATGTAGGGGTCATATATTTCTTTATTCGTGTGATTAGAGATTGTTGCCTGGCTAATCTTGGCTTGTTCTTGTAATATCTTGTGCACGGTTTTCAAGGAGATTACTAGATTCCTTAAAGACATCAGCTCTAACAGCAAGACGAGCATCTGCAATTAGCAACACATATTAATATCATACATCCTGGGCGCCCGAGGGAACGAGCTGTCAGTGCAAAACCAGCTGTTTTAATAAAGCCTCAACCTGCTGTCTAAAGGTTACCATTCACATCAATGACATCCAGACTCTTTGGGGGGTCGCACTTTGTTGCCTATCTTCATTAGAAGGATTTTTGAATGTCTTGTGAGCAGCTGGGTTCAGAGCCAATGTAATATAGCATTAATACAGTCCAGATTAGCCGGGCTTTGATTTTATTGAAATATTTTGAAAAATACTATACTATTTTAATTTTCAATTCTTATGTATTCCATTAAAATGTAATTTGGGTAGAAAGACCAAGTAATGGACAACCGTAATTAATGAGTGCATGAGACACAATATGGACTGTTGGTATTAGTGGAACATTTTGCCCTTGGACTTTCCTTCCCATTGATTCTTGATCCAACACCAGTCATGCTTGTTACAGCAGATCCCCTACATCGTACTTATTACAGTACACTTATCTCAGTATAGGCTTGTGGCAATTACCTATTGATCATCTCAAATTAGTTCTTCAAGGACAGGCTAGTGGTGGGCTTGCACCGATACAATCCAAGAAGGAAGAACAACAGCCTGGGGATGTGAGGTAGGGCTGTCTATGCAATTACATAGGAGTCACTGTATCGAAATGTAATTCTATAGTCTATGGGCTTACATGGAAACTTAGCATTTTCAGCCTGTTGACTTCAATACATCAATATCTCATACAATATCCAACCTGGATACAACATGTGATCAAAAAGTCCCGAAAGACACGAAGGCGGATGTAAACACTTTAACAATTTTTATTTAGGAATACCTGTAAACAAGTTTTATTCCATACACAATTTCATAAATAAATGAAAAAAAGGGGGGGAAGACATACAATTACCAGCAACAAATGAGCCTCTGAAAAATATCATAATAGCAAGATTTCTATATACTCAGAGGTGGTCTCTGACGGTACAAATAGGGGGTAGACCACGTGACTGTACAGTGGTATATGCAATATCTGGACAATGTCCGTGGTGTGTATAAGTATGGGCCAATTAAATCTGGTGTCCTAAGGACTATCGGATCAAAAATTGGGTCAAAGGTGGACCTTATCAAATTGCTGCAACATGCATAAGGCTGGGCTAATATTGAGACCAGATCTCTTACAAGCATCAAAACAGATCTAATGTCTCACCAATTGACCCCCTTCCATTATCCAACCATGAACCACTATTTGGCATGCATACATATAATGATGGGTCAGCTCCAATTCATCACTAAGATTGCACCACCTATGCCACTGTTTTTTTGTGTTGTTATTTAAATGGCGTCAAGTATATAAGCTGATCAAAAAGGGCTAACAGTGACACATAGCAGTAAGTGTCAGGCTCAATGCCTTTCCACCACCACTAATCTGTACCATTGATACCTAGACCAGCTCTCACTAATACAGCACCATAACTTATAATATCAGAGGCAGGTGTGCAATTAGGATAAAACATGGCTGAACCACCATACACAAAATCAAAGACATTCCATCATTACATACCACTGAGAATGTTATCACGGTCACGTTCAGGCCACCCCTGGACCCCTACGCGTTTCGTCCTCAGACTTCTTCAGGGGGCAGTGTGCACACTTACTGACACTTACTGCTATGTGTCACTGTTAGCCCTTTTTGATCAGCTTATATACTTGACGCCATTTAAATAACAACACAAAAAAACAGTGGCATAGGTGGTGCAATCTTAGTGATGAATTGGAGCTGACCCATCATTATATGTATGCATGCCAAATAGTGGTTCATGGTTGGATAATGGAAGGGGGTCAATTGGTGAGACATTAGATCTGTTTTGATGCTTGTAAGAGATCTGGTCTCAATATTAGCCCAGCCTTATGCATGTTGCAGCAATTTGATAAGGTCCACCTTTGACCCAATTTTTGATCCGATAGTCCTTAGGACACCAGATTTAATTGGCCCATACTTATACACACCACGGACATTGTCCAGATATTGCATATACCACTGTACAGTCACGTGGTCTACCCCCTATTTGTACCGTCAGAGACCACCTCTGAGTATATAGAAATCTTGCTATTATGATATTTTTCAGAGGCTCATTTGTTGCTGGTAATTGTATGTCTTCCCCCCTTTTTTTCATTTATTTATGAAATTGTGTATGGAATAAAACTTGTTTACAGGTATTCCTAAATAAAAATTGTTAAAGTGTTTACATCCGCCTTCATGTCTTTCGGGACTTTTTGATCACATGTTGACTTCAATGCGTAGAAACTTGCATTTGCAATGAATTCAGCACTATTAGTTAGTGCATTAGTTAGGGCTCTGATGTTGCAGTCACTGTCAGTGGTGGACCTTCATCTCAGCGTGCCCTGGTGCAGCTCTAGGTGAGGAGCGGTGGGGGGGGGGGGGGATGTGCTAGCAGCTCTAGGTGAGGAGTAGGGGGTGCTAGCAGCTCTAGGTGAGGAGCAGGTGCTGGCAGCTCTAGGTGATGAGTGGGGGGGGGGTGCTAGCAGGGGGGCTTTGCGTGCGGCTCCTACCTGCGCCGAGCCGCGCCTTGCAGGTCTGGGTGCCGGGCTGCAGAGGTGAGGAGGGGCAGGAACAGCCAAGGGTAGCAGGAAGCTTCCCTCAGTTAACCTCCTCTCCTCTGACACAGGGTCACGGGGGGCCCCCTACAGGTGCTTGAGGGGCCCCTTACTGGTCGGGGCTCTGGTGCAGCTGAACCAGCTGCACCATGGTAGGTCTGCCCCTGGTCACTGCAGTAATGTAGCTAGGACTTTTATGAGGGGCACTGACATAGCAATGTTATATAGGGCACTGATAAGACTGATGCTTCAATATGCCCATATATAGATATGGCTGACACATATCATGTGTGAAACAGCTGTAGTCATAGCAAGCTCGCAGCTGCTCCCTATCCTCCGCTCACTTTTGCACTTATGCATTATCATGTAACTTTTGAATTTTTTTAACCAAAGAAGCTCATTTTAATGGAAGAATGCCGCTTTCTACATTGGACTGTAGGAACAGACAATATTTTTCTGTAGTAGACATTAATTCTCCTTATCTGCATTTCCTTGGCAAACTGGGAGAGGAGGAGCAGCAGTAGAGGACAGGACTGGTTGGTTGAGCAAGCTGGAGAAGATGGGAGATGCTAACTTTGTGGGAGAAGGTGGTGTTGGAGAGTAAGAGTGATGATCAAGGACTGGAACATGGGGCGCACGCTGACAGACCTGCAGCTCCGTTTGAGAGGATAGTGAGCCCTGGAGATGTACTGACCCACCGTGGCCGGGGACTCCGGTTTAGACAGGCTGTAGCTCCTTCCTCCTTGTCACGGGTGGGCTGCGCCTGCCAGTAGTGAGGCCTGGTTGAGTGCAGATCAAAAGTCGAAGACATCTTGTAGGAACGGATTAAAGGGGTTAATTTATTCGTGACGCCACCTATGAGTAGTTCGGTAAGTCCTACCGACGCTGCGGAACCTCCGGGGGATGGATAGCAGCAAGATGGAACGCTCCCCACAGGCTGAGCGGTGATCCCCGGAGGCTGGAGCTGCGTAAGATGTTGTGCGGCAGCTGCGGTTACCTTGTGTGCGGACGGATGCAATCATAAGGAAGCACGGACACTGAAAGTCTCTGTAACGGGTCTTTACTGTAACCAGCAGGCAGTACATGGTATACAGTTTACGGGTAGTGGACCGGGTGGACTCAGCAGTGATCGGTGTCCCTCAGAGATCCGTAGTGTTCCTCCATTCTAGCTAAGTATTTGCCATTGTCGCCCAGGAATACCAGGTCGGGTACGGGGAGGCTGCTTCAATCCCTATCCAAGATGTATGTTATGAATGTTCTGGGGAGCCTTGGGTCCCTCGGTGGGTACACCGCTGGTTAGACGACTGGAATTTGGCTGGCGGTGAGGTGCTCCTTTGAAGCTGCTCCTCCACTCTTCTGGTTCGCGTAGCAGAGGTGAACTGCTGCCAGCTTCGGTACCAGTGAACCGGCTGTGAGTTGGGCACGGGGGTCTTTTGGAACCCGTGATTGGTGATGCTCGATCCCGGTTGTTCAGGCCTCAGGTGCTAACACCCGACCAGTGACGGCCCAGGGGCTGCACCGTGGTGCAGAGCCCCCGCTCCTACGTTGCTCCAAGTTCAAGTCTCTCAGACCAACAACCCACTAACTAAGGTCTGTACTTCTCCTAACCACTACCCTTACACTCCGCCCACCAGGACCTTGGATTGGCCCTCTATGTTAAGTGATGCATGCAGGGTTTGGATCTCTAAGTTAACCAGATGACTGCTGGGTCGGAGAATATTGCCGCTGCATTTATGGCTGCAATACCCTCCTGTGACGCACTCGTTGCTGGGCGCCACAGTACCACAACCACAAACCAGCCAAGTTACCAGGAGTTGCCCACCCCCAACTCATTTCCTGATGTTACCAAGAACCTGAACCCTGAAGCTCCAGGCTGCAATCTTGTGTTACTACAGATGTGCTACATCAAGGAGTTACTACTGAGCTTGTAGTTCTGCTGTGGGGGGGGGGAAGTATGCTGAAGCTATCTATAAGGGAGAACTACTGGCACTTGTAGCTCCACATAGGAACTATGGTGGCACGGTGGCTCAGTGGTTAGCACTTTCAATGCTGGGGGTCCTGGATTCATATCCCACCAAGTATGACATCTACAAAGAGTTTGTATGTTCTCACTGTGTTTGTGGGGGGGGGGGAAGGTTCTCCAGTTTCCTCCCCCATTCCAAAGACGTACTAATAGGGAATGTAGATTGTGAGCCCCAGTGGGGACAGTGATGATGATTTATGTAAAGTACTGTGGAATAAATGGCATTATATTATTATCATTATAAATTATTATGTACTAAAGCTAATTATAAGACAGTACTACTGGGACTTGTAATTTCACTAGCCGTGGAAGGGATGTTGTTTTCATTATACTAAGTATACCAATGGTACTGCTAGCATACCAACATCCGGAGCCCCAAATTGGGATTGTATTATTTGCATAGCTGCAGCCATTTGAAGGTTAATGGTGATTCGTTAGGAGTTTGCTTCTTGTAATTTAAGGGGAATTGTAACTTCTAACATTCAGGTTTATTGTAGAGCACATCTTGCACTTCTCTAGAATATTGCATAGCATTACTTGTTTGCTACTCCTTGCTACTCCGCCTGCAATTAGCATCTTTTATTCCCCTGTAAATAAACCTGTTAAGGGACTTAATCCCTTAGTGGATCACTGGCAGAAAAGAAAGACCCCTCTGCATTCCCCCTAGAGCTCCTAGCAAGATTCGGATGGAGGCCCTGCACTGTATTGAGGGGAGAACCGCTGGACACCCTGTTCACAGAGGACATCTTAAATTGGTGTTACAAATTTGTGGGCCCTTATGTAGCTGGCACTGCTATGTTATGCACTGGTGTGGCCTATATTGTGGTATAGGGCATTGGTGTGGTTGGCACTTTTATGAGCTCAGTGAAGCAGCTGCCCCTCTGGTGCTGTTATAAGACACCTATGTGGCTTGCATTGTTATATGGTAGAGATGAGCAAATTTTGCAAAATTTTGCATTCACTAAAATATAGATTTTTTTTTTGTAGATTGCTTCTGTATGGATGACATTTTTCTGACCCATAAAAGGTAAGCAAAAGGTTAAAAAATATAGAAAAACATACTTATACTCACCTCACTGCTCACTTCTCTGGCCCATCTGCCCCTCACTGTCACCTGTCCTCATTGTATATTCTGATTCCCACCGCTCACACTGAATGACCAGGCCTCTCATGCTTAGCCGAAACCTCTGGCCGTGATGAAGCCCTGGACTTTTGGCACATGTGCGTGCAAGGTGTGATTTCATGATGTTGTGACCTTTCGGGGATTTCAGTGCAAGCAGTGGGGATGAGAAGATTCAATGAAGACATGATACATGACTGTGAGGAGCAGAGGGGCAGGAGAGGTGAGTGGTAAAGGTGAGTATAAGGATTTTTTTACATTTTAAAAATGAGACCCCAGCGCAGCATAAGGGATATTCAATCTGTGGAGAATGACAAAAAGATTTTAATGTGAAAAATGCACCAACAGGCGAATTCAAATTTTGCCTGATCCGCTGAGCTCTTATACATAATAACTGATGTAGGTTGTACTTCTATAGGGGCACTAAAGTGGCTGTTCATTGCAAGTTGATGGTCAAAATTTAATTACTTTTACTTATATCTTTGCAATCTCCTTAAGCACTTATCTAGTAGGTAGGAGTTTGGGGTAAATATGTTGTATTTGTTACTCTTCAGCACAGATGGGTGAACTTGTAGATGTTCGGGTTCGGCGGATCACAACGGGTTTTTAAGCTCCAGGTTGAGAACCGGACTTGACCCAAACTTGAGCCCGGACCCAGAACCCCATATAAGTCTATAAGGACTCAAACTTTTCAGTTATAAAATCATGGCAGTAAGGGCTGGGGGCTGCAAAAGGAAGCAAAATGTGGATTAAAGTAGGGAAATCATACTTACCAGTCTCCCACATTGCAGACACACTTCCACTCATTAACCTCATGTGTATTTACTTTACTGATTTCAACAACCAATCACAGATGCCAACTCTCTATGACAGTGTCTGTGACTGTTTGCCACATACATTAGTATATTGGCAGCAAACCTGCCGTTTTAGGGTGTAAAATGAAATAAATAATTAAAACAAAGTTGCGTAGGTTTCTGCCTGGCTTTACCTTGACTGGCAATCAAAAATAGGGTGGAGCCCACTCTAAATTTTTTTAATTATTTATTTAAATAATTAACAAAAAAAAATAATAATGGGTTCCTCTATATTTTTGATTACCAGCTATGGGAAAACCAGGCAGCTGGGGGTAGCTGCTTCATCTGCGCTGAGAATCAAAAATATGGTGGACACCTGCACGTTTTAATTATTTATTTATTTTTACACTCCTATGATGTCAAGTACATTGCCAATACATAAATGTATATGGCAACCAATCACAGATGCAGGTGGGGGTGCAACAGCCAATCACAGACTCTGTTACAGAGAGTGGGCATCCATGATTGGCTGTTGGAGTCAGTGCAGTGAATATTCATGACCTATAAGCAAATGTGATTTGTAAGTATAATTCTCCTGTTTCATCATTATTTTTACAGCTCCCCAGCCAAAACCGAACAGTAACAGGGTCCATACCAGGGCACTAGATGTTCAGTATAGACCCCGAACATTACAGTTCGGGTTCGCCCATCACTACTCATTGGCTCTTTTTCAGCCGTCAAGTAGAAGAGATTGATTTGTTACTTATGACGCAGATTTAGGCCATCAATTAGAACGTCTTTAAATGATTTCTAAACCAAATCCACTTTTTTTTCAATTAAGCTTCTCATCATTGCAAATTTGTACTCGTCAAGCATAATAAGACTTCAATCACTGTATTGTGGATAACACCATCGCTCTGTTCTTGGTTGGTGAGACGGGTATTTGACTGATTACTGGACGTACTCATTTGGAAAAGCTAACACTTTAGTTGCCTCTAGATTACATGAGGGTCAGCTGGAATCACAGGAGCATCAATGCAAAATACTGCTGTAAGGTTTAAAGGGACAATTCAGTGAAAATAGCCTTCAGACGTTTATAGGTCATAGATAAGATAATGAAAAACTAAGCACATCCAGCTTAAATTCTATGGTTTTAAGTATCAGGACATAGAAAATTCTTACCCTTAAAATGTCTAAAGGTGGTGTCTCACGTGGCGATCTGGCCTGCGATGTCGGAAGCGATGTGCAGGTGCACGCTCGCTTCCGACATCGCAGGCCAGCTGTCACACGGCACGACGTTGCCGGTGACGCGCCGGCGATGCGGGCGGAGCCATCGCTCGCTGGGCTGGGCTCAGCCCAGCGAGCGATGGCTCAGGAACGCTGCGATATAGGCTGGATTGCGCCGCCAACAGTGTTAGACAGCGCGATCCAGCCTAATCGCTGCTCACAGGTTGACAGGTTTATGAACATGTCAACCTGCGACCAGCGATAATTTGCAGTTGCGTCGCACTGTCACACAGCGCGACGCACTTGCAATATCGCCCGCGACATCGCTGTTACGTCACTTTTCGGCGATGTCGCGGGTGACATCGCCACGTGTGACACTACCTTTAGGCTGGCTTCACACCACGGTTTTATCAGGTCTGGGGCTGTCCGGAGTGAGCCTGACAGCCCCGACCCGATTTTGGACATAATGTAGCCCTATGGTGCCGGATAGGGATGGATGGCAGTGATTTGTCATCCGTTTTTGTCCCTGTTCGGCAGGATCAGGCCGCTTTCGATTTTTGCCCCGGACACCAAATCGGAGCTTGCAGCATTTTTAATAAAAGTTAATAAAAACCAAATCCTCCCGGATACGGCGCGATCCGGCACCAATTAACATGAGAGTCTATGGGTGCTGGATCCAACAGAAAATCAGAAGCAGGGTGCTGAAGTTCAGCGTTGCCCAGCGCTGAACCTCAACACCTGGAGAGCTTCCAACTGAGATTTCAGAACCACGGCTAGATTTTGAAATTTCAGGACCTGGACAGCGGCAGCAGCCCGCAGTCCTGAATCTGGCAGGAAACAGGACCGGTTCTGTTTGTCCGGAGCTGTCAGGCTGTGTCTGGTGCTTCCAGCAAAACACCGGACACAGCCTGTCAGCTCCAAAACCGTGGTGTGAAGCCGGCCTTAAAATTACATAATCTTATCTTCAGTTGAACAGCAGCACATGACAAATTACATCATTTCATTATTAAATTATCAAAAACTAGGCCAAAATGCATAAGCAGTGTGTGAAAAATTGAGTACACCCCTTTAATCAATAGATTGGCAGTAATAATTTGAAGCCATCGTTTTGTGTATGACTTTGTCAGTTACTCATATCGTTCAATGCTGTATAACATAAAAAACAGCTTTTATTATACTCACCTATGGGGCGGTCCGATCCGATGGACATTCCTGGGCATGATCCGGTGTCATCTCTCTTCTTGGAATCACCGATCTCCTTTCCTGCTTCATGTGGATGATGCGCCCTACATCCTCTAATGCACTTCTGCGCACGCACACTTCTCTCTAGAGTAAAGAACTGTAATGCTTAGGCTCGGGAAAAGGTCAAAGAACGCACGTGCACTCCAATACTTTGCACTGCTGTTGGCAGGTTAGACAGAAGTGTGTATGCGCATGATTGCAGTGGAGGGCACTGTGTGGATGATGTAGGATGCGTCATCCACATGAAGCAAGAAGAGAGGAGGCACCAGATCAAGACCAGCGACTCCCATCGGATCGGACCGCCCCGTAGGTGAGTATAATAATATATATTTTTTATGTTATACACATCGGCTTGGGGACATGTATACTGTCATATCCCTCAGGATCAATAAATTGTATCTTATCTTATATACAGTACTCTAGAATGCTCTATATGGTGGCCACACTTTATATGGTAAAAATCTGTTCCCTTTATATCTATTGCATTTGTCTATACACAGCTATGTTAAGGTTTATCACACATTTCAATTTTGGTAGAGGTCTGGACTGCGACTGGGCCATTACACACCTTGATTCTTTCCATGTAGATTTGCTAGTGTGTTTGAGATAATTTTTCCGTTGCATGACC
This sequence comes from Allobates femoralis, assembly GCA_033576535.1. NCBI lineage: Eukaryota > Metazoa > Chordata > Amphibia > Anura > Aromobatidae > Allobates > Allobates femoralis. Next base: position 214,616,348 of record JARQOC010000011.1, on the reverse strand, counting down.
TAGTTTGCCAAGCTTTAGCTTTTGGATAGATGGCCCCATTTTAGACCCTAGAATATCTTGATATACAAAGGAGTTCAGGGTTATCTTAAGGTGTCCAGGTCTTTCAGTCCAAATCATCACCCCTCCACCACCGTCCTTGACAGTTGGTATGAGGTCTTTGTGGTGTTAGGTTTTCACCACAAGCGGCATAGGGCATTCCACTTTGGTTCAGATGTAACTTTGCAATCATTACCCATGTTGTCATTTTTATTGTGCAACATGAAAGCTTGAAGAGATACACAAAATATTAAACCAGCTCTCCATATGTTTAGCTGCTCTTACATACATATCGACTCGTCTCAGGTTAGGTGCAGAAACAGGAGTGTAACCAAAACAGGTGCAGGAGTTGAAATCGCACCCGGACCCTGGAGCCTAGGGGACCCCAATAGTCCCTTTGGCTGATGGAAAGAGACTAAGCTATTAAAAATTTGCAATAATTGGGGGTCCCTTTGGAGCTTTTGCATCGGGATCCATAAGTTTCAAGTTACACCACTGCGTAGAAACTTTCTTCAAGGAAATAGGTTCAGCAGTCGAGGTAAAAGCAGCAATGTTTTATTTGAACGTATTAAAATCTAATATATGGAAAGTGTATAATCAGCACACAAGCGGCACTGCTGCTGACATTTCTCAGGTGTCTCTGTTCCATTAGTTGTAGCATATATTCGATTTTAATAAGTTCAAATAAAACTGCTGCTTTTATCTCAAATACCAAACCTATTTGCTTCTTGAGGGTTCTCCTGGCAATCCTTCCAAACAAGCCATCCTTGTCTTTTTCTAATTGTACTTTCATGAATTTAAACATTTATTCTGCTGAAACCTTTAGAATCTGAGTTGTAGCTTTCGAGTTTTTCGTGAAATCTCTGAGCGTTGAATGTTCTGACCTCGGGGTACATTTGCTGTGATGTCCACCCACACTCCTGGGGAGGTGGTCAACTGTCTTGAATGTTAATCATTTTAGAATGATGGACTCCAAATTGTTTGGAATTGGCCTTACAACTCCTATGGTGCCGTCACACAGCACGATCTGGCCAGCGATGTCGGAAGTGATGCGCGGGTGCCCGCTCGCTTCCGACATCGCTGGCCAGCTGTCACACAGCATCGCTGCGGCCGGCGACACCGCACCGATGCGGGAGGTGACATCGCTCGCTGGGCTGGGCTCAGCCCAGCGAGCGATCCGCAGCAACGCTGCAGTATAGGCTGGATCGCCGCCAACATCGCTCTGGCGATGTCACACGGCGCGATCCAGCCTTATCGCAGGTCGCCGGTTGACAGGTTTACGGTTCTTCCCGTGAACCTGACAACCTGCGACCAGCGATAAAACGCGGTCGCGCCGCTCGTTTACACAGCGCGACGTCGCTAGCAACATCAGTGATACGTCACTTTTTCGGCGATGTCGCTAGCGACGTCGCCAGGTGTGACAGCACCATTAGGCTGACTTCACATCACGATTTTGCCGCATCCGAGTGTATCCGTGTCAAAACAGATACACACGGATCCGATTTTGCCTCCCATGTATCCCTATGGGTCACGGATCGGATCGGATGTGTCCCTATTGGCATCTGATTTTAGCACCATCCGTAGCTTTCCGGATCCCAAAACGTAGGCTGTTACGATTCTGGTGTCCGTGACTCAAATCGGACACCACGGATCCGTAACAGATCAGTTGCGTTCCGCATCAAATAACATGGGAGTCTATGTATCTCGGATCCATAATAGAATTGGATCCATAAAACAGATCCGATTTGCTGTACTGCGCATGTCAGAAGCAAAGTACAGCTCTAGCTCTGCTAAATGATGATGGATCTGTGGAAAACACTGATCTGTGGGATCAGTGGATCTGTTGGCACAGATCCGTGCCTGTCCGAGTGATCTTTGAAATTCCAGGATCACCACGGATGTGATGTGAAGCCAGCCTTACCAAATAGGGAGGCAGCAATAATTACTTTTCAAGGATCATTACTGATGTTTTTCCTATTCATTCCTGATTACTCTTATACGAGCAAATTGCTTAATTTTCTCTTTTTAAAGAGGTGGTTGTACTTGCCGATGAAGACTTAATCAAGGGCATTTCATTAGCAGCTCCTGACTGATACTCACCCTCTTAATTCTAATGGAATCAATAAGGGTGTACTTAATTTATCAGAACTTCTTCTGCATTTTGGCCTAATTTTGTTAAATCAATAATGACCTAATGTAATCTGTCATCTTTTGTGGTTTATCCGACGTTGTACTAATTTTAAGGGTGGGTTTACACGTTTCAATATCGTTGCGATATCGCAATTCAATGGCGCGGGAGCGCGCATTTAGTGCACGTTTCTCCCGCATCGCATCCGAGGTTTACACGTTGCGATTTCTGAATCCAACGTCTGTGCGATGTCTACGCCCCCCAACCCAGGAACGACCATTTAACATGGGAGTAAATGGGTGACGTTGAACTTCACATCGTAGTTGGGCTGTCACACAGCACGATCCGGCTCCAATCTCCATTCAATATCGGAGCATTGAATAGCACGCTCATTCAATCCCCGATATCGCATTGACATCGTTCCTGCATCGTATTGGACGTTCACACCATACAACGCAGGAACGATATCGGCTCCAACGATCGAACCACGTGACTTTTCATTGAAATTGGACGCCGATATCGCAACGTGTAAACCCCCCTTAAGACCTATAAGGACCAAGTGTTGGGTTTTATTATGTCCTCAAATGTAAACTAATAGAATTCAAAGATTATTATTATTTATTTATATAGCGCCATTAGATTCCATGGTGCTTTACATATGGAAAGGGCGGACAAGGACAAGTAAAACATGTATGGTCAAACAAATTGTACAGGTACAGGAGGGAGAGGACCATGTCCTTGAGGGCTCACAGTCTACGAGGGACGGGTGGGGATACAATAGGAAGGGGAAGTGCTGAGCATGGGACGGTGCGGTAGACCGGGTCTTATTGTAGGTTATAGGCTTGTCGGAAGAGGTGGGTCTTCAGGTTTCTTTTGAAGGTTCCCAGGTTAGACGAGTGTCTGATATGATGGGGAGAGAGTTCCAGAGTATAGCAGATGCACGGGAGAAATCTTGTATGCGGTTGTGGGAGGAGGACATGAGAGGGGAGTAGAGAAGGAGTTCTTGGGAGGATCGCAGGTTGTGTGAGGGTAGGTGTCGGGAGACCATGTCGGAGATGTATGGAGGGGGTAGGTTGTGGATTGCTTTGTATTGCATGGTTAGGGTTTTCAAACGGGATATCTGAGAAGTGGGGAGCCAATGAAGGGCTTGTCAGAGGGGGAAGATGGGGGAAAAGCAGGGAGACAGGTGGATTAGTCAGGCAGCAGAGTTTAGGATAGATTGGAGAGGTGCAATGGAGGAAGCGGGGATGCCGGTGAGCAGGAAGTTGCAGTAGTCAAGGCAGGAGATTAGGAGCGCATAAACAAGTGTTTTAGCAGTGTTGTGTTCGAGGAAAGTGCGGATCTGGGAAATGTTTTTGAGCTGGAGTCGGCAGGAGGTGGCGAGGGCTTGGGTGTGATGCTTGAAGGAGAGGCAAGAGTCCATGATTACCCCGAGGCACTTGGCGAGGAGAACTGGGGAGAGTGAGCATTCGTTAACAGTGATGGATAGGTCTGGGAGAGGGGGGGAGTGACTTGGGGGGAAGATGATCAACTCGGTTTTGTCCATGTTCAATTTGAGGAAGCAAGCAGAGAAGAAGGATAAGATGGTGGACAGGCATTGTGGGATTTTGGATAGTAGGGAGGTGATGTCGGGTCCAGACAGATAGATCTGGGTGTTGTCGGCGTAGACGTGGTACTAGAGGATGTGAGAATCGATGAGTTGTCCTAGGCTGAGGGTGTAGATGGAGAAGAGTAGTGGTCCCAGAACCGAGCCTTGGGGGGCACCGACAGAACGGGTGAAGAGGAGGAGTGGGAGTAGGTAACACTGAATGCCCGGTCCGTTAGGTAAGAGGAGATCCAGGAGAGGGCTAGGTCTGTGATGCCAAGAGATTCCAGAATCTGAAGTAGGAGGGAATGGTCTACGGTGTCGAAGGCGGCGGACAGGTCAAAGAAGAGGACAGAGTAGTGTCGCTTGCTCTTGGCGGTCAGCAGGTCGTTGGTGACTTTGGTTAGGGCTCTTTTGATGGAGTGGTGGGATCGGAAACCGGATTGCAGGCGGTCAAAGAGGGAGCAGGAAGAGAGGTGGGAGGACAGTTCAGAATGGATGTGTTTAAGTAGTTTTGAGGCGAAAGGGAGAAGAGAAATGGAGCGATAGTTAGAGACAGATGCTGGGTCGAGGGAGGGTTTTTTGAGGATGGGTGTGATCAAGGTGTGTTTGAAGGATGAGGGGAAGACTCCGGTGGTGAGTGATGAGTTGAAGAGATGGGTTAGGGCACTCTTAGCTTTTCTAATGACTGTATGTGTTAAAATATATGATCTCAGTTCATGAGAACACAAAATGCCTTATAAATCAATCAATCAATCAAACTCCTTTGGCATAGGAGTGTGAGGGTGAACATCCCTTGCTAGAAGAGACATATTTTTACCATACTATATTTTTTGGATTATAAAACACCCCTCCCCCAATTCTCCCCTGCCGATTTGGGAGTGGAAATGGGGTTGAATTTTATAATCTGGTTATATCTTACCGGGAGGAGTGGTGGCCGTGGACACAGGAGGCAGGGTGCGCATGCGCCACCTCCGCATCCATTTTCCTGAAGTCCATGACATCAGAACTGGCTTATATGCAGATTGAGATTTCAGTTGTCTGAGATCTCAGTCAGCATATGCGCTGCCTCCGCTGCCATTTTTCTTGAGCCCATTGCATCTACCGTCAGGAAATAAATGGCTCTGACCGTGCACCACCCGGAAACCTATGCAACATTGCCCCACCATGCTGCTGCCCCGAGGACACCCCCTTCTCCCAGCCTCAGACCCACAGCATCGACCCACTCACGCTGCTGCCACCAGCCTTCCTCCTGCCTCCTGTAAACCCCGCTCCACCGCACCTCTCCCATGAGCTACACAGACTCTAAGACAGACTTCAGGATTATAAGACGGATCTCCTTTTTTGACATAAGCATTTATTTGTTTTCCTAATTTTTCCTCTAAATTTGGAGTGCGTTTTATAATCTGCAAAATGTTATTTGTTTCGAATAGAGCCAAACTGGAGGTGTGAATCAATGCTGGAATGCCCATGAAATTCTTTGTTGAGTTGTGGCTAGTGGCCTTACATCAAGGGGGAAAACAGCCTATGTATTAACCTACAGTTCATGTCTATGGGTGATTCGAGAAAGATGGCCTACAGCTACTGTATCTAAAGTGTATGGAATCCACCAAAAAACATCTTTAACATGTGGAATTTGCATTTTATAGAGCAGGGGTGCCTAGAACATGTTGGTTTCTAAGTTTCTAACATGTGAGACAAAAAGGATAGGGAGGCGCTCCTGGGTGTACCTGGTGGTCCTGGTGAAGAAGGGTACGGGGAAGAATGTTACTAACCTTATACGGTTGTGCACCCCTGCACAACCGTGATATGGGCCTTCGGTGTGTATCGCACACCACGCGAATCACTGTCACTCTGAGCTGGGCGGATCACGTGAGTTGTGACATCATCAAAGATCCTTGACGTCTTGACTCCGTGTTAGGTCACTTGCTGAAACCCCGCAGCACCAATCACTTACCCACAGAGGGGAATTCAGGAGGGGATTTTGTATCATATGAACGTTGTTTTTCCTGCAATCATGTAATGTGTATATCTGCGAAGCGCACCAGGGCTATGGGGTACTTGGGACTTGGCCGATCAGTTCTTTGGAAGGTCACGGTGGTGGTGACACAGCTCCGTGGCCCTAAGCATGAAGTAAAGGGGATATTTACATGGGAAAGTTCGTGAAGCTACCTGTGGTGTTCGGCCAGAGTTGGCCGATGCTGCTGGGGCAGATGGTAGTGCAGCTGGGATGGCAGGGACTCAGGGATAGATAATCAGTCACTGGAAGATGAGGGCAATGATGATGTTATGAGGGAGGTATCAGGGGAGGCTCGGAATAACTGGAGGAGACCAGGAATGCAGTTCGGTACCTTTTACTTGATGATCAGGCAAGTACGACTCAGCCTGGTGCTGTGCTCTCCCAGGACGCAGCTTGGCCAGCTATCAGTTGATTCGGGCCCGACTCCACCAAGACGCCTTTCCATAAGCCTTTCTCGGTTGACTCTCTCCCACGCTGATCTCTTCTGCGTCTTTGTGGCCTACCACATCCCTTGACAGGTGGCTGCAGGCCCTGTCGAGCGACAGTTAGGCACATCCTCTGACTCTCATATAGCCACTGTGCCTGGAGGGGTCCATGGCTTCGGCCACCAGACTTGCAATCCGGAGGCCTCCGGTTTTCCTAGGCGTACAGTCCTTCCACTAGATCGGGCCGGTCCCCTCTTACAACCTTGTTCCTCTACTCACCTCCAGTCGGCGGTGGATTCGGAGCGCCATGGGTGATTCCTCATGCCCTGCCCCTTAGGACTCCTTCTCTCCACTCTCCTAAATCTCAACTCTTTTCCTCTCTCTCTTGCACCCCCTCTACCTCTTCCGTCCTCCAGCCTGAGGATAGGGGCCCTCCCTCAAATAGGGTCCGCCCGGGATCCCCTGACCTGGTGTCAGGATGGTGTTGGATGCATTGTTTGTGTCTTGGCTTTGTGAACCTCTCTCACCTGAGAGCGGTGACCCCACACCTGTGGAGTAGGTGCGGCATCACTGTAGCGACCAATCCACAGGGGCACTACATATCTGCTGAGCAAATGATCAAATGTTCTTCTAATCACATAGAAATATCTCAGACTGCACACACAACGCACATTCCTCAGATAAACACAATGACATGAAGAGCTGCAGCTAAGCACACACCTCCCCATTCCTTTCTGAACTGTCTGCAATGAGTCACACAGAATACAGATCAGAGGAGGACAGGGCAGTGCAGTGGTGCATGAATATTCATTCCTTGGGGAGTAGGCAGAAGAGAACTCACTGTGATTGACAGATGGACTTAATCTTTTATTTTGAAGTTTACACAGGATAGGAGGGAAGCATAAATAATAGAAATACATAAATAGAGAGAGCTTAGAGAAAGGAATGAAAAAATGATACCAGTTACATATGGATTTTTGACCTGACAGATTCCCTTTAGTAAAGAAGATGGCTAAATATTCCCAACCGTGCTTGCTGTATCCTGTGCTTTGGTAGACCGCACTTTCACCTCTAACGACTTTATTGGAGACATCATATTCATCTCACCCAAGCAGGCCTGGGGTATATGATTTTGGGATGTCCATTTCCAGTCAAAAGTAAGTGCTAAGTTTTTACAATTAAATTTTAAAAGAATACATCAATAGGGTATCCGATCAGCATCTAAAGTAATAATTCATTTTCCCGGCATAAGGTTAAGCAATTCACTAATAATCATCTCCAGTAAAGGGAACAAGAAAAGGTGCATTAAAAATTAGTAGCAGCGAGAGAGGAACTTGGTGAATAATTTGAGAAATCACTTGTCATCGATGCCCTTGTGATTGAAGGTCGTAGAGACGCTCCTGACCTTCTTTCAACAGCTGCCACAGTACGAGCGGCCGGATGTCTGGTTTAGTCTATTTGTATGGTCGAGGTGTGTCTGTTCATTAAGAATCACTCAGAGTAATGACAACCTCAGGACCAACCTTTAAACTCAATCCACTAGATGGAAACATATTGGCGCAATACCGAATAATCTCATGAATAGAAAGTCTTGCAGAATGGAAGAATAATTATTACTTTTATTACAGAACAGCAAAGTAATAAATCAGGGGTGACATTTTTTACAACATAAATATAGTATTTTTTTGTTATATGGAAATCGGGTAAGAAAAGCTGAAAAAACAGCAATGTAGATGTGGAGCTGCTAACTGTACATTGCTATGCATACAACATAAAGTACAACCAATTTCATCTCTATTTATGAGTGCCAAGGATGTAAATGTAATTTGAAGGGAACAAAATGCATCCTGGAAACCTATTATGGCAAGAAATATATGAACATGTTATTTAGGATTTATGACTCTATGACTTTCCGCTGCTCTGTATGCTAAGCTATATATCTGACTTATGCAAAAATAATACACGACAACGTATATCACATTCAAGTATGTCTTGTTAAGGTAAATGGGTGTTTCTCCCTTTAGGGGCTCTGTCTACTAGGTACGGGTCAATGTCAAAAGTAGCTGCCAACCTGGGAGACTTGTCAGTACCCAATAGCAGAGTTCCCCGACTCCAGTCCTCAAGGCCCACCAACAGTGCACGTTTTCAGGATTTCCTTAGCATTTCACAGTTGGAATCATCACCTGTGCAGGAGATTAAGTGTTACGTATTGATTGCCTTGCAGTATAGAAGTGCTGCTGCTGTGGTTTAAATGAAGCCTTTTCCCCCCTGCTCTCAGTGTGGAGAGAAGAGGCTAATGAGAGTGCAGGTGTGTGATGAATATGACTCATGCTTAGGTGAGCTGAGGGGCTTGCCTGGGCTGGTTGCTCCCCAACCCTTGGCTATAAATGGGTCAGCTCACACCCACCTGATGTTGCTGATTCAGTTCACTGCTATTCTGTGACCCTGGAGTGCAGATATGATCTCAAGCTGCTATTGTTTTTCCCATTGGTGGTTGCTGGGTTCCGTGGTCCGTTGGTGGAGGTAGGGGCCTTATTCCTAGGGCTTCTTAGGAGTTTTAGGGTCTTAGGCTGGGGGCTCGGACCTCCTCACCTTCAGAGGTACCTCCGAGTATAGGGCGAGTCAGGGACCCCAGTATCAGAGCCAGAGCAGGCTCCCCTGACTCCCTACGCCCAGCTCCATCCTACTTCTGGGCACCCGCCTCCCTCAACGTGACATTAAGTTACCAACTGTTAAATGCTAAGGAAATCCTGTTACTTTACCTTGAAGATTGGAGTTGGGGAACACTACCCTACAGTAAAGGAATGATCTACTTTTGAAAATCTCCCTTTAGGGACCTCTCTCTACCAGCAGGAACGGTGGGCCAATGCACAAAGTTGTGGCCAACCTGGCGGACTTGGTCTTATCATATAGAAAAGGAATAGTTCACTTTCGAACATCTTTACTTGTTAGAAGGGTTCATTGACATCTGATTACAGTTTATTTTCTGCCTGCTGGAATCCCCAGCTATTAACTATAACCTAAATGAAATCAGGCCATAAGTGTTCAGTTTCCCTGAAGCATTATAGAGGACTGCTTTAAATAAATGGGTTATCTGTGTAATGCCGAACAAGACATGTCCTCCAAAGTAAGAGTTGCTCTTTGTAAATGCTCTTCACTTCAACCCATTGATGAGGATTGTGAGATTAAAGGGAATCTGTCTGCAGGTTTTTGGGGTTAAAACACTGAATTCAGCAATGTGTCACTTATTAGGCTGTGTGCTTTTGTTTTCACACAATGAATGTTTTATCACTAGAATATTATCACTGCATCCACTACAGGGCTCATGAGCAGTTGCCCAACCCCCCGCCCTCTGATAAACAGATCAATGTCAATAGACGATGTACAGACAGCTGTAGTGTGGGCTGGGTTAGCTTTATTAGTAGGGTAGGGATGGGTGAACCAGTACTGTAAAGTTTGGGGTCTGTACCGAACACCTAGCATTTGAGGCAGCAAATTGGAAGATGTGACAAGGACAGCACGGGTGACAGTTAGTCGTGGATGGGTCTGAGATGTGAGTGGACGGAGCATGCAAGGATTTTTTCCTACATATTACACTTATAATGCTCTGGGTCCTGGAAAGACACCAGGGCATAATAGGGGAAATTACATTACTGAACAATAACTTCTCTGCAAATAAAATTTCTTGGGAATTCCAATTTTGCCTTGTTCGTTCATTTTTAGCAATAATCCAACCAAGGTCAAATACTTCTTAGGTCTACAAGATTGTCATTCACAGGCGTGTCCTCCTGCAGGAAGGGTGGAGTTGCCAAGAAGGTCACAGTCCCCATTAAATTACCATGTTATTTATTTATGGGTTTCCCCTCTTTTTTTAGATCTGACAATTATACTTTATTCTGATTAAAAGCAGCTTTGGACAGATGGATTGATAGGGTACATGCTAACCACCCTATCTGCCCATCTGTCCAAGGCTGGTTTTAATTAGAGCAAAGTATAGCTGGATCCTATACTTCCCCGTTTCCTTTAAGTCCTATGCACAAAGAAAGGTCTGTTTAGTATAGGGTCCAATTTAAAAGAGGTCACCTTGAAGCTGGCAGATGGGCTCACACACATTGTTCAAAATGTGCACTAAGAACCTCATGTTTGTATTTGTACAGAAATAGTGTAATCAAAGTATTCTATATTTGCAGAAAGTCGTTGCATTGTGTTTGTGACTCACCCAGGGGTTTGGGATACTCGGATCCCGGGCGTTGCTGCTGGATCCTGTCACCGGTGGTCAGGGGCTGGCTGGCCCAGGGGGCAGGGAGGCAGATGTCCCCCAGGCCAGTGGTCAAGCAGCAGTTTTAGGGCCACCTGGCCATCTGTCCTGTTGGTGTGGGAGGCCACTCTGGCCCTGAAGTCCACTGCTCCTGGGCCACTGCTGTGTACTTGCCCCCTAGGTCGAAATATGCCAGCCAGCCCCTGCCGGTGGTTGATGCCCGGGTCCGTGGTCCTGGTGGCCTCTAAAAAGCGTTGAAATGAAAATAATAAAAGTGTATTGTTCGTGACGCCACCTGCAGTTTCTGATGATGACACCAGAGCTACTTCAGACCTCTGGGGATGATGTTATTGTAGCCGGTTGGTCTTTCTCCCTGCAGGTAGAGCAGTGTCCCCAGGGCAGTGATGCTGTATTAACTGGAAGGCGGCTCTGCAGGCGAGAAGCTGTCTGATCCCTCACAGCGGGAAAGAACGACACACCACACGTAGCTGAGTCTCTGTACAGGTTTACTGGTCACTATTAAAGTTCAACAACAGATCTACAGTCACGGGTAGCTGTCCTGGGTAGTGATCAGTGAATGGGGTGTTCATCTGTGGCTCTCAGAGATGTTTCTCTCGGCTTCGCCCTCTGTCTTTCCTAGTATTGAAGTCTGGCCTGCGTGGAGCCTTATCTGACCTCCTGCTCTCTCCTATGTAACTTTAGGCCTTTTTAAGAACCTTCTCTGGATTGCCGTTACCTCTGGGGATTTTCTGCGGGTCCTGGCTCTTTGGTTGGTTATGGTTACAGGTGACCGGGAGGCTGAAGACTCCTCGATCTGACCGGTGTCGGCGGCTCAGAGATAGACTTGCCTGCATCGCTCCCGGAGCCGGTACTCTGCTCTGTGGACTTGGATCCTCCCAGACCGGTAGGTAGACAGTCTGACGCCTGGTGTTAACACACACCCTCAGGCTTCCCTTTCTCATTTGGGTTACCGCTTTTTCTGGGTGCCCTCCCTGTACGTCCCTTGAAGGGTTCTCCTCGACCCCTCTTTCTTCACTCTGCTCTTCTACTCCACTCTACTCCGTTCCTGCACCCACTACCTACCTATATAACCTCCCACTGGCACCGGTTACCCTGATAACGAGTTTAACCAATTGGCCCCCTGCTAGGTGTGTGGATGCAGGATAAAAGCCACATACGAACCTCCCCCTTCACTGGCCACAGGGATACCGCACACGCTGGTCTGGGTGCAGTACCCTTTCGTGGTGCACCGACTAGTGGGGCGCCAAATTTGTAGTGACTGATCTTATGTAGTTATTACAATTTTCCTACTTATGTACTCGCTGAAAAAGGGGTGTTCTCAGTGGCGTAACGTGAAGCTCATGGACCCCGATGCGGAAGCTCCAATGGGGCCCCAATTGCAAATTTTATAATGCAATAGTATTTTTCTATAGGCCAAAGGGACTTTTGGGGCTCCTAGGCTCCAGGGCCCGGGTGCGATTGCAACCTCTGCACCTGTTGTAGTTACACCCCTGGCTGGCCTGTTACAACTACTACAAAAGTAGGAGTTTTGGGGTTAGTTGTTTTGGGCTGCTCCTTGGCTATTTTAAGGTTGGGTAAAAGGGGTAGCCTCAGTGGAGTAACTTGAAGGTCATGGGCCCTGATTCGTAAGCTCCAATGAGCCCCCAATTATTGCAACTCTTTACTAGCATTAGTCTTTTACTATACACCAAAGAGACTTTTGGGGCCCATTAGGCTCCAGGGCCCGGTTGTGATTGCAACCCCTGCACCTGTTGTAATTACGCCCCTGGGTGGCCTGTTACAACTACTCACAAAAGTGGGCGTTTTGGGGTTAGTTGTTTTGGGGTGTTCCTTGGTTATTTTAGGATTGGTTTTAAATGTCTTATGTTGGTATGTATTTCTAAATTTAGCAATATAAAAAGAATATGAAGATATTTCTAGAATTGCAATTAATCCAAATACAAAAGCTGGTTTACCGAAGGAGAATCCATGTCTCAATCACCTCCTGTCCTTCCATAACCTCATGTCCTTTGCTCAACTTCATGATATTGTATCTTTTTGTTAGAGATTGTTTTTATCTTTATTTAGAGCCGCCATGACTTTCCTGGCATGAGGTCGGAGTTCTAAATATATAGACACCGGCGCACGTTCAAATGTAATAGGTGTTAGGACTTTTATTAAAAAAATGTATCAGAAAACATTTATCATATCTTTTCTACTGGTCAGATGACAGTCACTAGCTGCCCTTATTCCATGTGAGAATTGATATGAAATTGCTAAGATGTGGGTATTACGTAGCTCAGAACGTCAAGCAGATCATGTCTAAGGCTAGGGTCACATTTGGGAGGTTGCATCTATTTGAGGGATGCATTAAAGGTTGCTTTTTTTCCCCTTGCCATTCCCATAACATGTGTGTTCATGTTTAACGCATACATTTCCCATAGACTCCCATGTTAAAAAAACGCATTCGTTTTCCATAACAGGCCCAAAAACGCTGCAGCCCAAGTTTTTATGTGTGCTACATAAAATGCATAGCGCCAAACGCATTGCACTTTAGCAATGCGTTTTGGAGTCTGTGGGTGTGTTAACGCATGCGTTTTAACACATGTGCACATGAAAATGACGCAAGCTTTTAGCGGATGCATGGTGCAAATCTGACCCTAGCCTAAGTGAGGTAAGGTTGTATTTAGGGAAGATAGGGCTTTGGTGTATCTGAGTCTTTCTCTTTACAGTAGGTTGTCTAACCTGAAAACAGTATGAATGATCATAATAATAATAATAATAAGGGGAGCCTACTCTGGCCCTGATACTGGGGTCCCTGGCTCGCCCTGATCTCAGAGGTACCTCTAAAGGGGAGGAGGTCTGAGCCAACAGCCTAAGTCCCTAACTCCAAGAAGCCCTAGGCATAAGCCCCGACCTCCACCCACGGACAACGGAATCCAGCAATCTCCAATGGAGAGGAAAGCAGCAGCTTCGGATCAGTATCTGCACACAACAGGTCACAGTTCAGAAGTGAACTAAATCAGCGACATCAGGTGGATGTGAGCTAACCCATTTATGGCTGAGGGGTGGGGAGCAGCCAGCCCAGGCACGCCCCTCAGCTCACCTAAGCATGAGTCATATTCATCACACACACTTGCACTCTCAGCTCCCGCTCATTAGCTTCCCCTCTCCACACTGAGAGCAGGGAAAAAAAAAGTCTTCATTTAAACCACAGCAGCAGCACTTCCATACAGGAAGGCAGTCAATACGCAACAGTACCCCCCTCAAAACGAGAGGCCTCCGGACGCTCAGCCGGACACATCCGGCAAAGGTCCAAACTTCCTGAGGGATGAGATATGGAAGATCTTCCGGGTGCAAAGCACTGGGGGACGGCTAGCTGGAACAACATGGGGTTGCAAATGGCCGAAATCCTAAACTGACCAAGAACTCTGGTAGTAGGAGCTCCAGCCGCACACTTCCACCTTAGATGTCTTGACCGTACCCACACATAGTCACCCACACTTAGGCCTGGACCTGAACGTTTATTGCATCGCACACGACCACAAACAGGGGACACACAGCCAGGATGGCAATCAGCAACAGCATCCCCACAGGGGGTTTAGCACGAGAACCTACTTCCCCCAACTGCATGGGTTCATCAGGTACTGTCTCCTCAGCAGGGATAGGAACAGGAGACGAAGCAAGTCTCGGTCTCTCCCTTAGGCGTCTGTCAACCCGAATGGCTAGGGACATCGCAGCCTCCAATGACTCAGGTGCCATGTACTGAACCAGGGTGTCTTGCAGTCTGGCTGACAAACCCAAGCAGAACTGACTCCTGAGGGCTGGGTTGTTCCACTGGGTATCTGTCACCAACCTCCCTGATTGAGCTTACGGAGATTGGACTCAGCAAAGGTTACCCTATCAGGTTCACTGTACACCTGAGCCAGAGCAGCAAAAAACCCTCCACTGACCGCAGAGATGGAGAGTCGGTCGGGAGGGAAAAGGCTCAGGTCTGCGGATCCCACTTTAGCAGGAAAACTATTATCCCAACCCGTTGTTCCACAGTCCCAGATGAACAGGGCCGGAGCCTGAAATATTGCTTACAGGCCTCACGGAACACAAAAAATGTGTCACTTCCCCCAGAAAACCTATCTGGGAGAGTGACCTGGGGGTTCTGGCACGGCCTGAGCATGAACTGACGCCAGAAATCCTACGACTTGCTGCAGCTGCTGCACAACCTGAGTTCACAGACCTGCTATCTCCTCAGAGAGGGTCTACATCAGACGAGTACACGTGTCTGCTGAAGCAGTCTGAGACATGATAACATCCCTATCCGCAGCAGAGGGCCCAGATACCCGAGTCCCCATACCCTGGGCTAGTCAGCTGCACTGACATCATTGAGTAGTTCAGAATGCCTGAAACTGCTGTCAATTGATGTATGAAGTATGTGCCTCTTTACTATAGCAGATGTGAAACCATTAAGCTTGTGTACCGCCATCTGTAATCAGAAGCAAAGTGATTTTCCTGCTGCAGCTACTGCTTTCTTGTCCTACCTTTCATTTGTCATCATGGGCTGCATCACTAAACCATCCAGACATGATGGAAACAGTACCATCGGTGTCATCCCTGCATATTTATAACCATGTGCTCATCAATGCATCAGAAGTGCAAATCACCGGCATGGCCACCATCTGTGACAATCCGATCCATGCTGGATGTATTATTCGGACTATAAGACACACTTTCTGCCCCAAATTTTGTGGGGGAAGTGGGTGTGCGTCTTATAGTCTGGATGTACAGTGTTTGAATTTGGCTTCGGGGAACTGGTCACCGGAGGCAGGAGCTGGTCACCGGAGGCAGGAGCTGGTCACCGGAGGCAGGAGCTGGTCACTGGAGGCAGGAGCTGGTCACCGGAGGCAGGAGCTGGTCACTGGAGGCAGGAGCTGGTCACCGGAGGCAGGAGCTGGTCACCGGAGGCAGGAGCTCATCACCAAAGGCAGAAGCTGGTCACCGGAGGCAGGAGCTGGTCACCGGAGGCAGGAGCTCATCACCGGAGGCAGGAGCTGGTCACTGGAGGCAGAAGCAGGCTGCAGCAGTGGCTGCCGGTGACCATGTGTGCCCGCTGTTTAAGATATTTTAATATTCACTGCTTCCCCCTGACCCATCACCTCTCAGCACTGAAGCCAGTATTGAGAGGTGGGCGGTATGATGGGTGTGAGGAAGTAGCAAATATTACATTTTCTTAAACAGCCAGCTGGCAATCACGTGTGCCTGCTATTAAAGAAAATGGATGTTCATGCTCTGTGCGTGGAAGTGGTGAATATCCCAGCAGGCGAAAGCAGACAGAGGATTGTACTCACCCTCCATCTTCTCGCTTGCAACACAATGTCTTCTTCTCATGCCAACAACTGACTGCATGTGGAGCACAGTACATGACAGTGACGTCATGCATTCTGCGTTTACATGCTGCTCAGCTGCTGGCATGAGAATAGTGAGGCGGTCGACAGGGTAGGGGGTACTCAGATACCGGGGCTGATGGCGACTTGGATGGGGGATCATGGCTGGTCGGTCCCCAATCCCGTGCCCTGGACCCTCAATGGCGGGATGGTGGGGGATGATGGTGGTGAAGGGGATTAGTTATGTGACGTCACCTGTGGTACCTGGTAACGTGTAAACCAGCGCTGCGGCCGGCCGCTGAGGTGATGGAGGTACAGCTCAGTGTAGTACAGCTCCCACAAGTGGAGCTTTACCTCAGGGCAGCGGGGATGGATGATGTGGGGATGAGGGGAGTAGTAGTTCTTACCCCTCCAAGGATGCTGAGGCCCTTCGGGCACCGGCGGGAGGGAAGACAGACACTAATTCAACTCCAACTTCACTTTACTGGTACCAGCAGATGTTATAGTACACAGTAACAGTCTGGTTCAACGGGAACGTAGCCACAGGTTTCGGGTTGCCTTATAGAGTCTGTTGGTGTACTTTCCTTTTGTCTTTCGGGGTCTCAATCTTTCTTTCACTTGCTTAACCACCTTTGCAGAGCTCCCTCGCCAGTCCCCTGGTCTGTTACTAGTAGATACAGCTTGATCCTTACCGGTATGGACAGGAGCGACAACAAGAAAATCCTCCCGCCACCGGAATTTGGCCCGTTATCTAGAGTGTCCTGGACCCGTTTTGGGACTGAGGTGGAGATGCCTCTTTGTGGCACTATGGCTCCCTTATTCCGGTCCCGCAGTCGTATGGTTTGCAGTGAGGGATAAACCACTCACTGCCTCGGCTCCGGTATGCCGGTTACTGTCCCCAGACATTTCCAGCGAGCTCCAACCGGTCCTGGATCATCTCCTTCTGTTTTGGGCCCCCTCTTGAAGAGAGGTGCCCTTCTGTTAGCAGCCTGCCAGGCACGTCCTATCTGGCTGCCTTTCCAGCACTAACTTAACTAAAACTCTCCTAACTTCCTGATTTTCTAATTCTAGCCTAGGGTCCACCGCCTGGGACCTACTGAATAATCAATCCCTCTATACTAAGGTGGCGTAGTCCTGTGTGTGTGTGTGTGAAAACAGACTCTATTAAGGGGGAACCCCAAACTCATAACCACGGAGGCACTACACCTGATGTTTGGGGTGCAGTACCTCCCTGTGGCGCCTAGCCATAGGGGCGCCACACAGGATGTTGCACTTCTGCTGGGAAGCAATGGAGGGTGAGTATAATCATTTATTTTTTTTTGCAAATTTACACTTCAGTAAGGAAGTGGAAGAACTCCAGCGCCACCTTTACGTAGCTCCTCAAAGTCATAATCGCTTTCCAATAAGCTTTTTAATATGACCAGGGATTTGTGCCAGATCAGAACCCCAAACTACAGACGCTGCGTTTCGAGGTACCTGCCCCTCATCAGTGTAGTGTGTGGGATATTCTGATCTGGCTGTGTGAGTGGGCTAAGACAAGGTCTGGGAACTTGCTATCTACCTTATGGAGAGGGGTTTTCTTGCAACCATAAGAAGACAGTTAAGTAGGTAAGGAGATTTGCAGCCACATCCCTCCTCTAGGAAATATGCAAATTTGCACTTCAGTAAGACAATTCTCTTTTCCTTCAACAAATTTGGGGTGCGCCTTATAATCCGGTGCGTCTTATAAAGCGAAAAATATATGTTTTTTTTTCTTATCACCATATTTATTAAAAAGAACAAAATTCCATTCTCATACTGGCCACTGTGACTATTTTAAACTCTGGCTTTTTTGTTGTTTTATGAGAGTTTTGGCAAATGACAATCCATTTCCCAACAGAGGCAGGATTATAATAACACCTCTATATACAGCTGATAACACAGGATCCACCAATCACAATAGGCGGTCACAGCTGACCCTACCCCTCCCTTCACAATGACCTTTACACTCCCGCATTACATGTTTTAATATAAAAAATTGGGTTTGTTTATTGTCGCTATGCACATGTGTTGTTTCCTGAAACAACAGGAAAAGTGTAACAAACACTCGCTAGTGTGAAAATTGCAATATTTCTATTTTTTTATTTGAAATACAGATTGAGATATGTAAAAAAAGAAACAAAAAAACTAAAATATTTAGTGGAAAAACAATAAAACTCTCTAAAAGCCCTGCTACCCATCATTGCTATGTATTCTTACAGCACCATGAGGTAGGGACAGAACCCCTGATTCCAGCGATATATCACTCAGTATACTGGGTCTTGTAGTTATTGAGTTGCTGAACAGAGCTCACTTGTTGAGCTGTGCATAATCCTGCCCACACCACAGCTCTCTGTGTACATTGTATAGGGACAGAGAGCTGCTAATCAGTGCTGAGGGCATAGATGGACTATCCTGCACATGCCAAGTTATCCAGTAATGATAATCTCCTGTTGATAAAACACTAAATGTATTGAAACAGCAAAACACAGCCCAGTAAGTGACACATCACTAACAGCACAAAACAGCCTAGTAAGTGACACATCCCTAAGTAGGGTCTCTACTCCTACATTATAGTGATTTCAGATTAAAGTGCACCTGTCACCAGTTTTAGGGGTTCTAGACCCTGCCCACCATCTTTAACATGATGTAATTGGGGACCCTGTAACAACTTTAGGTCCCCAGACGTCCCCCTGCGTACCTCAGAAAATGACTTTTATTCTGTCCTGCGCCATATGCTAATTTATTTTATGGATCATATGGGGGTCTTCGGATTGCAGTCAACGCTGCCCCTCTCCATGAAAACCGCCACCCCTCCTGAGTGTATGCAAGTGGATGACGTTGCTATGCCTACCACACAGTTCCCAAGTCTTGCGCCTGCGCAGTGGTGCGCCTATGTGTTCCCTATTGAAGAGCGAGTGATTCCACCGTGCAGGTGCGAGACTGTGGCCTCGCATCCGCCGCACAGTGTCCAAAGTCTCGTGCCCAGGGGCGTAACTACAAAAGGTGCAGGGGTTGCAATCGAGCCCGGGCCATGGAGCCTAGGGGGCCCCAAAAGTCCCTTTGTCCTATAGAAAAAGATTAATGGTGTTAAATATTTGCAATAATTGGGGGCCCATGAGCTTCAAATTACGCCACTGCTCGTGCCTGCGCAGTGGCGCGCCTATCTATGTCCTATAGAAGAGCCAGTGATTCCACTGCGCAGGCGCGATACGTCGGGCACTATGGGGCTGATGCCAGGCCAAAATCTCACGCCTGCGCAGTGGAGTCACTGGCTCTTCAATAGGGCACAGTGAGTTGCCACAACACAGGTGCGAGACTTGGAATTGTGTGGATGATGTCGCTATGTCATTCACTATTCATACAGTCAGGACAGGGGGCATTTCCATAGAGCGGGGCGGCACCGACCGCCATTTGACCCAAACAAGAAATTAGCATATGGCGCCGGACAGATTAAAACTTGTATGTACGCAGAGGGACGTCTGGGGATACAAAGGGGTTACAGGAACCCCAATTACATCATGTTAAAAGTGGTGGGCAGGGTTTACAACCGCCAAAACTGGTGACAGGTGCACTTTAATTTCCAGTGACCACATCCTACTGGAAGACTATTTCAAATATTATTACCATATGTCGTTCAAGCAATTTTGTTCCAAACTTCATTAGTACGTGGAGACGTCTTGTGTTACGCACTGATTGGAGGAAGAATCAGCGCTCCTTGTAGTTTTTTTCCTTTTCAGTTCCTCCTCATCAGAATTCTTTCATTTGCCATCAGATAAGCATTCAGTATAACAAGTGTAATTAACTTGCATGCAGATTGAGTTACCTTTTGTATCTTTCTGGTAGCTGTATCATTGCTGGAGGAGGCTGAGCATTGATTGGAATTCAGTAGAAAACAGTAGATAGAATGTGACACAGAATAACAATAGATTATTAATGATTACAGCGACCTGTAGCAATTAATCGCTTTGCTGCTGCGTCTTTGTTTCGAACATTGAGAAAAGTAATGAGTAATTATGCAAAAAACAACAACAGGATTTTGGCACAATGATAGTGTTCAGTCTGTCTTACCAATCATCATAAGGGACTACAATCATTTTAATATTCTTACATTATGTACAATACGAAAGGTCCTATTTTTAAAAGGAGCCTGTCACTAAGTTTTTCCCATATAAAAAGTAAGCCCAGTATGCCCCGATATACTGCATTCTAATATACTGTATATAAGTCCCCAGTCCAATCTGTATAACATAAGAAAGACCGTTTATTATACTCACCTATGGGGCGGTCTGGTCCGATGGGTGTCACTGCAGCCACCGCCAGTAAGGCCTTATATAGAACACTTGCTGTATATGAAAATAGCTGCATATATGGCCGTAGTGCCCATATATGGCAATAACACTTACATTTTGTAAAGTGTGAAATGTTCTTGATCTTTGTTCTGCTGCTGTAATACTGTAATTTCCTCCGGGATCAATAAAGTTTATCTTATCTTATCTTATATGGTAATGTAGATATAGTATATGTGTACGTACTAAAAGTAAGGGACATAAAAGCGCAAATAGGGTCTTATCTGTGCTACCATTAAAACCAATAGTAGTGAAAAGAGGCTCACCTTTAGAGGTTGTGAGGAGTCACAACCACTATAAAAGCTTATAACAGCTGCCGCAGTCCCCGGAGATAAAGCGTATAATCACCGATGCAGAAAGGGTTAACAACTGGGCTGCTGGATCTGAATGAACATCAAACTACGGAGGATATGAAATATATATAGGCTGTGGCTTGTTAGGTTTGGTTTGTCCTGAGGAAGGGGTCCTGGAGCCCTGAAATGTGTTAACTAATAAACCACAACCTATATATCCTATTTGATGTCCTCCAAAGTATGTGTGTATGTATCATAGCCCAACCCCTCCAAGTACCCTACCCCTTCATAGCTCGGCTTCTACACATAGCCCCGCCCCATTCATAGCGCCACCCTATCTATAGCCTAGCCCCTTCATAGCTCCATCCCTCTACATAGTCCCGGGGGCAGGGCTATGTGGAGGAGATCGGGATATGTGGAGATGCAGGCTGCGAAGTTGGTGTGGCTTTGTGGAGTGGGCGGGCTATGCCACATACATACACTCAGCTTTATATATTGCACATTCTACATTCTATTGTGACATTAGAGAGGGTGGGGCTATGTGGAGGGGTGGAGCTGTGAAGGGGGCATGGCTACGTGGAGATGGCAGAGCTATGACACAAACACACACACATACACATACATATACACATACTGTACACTCAGCTTTATATATTAGATTCTAGAATACTGTATATAAGTCCCCAGATCGATCTGCATGGCATTAAAAATGAGTTTTTATTATACTCTACCTATGGGGTGGTCTGGTCTGATGGGCATCGCTGATCTTGATCCAGAATCTCCTTTCTTCTTGCTTTGTATGAATGATGCATCCTTCTTCATCCACACAGTGTCATCCATCGAGCTCCTGCGCTCTCGCACTAATCTCTAGACTGCTTAGGGCAGACAAACTACTGTAATGCGTCGGCACGGGGAAAGGTAAAAAAACAACTGTGCTGTAAAGTTTCCAGGGTCTCCATGGAATTGCTGTATCTTCTTGCCCTCATCCAAAATGGAGTCTGGTGCTTCACCTTGCCCTTGAACTTCCTTTCAGTCCTGCTTATAAATAGAGTTCTTGGCGTTATTCCTTGCTTGAGTATTTTGTGCTAGCTGGTCTCTGAGTCCCCTGGTTGCTGCTGGACTTCCTGCTGCTGCTTGTTACCTCTGTGCTCTGCCTCATTACTTCTCAGCTGCCTGCAGTCTATGGTGCATTATCCTAATCCTGGCTATTGGTTTCCTCCCTTCAAACCTCTTGGAGAAGAGCTCTATTGCTTCAGGATTTCATGGGTCTGTAAGGACTTTGATTCTCTGCTTAAATTACCAGTGTTCTTAATCCAGGACTAAATCAGTGCGGTCTGTGTGTGGTCTTGAGCGGGAGTTTTTCAACCTTAAGAAGTACACTGATAACCATTTGCTGGACACTTCATGTAATAGGGCTGGTCACACTCCTACATATTATTTCTTGACATATCACATTTTAGTGCTGTTCGCACTCTGGCATATTATTTCTGGACATTACACGTAATAGTGCTGGTTTCACTCCTGCATATTATTTCTGGACAATTACGTATTCGGGCTGCTCGCATATTATTTCTGAACATTCACATATTAGTGCTGGCCGCACTTGCATTTAACCGATCTGTATGACATAAAAAAGACCTTTTATTAAACTCACCTACGGGGACGTTTGGTCCAGTGGGCGTCTCTGGTCTTGACCCGTCAATTCCTGTATCATTGCTTTGTGTGGATGAAGATCCTACATCATCCACACAGTGTCCTCCATTGCAATCCTGTGCATGCACACGTCTCGCTGTCCTGCCAAGGGCAGAGCAAAGTACTGTGGTACGCATGCGCATGTAACATTTGTGTAGATACTTAGGAATCTGATAGCGTGAAATATGACGAAACTGAGACCAGAGTTTTGGATATATAATTTATATTGCAAATAATTACAAGGTAAATCCTATCTAAAAGGGAACGTATACAGTGTTATAGAAAGCTGTATATAAGGTCTTACTGGTGTTGGTTGCATTTTATATGGGAAAAACCTGGTGACAAGTGCACTTTAAGTGAATTTTTATCCTTAAAGGAGTTGTTCATTTTCAAAGACAGTTAAGGCCAAGACAGGCAATGCCTAAAAATAACAACGTAGGCATTACTTACTTATGAAGCCCCAGCGCTATCTCTGTTTGTCATCTCCACACATGACTGCTGCAGTGAATTACAGGTCTGAGCATCTTGTTTCCTATACCTACTGAGGTCAGGGAATGGCAGCAGTGGTCAAGTGGTCAACATAACCTGTTGGCGGCCCTTGAGGACTGGAGTTAGGGAACACTGCATTAGATATCATCCGAACCTGCCGATATCAACTGTTTTGGCCAACAGCCTAACGTGTTTAGGATTGTTGCGGAAAACAAGGATGAGGCATGTCTGATTTCAGACTACCGATTTATAAGCCACCACCAGAGATATCTGGCATCAGCTCTCTCAATGAGAACACAAGACAGAGTGAGCGATCCTGTCTATTGGAAGAATCGAGTGAGATGGCTGTGAGATGAACTGTTGGCTGAATCATTGTTTGGAATAGTCACCAGGGCTGTGCAGTCGGTAAGCCAAACCTCCGACTCCAACTTTTAAATGTCCCTGAATCCGGCTCGGACTCCACCAAAAGGGACACCGACTCTGACCCCACAACCAAGGCTGTGAAGTCAGGAAGCCAACATCTGACTCCAACTTCTCAATTCCCTGAATCCAACTCTGACTCCACCCAAAATCGACTCCAACTCCGACTCTAACTCCACCTAAATGGACACCAGCTCCGACTCCATGACTCCGACTCCACAACCATGGCTGTGAAGTCAGTTAGCCAAACACCCTACTTCGACTCCTCAATTTCCCTGAATCCAA
This sequence comes from Allobates femoralis, assembly GCA_033576535.1. NCBI lineage: Eukaryota > Metazoa > Chordata > Amphibia > Anura > Aromobatidae > Allobates > Allobates femoralis. Next base: position 214,592,972 of record JARQOC010000011.1, on the reverse strand, counting down.
CACTGACTACATCTCCACCAAAATGGACACCGACTTCAATTCCGACTCCACAACTCAGACTCCATAGCCCTGCTAGCCACTGTGCCCAGATGCTCATGTTTAGGAGGCAGGAATGAGGCTTGAGAGGGTATGATTTTGCAAAAACTTTGTCAAGGTAGGCTTGGATTGCATATATTTTTTATACATCTCAAGAATGCAAATTTACCGGCATTATCTGGAGACCAGTTATTTTTTATAATTTTTGCACCATTTATTCCATGGCAATTTATGTGTGAAAAAGGAGCATACATAGTCAAGTACAATATTTATGAGCAATACAAGGCACAGACAGGTACAGAAGAAGAAAGGACCCTGCCTCAAAGGGTTCACAGTCTACAAGGGATGGGTGAGGATACAGTAGGAGAGGAGAGAGGACCCTGCCCACGAGGGCTCACAGTCTACAAGGGAGGTGTGAGGATACAGTAGGTGAGGAGAGAGGACCCTGCCTGTGAGGGCTCACAGTCTACAAGGGATGGGTTAGGATACAGTAGGTGAGGAGAAAGGACCCTGCCCACAAGGGCTCACAGTCTACAAGGGATGGGTGAGGATACAGTAGATGAGAAGAGATGACCCTGCCCGTGATTGCTCACAGTTTACAAGGGATGGGTGAGGATACCGTAGGTGAGAAGAGAGGACCCTGCCCATGAGGGCTCACAGTATACAAGGGATGGGTGAGGATACAGTAGGGGAGGAGAGGACCCTGCCCATGAGGGTTCACAGTCTACAAGGGATGGGTGAGGATACAGTAGGATAGAGTAGAGCTGGTTGTGCATCGGTATAGTGGACTCAGGCTCGCTGCCGATTGAAGGCTTGTCAGAGGAGATGGGTCTTCAGGTTCCTTTTGAAGGTTTCCAGGGTAGGCGAGAGTCTGATGTGTTAGGTCAAAGAGTTCCATAGTATAGGGGAAGCACAGGAGAAATCTTATATGCGGTTGTTGGAAGGAGAGATAGGAAAAAAGTAGAGAAGGAGATCTTGATACAGGTTACGTGTAGGTACATACTGGGAGACCATGGCAGAGATATATGGAGGGGACAAGTTGTGTTATATAATTTCATTGCATCCGTCAAGCTTATCAGTCCAGAAACTTAGCATTTTTATGGATTTGTGTTGTGCAGATTTGTAATACACTGCCCATACGGTGCAATTTGCTATTGTCCTATACGCTGGCTACACAAGTCAGTGATTTTACACTTGATATGCTTTAATGCACATTGTGTTACAGAAATGTTCTGTCAAGTATAGAACACCATTCACACGGAGGCAGTAATGGCAGCACACACAGTGCTTACCAGTCCATAATGGAAACCCATTGGCAGCGTATGATTGCTTGCTCTTATGCTTTTACAGAAACTCCAGCATCTTTGGACTGACACTGTGATAATCCAATGAAATGTGTTCTTTTTATCAACTAAACTGAGATCTACATTTCATGGTGGCTTCATACTCAGAGCAATTTAGTGTGTAAACCCTGTACTGGAGAAATGTCTTTCTGCTTGGTGGACACATTGTGTAGTTATTAACAATCCCAGTGTTCCTCTACCACATGCCCATTACTAACCTATTGATACTCAATGACTTTCACACTGATCAATATTGAAATAATTCTTGTTAGGTACAAACCAGACGTAATTAATCTGTAATTACTGCTAAGGGAACCCAAACAGGTCAATAATTGTCTAATTTCAGGCTAGGGATAATTTACCGATCACGCTCTACCATGCTCATGCTTCGTATTAGCTAGATGTCTTCCATTATTGTGTTTCTAAAGGGCATTCATCCTAAAAAAAAAAATAAAAAATCATGATCCCTGTGAGTATGGAAGCCTACAGACACCATACAAATCTATATTACAGATGGTGTCTAAATTGGAGGCCCATGGGGTACAACATGGGCACAGAGCAGGATATGGGAGCTCTACTACTGATGTCCGGTAACACAACTCTGTGGTTGAGGCCTGATCATAGGTGAAAATCATAACTAAATTAGAAGATGAGGTATTGTTATGTACATTTATGACATATCCTAATGTCCATTGGACTGCAATGTTCACAACTTATACTCAAGTTAATAGAGAAAGCTGTGAATGAGTCTTTACAGTGCTTTCCAGAGTTATCATTGCACTAACCTTGTATAAGAAGAAGCGGCACTCACCGAGGTAGTATAGATGGTCCTTTATTCCGCAATTCTAGAAACGGACAGGGTGCAGGGAGGAGGCCACGGGGGGCCAACGGTCGACGACGCCGTTTCGCGACAGCTGTCGCTTCTACGGGTCCGGATCCGTAGAAGCGACAGCTGTCGCGAAACGGCGTCATCGTCCGTTGGCCCCCCGTGGCCTCCTCCCTGCACCCTGTCCGTTTCTAGAATTGCGGAATAAAGGACCATCTATACTACCTCGGTGAGTGCCGCTTCTTCTTATACCTGGTTATCTTGATTTGTGCTTTGGCTGCGCACCACCGGTAGTGGATCCGCCTTAACGGGAAGTTCTCCCGGACATGACTTTCAGCACCGCTTAGTGCCCTGAGTATCTGGCTTTAAATTGCACTAACCTTGTCCTTACAATCATCCACCAAAGGCCAGTTATGAAGGACAATAGTATTGACTTGGATGAGAACTAACTTTAGTTAGAGCTTTTTAAAACAATACATCCCAAGTCTGTATTGATCCCATCATATAAGAGGTTAACTGTCTGTCATCGTTGTTGTAGTCACTTAGGTTAACAGGCGATTTTTATTTATCCAATTGACTGTCCAATCAACTTTTGGATACAGCTATATACATATATATACTGTATATACACACTTTACAAGTTTACATTTTACAGTTTCCCGGTACCTAACTAACCAGTTGCATACACTAGTTACACACTTCAACATTCTAACTACTATTTACATTGGCTTTCTAGGTCTTACTTTAGGGGTAAGGGTCGCTTGCCCGCAAACTGTCATCCCCTCTCGAAAGTCCAGCCGACTCTGCATATGGAGTTCCAGGCTGCAGGATCTTGTAAACCCGCAACGCGTACCAGCTTCGTTGTCCCATACATCGGGTGTAGCCAGCCTCTTCTCCGGGATAAAGGTCCCTCCAGGAGATAAGACTCAACGTCTCTTCTGCTGATGAAAATCTCCTGCTAAAAGCTGTACTCCTTAATGAACCCCCAGCCGTCCCAAAGGTGGAAGTCCACAACTACTCCTCAGCGCCGCTCCGCCTGGTTGGGCACCAAAGTCTTTAATCGCGTAGACCTTCTCTTCCAGATTAGCCTCTTCTTGCTGCTGCCAGCTGTCTCGGTGCTGTTGTCGCACTTCGTCAGCGGCTTGTCTTTGCGCCCAGTAGTCACCATTGTGCTTACTCTCGACCCTGCTCTCCGCCTGGGGCCACAATTGGACACCCCACTGTTAGGCTTTCATAGGATGCCCAATGCGCCCTTCCGCCCTTGACCTCCAAGCCAAGCTCACACTGCTCTCCTGCTCAGCTGCTTCACCCTCTGGCTCTGGCTGCGGTGCTGGTTGAGGCGGGTTTGGTGTGGCAGCCGGTGGCTCTTCTGTTGGCTCTAGTGTCGCTGGCCAGCTCTGGCTTGGTGGTTCTACCGTTGCTGCTGCTTCTGGTGGTTTGGGAAGCTCCAGCACTTGCACTCGTGCCACTTTCTGTAGCTGGGAACACTTCCAGGCATTAACGGCCTACAACTGCGCACTGTTCAGCAATTGGCTCAGTTCTTTTATAGCCTCTTTGATGTTGTCAGAAGCGGTAAACTGTACCCAGTCTATAGCCTCCCCAGTTGCACTGGTCACTTTCTCGCCTTCTTGTCCACCAGCCAGAGTGTCTGTCCCGCTGCTCGCCATGATGCCTTTTTACTCCTCGCACCACGTGACTTTCTTTCGATCTGGTTTTGGGGCCTCACCTTTCTGGCCCTTTCTGACTCCTCTAGGTGGGGTCAGCAACACTCTATAGCAGGCCCCCTTGGCTTTCCTTTAGTACTTGGGGCAGGCCTGCTATTTTGCACCTTTACTCAGGTCCTTCCCATGGCGAGGGTCTAGACACGTCCCCAGACCTGAACGTGGTTCTTGTTCTTTTCTCACTGCCATTTTTGCGAGCTAGTTTTTACACAGTCTCTTATGGTACCTTTACACACGGCAACATTTCTAGGGTGTCAACATGTAACTTACTGGCTGCAGTGAAATCATGGAGACAATATTCCATTTGTACACAGCAACAAGATAGAACCTTGTCTCCATGATTTCACTGCAGCCAGTAAGTTACATGTTGACACCCTAGAAATGTTGCCGCGTGTAAAGGTACCATTACAGTTCTTTAAGCCACACGAGACCCGGTGTTACTGAGCCGCTCGCATCCAGTTTGTGACACCAGGTAGACACTCCCACTCCAGGGCCACTGGTACTCGTTACCGGTCCAGTGCTGACGATTCTTTTCTTGGGGAATGTCAAAGTGACTACTCATCTCCCTGACCCTGGTGGTGTCATTTTAATAAACAGGGGTGAGATATCAGGGAAGACAGGAAAAAGGGTTATTCGTGATGACACCTGCGGTATGTGGCCTGGACAGCCGCTGCTGCTTCAGACCCTCTGGGGACAATGACCGGCTGCTTGGATGGCTTCGCTCCCCGCAGGCGGAGTGCAGTCCCCTGGGCAGCTGAAGGGAGGGTTCAGTTTATACCTTGGCAGATGGTTATTAGGTCATCAGCACCCCGGTGTCTCATGCGGCCGGTGGTCGCTGCTAAAGAAAGTCTCACAAACCACTGCTGGAGTTCCGATACTTTTACTCAGCTGTTTCAGCGTGGCCACTGGGTGCTTCCCTTGCCAACCTCTGGTTCAGCGTTGTCTCCAGAACCGGGACAGTGCAGTCGAGCCTCTTTTGATGTTTCTGTCTCTGGTGGTCTCTCTCTCAGCGCTATAAGGTACTTTCTCTACTGAGGCGAGTGCGACACCGCTCTGCCCCCAGGCTCTCAGTGCCTCCGCACACAGAGCTCAGGTACCACAGCCACGGATGCTTGGTTGTACCCCTCCCGGGCACTGCTCCCTAGTTTGGCCACCTTCTCCAAGTTGTGTCGGGTGTTCGGTCACAGCTCCCATTAGGAATTTGGGACCTCCACGCCGTGTTCAGGGCCGGGTCCCTGTGCATCCACCAGCCCCTCTGTACCCTCACTATATTCGGGTGTACGGGGATCTATTTCTCGCTCCGTACCCAAGGGCTCTGTTCTTCCTCCACACCCATTGGTAGTTCCCTCCCGGGTGAACGTGACCGTGCTCCAGCCCGCGGGAGCCAACACCTCCTCCTCCTTACTTCTGCACCTCTCTCCTCACAACTAACTAACTCCCTCTTTCCTGTACTTCCTTTTTCCCTCCTGGCCATGCTTGGGTCCTCCCACTGTCCCGGGGTCCTAAGTGATGTGTATGTTTGTGAAGCTCAACTGCGCCATCCCAGCACCTGGAAAGCAGAGGCACTACTCTCCCTTTAATGGAGGAGTGCAGTACCTCTGGTGACGGCCTACCAGGTGGGGCACCACAAGATAACAAACAAAAGACCAATACATCTGGGCAAATGAAGAACATTATGAACTGAGAAAAGCTATGTTGTCACACTCATATTTCTAATGTCCTTTTTAGTATCTGGCCTCCCTTGGCGCTGTGCCCCTGGTACATGCTCCTCTGTCTCCTGGTGCCGCTCCCCCCTGCACGGCCCTGATCCTGGTGACGCGTCCCTGGATTGGGGCTGGTGTGGTCTGCACTTGGGGGCGGAGTTGAGCACGGTTGCCTGTGAGACTCAGTGCTGGGGTCATGTGGTCGGACGTGGCGCTGCTGACTCCGCTCTATCAGACGCGGAGCTGTGCGACGTCACTTCCGGTCATGTGATGTGGTCGAGACGTCACTTCCGGTTCCGGGTGACGTGATTGCATGCGGCCGATATATAATGGAGACCGCAGTAATGCCTCACTATCCCCCTGATGAAGTGGCTGTGAGGATTTCCCTAGCCACAAAACGGCGTCGGGGTCTGCAGCCCTGACTTGTTCTCCTCCACTTGGGCCCTGAAACACTGTGGTACTTGGTAATTATGGCGGTTGAAAACTGCTCTGTCTTTTTATGGTTTAGGCTCAATGCTTAACAATAGTGAGGTCTGCTGGGTACAGTAGTTTTCCCACACAAAAACTGCACTAAAGTCGCACTTTATGGACTAGAACAGATATCAGCTATTGTATATACTTAGTCCTGTCATGTCACTGACCGATACTGTGTATGTGCACATCTGAAGTATATGACTGTGATTTTGTATTAATGCTGCTAAATCAATGGTTTTTATTGGTGCTAAAAACGGTGCAATACCTTCAATTATTTAAGCATTGTTTTTGCATACATAATGGAGCAAATTTCCCTCTGTAATATGTATTATGGGTCCTGTGCGACCTTGCAATAATTTATAAATGTACCTATGTGGTTTTGGGGCTCATACCCACTGTTTCCATCTTTTTTCCAGATCATAAAATAAACAGCACTTTAATCGAACTAGCTATTGCTCTATTTTCTCTGTTTGTGAAGATAACAAACAAAAGACCAACACATCTGGGCAAATTAAGAACATTATGACCTGAGAAAAGCTATGTTGTCACACTCATATTTCTATGTGGACTGAAAAATAAAGTTTTGGCTCTGGGAAGAAGAGGAAAAAAAAACAAAAAGGAAAAAGGAAATTGGCCGTGGCGGGAAAGAGTTATCAAAGTTTTGGGAAAAATTTGTCAAATTTGGTGAAATCAAATTTCAAAATATTTGCATATCTCAACCTGACAGTCCTATTCTTGTAAAGGAAAGGAAAAGCAAAGTAAAAAAGTAAAGATGAAGGAAAGAAAAAGTAATCGGAACAAAATAAAATGTATATGCCATTCTTGATCTATGAATTTTTTTTTAAAGCTGACAGGCACTAATGGCTGCCAGGGGCTGGCTGGGGCCTCTGGACCCGGGTGGCAGTTTCGCACTGCCAGCCTTAGTTGAGAAGCGGGGGGTGGGGGCGGTGCTATCAGAAATTTTGGAGGACGGGGGATGGGGGTGCTACCGCGGCTCTCTTACCAGCTCTGCGCCATATGCTGCGGTATCGCCACGCCGGCAGCAAAGCGACGCCCGCGGCCGGCCCATTTCTGTAGAGGGGCGGCCCTAGATGTGGACTACACCACCAACCTAGGGGGCACTTGCCCCCCTGCCACCTGGGCCAGTCCACCCCTGATGGCTGCTATCAGAGCATTAATGATGGTATGGTATAGCTAACCATGATGTACTGGATACAAAAACTGTGGTATTTTCTAACCATAGATATTGGCATGAAAGAAGAGCTTAATCCTACTAATTATCTACAATCTTCTACTATGCAGCTGTAGGAAACATTTGCTTTATTTTTCACTCTTAATTACCATGATATGTAGCATGCCGGTGACTGATTATTCATCAACATGCCGGATTATTGCATGCATTTCTCACTTTAGTACATACAGTAAATGGAATTTCCACACTTCATTTCCCATGGAGAAGTGACAGGCGATCTTCAGCATGTGGCTGTGAAAGTTACTTGTGGATTCATACAGGTAAAACCATAGCAGCGACAACTGTATAAATGTGGCACCCTGTGCCAGGTCACCACAGATTCCCTTGGGACATGGATGGAAAGTACACAGCAAGCAGACCCCACTAACAAACAACACCTTTCACCCCAGGCCTGTAGGGGGAGCTCCACTGGTTGCCTTAAGCCAGTTCCCCCTATAAATACGGGTCCTGGAGGGAAAACACCGGAGTGTGCAGTCACTACAGAACTGTGAAGAGCTGAGTGAGCTGAGCTGGTACTGGAGCCGCGCTAGGCCCATACCAGAGACACCTGTGACAGTGGTAGACCTGCAGAGTGGGGGTCACAGGAAAAGGAGAAAGTACAAGAAGGGGCAGAGGAGTCATACCGACTCACCCTAACAGAGTTCCGGTCACTGGGTCCGAGCTACAAGCACACAGTATAGACCTTTTAGAGAAACCAGCACTACAAATAGGGGGCTTAGCTCCCCGGACACCCGAAGCACCACCAAATGAGAGCCCGGAGTCTAGGCCAACACAGGAATCCCATAGAGTGCCCTCAGTGTAGCAAATCCGGGTATGAAGAGTCACACAGAAAGTGCAGTAACGGTTTGGTCGGGTTTCATGCCTGCCAGACTTCAGTAGAGTAACAGACACAAGGAAGCCTACACCCTGCTTGCTGTGGAAAGTCCTGAAGTGTTTACCTCACCTCCGGTCGAGTGTACCCGTCAACAACATCAGTAAAGGTAGCAAAAGACTTTGTGTGTGCGTGTCCCTCCTTTCAACTACACCACACCGACCACGCTACCCTATTCCCCTCAACTCCATTAACTGCCCCGGGGAACCCCGCTCGTCCTGTAGGGAGCGGTTCCATCTATCTGCCGCACATCACCCCGGAGGCTAAAGTAGCGTCGGTGCCATCACCGGACCCCTACAGGTGGCGTCACGACAGACATTTTATTATTTTACTGCTATCATCCCCTTTCATCTGCATCCCCCGGGCCCACGGCCTCAGGCTCCGCCACTGTGATACCCCAGAGACCTACGCCTGAGTGACCGAGTACCCATGGGCCTGGGCTGGACATATAGTATTGTTCTACACCTACACCAATTTGCTGTTGTATATTGATGTGTACCTGCCTACAATATTCGAGCTTTGTGCTGCCTACTTATCTGATGACATCATCATGACATCACTAAGGTGTTGCCGATCCACCATTGACCTTCGGTGGCCAGTGCTTAGTCTTTGTAGTCATAAAGTACCATCCATGTGCACGTACTGTATCTATACGGCTCATCGCTGCTCAGATATCATAAATGCCACAATACAGAGTTTAACTGGACCATCGAGGATCATCAGTGTACAGGATGGAGCCAACAGGATTAAACAGTGTAAGTATAGGTCACTTCATTCTTTGATACCAATTATTTCCAAAACAATTATCTTAAATTGATACTTGAAAATTCCTTTAATAATAACAATGTTTAGTAGTAGTTTTGCTAACATGTTCCTGTATAGTGTATATTTATATGTTGTGTATAGTGTATAATGTATGTGTGTATAGTTTTGTGTGTTGTATAGTATATATGTGTTATAAAGTTATATGTGCATGTATAGTGTATATAATGTATGTATAGTATATATGTTGCATAGTGTATATTTGTGTGTATAATGTATATGGTGTAGTGTATATTTGTTTAGAATATGTATGTGTGTAGTGTATATGTGTGTATAATGTATGTGTTGTAGTTTTGTAGTGTTCACTGAGTGTGATAGGGGACACTCACTTGCAGCCAGTTTGAGTCATACAGCACAATTTTTTGCCATTTAAAATGAACCTGTCACCCCTTTTGTGCTTTTTTAAAGTAAAAGTGCCACCTTCAGCAGCGCCTATGCTGCATTCTGTGAAGGAGACTATAATCCCTCTACACCCCCCCCTCCCGTACACCAAATAATGACTTTATAAACTTTTGCGCTGTGCATGTAAATTCATATGTACAGGTACGATGGGTCTTCTCACCCGTCTGGACCTCACCACCTCTTAGGTCTTCCTCACCCTCTTCTTTCTTCTGGGCACCTCCTTTCTCTCATTCTGGTCTTCGGCGCCTGCGCAGATTCCTGTATGTTTGCGCAGGCGCCAAAGACGAGAATGGGAGAAGAGGAGGCGCCCAGAAGAAAGAAGAGGGTGAGGAAGACCTAAGAGGTGGTGAGGTCCAGACGAGTGAGAAGACCCATCTTACCTGTAAGTATAAATGGCCGCTCCAAGCATAAAAGAGAGTCACAGTCTGTGCCTTCCAGGACCTTGTCCAAGCACAGCAAGCGAGAGCCTTCACAGGTCCTGCCTTGGTCCCGAGATCTCCTACCTTCTGAGCAGCCGCCAGCTCCTAAGGATACCAGAGCCATCCCATGCTTTGCACACAGGGTTTCCCCACCATGTGCTTCTGAAAACATGGAATATGTGACCAAACAGGAAGTCAGACTATATCCTATTTGTTCCACATGAGACACACCTATGGACGATTTCAGGCTAGCCAGACACGCCCATGTCTTTTTGCTAAACTGCAAACCCACCACTTGCAATACATTAACCCTTATAGCATCACAAATCATTTAGTGAACTTTCTGGGTGTAACATTGCAGAGTACACCTGGACTCTGCAATATATATTGGCTATTTGCAATACAGCCAGCTGCTGCATTAGAGTGTGTTTATAGGTTTTATGCATGTATAGTATATATGTGAGTGTATAAAGTATATGCGTTTATAGTGCATATGTGTGTATAGTCTATATGTGTGTGCCTATATGCGGTGCCCCGTTGGTCAGGCGTCACACCGGGGTATTACACCCATAAAAGTGGTGTAATTTACCCCAACTGTAAGTGGATGCAGGGTTGGTAGGAGGGACCAAATTCCAGCACTCCCACACTCAATCCGGGGAAGGGCTCCCTCAGGGGGAGGGTTAGGAGAGTCGGGAGGTCAGAACAGGCAAGCTGCAGACTAGACCTGAGGAAGATAAAAGGAGGTCCTGAGGGGACCTTGAGAGAGGGTGCCTGATACATGAGTCTGGGCCCGAGAGAGAAAGGGGGAACCTCAGTGCGGAGCGACCATACTCCAGGGAGCTTCCCCTAGTCCACCACGGAAAGCCGGATCCGAGGAAACGGCCGGAGTCCACCTCCGAAGTCGTCAACCGGTTGCTGTGGCCTGTTTATCAGCCACAGCACCCTGCCACTCACGGAGCGGTCCACCCGGTTCCACAAGAGGTTGGGGTCCAAGCAGCAGAGAGGGAGAGGAACTCCATTACTACCTCAGCGGGACTGGGAAGAGACTTACCTGGGCAGGGCTAAAAAGGACACGGGTTCCTTAACTAAGGCATACCACGGGTACCTCCAAACCGCCTTGCATCCATTTACAGCCACCCAAAAGGTCACCTGTGGATTCCTTCTTTACTGCACTGTGAACTGTGTATTCTTTGGATGCTCGTTTCCAGTAAAATACCCGGAGAGAGTGAAACTGCCTTCATGTATTTGTCCTTCCAATACTGAACTTTTATTTCAGTTAACACTACCCTGGAGGCCCAGCTTCACCTGTAGGAAGCTATATCACCCCTGCCGCAATACCATCGCCCTCCGGAGAACTGTGGCGGCGCTGGTGATCTCTCACCATATACTACAGGTGGCGTCACAAATTATCCTAATAGAAACTGTATTTTTAAGAAGTCACCGACCCCACGGCCATGGACTCGGGTGCAGCCACCCGTGATAGCGTCCCCCCTGACATCGTGCCCGAGCTCTGAGTACCCCGGCCTGGGCGGGTCATATACAAGATCAGTGTGCTATTTTATAAAAATTGCATTAATCCCTTTCTAATTCCTTCTGATATTGGCTTATATATAAGTAGAACATATCATCTGCTGTCAGTGATCAGTCTGGAGGCCATAACTAGATTGTGGGCAGAACCTGGTAAATTTGGTTAGACCAACTACATTACATGTTATGACGGGCTAGAAATGCATTGGTGATGGTATAGTCTTATCTTTTTAGAACAAGCTGTTCTGTGTGCTTGAGGATTAGCATTATTTTCGTCCATTGTTTTAATTGTAATTGACATTTTCCCATCTGCAGGCTCTATCTTTAATTTAATTTAGGGTTGAATTTCAGCAAATGGAGTTAGGGGATTTAGCCAGGATTAATCATGTCTTCAATGCTAAGAGATACAGGCAGATTCTTATCCATCATTAAAGGGGTTGTACCACGGACAAAGACATTTCAATCAATAGATCTTTGAAAAAAATCAGTCCCACAATTGAATGTGTTTAAATAAAATGTTCCTGTGCTGAGATAATCTTATATATGTGATCCTGCTATGTACTGTGTAATGGATGTGTCTGACTGTACAGGGACATGGTCTGATCATACCACATCTCCTGTGCTGAGATAATCTTATATATGTGTCCCTGCTATGTACTGTGTAATGCATGTGTCTGACTGTACAGGGACATGGTCTGATCATACTACATCTCCTGGGCTGAGATAATCTTATATACCGTGTTTCCCCGAATATAAGACAGTGTCTTATATTAATTTTACCCCCAAAAGTCCCACCCTGTCTTATATTCAGGGTATGACTTATATAAAAAAAAAAAAATGACAAAAATGAAAAGTCCCAGCCCCATACAGTATGCCACTGCAGCCCCCAGCACAGTACCGTTAAAACCGCAATTCCGCCACACAGCCGACTTGCGGCACACTTGCGGCATACTTGCGGCAGGTCCCCATACAATGTACGGTACTGTATGGGACACTTGCGGCAAGGTGCGGCAAAGGTGCGGTAACCGCACCTTGCGCAAGTGTCCCATACAGTACCGTACATTGTATGGGGACCTGCCGCAAGTGTGCCGCAAGTCGGCTGTGTGGCGGAATTGCGGTTTTAATGGGCAAGTAGGCAAGGAAACATCCTTACTTTTTAGGGTAATGGCGGCCTCGGGCTATGGATTCCTCCGCGGTGCAGGGCGTTGTCCAGATGCTTCTTCATGCAGGAGCTTCTGGCCAATCAGCACTCGAGCCACTGAGCCATTCAGCACTCGAGATGCTGGGGAGCCGCTGGCCAATCAGAAGCTCCTGCCAGCAGCGGTGACGTCAGGCCGGGGCGACAGGCGCACAAGATTAACCCTATGCCCTTGGGGTTACCTGCGGCACCTGAGGGCAGAGGGGAGCCCACGGGGGACAGCGGACCTGCGGCTGCATCTGAGGGCAGAGGGGAGCCCACGGAGGACAGCGGGGCCAGTGGGACAGCGGGGACACAGGTAAAACATGCAATGGGCAAAAATGGCACTTTAGCGGTACCTTGTCTTATATTCCCCGAAAATAAGTCACCCTGTCTTATAATCGGGGTATGACTTATATTGGAAAATTCTGTGCCAGCCCTGACTTATATTCGGGGGTGACTTATTTTCGGGGAAACAAGGTATGTGTCCCTGCTATGTACTGTGTAATGGATGTGTCTGACCGTACAGGGACATGATCTGATCATACCACATCTCCTGGGAAAGAGAGGAAGGAAAAGAGTATACAGACATTACAGCACAGGATGATAGAGGATTCTTTTTCTGTGTTGAATTTATTTTTCTGTGTGTTATGTGTGATGGTTTATATTTTTTTAATCATGATGATGTTACCTAAGTTCCCTATTTTATATACGGTACATTCACTATTGCTGTTCATCTACTTATTTTATGCTATTTGGCCATTTTTGCTTTCATTCTAAGGTTCCATAATTGTTCACTAAAGTATCACAGTGTATGGCTTTGTGCGCACTACACACACTAGTATCTGACACTTACAATATATAGAAGGGCATTGTGCTTATGAATTCCCTTCAGCAATATCAATATTATATAATATGTCATATATTGGTGATGAGCAGATCTTTTGTTTATGTCCTTCTGGTGTGAAGCACCTATGCTTTTAATGTTTCACCTTCTACATGTATTTTTTGTATTCATTAAACTTTGCAGTTTTAGGATTTCTAATGTACACTTTGTTTGCCTTTGTCTATAGATTTGTGCATTGACCCAGGCATTTTGATATAATATTACATTAAGAGATCAAGTCACATATTTAAACTCTTGCCACTTCCAACTCCAAAAATATTTCCATTCATTCCTTAACGAACAATGTGCTAAAACACTCATACATGCCCTCATCATCGCCAGACTCGACTACTGCAACCTCCTGCTCTCTGGCCTCCCCTCTAGCACTCTTGCACCCCACCAATCTATCTTAAACTCTGCTGCCCAACTAATCCACCTGTCCCCTGCTGTCCCCCAGCCTCTCTTCTTTGCCAATCCCTTCACTGACATCCCACTGCTCCAGTTCAAAACCGTAAATATGACATACAAAGCCATCCGCTACCTGTTCCTTTCATATATCTTTGACATGGTCTCCTGGTACCTACCTACATGCAGCTGCAATCCTTATATGATCTCCTTCTCTACTCCCCTGTTATCTCTTCTTCTCACAATCGCATTCAAGATTTCTCCAGTGCTTCCCCCATACTCTGGAACTCTCTGTCCCAACACATCAGAATCTTGTCTACCTTGGAAACCTTCAAAAGGAACCCGAACACCCACCTCTTCCAACAAGCTTACAACCTGCAGTAAGCCTCCGTCCACTAACCCGCCACACAACCATCTCTACCCTCTCCTACTGTACCCTCACCCATCCCTTGTAGACTGTGAGCCCTCGTGGGCAGGGTCCTCTCTCCTCATCTACTGTATCCTCATTCATTCCTAGTAGACTGTTAGCCCTCATGAGCAGGGTCCACTCCTCACCTACTGTACCCTCACCCATCCTTTGTAGACTGTGAGCCCTCACAAGCAGTGTCCTCTCTCCTCTCCTACTGTATCCTCACCCATCTCTTGTAGGCTGTGAGCCCTCGTGTCAGGGTCCTCTCTCCTCTCCTACTGTATCCTCACCCATCTCTTGTAGGCTGTGAGCCCTCGTGGCAGGGTCCTCTCTCCTCTCCTACTGTATCCTCACCCATCTCTTGTAGCTGTGAGCCCTCGTGGGCAGGTCCTCTCTCCTCACCTACTGTATTCTCATCCATCCCTTGTAGACTGTGAGCCCTCGTGGGCATGGTCCTCTCTCCTCACCTACTGTATCCTCACCCATCACTTGTAGACTGTGAGCCCTAGTGGGCATGAGCCTCTCTTCTCACCTACTGTATTCTCAACCATTCCTTGTAGACTGTGAGCCCTCGTGGGCAGGGTCCTCTCCCCTTCTGTACCTTTGTGTGCCTTGTATTGTTTCTAATTATTGAACTTGTGTATATATGCCCCTTTTCACATGTCCAGAACGATGGAATATATGGCTCTATAATAATAAATAATAATTATAATAACTGTTAACAGTGACTTCCGCCCAGTCAGAGGTTCGGTGATGACGTAGAGTGACTGATTCGGTGCCGGAGACAGTAGAAGACCAACACCGGTAAGTGTTCTACAACATTAGGGAACATACATTATTGATACCTATTTAAAGGTGAAATTAAAAAGAAACCTGGGGATGTTAATTTAAACAAAATATGGATTAAGTTCTTATTTTTAAAGGTGCCATCTTCTTGCCAGTGTATTTTATATCTAGTTAATTTCACTTTTGTGTATTTTCTTATTATCCTCGTGCTTCGTATATTTCTTTCTATTTGTATGACAGTTATTATGTCATTGTGATAAAGTGGAATTAGTTTAACTAGAATTACAAGATATGTTCATGGCTCCCCCTGGGCTTGTCACCAGGCTGTCCATCAGACACTGTCTACTGCCAGGCGGGCCCCCGGGGTCTCTTTATAAAAACATCAAGTATAAATGGTGTACTGTGCACTGTCGCATTTGACCTGTTCCCAACATCCTGGAAATAAGAGAATCTGTGTTTCATGGTATCAATAATTTAGTGCTGGATTTCATGGATCATCATATATTTATTGGGAGTGAAAAGTAAAGGCAAATAGTGGATTAAGGGTTGTCGCTTATTGCATAATGTTTCTAAATAAATGGGTCTCAATGTACAAAGTATACAAATTTATGATTGGGTTCAAAGGCTTATTCCACAGGATATGTAAAAAATATCTACTTCCGGGACAGTGTCGGACAGCGACAAAAGGGCCCCTGTGCAAGAATAGTCAGTGGCGGAACTACCGCGGTCGTGTGGCTGAGACCGGGCCGGCCCCCTCGGGGGGGCCCCGAGTTCCCCGGGGGCACTGCGAACCGTGCCTCCAGCCGTCCGCCGCGACGCGATAGCACGGAGGAGGACTGGAGGGCGGACTGGAAGTGACAGAAAAGTCACTTCCTGCTGCCGCGCAACAGTGCCCGCACCTCGACTCCTCTACAAGCCGGCAGAACAGGCACCCCTAGCACTCCCCCGCTTCTCATCCGGCCAGCTCCACTAGCACCCACACTTCCCCCCCGCTCCTCACCTAAGGGGCCCCGGAGTGCATCTTGCACCGGGGCCCGCGACTCTAGAGTTACGCCACTGAGAATAGTATATGGGCCCTTTGTAGTAGAATAGTTCAGTCTATGACAGTCTATGTGTGTTGATTTAGAGGTGTGAATGGGCCTCCTTACCTCTTGGGCCTCGTGGGCCTGTAGAAGCGCAATCAGCATGAAACAGCTGTTGTCCCGCCCCTCCTAGGCATGCCCTCTCCCCTGAACACTTTGCTACCCGGTGCATGGTTTTAATGTAAGCTTCAATAAAAGTTCATTTTACTTTGACCTGGACGAGTGCCGCTATCTTCCATGGTTGGCTGCACCAATGATATGTCCGCCCTTGCGCCAGAACCTACACCTATCTTGATAACAGAGTCCCATTTCACGCTTCGGGGAATAGAGGTTTCCATGACAGAGCATCTCTCTCCTTTCACTTCTATAGGAGTTCAGAAACTAGCCAATTAAAGGGGTGGTACGGTCTAAAATGATAATTCTGTGGTCAATCCATGTGACTGCAGACTTATCAATCCTCCCTGTGTCCGCACTGTGCACTGCGAGGGTTCGCGGTTTCTAAAACTGGAATGGACCAGAGTTATGTGGTATACATGTTACTGGCAACAACACGACTAGTGGGTGCAGCCTCGTTCAATACAAGTGTATGGAGCAAGGCCATGCCTACAAGACGGCTGCACCCACTGGTCGGACACGCCCGTTCCATACACTTGTATTGAGTGAGGCTGTGCACACTGGTCGGACACACCTGCTCCATACATTAGTATTGAGTGTGGCTGCACCCACAAGTCTTGTTTTGTTAGGAACCTGCATACTGCATAATTGCGGTAAGTTCCTGGCTTGTAAACTGCAAATTCTTGTACCACACAGTGAGTGCGCTGGGAGGATTGATAAGCTTGCAGTCACACAGAGTGTTGTATATAGTACATTCAAACCCAAATTTATAGTATCAACGTTGCTCTGGAGCACATACAGCTGCTTGGAATCTAATAATGGGAACCTTACCCTGATTCTTCAGTTTCTTGATGTTAAAAAAGATATATTGGAGCCCAATTGTGTCACTTCATGGGTGACATATAAACATTTCAAATCCGTATGCAACATGATTCTTATTGCAGAGATGTTGGTACTCTGTGGGCCCGATGCGCCCACTAGGAATATATTCATAATTTGGCATGTGTTGGATTGAACACACACAGAGGAATAGTATCATGTGTATTGTTAGGCTCACCTGGTGAGGTCTATCCTCCAACCTCAAGGTCTGGATAAGCACATGGTTCATGGGTGTCATTGCGGAAGGCAGGTGAGGCACGCAGGATACAGATAGCAAATGTACTGGAGGCTGCAAGCAGACAGCAGACGTCCTCAAACATCAGACAGGCAGTGCAGGTACTGGAAGCCGCAGTCTGACAGGCTCATCCTGGAGACCGCAGACAGGTAACAGAAGTACTGGAAGCAGCAGGCAGACAGGGCTTATGAACACTATAGTCTCAATATGAAAACACAGGTGTGTGTCTTGATGAGCAGATATTCATATGGGATCACACCAGGCCATCTGCAAAGCCCGACATAGAGCATAACAGAGTTTAGTGGACTGAGATGACGAAATTAAAGCCTGGATTCGAAATCAGGTGCGTATCGTATATTTTGTGCAACGAAGTTTATAACCAAGATTACTGTCTAAGTTTCATCTTTAATTGGAGAAACAGATGGATTATATCATGTAATTACTGCTCTTACTGCAAAAAACTGTCATGAGGTGGTATAACGCACAAGGGAATAAGGTAGCGAGATAACAGAGAAGGGCAAAGGTTATAAGGGAACTGGACTGACCTTTAGACTGGGATCCTTGGCTTACCCTGTTCCCAGAATTACCTCTGAAGGTAAGGATGTCTGGGCCACCAACCTTGCCCTTGTTTCTGATCAGCCCTAGGCTAAATCCCCCTCACCCTCCACCCACGGTCCGGGAGGAACAGCAGCTCCCACAAAATGAGGAAAACTCCAGACAACAAAACTACAGTAAGGCTTCAGTATGAGCTGAAATAACATCCCCACAGCTCAGGGTCTTTGCAGAGAATAAACTCTATCAGCAACACCAACTGCTGATTATGGGGAAGATTTAAAGGCTGAGGGAGTGGACACCCATGTCACTAGACACATCCAGCAGCAGCAGCTCACCTGTATCTGCAGAGCCAGAGATTTAACCCTTAATAGACTAAAGGAATTATCTCTATTTTAACCACTGCAGAGCAGTTCACAGAGACTGCCCAGCAGACTACACATGGCAAAAACCCTTTCCAGATCTGGATTAGGCTATTTCTTTAGGCATCAAAAAAGTAAGACATCTTATTTTTTTGTATTACTTGTGTCTTATCTAGAGAAACACATTAAAGCTTAAGTCACAAACATTTATAAAGCAGAAAAAGATAGTAATTACTCTATCAGATGATATGTTCTTGAGCTGCTGGCGGAGACACGCACCGGACAGCTTGTAATGATGATTTCTCTTTCAGGAGATGTCTTTTGTTGGACCTTAGCTCAGAGCTTGGCACGGTCATAATAACTATTGGAATGATCTGGCTTTGGGAAGCCTCCACGTCACATTGTAATGGCGTTCAGTATGAGCCTAGTTCCTTTTTGCTTCAGGAACCCAGATGGCTTTTACATGTAAGGAACGAATAACAATATTGAATTCTGTTTCCCCGAGGAGACCCGCGTGTCATTTTACAGATAGGTAACCGGGAGGTGGCTTTCCAGCTGGCTGATGGCCACTCTCAGAAGACTGGAAGATGTGCAGTAGGGAGCTGGCGGTAACGTATGTGGACAATATGGGGAACCAACTTTTCATTTTTAAATCCTCTAAATGTGTTCAGAGTTTTTTTGTGTAAAAGACAGATGGGTGCAGAACTTTGCAATTATCCAACTCGGCAAAAGTAAGAAATGATGGATATTCATCCACATTTCATAAAGGCAACGACAAGGCTGTGAATCATCCTGACTTTCTGGAAGAAATGTCAATTAGGCTAGGGTCACACATCCGGTTATTTTTTAAAAACCTGAACCGGTTTTGAGCTTTTTAAAAGGTCAAAACCGGATCAGGAAACGCTCCTCATAGGAGCCTATGATTAAAACCGGATTGCTTCACAAGTAATCCGATTTCCGTCTCCGGCTCTGCAGCCTGCGTGAAAAATCATGCAGGCTGCAGTTTTCGGAGCGGTTCTGTTATCTGCAATGCGGGAACCGGATTGCTCAGGATGTGTAATCCTGAGCAATGTGGTTCCCGCTAGAGTTGAGCCACCACCCTAGTGTTCTAGTTCGATTCGATTCGTCGAATGGACGGTGTGTTCGTCGAATGTTCGTCGAACACCCTCGAACACACTAAAACACTATGGTGGTGGTCAATTTCAGTTCCGCAATGTATATACATACATTGCGGAACTGAAATGAAGTGAAATCAAGGGTTAAAAATAATAAAAATCGATACTCACCTCTCTAATCCATCCAGCGATGCTTCCAGCACTGCCTACCTGTCGGAGATGTGATCCCGGCAGCGTTTCCCGGTGAAATGACGAGTTCTCGCGATAACTCGTCATGTGACCGGAAACCGCTGCCGAGATTATGATGTCACCGCAGGTCCTACAGATCCTCACTACTATTCACTACTAGTGAGGGCCTGTAGGACCTGCGGTGACGTCATAATCTCGGCAGCGGTTTCCGGTCACATGGTGAGTTATCGCGAGAACTCGTCATTTCACCGGGAAATGCTGCCGGGATCACATCTCCGACAGGTAGGCAGTGCTGGAAGCGTCGCTGGATGGATTAGAGAGGTGAGTATCGATTTTTATTATTTTTAACCCTTGATTTTACTTCATTTCAGTTCCACAAAGTATGTATATACCTTGCAGAACTGAAATCGAACATGAACTCGAACTGCCGAATTTAGAGCAAAGTGTTCTAATTTGACGAACGACTCGAACAGCTCGAATTTGAGATTGGCGAACAATTCGAGTCGAGCACCGCTCATCTCTAGTTCCCGCATATACTTTCCCGCATAAACTCAGGACTACAGAACAGGAGAAGGACTTGGGTATTCTGCTTACAAGTAAGCTGGGCAGCAGTACTCAATGTCAAGTAGCAGCTTCAAAAGCAAATAAGATTATAGGGTGTATAAAAAGAGATGAAATCCTGGGATCCCAACATGTTGTACTCTCTATTAATCATTTATAAGGTCACATCTAGAATATGGGATTAAGTTTTGGGCTCCACATATTAAACATGATATTCAAACATTAGAGTCAGTTCAAATGCGTGCAACTAGATTATTACAAGGGATGGAGACCTTCCATATGATGACATTGGAAACGTTGGGCTTATTTAGCTTAGAAAGAAGACGTCTCAGAGAAGATAAATACATGTGTGGTCAACACTAAGGACGACACATGACTTATTCCTCCAAAGACCATGGTGGCCCTCACTGCGGGTGGAAGAAAGGAGGTTCCAGCAGCTACATAGGAAAGGATTCTTTACAGTTAGAGCAGTCAGACTGTGGAAAGCCGACCACAAGAGGTGGTAATGGCCGATACTAGAGCAGCTTTTAAAAAAGGGCAAATTGTAAATGGTAGGAGAGAGAATTTTTAGTATTAACTGCAAATTTGCATTCTATTTTTTAATTATAGATGCATTTGAACAATAAAATTAGCTGGTAAAAGCGGACGCAACTAGAAGTCTTATGTTTGCATTTTACATACCGTATATACTCGTGTATAAGCCGACCCGTGTATAAGCCGACCCCCCTACTTTTGCCCTCCAAAACTGGGAAAACTTATTGACTTGCGTATAAGCCGAGGGTGGACTCCAGCACAGGTATACAACCCCCAGCAGAGTGGTATACAGGACCCAGTAGTATCGTATACAGCAGGCCCCCAGTGGTATACAGCAGGCCCCCAGGGGTATATACAGCAGGCCCCCGGGGGTATATACAGCAGGCCCCCGGGGGTATATACAGCAGGCCCCCGGGGGTATATACAGCAGGCCTCCGGGGGTTTATACAGCAGGCCCCCGGGGGTACATAGAGCAGGCCCCAGTGGCACTCGCCCCTCCCATCATGTTTAGTGGCCCCCACACTTTGCAGAGCCCCCCCAGTGTATACAGCAGCCCCCCAGTGCACTAGCCCCCCCATCATGTATAGAGCACCCCACACTTTGCAGAGCCCCCCCCAGTGTATACAGCAGCCCCCCAGTGCACTAGCCCCCCCATCATGTATAGAGCACCCCACACTTTGCAGAGCCCCCCCAGTGTATACAGCAGCCCCCCAGTGGCACTAGCCCCCCCCATCATGTATAGAGCCCCCCCACACTTTGCAGAGCCCCCCCCACCGCTGTATTATCTTACCATCCAGGGTCTTCACCGGAGGTCCTGCTGTCATCCTCGTGCTCTGTGTCCCGGTCTCTTGTGACCCGGCGCGCTCAGTGAAATGACGTCATCGCGCCGGGTCACGTGAGACCGGGACACAGCGCGCAATGATGACAGCAGGACCTCCGGTGAAGACCCTGGATGGTAAGATAATACAGCTGTGGAGGGGGGGCTCTGCAAAGTGTGGGGGGGCTCTATACATGATGGGGGGCTAGTGCCACTGGGGGGCTGCTGTATACACTGGGGGGGCTTTATGCACGGCTCCCCCTGCCGCTGTGATGGGCGGGGGAGCCGTGCATATCTAATGAGCGGCCCCACGTGATGGGCCGCTCATTCAGCAGCCTCCCCCCGCCTCCCCAGCACCCGGACCCCATAGCATTACCGTATTGACCCGTGTATAAGCCGAGGGGGTGACTTTTCAGCCCAATTTTTGGGCTGAAAAACTCGGCTTATACACGAGTATATACGGTAAGTTTTTACAATAGGTATCATATAAAACGGAGCCGTCTTTTCTGAGTCTGTTAACTGTTTTTACTAGTATTTTTGTCCTTGAAGAGACTGAAATCCTGATTTATACTTATAGAGAACACTCCTGCCAGTGATAACATGGCGAGGTAAATATAGCATAGGCGGCTTTCCTGCTCTGCTCTGCGGAAGGGGTGGGACAGCCGGTCTCATGCTGATTGACAGCCGACCTGATTGGGAGAGTTGGCTGTAAATCAGCATGACGTTGGCTCTGACGCTCATCAGCCGAGGGGAGAAGCCACCCCTATGTTGACGTGACGTCACTGTAAGCAGTAACGGGTCTTTGCCCGCTCTGTGTTGGCGGCGAACGGAGCCAAGCACAACAGGCAGGTAGGTGGCAGCTACCTGTTAGTGCTTAGGCACATTTTGTTTTTTTTAATAAATCCTGGATATACTCTACAATCCTAAATTTCCTAGGGGGTCCAACCTAGTGAAATCATTATTTATAAAGGGTTTGTCCAAGTTTGTGATGTTGACCAAGTTTGTGATGTTGACCAGCTCAGCTGCCATTCATTTCAGTAAAAGCCGAACTGTAGTTCTTTTTTCCTTTAAATTCTTTTATTTTTAAATTACAGGATACAATTTTATATAATAATAAGCCACAAATGGCACAAAATAATAACTGTTGAAATAAGTCAGTACATCATAATGGTACAACAACCATCCTAACTGATGACAATGAAACCGGCAAGGATAATCGTGAATAAGTCATGGCATCAAATGAAGGTTACATATGTATGAATAGATTTATGTCAGAAATAAGCCATTCAAGTTATATGAATAGAAAAAAAATAAAAAAAATTGTCCCACCGTGTATTGTACTTTAAACAATTAGAGCTGCACACTTGGAAAATATACGGGTGCACACAAAAGTTTGGGCACCCCTGGTGAAAATGACTGTTATTGTGAACAGTAAAGCAAGCTGAAGATGAAATGATATCTAAAATTCATAAAGGTAAAGATGACACATTTCCATTGAAATATAGGCAGAAAATTATATTTTCATCTTTAAAAAACCTAAAATGGAAAATGGGCCGATGCAAAAGATTGGGCACCCTTGGAGATTTGTGTGATAAGTTTGACTAAGGTTTCAGACCTTAATTAGCCCTAGGGTTATGCCTTCTTCACTATCATGGTTAGGAAAGGAAAGATGATGCAAAAACCCAGCTTGCTCTAACTTTGTGCCAAAAAATTGCAGCCATGGGTTCTTGTAAGCTGCTGCCTAGCACTCTAAAAATGAAAATGGTGAAGGCTACAAAGCAGGAGAAGGCTACTAGAACATCATAGCAAAGCATTTTTTTAAGTTGTGCTTTTCTCAGTTCCAAATGTAATTAAGATTCTTCAGTTAACAGGATCAGTAGAGGTCAAGATAAGGTCTGGAAGGGAGAGCTGCATGTAGGATTGCTAGAGAGGCAAATCAAAGCCCCTGCTTGACTGCAAAAGAACTTTAGGAAGATTTAGCAGAATCTGTAGTTGTGGTACATTGCTCTACTGTTCAGAGACACCTGCACAGATATCAATCAAAAATAAAAAAAAATAGGGCTTTACAGGGGCCCTGACAGTAAAAAAAACAAAAGTAATAAAGTATAAAGTATGTATTATAATATAAAACCCCTATGTACAAATGAATCAGTGCTAGTGGTGCTTTAAATGTAAGTCACCTGCCCCAATGGCGGCTCTGGTGTGCTCTAAGCAGCTGGGATGGCTCATCATAATCACCCCCTTTCGTGTTCCTTTCATGGGCCTTTTTGGTCTGTCCGCATGCTAGCTATGGTCCAGTGGCCACGGGCTTTCAGTGGGCGACCTGCCAAGTCCCCTAGTCCTAATATGGAGGCCTTCCTTTCGCTGTGCCGGAGCTTGGTTCGCGCGATATAAAGACCCAGCACCCCGCCGGGATTTGTGGTTGGAGTATAGAACTTCCTGGCCACTTCAGCAGAGCCGGAACTCTGGTTCCGGCCCAGTCCGTCAGTGTCCCCGCTGATTCGAGCACACCTAGGACTTCTTCCTTCTCTCACTACGGTCTACAGCCCGGGACCTGGACAAGCCTCAGGGTTACACAGGCTGCCGAGTCCGTGTTCTCCTAGTCCTGTATGATGGTGTTCTCGCCTCTCCTCCTGACTGAACTTGACTCTCTGGTGTCTCTAGGCTGACTGGCTTACTGAACATGGTGTTGTTCCCTTTTGCTGCCTCCCCTAACCTGGTTCTGTCCTAACTTCCCACCCCCCACTTGTTTCCTCCCGCCTTCCCATTGCTGGGCATAAAGTCCCTAGTCTTGGGATCGGAGTATGTTTGGTGTGTGTTTTGGGGTGACTAACTTACCAATCTCGGCTGCTGCTCCAACTAGTGGTGACCGGTCCACAGGGGCACCACATATAAAAACACCAGCGGGAGGGGGGATAATACCAGAGACCGAGGGCTTAATTTTAAAGCATTACTCCAGGGCTGAAAAAAACAGCTGCAGTGGTGCTTTCAGTGGGCTTAGGAAGTTACTTTCCATTTTGTCAAATAGAGAAGAGCATTGAACAAAAAAAGACGTAAGATCCTGTTGCTCGCATACCTGCATTGAATCGGGTATTTGTGTGCAAATAAAGGAGACCATAATCAGATAGCAGGTTCTGAAGAAAGCAAGGGCTAAATGCCAGAAGGATTTCTTATCCCAGGATAGTGGGTCTAAGGCTGCCTTCAGATTTGCAGATGCCTCCGCAGCATTTTGCGGAGGCATCTGCAAGCATCTGCATGCAGACAGCATCCCCTATGTTTATAAAGGAGCGCACGGCGGTCTGCAGATGCTTGCAGACCGCCGTGCGCACCCATTCACTGCTAAAAGTGATCTGTGCGCAGGCGGATGCCTGCGCACAAATCACACACTCTCTCCCGCGCCAGGGACGCAACATGTCGCGTCCCTGGTGCGGACGAGAGTGTGTGATCTGTACGCAGGCATCCGCCTGCGCACAGATCACATATAGGAGTGAAAGGGTGCGCACGGCGGTCTGCAAGCATCTGCAGACCGCCGTGCGCTCCTTTATAAACATAGGGGATGCTGTCTGCATGCAGATGCTTGCAGATGCCTCCGCAAAACGGTGCGGAGGCATCTGCAAATCTGAAGGCAGCCTAAGAAAACAGAATATGGATTTGGCTGGGGTCACAGTACCATTTTTCACATGCATTTTTGGAGACCTGCATTTTCAAAAACGCATGTAAAAAACGCACCCATAGGCCCCCATGTTAAAAAACGCATGCCCTAATAGCCAAAAAGCATGTGTGACTGTCCCATGCGTTTTTGGAGCATATCCAAAAACGCATGCGTTTCTGTAGAAAACGCATGCGTTTTTGTATAAAACGCATGCGTTTTTATAACATGGGTTCCTATGGAAAACGCATGCAAAAACGCATGTACAGTTAGTACCTTTTAGTGCCATTCAAAAACGCATGCGTTTCCCATAGGAGCCCATGTTAACAAAAACGCATGCGTTTCCGGAAACGCATGCGTTTTTGTTAACATGGGCTCCTATGGGAAACGCATGCGTTTTTGAATGGCACTAAAAGGTACTAACTGTACATGCGTTTTTGCATGCGTTTTCCATAGGAACCCATGTTATAAAAACGCATGCGTTTTCTACAAAAACGCATGCGTTTTTCAAAACGCTCAAAAAAATACTACAAGCACTATTTTTATGTGCAGATTCAAAAACGCAGCCAAAAACGCAGGGAGCCATCAGAGACCTTAAAAAACTCATGCTGACATGAAAAAAGCATGTAAAAAAGCATGCGTTTTTAAAAGGCACTAAAAAAACTGTGACCACAGCCTTAGATAAGAATTTGAAGTATTGCAAAACCTGAGGGTCATAGAGGAGAAGCTGGCCAGGCTGGAATGTGGATTCTCCTACGGAGGCTTGCAGATATATTGACACACCAGGGAGCATGTATTCTGCCTCAAATCAAAGTAAAAAAGCTGTGAGAATAGTGCTGAGGAGTATTACTGACGTATATAAGGCTGGGGTCACAGTAGCATTTTTCACATGCGTTTTTGGAGACCTGCGTTTTCAAAAACGCATGTAAAAAACGCACCCATAGGCCCCCATGTTAAAAAACGCATGCCCTAATAGCCAAAAAGCATGTGTGACTGTCCCATGCGTTTTTGGAGCATATCCAAAAACGCATGCGTTTCTGTAGAAAACGCATGCGTTTTTATAACATGGGTTCCTATGGGAAACGCATGCAAAAACGCATGTACAGTTAGTACCCTTTAGTGCCATTCAAAAACGCATGCGTTTTCCATAGGAGCCCATGTTAACAAAAACGCATGCGTTTCCGGAAACGCATGCGTTTTTGTTAACATGGGCTCCTATGGGAAACGCATGCGTTTTTGAATGGCACTAAAAGGTACTAACTGTACATGCGTTTTTGCATGCGTTTCCCATAGGAACCCATGTTATAAAAACGCATGCGTTTTCTACAAAAACGTATGCGTTTTTCAAAACGCTCAAAAAAATACTACAAGCACTATTTTTAGGTGCAGATTCAAAAACGCACCCAAAAACGCAGGGAGCCATCACACACCTTACAAAACTCATGCTGACATGAAAAAAAGCATGAGTTTTGTTAAATCACTTAAAAAAACGCATGGCAACTGTGACCCCAGCCTGACTGTCCCATACGTTTTTGGAGCATATCCAAAAACACATGCGTTTTTTAATAAGGGGCCTTATGGAAAACGCATGCAAAAACGCATGTACAATTAGTGCCATTCAAAAACGCATGCGTTTTCCATAGGAGCCCATGTTAAAAAAACGCATGCGTTTCCAAAAACGCATGCGTTTTTTTAACATGGGCTCCTATGGGAAACGCATGCGTTTTTGAATGGCACTAAAAGGTACTAATTGTACATGCGTTTTTGCATGCGTTTCCCATAGGAACCCATGTTTCAAAACGCTCAAAAAAATACTACAAGCACTATTTTTAGGTGCAGATTCAAAAACGCAGCCAAAAACGCAGGGAGCCATCACACACCTTAAAAAACTCATGCTGACATGAAAAAACGCATGAGTTTTGTTAAATCACTAAAAAAAAACGCATGGCAACTGTGACCACAGCCTAAGCCAGTGAAGTCCTCACAAATCCTCTGGAAGTTGAGAATAGTTGTGAAGGGCCAAAGCGACACACCTCAACCTGTGCAGTCCTCACAGTGGAATAAGGGGATTCCCACAATCGATTGCTAGACTAATGGAACACGCAATGGAAGACGTGTAACTGTGAAGTGTTAAGGTATCTGATGAATTTACTTCTCACTAGTTTGTTAAGAAAATGTTTATTTATGGATTCAGGTCTACCTGACTTACCTCTACCTTACCTGGTCCTGGCCTACAATGTCAAGCGGCAGCATGCAGTCTGCATTGATATATCGATAAGGCAAAAACACACATACCCATCCAGGATCCCCCTATGACTGTAGTGCGGCAAGGCACGGATTTTGCCATCAGCCACCGCTGCCCCTCCCATTACAGGTGAATTACCTTTAGATCAAGGTTCAGAATTCAGATGACTCTTGAAAGGTGGTCCAATAATTCCAGGTCTTTTGGGATCTGCTTGGATACACCTCAGTGTGGCTGTGAGATCCTCCATTCTCATGACCTCTTGGATCTTATTGAACCATAAGTAAATAGTCAGAGCCGCAGTCTGCTTACATTAAAGAGCAATGCTGGATTTCGTGGAATTGATTAGATGGCATATCACTTGTAAGAGAACACTGGAAAATCACATAGATGTAATAAAAATGGAGAGGGGAACGTAGGAAGAACAAGATCCGTGAATTTAGACACAATATGCCAAACACCCGACCTAAAGCTAAACAGCATAGGGCATTCAAGAGCTGTGCAATATGAAGCCAATATCCAGTCCACATTTCCAACACAAATGAGAGACCATGGCTATAAGGGCATGTAATTTATTCTCCACTAGGGTACCCTACTGGTGATTGAAGCTTTATTTATAGAAGTAAAGATTCAATTGTTTACAATCCAAGTATAGAAAACAAATAGGCGGCACTCACCGTGTGTTCGTAGGTGTTTTCTTTATTGAAGAGGTGCGGGGAGGGGGTGCATGAAGGTGCAGACGACAGGTCCTGTCGAAACAGGACCTGTCGTCTGCACCTTCATGCACTCCCTCCCCGCACCTCTTCAATAAAGAAAACACCTACGAACACACGGTGAGTGCCGCCTATTTGTTTTCTATACTTGGATTGTAAATGCTTGACTGGCTGATGCAGGCGTAGCACCACCAGGTGACTGGGGATAAGACAGCGGTCTGTCTTTATGGAGGAATAAGAAAGACCAATAGCCCTGAAGGTGCCCGGTGCCCCTACCTTTCTATACACGTAAAGATTCAATTGGATAATTAGGAAATTAGGTAACATCCAGGTGAAATCAAGGTGTCATACAACTTCAATAGGGCATGACAAACTATCCCAGAACCAGTACACATGACTTCAAATGTGGTCTTAAGAGGGGAAATCTGCTGCAACACTAAACATTAAAATGAGTGTGAACTAGCATAATGGCTATCTAATGAATAGCAGGGCAATGTGTACAGCTAAGACAATGTGTATATGACAAAAGACATAGCAAAAACTGCTTCAGATTATAAAGAAAATTGAGAAACTTAGCCTAAGCACTGGCCACTGCGAAAGAGCCCGGTAACCGCGCCAAGGTGTTCTCACCTTACCGGGTCCTAACCTTGTGTCACTACTTGCTGTATACAATTGTTTGTGTGGGTTATATGCCTCTGGATGCAATTAAATCTGCTGGAATGGTATGTCCATGGACCTGGGCAATTGCAAGATGGAGGACTAAGCATGGCTACAGGGCGGGGGAAGGGTGCACAGTCAAAAAAAGTTACACTAAACATTAAAGAATGACAGGCAACACCTATGTGTAAAGGTGCTAGCAAGAAAACATAATTAAGAGAAGAACTATGTTTAACACTAAGCACTAAAATTAATGTGAACTAGCATAATGGCTATCCAATGAATAGCAGGGCAATGTGTACAGCTAAGACAATGTGTATATGGCTAAAGACATAGCAAAAACTGCTTCAGATTATAAAGAAAATTAAGAAACTTAGCTTAAGCACTGGCTAATGTGAAATTCACAATCATTTTAGTGTTTAGTATTGCGGCAGATTTATCCTCTTAATTATAATGTTTTGTTGCTAGCACCTTTACACATAGGTGCTGCCGGTCATTCTTTAATGTTCAAATGGGGTCTTAGCTTAAGTAAAGTCTGAAAAACAAGTAAAAATGATAGAAAAGGGACTAAGTTGACTTATTTCCCGCTAAGTAGAGGGAGGGCGTCTGACATTTCAGTACGTTGAGAGCTAACTACCAACTAAGGGTTAGGCTTGAAATTCATCTAAGCTGTGATTATTGGCAATACCACTACAAAGAGCATGACGTTGATCTTTTTGGGGTCAGTTCGCTGTTTTCATCCATCTGATGTCAGAGCTGAAAACTGCTGATTGTAGCGCTTAAAATCCTACTACTTCCACCAAGCTGAAACTGATGTCCTAAGGATAAGTCATCAATAACATAAGCGTGGACAACCCCTTTAATTTCCCTGGTGGTCTTGGGCAGTGAAATCATTAATTGTAATTATCTGGTTGTTTAAGGCAATGAAGGAGAAAATTATACATTCAGGTTGGTCTTGAGAATAATGGGGCCAGCTCTGAGTGTATGAAAAGTTCAAAAACTTTATTTCTTGATCAGCGTATCTATACTTGAAAAGGATCTGAAGCAATATTCAGCCTTTAATAAATACGTTTAGGACAATTCCCTCTAACACAAATCCAATGCAATTCATATCTAAAATCCTGTGATGATTATTATTATTTATAATAGAGCACCTCCCACGATTCCATGGTGCTTTACATGTGAAAAGGGAACAGAGACATGTTCAATAATCATGACAATACAAGGGCACAGATAGAACAGAGAGGAGAGAGGACCCTCCCACGAGGGCTCACAGTCGACAAGGGATGGGTGAGAACAGTAGGTGAGGAGAGAGGACCTTGCTCATGAGGGCTCACAGTCTACAAGGGATGGGTGAGAATACAGTAGGTGAGGAGAGAGGACCTGCTCCATGAGGGCTCACAGTCTACGAGGGATGGTGAGATACAGTAGGAGAGGAGAGAGAACCCTGCCCATGAGGGCTCACAGTCTACAAGGAATGTGTGAGGATAGATAGGTGAGGAGAGTGACCCTGTCCAGAGGGCTCACAGTCTACAAGGGATGGTGGAGATACAGTAGGTGGAAGAGATGGACCCTGCTCATGAGGGCTCACAGTCTACAAGGATGGATGAGGATACGATAGGTGAGAAGACAGGACCCTGCTCACGAGGGCTCACAGTCTACAAGGGATGGTTGAGGATACATAGGTGAGGAGGGAGGACCCTGCTCAGAGGGCTCACAGTCTACAAGGGATGATGAGGATACAGTAGGTGAGGAGAAAGGACCCGCCACGCTAGGACTCACAGTTTAAATTGGATGGGTGAAATACAATAGGTAGAGAGAGGACACTGCCCATGAGGGCTCACAGTCTACAAGGGATGGGTGAGGATACAGCGGGGAAGTAGATAGGACACCTTCCCATGAGGGCTCACAGTCTACTAGGTATAGATGAGGATACGGTAGGTGAGGAGAGAGGACCCTACTCAATGGAGCTCACAGTCTACAAGGGATGATTGAGGTTACAGAGGTGAGGAGGGAAGACCCTGCCATGAGGGCTCACAGTCTATAATGGGATGGTGAGGATACACTAGGTGAGAGAGAGGACCCTGTCCCGAGGGCTCACAGTTTCAAGGATGGGTGAGGATACAGTAGGTGAGAAGAGAGGACCCTGGCCACAGGGGGCTCCAGTCTATAATGGATGGGTGAGGATACAGTAGTGAGGAGAGAGGACCAAGCTCACGAGGGCTCACAGTCTACAAGAGATTGGTGAGAGTACACTAGGTGAGGAGAGAGGACTTTGCCTGCGAGAGCTCACAGTCTACAAAGGATGGGTGAGGACACAGGTGAGAGGAGAGAACCCTGCCTGCGAGGGTTCAACAGTCTACAAGGAAATGGGTGAGGGATACACTAGGAGAGGTTAGAGCTAGTCTCAGTGGGCCCATTTAACACATACTGGTTGCATATATATCTACTATATAATTGCCTAATTGTGTCTGTCTGTAACCCCAGCCGCGGCAACCAATGAGCGAAGCGTATGCAAAACAGCTGCAATGCATTCAAAACTCACGCCAAGTTGAACCTGGCGACGGCGATGCATTGACGTCGCTATTTCCTTGATAGACGTGTCCGGCCGCGGCTATCGTCGGGAGATCAGCCGTGTTCCGAGAGGTGTACTGTTTTCCCTCCCTGTAGACTGATTCACATTTTAGGAGGACACAGTTCTCTAATGTGGTTCAGAATAGTGAACAAGGTGGTCAGGGCATTAATAGTTCTGTAGTGATAATCATCTGCTGATAAAACTATGATTTTACAGGAAGCAGCATAGGTGAAACCACTGTCTATAATTTTTGCCGCTGAAATTGGGGTTTTTGTCTCTCTTCTCTCAAATTAGGTGGCAAAAACCTGTGACTGATTCCCTTTAGTAACTTTTTACCTATGCTATGGAGAATAATAATGGTGGACCAACCTCTTTGCTACAGAAGATAGGTGCCACTATGCAGCTAAAAACACTTCTTACTATGAAGTAGTGATGTCAACCTATTTTTTAGATTTGGGGGGCCTGTCCACCAGACCCCATAGACAATTTGTTACGTTTACCTGCTGATAAATAAATTATTGGTGGGTCCCATGCATAACAAGGGATGCAATTCATCCAAGAAGAGTATCTGATTGCAGACTCTTCACATAGGCAGTACTTAGTACCTAAGGCCCCAAACCTGTGGTTCACAGGCCAATAATTTGTGGTTCACGACTGTCAATTATTGGATTACCACAAGTCTAGCAAACAGCTATGAAGAGCAAGTCTCCAGATGGTGACTTTTGTGAGTAGGCCAACATAGGAGAGCAGAATGAGGTTAAGGAACCCCTGGTTTTTGGTATACGGCTTGGTATGATTTCTGTGATAAGTCTTGCGTCATGGGTGGCTATAACGGACAAAGGGGTATAGTAGCAGGATGGCAATGAAGGCCTAATGCCAATCAGGGGAAATAGTCTGACCCTTAGGGCCCTGTCACACGGGCCCAAGACTGGTGGAGATGTCGGGGCGAATGGTCGGGGCGCGCACGGCTCTTCCCCCCCTGCCAGTGATCGCCAGTCCCCCGTTTATGACGGGCGACTCCTCCAGAACACTGCACCGGCGACCTGTCTGGTGCTCGCCGCCGGTGTCTGACAAACCCCGGCGGATGCAGGACAATGAGCCTATGCTACCCATCGCCTGACAGGTCGACCTGCGCCCGGTTAATGGGGCGATGTGTACACATCGCCAACCTATGATGGTCGCCATGGTTTCACAAGCACTGCAATGTGGCGACAGTATGGTGGCGATGAACCCAGCGATAGGCCCGCGCCCCACGTCGACCTCATGAATGGGCGGCGATATCGCCCCGTGTAACGGGGCCCTTAGACTGGTTATCTAGCTGACGCTGTTCCCAGAAGTACCTCTAAAGGTGAGGATGTCTGGGCCACCATCCTTGCCCTGCTCCTGATTAACCCTGGGCTATAACCCCCTTCACCTCCACCCGTGAACCAGGATAAACACAGCAACTCCATCCGGGGATTGGGATATGAACAGCAACTCCAAGGAAAAGACAGGTTCTGAAAACTCCAGAAGAAACTGCACACAGCATCACAGGGCAAAGAGTGAATGACCTCTTCCAGCAACATCAGCTGACTATTTAAAGGCTGGGGGAGTAGTGAAAGCACATTAGCCTATTCTCTCAGCAACAACATCTATTACTTGACCATTGACCTAAGGTGTTGTCTAATGTGGAGAGCCCCTTTTAGATTCGCTGATGTGACCTTTATTGCAGTTTTTGGTACTTGACTCAAAGCCAATGATGAAAATAGAGTCTAATCTTCTTGATGGTTTTCAAGAAAACATATTTTCCTACACTGTACTAAATGCAATAGAGCAACCAACAAGGTGAATGAAGTTGAATCTCTTGAGTTAGAACTCTTACCTGACCTGTATCCTTAGTGTTCTCTTCTGATGCTTCATGTACTATTTACTCTGATTTATATACAATAGACTGAAGGCCCCGGCCGGCGCTCATGTCCTCCTCTGAACTGTACACTATGCGGGGCCTCATTGTATTAATTTATGTTCATGTTTTCTGGACATGATCCGCAGCTGTTTGATCATTTCACTCTTATTTTTCTGACCTCAGCTCACCTTTCTTCACGAATTACCTTATAATCTTTACAATTAAACTATAATATTGCCATGTCCGGCTTTAGATGATCACTCTTGACCCCTTATATTAGTAATAACTTTATAGTAAAGGGTAAAACTTTATTCAGAAGTAAAAAGTTCACATTACACATGTGTAAGTACAAATGAACAAATATCTGTAGTTTTCAAGACTATCTGGTCTTTGTTGGATATAGGTGAATTGCAAAATCTGCTCGAAGGTCTGCATTATTAAAGGGGTTGTCTGGGCTCTTGCTATAATTCATAGGTGTATCTAGGCTGCAAAATGTTGACAGTTTGTAATATACATGCTATCAACATTTTGCAGGATTACCTAGATATCACCTACTTGGGTAGCCAGGGAACGCCCATGGGGCGTGTTTATATTGGAGCCTGCATGGCAATGTTAAACTTGTCGTTTCCTCCCAGTCTCCTACAAACACGACCCCTCCACCACTCTACAGTATGGCCAGCCACCCCCAGGGTTCCTACAGGCCCTCCCCAACGGATTTGGCACAGTGTGCCAGTGCAGTGGAGACCGCTATGTACAATGGGGGTGGGTGGTGACATTAGGGGCTGGGGAGGGCCTGTAGGAGCCCTGGGGTGGCCGGCTATACTGAAGATTCGGGGAGGGGGCATATTTGTAGGAGACTGGGAGAAAATTACCAGTTTCCCATTTCCATGCAGGCTCCAATACAAACAAGCCCCCTGAACATTCTCTGGCTACCGCAAATAGGTGATGTCTAGGTAAGCCTGCAAAATGTTGATAGCATGTATATTACAAACTGTCAACATTTTGCAGCCTAGATACACCTATGAATCATAGCAAGAGCCCGGA
Organism: Allobates femoralis; assembly: GCA_033576535.1. Classification (NCBI taxonomy): domain Eukaryota; kingdom Metazoa; phylum Chordata; class Amphibia; order Anura; family Aromobatidae; genus Allobates; species Allobates femoralis. The sequence continues at coordinate 214,558,708 of JARQOC010000011.1, read as the reverse complement.
CAACCTCTTTAATAATGAATAATGGTGGTATCCTATCGTTTGGTTGAGGAACCATTAGGTCCCCTTAGATACAGGACCAGCGTTAGTGGGATGGGGAGGAACTGAGGAATTGATCAGGGGCCCACTCTTTTAGGTGACCCCAATCAGAGGCGGAACAATGGTGGTCACAGATCGGCTTCTTGCCAGCAACAAATAGAGACTCCTTGGTTCCCTGCACTGCAATATATGGCGCCAGCCAGTCAAAAGCCGGCAGCTGATGTCAACAGATGGGGCAAGTGGCAATAACATGATGCATTGCTCGAGCAATCACACTGATGACAGCTGCCAGTCTCTGTGCCTGCTACAGACAAGGACGCCACTGAGGGAGCAAAGGAAGGTGAGTAGAATGTTTTTTAAGCATTAGAGAACAGTGACATATATACCAGGAAGGAACAACCTAGGATGGAAGACATATATACCAAGAAGGGGGCCAGGATGGGGGAAAGATACTGTATACCAAGAATAGCTCCAGGGTGGGGGACATATATATTAGGATGGGGCCATATCTACCTTGAAGGAAACCAGCATGGGAGTCATGTATACCAAGAAGGGCTCCAGGATGGGGCATAGAAACCAGGAAAGAAACCTGGATAGGGAATATATATACCAGGAAATGGCCCAGGATGGGGGACATATATTTCAGGAAGGGGTCCAGGATTGGGGACATATATACCTGGAAGGGCCTAGGAAGGACTTTAGTACAAGGTAAGAGACATTAATACATAATAGAAGGGAGACAAGAAGTATGCCCTAATAATATTTTAGAATTTAGAACAATACAAAGGCCCATATAGCCGAGTGTCATGCAGGGGGTGGGTACAAAATTTTCCAACGGGGCCCATCGGACTCTAGTTACGCCACTGCAGTGTTTCTATTCTGAGGTTAACACTGCTAAAGGATCTTTGATGTCACCCTCGGTCCTTTAACGGTGGGAGTCTAGAAGAACTGAAAAGGAGACAGACTAGTGTGTATATGCACTGTGTGTATTAACGTGTCCGTGTGTATGTGCACTTTCTGTATCTATGTGCACTGTGTGTATGTATGTGCAGTGTGGTTATATGTGTATACTGTATGTGCAGTGGGTGTTTTATGTGATGAGTGTATATATACATTTGTATGTGCTGTGTGTGTATATACATGTGCATGTACGTGCTGTGTGTAAATTTATACATGGGTATGTATATTGTGAGGTATGACGAGCATGAAAGCCCATGGCCGGTATACATCACATGGGCCTGTTACAATCTAAGTGGGATTGCTTTATTGGATAAGAACAGTGCACACAGGGTTAACTGCATCTAGGTCTGTATGTGTGAATGTTTGATTGCTCACAGCATCCCAGGTGTGGGTGTGTCAGGTGGGAATAAAACCTACTTAGTGCTGTGAGGTCAGACAGAGAGTGTGAGTCAGAGGAAGTCTGTCCCTTTGGGATGTTGAGGGAAGTCTGTTCCTCTGAAAGGAGAGATGTCTGTTCCTCTGAGATGTATAAGCCTGTGGCAGAATGGAGAGGTTTGTGGAGCTCCTGAACATTTGGGAATCCTGGCAGAACCTGGAGGGTGCTCGCACTGGGCATGTTGGTGCAGCTGCGGTCCTGGAGGTCTGCCTGGTATGGAGCTTGAGGTGGTTGGCGACCTGTTGGTACATGGTGAGGAGACCTTGATTGCCCTGTAGCTCAGGACGCTTGGACCTAGTCTGGGCATATAACAGGTTGGGGTCCATGTCGTGTACTAGGCTGGAGTCTGAGGGACTGAATGTGTATGTGCCATGTGGGGACACTTTCCATGAAGGGAGACTGCAGGACTGTGTGAACAGAGGTGTACGGCTGTGTCCCAGATCCCTGTGGATCTGTAAATGTTCATATGTGGGCTTTGTGTATAATGATCCCTGTAAATATGTTTGGCTCTGAGTATAATGATCCATGTAGATATGTTGGGTTTTGTGTATAATTATGATCGTCGTAACTATGTAAATAATGCCGGGCGGCTATAACCGACTGTAAGGTCATAAGGGTTCCGTTCATGGGGTGTAACTACTATAGGTGCAGGGGTTGCAATTGCACCGACCCCAAAAGTCCCTTTGGCCTATAGAAAAAGACTAGATTTGCAATAATTGGGGGCTCCATTGAGCTTTCGCATCGGGGCCCATGAGCTTCAAGTTACGCCACTGGTTCTGTTGATATATGGAAATACTGTTATGTATGTTGATCAGATGTAATACTGTTAGGTATATGGTTCTGATGTAAGTAATATTATGTATGTTGTACAGAGTGTAGATAAGGCTAGGCGGCCATAACCTCCATAGGAACTGTGATTAGTGTTCCTGTTAATGTAAATACGTGTGGAACTGTGATTAATGTTCCTGTGGATATGTAAATTATGCATTATATATGTGAGCTGTGCTTAATATGCGGTTTATGAAGTAAAAATAAACTGCTGTGTTATCTTACAGACGCGGCTGATTGTGTCAATTCCGCGGCCAAGCGAGCCCTCTGTGTGCCCTGGCCGTATGCTTCCTCACAATATGAATTTCGGGGCCCCTTACTGCCAAAATTTTGGGCCCCCCTGAGACTCCGGCCAGTGTCCAACTGACTCCGCCTCCACCCATGCTCCGCCTCCACACAAACATATATTATATTTATAGTGAAAAATTTTAACAGCACCAAATATTACCTCAATTTATGTGCAAAGCTTTCCCAACCAGTGGACTTTATTGCCCAATGTGTGGCCACGCCATTATTGCCCAATGGCGTGGCCACACATTGGTCAATAAAGTCCACTTTTTTCTATATTTTTCTGCTGTTTTTCCTTTTTTTACACTCTCTCTCTGTTATATATTACACACACACACACTTGAGACTGCTGTGGGCTGAATACACAATGAATGGAAATGAAACACCGATGCGAATCTTCCTTCCAATCCTTTATTGTTCCAAATTAAATATTAAAAAACATTCAGCATACTAGCGGAGTGCTAGACGCGTTTCAGAAAGACTGTTTCCTTAATCATTATGATTGGAAGGAAGATTCGCATCTGTGTTTCATTTCCATTTATTATGTACCGGCCAGTTGCCCAGCCATACCTGGTGCGGGAGTCCAGGAGGTAATAGGCGGTGGAGCGGCTCTCCTAAACCCCACTTTCTTGAAGCTGAATACAAAATAGCTGTATAAACAATAGAGAATACATAGTAGAGATGGCTGCTAGCTGTATACACAATAGAGATGGCTGCGGGCCGTATAGACAATGTAGACAGCTGCTGGTTATACACACAGTAAGAATACACAATATAGACTGCTGCTGGCTGTATACACAATAGAGATGGCTGCGGGCCAAATGCACAATGGAGACGGCTGCTCGCTGTACACAACACAATAGACACTGCTGCTGGCCTAGCCAAATGCAAAATGGAGATGGGTGTGGGACAAATTCACAATGGAGATGGCTGCGGGACAAAAGCACAATAGTGATAGCTGGAGCACAAATGCACAATGGAGATGGCTGCGTCACCTATGCACATTGGAGACTGCTGCGAGACGTATGCACATTATAGGCTGCTACAGGATGTATACTGTACACATTGGAGACTGTGCAGGACATATACAATGTATATAATAGGCTAGCCCCTTCTGTAATGAGTCAGCACTGTCCACAGTGGCTCAGCCCTGTCTATAATAGGCTAGCCCCTTCTGTAATGTGCCAGGCCAGGAGAAATGAGAAGCAGCTGGGTCACAAGTGTCTGACAATGTAACTTGCATGTATGATGCGTTGGTCTGATGTTACAGCAGCTGCTGGGATTTGTATTCCTGCAGTACATGCATTAAGCATGTACTGCAGGACTACAAATCCCAGTAGCCCCTGTAACATCAGACCAATGCATCATGCATGTACTGCAGGACTACAAATCCCAGCAGCCCCTGTAACATCAAACCAATGTATGTACTGCAGGGCTACAAATTCCAGCTGGGATTTGTAGTCCAGCAGTACATGCATGATGCATTGGTCTGATGTTACAGTGAATGCAGCTGGCCACAAAGAACATGGCGGCGCCCACCGCTCGCTGCCACAGCTACTCCCTGCTGCACTGGCAAGGCCCAGCAGTGATTGCTAAAAGAGGGGGAGCCGATGCAATATGTGGGGAGGCGGGGCCCCAGAGGAGCCTGCTCTCTGCTCCAAATGGCCACACCCACTGGAGTCATGGCCGGGCCCCCCTGCCTGGCCATTATCCCTGCAGTGAGGCCGGGGCCCCTTACTCAGTAAGAGCTGTAACCCCCTAATGGCGGCCCTGTGTATGTGTATGTACATTTCTACCATAAGCACACAGAATGTATAAGATTCCTAATGTATTAAGTGTTGTGCAAATTTTAATGAATTACTCCAGCCACCTCGTTCATTAAGACTGGCCTGCACAATGGTACTCTTAATGAATCAGGACCATTGTTCTCCTTGGCACATTATCCAGCTGATAACATGATATATATGGGGACAGAATGATCTTTCAGTGATCATCCAAATCCCACTATTCTTCTTCAGCTTGTATAAAGGGGCCTGCACACAGATACCAGAGGATGTTAATATAGTCAATAGCACTCGTTTAAAGGTCTTTAACAAACTCCCTTAAATGCAACCTAAATCTTTGAGTGTGCTTTTGCAATATGCTCCCAGTTTGGGTCCCACTTTTAACTTTTGCCCAGGGCCCCACTTTGTCTAAAATTGGCCCTCCTTAGATGCCAGCTTTCAGTCCCCTCCAACTAACCTGCATAAACCCGAAATTACCATCTCTATGTGTGGTTTTACCATATCTACCAAGCAGCAAACGCGCTGTATTCCAGTTATAATTGAGGCTAGGGTCACACTTGGAAGGCTCATTGTGATTATCGCATCCAGATTCGGATGCGGTAATCACATGAGCCTTCCGACACATTTTGTGTTCAAAATGTGTCTTTAAACATGGATCTGGTAACCGGATTGCTCAGAATGTGATTGATTGTTCATCCCTGCTGCCGCAGGGATATGTTACTAATACATGTTGGCACCATGTCTCCAGGGAGATTAGGTGTATTACTGTGTTGCCGGCTATTGTCGGCTTTTACTATTTTATGAATTGAAGCCAGCGGCTCCTCGCTGTGGTGGAGATACAGTACGTAATGTGCGTACTGTATCTGCTGCTATCGAGGGTTATGAAAGGTTTAACATTAGTTCTATGGGCAGCGCTCCGCCATAGAACTAATGTTAAGGCTTTCAGGACCCTGGATAGCGGCAGATACAGTATGCACATTACGTACTGTATCTCCTCCACAGCGAGGAGCCGCTGGCTTCAATTCATAAAATAGTAAAAGCCGACAATAGCCGACAATACAGTAATACACCTAATTAACCCTTCATATGCTGCCCTATTCGTGAGCTATCTGTTTTGCATAGTAAATTCAATAAAAATCATTTGAAAACATATGCTGCCCTATATGGTCACCATGTCTCTAGCGAGGGTGGGCACTCCCTGGAGACATTGTGCCCACATCTATTATTAACATCTACCCTTTGTTCATCCCTGCGGTAGCAGAGATGAACAAAGGATCCGTCTACCGTAGGTATTCACATGTGCCTTGCGGTAGCCGGATGGGCTCCCATAGGAGCCCATTATAGCAAGCCTGCTGCGGTTTGCAAACCACTCCGAAAACTGCAGCCTGCATGATTTTTATCTCAGGCTGCAAATCTGGAAGTGGTAACCGGATTGCATGTAGTGCAATCTGGTTCTATAATGGGTTTCTATGGGCTGCAGATCCTGATCCAGTTTTGAGCATTTTTAGAGCTCAAAACCGGATCAGGATCTGCATTTGCTACCGCGGGTGTGACCCTAGCCTGAATTAGATCTTTCCTTTAGAATCCAGAAGAAAGTATGAGACCTGGCGATGGAGAGCCCAGTGCACTTCAGAGGTCTTTTTTGCATAGAATCTCCATTTTATTGAAAAATATAAAAAATGTGTAAAACACAGTTACAAGCAGTCAGATGTACATACACACAGTGCACATAGATACAGAGGGTGCACATACATACACACGGGCACGTTAATACACTCAGTGCACGTACACACTAGCCTGTCTCCTTTTCAGTTCTTCTAGACTCCACCCATTAAAGGACCTATGGTGACATGAAAGGTCCTTTAGCAGTCTTAACCTCAGAATAGAAACACTGCAGTGGCGTAACTAGAGTGCGATGGGCCCCGGTGCAAAATTGTAACTGTGGTTTCAATGCAATCATTAGACCTCAGTTGTTGCTTGGGGAATAAGGAACATGGACAACTTATGACTTGTAGCTATTTAAATATTTTTTCGTGTCTTTTCAAGTAAGATCATGACTAAGGCTTCGCTATAGGGCGAAACGCGTCGCTCTAGATGTTCATTAGTTGATCTGAATGCTTGTAACTGTGTTTTACACATTTTTAATATTTTTCAATAAAATGGAAATTTTATGCAAAAAAGACCTCTGAAGTGCACTGGGCTCTCCATAGCCAGGTCTCATATTTGCTTCTGGATTCTACTGTGGCAGTTGCCGAGCCGCAACCCAGGCTGAAGTAAGGACCCCCGGAGTGAGACGTGAACGGTGAGCTGACTTTACTTTTTATTTTCCGTGTTATAAGATCTTTCCTTTACTCCCCATATCTGATCACTCACTTGCTCATGTCACCTACACCTCAAAAACATTTTTAGAATTCGACCTCTACTTATCTTTAATTGTCCAAAAACTCTTACGTTGCTCTGATTCATTCTTGTCTGGACTACTGCAACTCTATACTAATCAGTCTATCTTTTACTAAACTTTTCCCTCTCCCATCTATCAGGAATGCAGCAGCTAGGATCATATTTCTGTCCTAATGTTACCTCTGGGGGACTTGGGATCATGAGGTCTCAGCATTTAATCGATCACAGGTCCTCCGTGGACCAAACTTGACTGTTATCTCAGGCCTATACTTTTTCTATGCTGACGGGGTTAAGGAGTCTTTCTCCCTTCTGGCTGAGATTTCTCTTAGCCTTATTCCTAGCTATAGCTTCATATGATCACTCCCTTCTGCTATATTAATCCGTGTCTGGCTTCACTCCATGCCGGATATAGATTCTCTATACTGACCACATTGCAGAAGCTTGTCTGTGAATACCTGAGGTATTCATTCCAATTGCAGCAGCAGAATTTCCTGCTGGAGATGATTTGGAGTTCTTTTATGTTTGTTTCCTTGCCTGTAATGTTAGTGTGTTCCCCTGCACTCCTGCCCCTTCACTCCCTTGGGGGAAGGGGAAGGGGACATATAGGTGAGTCGTATCTAGGAGTATAGTAAAGTTTTAGACTCAGGCCTTTCCTCATTTAAGGGTATTCTTGGAATTAGGCATAACTCATGGACCCCCAGCGTGAGGGACAGTTAAGGTGACCTTGTGCCTTGCTTACCTACAGTCACAGGGTCACAGACGGCTGAGATGGTTATCGGCAGCAAAATTGTCCCAACCATCATTCGGTTGACTGCAATCTAATGTGTATGGCGGCCTGAACTCACACACATGCATCTACCACACACAATTATTACAATATATTTTCTTTTCTAGAAACTGTGCTTGCCTAGATGAGATGTAAGCCTCCTTGTGTATTTATGTAGGCGTTAAGTAGATCTATTATAGCAAGAACCGGGTAACCTCCAGACAATAAAATGTAGGGAGTACTGATACAAAATAATAATAATATATCTTCAGACGAAGGAAAATCAATATGGGCCAATTTTACCTTGGCGTAGTTAGTATTTCTTGCGGGGGTGATAAAGAGAATGTTTACAGACTGGACGGACGTTGGTTATTAATGTTACACTAGTAATCAATGTATAAGCAGCAGACCGATGCATCAGAGCTGGAGCGGAGCCTTGTTTTGTATGGGGATAGTGCCTAAAACCAGTTAGGTAAGAAGAAAGAAGCATCACACACTTGTCTTTTTCACTTGCAGAATCAAATCTCCTGCGGAGCGCCGTTAAAGGGGCTGTCTAGGATTTTTGGATAAATTCTATGTGTATCCAGGCTGCAAAATGTTTACAGTTTGTAATATACATCTTGTCAACATTTTGCATTGTCACCCAGATAAGACCGATTTGAATCTGCCAGAGAACAACCAGGGGGCGTGTTTGTGTTGGAGCCTGACTGTAAATGGGAACTGGACGTTACGCCCAGGCACCTCCTCAGAATGCCCGGCCACCCCCAGGATCCTACAGGCCCAACCCAAATCCTAATGTAACCAACCAACCCCATTGCACACAGCGGTCCCCTCCACTGACACAGAGTGCTGAAGCCGCAGCTGTGTGAAGGAGATTCAGCAAGCTGTGTCAGTGGAGGAGGGGACTGCAGAATGTATAGCAATATAGTGTGTGCACGCACCTAGTTCTCTTACCGCGCTGTCAGCGGAGCCGAGGACTGCAGTCCCGGCTCTCTATGCATAGACAGGACCGGCTCCACTGCACAGAGAACTAGTCTTGTCTATACTGCAGCTGCCGGCTCTCTATGCCCCGCTCTGTGCTGCAGGAGATACCGAAAGGAGGAGCATCGGTTCCGGGAAGCAGAGCGGGGCATAAAGACAGGACCAGCTCCAGGGCATAGAGAACTAGTCTTGTCTATACCGCAGCTGCCGGCTCTCTATGCCCCGCTCTGTGCTGCAGGAGATACCGAAAGGAGGAGCATCGGTTCCAGCGAGCCGGGACACAGAGAGGGGCATAAAGACAGGACCAGCTCCAGGGCATAGAGAGTCAGCAGCTGCGTTATAGACAGCTCTGTGCAGTGGTACCAGTCCTGTCTTTGCACGAAGAGCCAGGACACAGAGCAGGGCATAGAGAGCCAGTGGCTGCTGTCCTCAGCGTCACCGCACAGCGCTGCCAAAGAGGAGTAGGTGAGTGCACACAGTATATTGCTTTACATTCAGCGGTCCCCTCCTGCACTGACACAATGTGATGAATCTAATTCACAGCTGAAAATTTGGCACACTGTATCAGTGGAGGAGGGTACCACTGTGTGCAATGGGGGTGGGTGGTCACATTAGGGGTTGGGGCAGACTTGTAGGAGTCTGTGCGTAACCTAGCATTCTGTAGACTGAGGGAGGGTGCGTGTTTGGAGGAGTCTGAGCGTAACGTCCAGTTCTGTATTTACATGCAGGTTCCAACACAAACACACACCCTGGTCGTTCCCTGGCGGACGCACATAGGTGATATCTGGGTGACAATGCAAAATGTTGACAGGATGTATATTACAAACTGTCAACATTTTTCAGCCTGGACAACCCCTTTAACGACGCCCATCCACTACATCTTTGGATGTGAGACTACCTTCATTTTATAGACAATCATCTTGGATATCTCATACCTAAATTTGACTTGCAAGAATTTAGCATTTGATTAGTTGTACAGATTCTTGTCAGGTTATGTAGGATTGTTTTAGAGACTGCTGGTGTAGACTTAGCAAGAAAAAGGAAGAATCTGGAGTCACAAAACTTCTTAAAAGTTCAAAACAGAAATTCATGTCACTAGCATCTGTAGAAATATATTTACTTAGAAAATTTGTGACGTCGTCAATACTTATTTTACCCACTGTATATATATGTATATATATATCTATAGCCATATTTCTTTCTATCTATCTATCTATCTATCTATCTATCTATCTATCTATCTATCTATCTATCTGTCTATTTATCTATCTATCTACAGCAGTGCTGTCCAACTCCAGTCCTCAAGGCCCATCAATAGTGCAGATTTTGAGGATTTCCTTAGCATTTGACAGTTGATAATTTAATCTCCTGCACAGGTGATCCCAACTGTTTAATGCTAAGGAAATCCTGGAAGCATGCACTCTTGGTGGGCCTTGGGGACTGTAGTTGGGCAACTTCAATCTACAGTATCCATCTATATCTATAAATCTATGTATATAAGTAAGTATAGATATAGATACATACATACAGCGGGTGAAATAAGTATTGAACCCGTCAACAGTTTTCTATTACATATATGAACACATACATTTATTTATTTTTTTGGAGGAGGACCCAATTAGAGCTTTTTGCTTTGGGGCCCTGTGATTTCTAAGTACTCCACTGCCTGTAAAAATTATGTACACCCCTGAACCTGACCTAAGCACCGTCAGCTGATGAAACAGAGTGGATTCTACATTCAATAAAATACAATTCAAAAGTGTTCTACAGAAAATTAGATTATTCCCTGCGGCATTTAGTTCCAGATTAATTGCATTCTTATGCACATCAGGAAATATTATGTACACCCCTGAACCTGACCTAAGCACTGTCTTGCTCATGGTATTATTGTTTGTAGGATGGAGCTGATGAAATACAGTTCAACGCAGAAGAAAGCGTTCTGCAAAAAATTATGCAAACACACAAATGAATTGAAACGCGCAAGATGAGAAATACCCGGTTGTCTAGTAGGATAATTATTAAGTGATGAGGGGACTTAGTCTCTCACCTGGTCGGGTTGTGCACCCCTGCACAACTGTGGTATTCAGCACAACAGCGGGGAGGCCGCGGGAGTGGTTGTGGAATCGTTCCTCCATCCACTTCCTGATTCGGACACGTGATGTGGAAGCCGGTCACCTGACCGCCGCGTCACTACTACATCATGCAAGATCCTTGACTGCCGATGATAGGAGCACACTCGCAGCTCCAGCAGCTCCAAGCCACAATCCCTCAAGAGGAATGCCAACAGGAAAGTGAAATTCGTGGTTATTAGTTGGAGCGCTATGAGGCATGGGATTACTATTACAGACCTGTATATTGAATAAAACATTACGCGTTTCGACAGTGACCCGCTGTTTCCTGCGGCCTCTCCTTCCAGATTAATTGCACATCTGTAAATATTATGTACACCCCTGAACCTGACCTAAGCACTGTCTTGCTCATGGTATGTATGTTTGTAGGATGGAGCTGATGAAACAGAGCTGATTCTACATTCAATAAAATACAGTTCAACGCAGAAGAAAGTGTTCTACAGAAAATATTGCAGAAACACAAATGAATTGAAAGACGCAAGATGAGAAATACCCGGTTGTCTAGTAGGATAATTATTAAGTGATGAGGGGACTTAGTCTCTCACCTGGTCGGGTTGTGCACCCCTGCACAACTGTGGTATTCAGCACAACAGCGGGGAGGCCGCGGGAGTGGTTGTGGAATCGTTCCTCCATCCACTTCCTGATTCGGACACGTGATGTGGAAGCCGGTCACCTGACCGCCGCGTCACTACTACATCATGCAAGATCCTTGACTGCCGATGATAGGAGCACACTCGCAGCTCCAGCAGCTCCAAGCCACAATCCCTCAAGAGGAATGCCAAGAGGAAAGTGAAATTCGTGGTTATTAGTTGGAGCGCTATGAGGCATGGGATTACTATTACAGACCTGTATATTGAATAAAACATTACGCGTTTCGACAGTGACCCGCTGTTTCCTGCGGCCTCTCCTTCCAGATTAATTGCACATCTGTAAATATTATGTACACCCCTGAACCTGACCTAAGCACTGTCTTGCTCATGGTATGTATGTTTGTAGGATGGAGCTGATGAAACAGAGCTGATTCTACATTCAATAAAATACAGTTCAACGCAGAAGAAAGTGTTCTACAGAAAATATTGCAGAAACACAAATGAATTGAAAGACGCAAGATGAGAAATACCCGGTTGTCTAGTAGGATAATTATTAAGTGATGAGGGGACTTAGTCTCTCACCTGGTCGGGTTGTGCACCCCTGCACAACTGTGGTATTCAGCACAACAGCGGGGAGGCCGCGGGAGTGGTTGTGGAATCGTTCCTCCATCCACTTCCTGATTCGGACACGTGATGTGGAAGCCGGTCACCTGACCGCCGCGTCACTACTACATCATGCAAGATCCTTGACTGCCGATGATAGGAGCACACTCGCAGCTCCAGCAGCTCCAAACCACAATCCCTCAAGAGGAATGCCAAGAGGAAAGTGAAATTCGTGGTTATTAGTTGGAGCGCTATGAGGCATGGGATTACTATTACAGACCTGTATATTGAATAAAACATTACGCGTTTCGACAGTGACCCGCTGTTTCCTGCGGCCTCTCCTTCCAGATTAATTGCACATCTGTAAATATTATGTACACCCCTGAACCTGACCTAAGCACTGTCTTGCTCATGGTATGTATGTTTGTAGGATGGAGCTGATGAAACAGAGCTGATTCTACATTCAATAAAATACAGTTCAACGCAGAAGAAAGTGTTCTACAGAAAATATTGCAGAAACACAAATGAATTGAAAGACGCAAGATGAGAAATACCCGGTTGTCTAGTAGGATAATTATTAAGTGATGAGGGGACTTAGTCTCTCACCTGGTCGGGTTGTGCACCCCTGCACCACTGTGGTATTCAGCACAACAGCGGGGAGGCCGCAGGTGTGGTTGTGGAATCGTTCCCCCTCCCATTTCCTGATTCGGACACGTGATGTGGAAGCCGGTCACCACCTGACCGCCGCGTCACTACTACATCATGCAAGATCCTAGAATGCCAATGATAGGAGCACACTCACAGCTCCAGCAGCTCCAAGCCACAATCCCTCAAGAGGAATGCCAATAGGTAAGTGAAATTTGTGGTTATTAGTAGGAGCGCTATGAGGCATGGGATTACTATTACAGACCTGTATATTGAATGAAACATTACGCGTTTCGACAGCGACCCACTGTTTCCTGCGGCCTTTTGTTCCAGATTAATTGCATTCTTATGCACATCTGTAAATACCGTTTTTCCCCCATAGTAAGACTTCCCCGAAAGTAAGTCAGGGTAGGGGGAACGGGCGGGTCTGCTAATGTAATGCTCCCCCCCGAATGTAAGGCCGCCTGGGGGGGATGCTGGGAAATATAAGGCCTCCCTTAGTACCGTACCTTTGGGCCGCCGCTGTCCCCGGTGTGTCCAGCCCCGACGTCGCTGCTGATTGGCCCAGCAGCTCGAGTTGTGATTGGCCCAGCAGCTCGACCTGTGATTGGCCGCCCAGCCCCGACGTCACTGAAGTCCCGGCTCGCTGCTGATTGGCCCAGCGTCCCCTGCAGCAGAAGCATCCCACAGCTGCACCGCAGAGGAAAACGAAAGTGACCCAGAGAAAAAAAAAAGTAAGGAAACGTGTGTACTGTATAACCATAACCATGGGTGTGTGTGTATGGGGCTGTGTGTGTCTGTGTGTACGGTACACTGCAGTACTGTTATGGGAGGCTACAGTGGGATACGGCACTGTTATGGGAGGCTGCAGTGGGATTACCGTACGTGGGATGATACGGTACCATAGTAACAAGATATTCTTGATACATTTGTTTTATTCTACTGTTTGGTGATGACTACCATACTTGTTAATAAATGTTAATTTTTTAGTTTAAAAAAAATTGTCATTTTTTTTGGGCTAATGTAAGATTCCCCCCCGAAAGTAAGACAGGGTGCGACTTTCGGAGGTAAAATTCAGGTAAGACAGGGTCTTACTTTCGGGGAAACACGGTATTATGTACACCCCTGAACCTGACACTGTCTTGCTCATAGTATGTATGTTTGTAGGATGGAGTTGATGAAGGAGAGCGGATTCTACATTCAATCACATACAGTTCAACATAGATGAAACTGTTCTACAGAAAATTAGATTATTTCCTAGCTCTAGATTAATTGCATTCTTATATGTATTTATCGTCTAGAAATTCTTCTTTATTTCCAAATTCCATTAAAGTCTACATCTTTCAGTTTTCGTGGGTATCTACTTATCATGCTTCCAATTGATATTCTTAAGAAATGACTTGTGTTTGCATTATGTGCGAAGAATTTCATTTCTCTGTGTGTTTCAACATCTACATTTATTTTATTTCTCCCCCTGCAAGTTATTTGCAAGAAATGATCATCCATCGCCACCGGTTCCGCTATCTAAAGCCTCTTCCTCATTTCCTTTCTATTGTACTTGGATAACCTACAGGTTCTGGGAATATCCATGAATCACCAAATAAATTCGGTTGTCAGCAAAAACAAATGTGGAGCTGGCAGAATGAGCCGTCTCGCTAGCATTAAATAATATTGCAGGGCTTTTATTGGGATCATATTCAATATATATCTCTGGTTTCTAGGGAAGAATGTACATAACATGTGAATTACTGCCTGCACTGGTGTTTCCGCTGGACACAATGGGTAATCTTAATCAAAGTTATCACTGCCTAGGAAACTACCTGGGAACATTTTCCAATTTTAGAAGAAAAAATAACTAATGAAATGTCTTCTAACCTGCATTATTTATTCTATCTTCTATCTTCCATGACTACTTCTATTGCACTAGAGAAGTATGCTGAATGGTGAATATACAGTACAGGAGCATCTCAATGAATTAGAATATCATCAAAAACATCATTTATTTCAGTAATTCAATACATAAAGTGAAACACATATACTATATAGAGTCATTACACACAGTGGGATCTATTTCAAGTGTTTTCGTCTGTAAATGTTGATGATTAGGACTTACAGCCAATGAAAACCCAAAGTTCATTATCTCAGAAAATTAAAGTAGGGAGGATGAAGGGTCTGAGAGATAAAATATGACCTAAATAGGTATCAGAGGCTTCACCTTGTGTGGTTGTGAGAGTCACAACCACTATAAAAGCAGATCACGGCTGCTGCAGTCTCCAGCGTGGTGCATATAGAGTAGGGAGGATGAAGGGTTAAAAACTGCGCTGTCGTATTCCACTAAACATCAAAGGGTGAATATAATATTGATGTATTAGTCAACACATTTCAGGGCTCCCTGGCCCCTTCCTCAGGACAAATTAGTATCATATTGCCGTGTTTCAGGGCGTTTCAGGGAGACCTGAAACACGTTAACTAATAAAGTGCTTATAAATAACATAGGGAACTTAGTAAACATGTTTTTTGCCATCCCACCACGTCAAGGTGGGACAGTACCTAACTCTTATTAGTATTTAATAAGCTTACCACTTGTATGAGAAGACCTCAATATGAATAAGAGTGAAGAGTAACCTTAGCCCCAAAATGGACATACAGCCATAGAAAGCATAATAAATGGAATGCCTAGCTCAATGAAGTGTGTGTGTGTGGGGGGGGAAACAGACATCCTACACTTACACTAAACACAAGAAACTGAAAGAAAACTGAGCCGGGGCATGAATTGATATGTATGCAAGATATAAAAGCATCATACGACACACACTAAACCAATCAGAGCTTTATGGGCAAAGGCCAAGGATGAAATCATTGTTGAAGAAAAGACATAAAAAGGAATGACTTATCTTTGCCAAAGAGTACCTTGACAAACCACAGTCCTCCTGGGAAATTGTTTTGTGGGCAGATGAAACAAAAATAGATGTTTTTGGTAATACAAACAACAGTTTATAAGCAATGAACTTTATAAGGAAAAGAACACCCTACCAACAATTAAGCATGATGGTGGATCCAAAATGCTGTGGGGTTGCTTTGCTGCATCTGGTACTGGTGGCCTTGACCATATTAAAGGAAACATGAAATCAGAGAATTATCAAGCGATTTTAGAGCGAAATGTCCTACCCTGTGTAAGAAAATGTGGATTGTTTCAAAGATCATTGGTCCTCCAGCAAGAAAATGACCCAAAGCCACATCCAACATTACCCAGGATTGTAAAAAAGGAAAATGGACTGTTTTAAAATGGCCAGAAATTAGTCTTGACCTCAATCCCATTGAAAATCTTTGGGGTGAGCTGAAATCTGCCATTGGGAGCTTTTTAGTATCATTGCTAGGAGTAAATAAGTTCCATCTAAACAACCCACAAGACTTCTGAAACAATGCACTTTTCCCCATAATACCTATTAGCATAATCGTGAAGCGGTGGTAACTTGGTCTTATTTTGCAGCCAGGGATCTTGGGCACATTATCGTTACTGAGTCGACCATATAGTCGTCAATATTCCAAAGTATTCTAGAGTCAAATGCAAGGTCGTAAATCCAAAGACTAAACGTTGGTCGAAATTGGGCAGAGAGAATGGCATAAAGTAGCAACAAGTTGTACAACAAAATATGCATCTTTATGCTGTAAGAAAGCTTTAATAAAATAATCCCCCCACGTGCAGGACCATATAGACCGGAACAGACAGGACCAGATTTTACTTCAGGGGAAATGGTGTATCAGTGTCCGCGCTGCTGAAATCCCAAGAAAACGATCCGGAAACCATATGTAGGTTGCATCAATCATCCATTTATTCCTTTTCCTACGCGTTTCGGCACTGTCCTAGTGCCTTCCTCAGGGCTATTACATGTCAGCTCTTAACAAGGTTTATATAGCTCCTGTACATGGCATTTAGGGGTGTGTTAACACATGCTGATGATGTCAAAATCGTCCTCATCAAAGTGGGCGGAGCCCAATTTGATGATGTCAAAATCGGCATCAAAGTGGGAGGAGCCTAATTTTTGGCTCCAAAAACAGTAAAAACAAGTTTCTGTGGAGCATTTTACATCGTACAATGATGTACAAGTTGATAAAAATCTGACTTAACAAATGGCATAAAAAACGTTCTGAAATTCGCTGCGGAAAAGTAAATAAAACCTTCAGTAGTAAAAACAGGAAAAAAATATAAAAGATATACACTCCGATATGCCTCTGGATGTATTAGAACTCTTGGTCACTTGGATGAAAAACACCCTCACTATTGGGTTGTGCCACCAGGGCAATTCATTAGTGATTAAAAGTGCT
Source organism: Allobates femoralis (assembly GCA_033576535.1). NCBI lineage: Eukaryota > Metazoa > Chordata > Amphibia > Anura > Aromobatidae > Allobates > Allobates femoralis. The sequence continues at coordinate 214,541,936 of JARQOC010000011.1, read as the reverse complement.
AAAGTTTGATATTATCCTGTGAAAGTGGAATAGGGAAAAATATATGGATAATATTATCTATATCTATGTAATTAAAAAACAAGTTTATTATAAAATTATTTAAAATTGTATAAAAATATATATAAAAAATATAAATATATGAAAATGTATAAAATAATGGGGGATAAGAATATTTAAAAACTTAATAATCATCATATATATATATAACATATCTGAGAGGGATTTTGCATAAAAGGTTTCAAATTATAGGAACTACTTATTATTTATGTGAGGGGATCTTATAAAGATAAAATCAAGTGTTAAAACCTTTGTGTGGCAGGTGGCCGCTACTGCTGCACAGAGGTCAGCGGCTCGCCAGCTGGGAGATGACCGGCTGATGCTGGTCATCTCCCGGCTGGCTTGCGTGCGCTGCGGCCACCATTGGGAGATCAGACGCCGCTTAACTCCTGACGATGCCCGCGCCGATGCGCCTCTGTCGCCGGTTTTCAGCTTGGCGTGAATTTTGAATGCGCGCAGCTGTTTTTCATACTCCTAGCTCATTGGTGGCTGCCGCTGGCGGCCACCAATGAGCGCCCTGGCGCTGGCACTCGATTTCCGTGACGGACAGAGAACTTTAAGCAATTATATAGTAGTAGGGTGGTGTTACCAGTGTGAGATATGTAATAACTGACAGTCTGCTCTCCTGATCTCACAGCAGATAGCATGATTATATATAGTTCAACAGAGCTGAACATTGTCTCATTAGAAACATATTTGCAACAGTTGTCTTCTCACAGTACTTCAGTTTCCATCTAACACAGCCAGTGAGGAGGGAAGGGCAGTACAGCAGAATGGACCTCACTGTAAGAATACAACTAAAAATCTGTTTGTAATGAGACAAGCATCAACTCTGCCTAATTGTAATCAGGCACAGGTCTACAGCAGATCTGACAGCACTTTGAGAGGACAACTGATACTGCTGCAAATGTGTTTGTAATCAAATAAATTTCAGCTCTGCTGTGCGGTCACACATGGCTAAGGGTGGCTTCACATTAGCGTTCCCCTCCGCAGCGATCTGCGGAGGGGGATTCGCAATGTGAACGCAGCACCGCAAGCCCCTATGTTTAGAATGGGAGCGCACGGTGCTGCGCTTGACTGCACATGACCGTGCGCACCCATTCACTGCCATATGTGATCTGTGCGCAGGCGGATGCCTGCACACAAAGCACACACTCTCGCCCGCACCAGGGACGCAAAATGTTGCGCCCCAGGTGCGGGTGAGAGTGTGTGTGATTTGTGTGCAGGCATCCGCCTGCGCACAGATCACATATGGCAGTGAATGGGTGCGCACGGTCATGCGCAGTCAAGCGCAGCACTGTGCGCTCCCATTCTAAACATAGGGGCTTGCGGTGCTGCGTTCACATTGTGGATCCCCTCCGCAGAACGCTGCGGAGGGGAACGCTAATGTGAAGCCACCCTAAGAGTGGCTATGTTAAACAATATAATAATTGGATATAAAAACTCACCCAGGTGAATGCACATTTGACGGACGAGACTCGGAACAGGCTGGAGCAGTGACCCTGAACGGTCTCTCCCTGTCTGGACAGGGAATGCGATGCTGCACAGAAACACAAGCAGCTGTCATTCCCCGTCCAGAGAGAGAGGCCGTTCAGGGTCACTGCTCCAGCCTGTTCCGAGTCTCATCCGTCAAACTCGGATGTAACTAGCAGAGTGTGTCCGAGCCCTTAAACTGAGAAATATCTCGGCATAGTAGATTTTTGTCTCTATATGCATGGCCTGCTGCACACCCAGGATTCTACCGCAAGGTCCTCTGTTGGTGCTCCGGAGGGAACGAAATGGAGGAAAGCTCCCAGACAAAAGATTGGTGGCACTCCCAGAATTTATCTTTATTGTAGTTAAATATAAGGATGAACACAACGCGTCTTGTCTACCTAGTGGCCTTCTTCAGGTATAACAAATAAATACAATGATGATTCTTATACAGTGAAATCATCTAATTAAATGGGTGGATACACATAGTATAAACATAACTACACCAATAGAGAACTCCAATGTCCAAATAACTATTAGACTTTGTATTACAATTTAGGCAAATGGATAGCCTAGCAAAAACGTAGGATTATATATAATAGAATTCAAATTAAAAAATCCTAAAAAAACACTATATGCATACATTTACAATCCATTAAAAAAAAATATATATATATATATAGAATAATTAAAATTAAACTTTTTGTAATAAAAAAACCTAAATTGAAATGAAATGATTTAGTTGTGGCAATACAAATACATTTTTCATATAGGGCCATTTTTCAGGTTACCTTTTTATGGTCTTTCTCTGGTCATTCATTATTGAAGGCACCAGTTGATACCTAATAATTCACAGCATACTGTGCTCTCCATCCCCGGGGAGGGGATTAATGCTATGAACTCTATAAAATAACCCCATTCTGGAGTAAGACACAACAAATTAGGGCAGTGTGTAATGAGGCACATATAACATTCACTTTATGTGGGACACATTTGTTTTGTTTGACATGTGGCCTTATTACTGGTATCTTTAAATGAGTCACATGGAAGATCTATATAGAGATCATGGATGGATTGTACTGTATGTAACATGTAAGCGTCCTACTTGTACAATATACAGATATATAAACCAAAACAAATTTCCAAAAGGTAGTACAAGTTCATGGTTTCCTTGTCAACATATTCTAGAGTAATATTCAAGAAATTGGACATCTTTGTAGGTATATTTTCTTAAAGTGAACCGTTACCCCCCTAGGGATTTATAAATAAAAGTGCCACCTTCAGCAGCGCCTATACTGCATTCTGTGGAAGAGGCTATAATCCCTCTACCCCCCCCCCGTACACCTAAATACTGACTTAATAAAGTTTCCTACGGTGTACGTACATTCATACTTACAGGTCGATGGTAGCTAAAAAAGAAAAAAAGATAGCGGCACTCACCGGGCGTGTTTCAAAGGTGCTTTATTTGGGTACCCTCATTCCAGGGTCCCACTCGGAAGGGAGGGGGTGCAGAGACAGCAGAAATGACGGATCTCCGTTTCGGGGCTCCTACCCCTTCCACTGACCTCAATGTCTCATGGTCCGATGGGTAGTCTCACTTATCTAGACCTTACCGCCTCTTCGGTCTTCCTCCGCCTCATCTTTCTTCTGGGTGCCTCCTCTTCTTTCTTCCCAGTCTTGTCTTTGGCGCCTGCGCAGATTCTCTCTCTCTTCGCGCAGGCGCCCTGAGCTCTGCCCTACTGCAGGCAGAGGGTCTGACTGCACTACGCCTGCGTATACTGCAGCCGCCAGATCCTGCCCTGTTTTGTGTTCTGCTTTATGCAGACAGCAGATTTGGGAATGTGGCGCCTGCACACTTAGCTCTGCCCTAATGCAGACAGAGCAAACAGCATGACTGTGCAGTGCATTACTGCTAGTGTAGCAAGTCATCCAGAGCAGAGCTTTGCTGAGCTTGGGTATTCGTAAACAGATAATCCCACAGGTAATCTGGAAGAGGGAGATAAATAGTCCAAAAATAGTAGAAACGATATGTTATCACATTATAAGCCTTTGAAATCAATGTGGGTGATGAGAAAGCCGCTCCCTATGGAAGAGACCCTGTGATAGAGGGAAAGCCACCATTGACGCAGACCGTGCCTCATAAGTCTGTGTGGTGCATTTTTGTATTACAGTAGTTTGGCACAAACCATTCTTTTTCTTTTGCAGAGGCTGAGGTAGCAACAGGTTTAAGAATAGACCTTGACATCAATTATTGCAGGACTGGGATTGCTATCAGTGGAACATCACGCGTAAATTCTGCTGATGCCTCCTCTGTCCCGCCCACATGCTCCTCATGGCAGGAAGAAGATGCAGCCAAGAATCAAGGTGGTGGCAGCACAGGGGCCGGTTAATCAGACTTGATTAAGCACATGTCCCAGCTGGCTCTTCATTGAAAAAGTTTGGTTTACTGTTATTTTCAATTAAAGTCAAAAGACACAATGAGTTAATAAAGTCCAACAATAGTTCTTTACTGAAACAATCTCCTGAACTACGGGAGCAATCCTTAAACCTTACCGTTTTTGCGGTATTCTTATCTTTGGTGCAGACTGCTCTCCTCATTCCAGTACCTCTGAGCTTGCACCTAATATGTCCAGCATGCCGGCATCTGGCTGTGCGCTTATGAAGGCTTCAACCTTGTTCTTTTCATTGGGATTTGTTCCAAAGAAATGATTGAGGCTGTCCATTAGGACAGTGTTGCTTCACTGCCAGTACCGTGTCCACCCATTCATCCAAGTCCATGCTAATGTCCACCGTACACAATGGGAGACTCAGTGACAGAGCTGAATCAATACACTGGCTAACGCTCCTACGGTTCCTTTTTGTCCTTTTGGAGACTTTCTTAACCTGTAGACCAATCCCCACCTGTGAAGATTGTTAAGCATAATTATTAATAACACCGGAAAGCAGTTCAGCAGACCGCTGTGTGGCACCCCTGCGGTTTGGCTGCCATAAGTGGTATTATCCCATCGATTATAATGCCATGTGTGGGCGGACGTAGAGCTCCCTATGCTAGGAAACTCATGCTTGTATACACTGTTCAAGCCCTGACTAGAAAGATGAACACTGAGAAGCCAGACGTAGGCTGTGACTCATCATTCCTAGCTGGGGGAAGAGTAGATCAGACTGTAGAGCAGACAAGGAGAGAGGAGAAAGGAGATCGGTCTGAGGTATGGAGCTACAAGGAGCTCTTCCCAGAAGACCACGCTGCAGCAGGGATCCAGTTTCCTGGGCATCTCAGGCATTTCAGATCCTAAGGGCAAAAGCTGTAGGCTGATGGATTCCAGATCCACTGGTTAATTGTGTGGACTCCAGAAGCATAGTGATATACAGAGCTAAATAGCTGAGGCTGCTTTGCAAGGTTCACATCACCTGCTTGGCTGGAAGGGATCCACACAGAGGGTGAAAGAAAAGCAGAGAGTACAAGACAATTCACAGACACCTGAAACTCTATAATCCATAGAAGACAACAAGAAGGCAAATCCTCTCACTTAGCAAAGTGGATTCCAGCTCCTCTCAGACTGGCTGAGCTGTATGTCTGGTTCTTTATGTGTCCTGGATGTATTTAACCAACTACAGTAAAAGTAAAGAACTCACAAGACTGTCTGCCGTGCCTTAATTCCTGCTGCATCCTCACACCACTCCGCTGTACTACAACTCCTACCATCTACGTTTCAATTCTCAAGGGCCCACCCCATGCTGGAGGGGGTATTCCACCTCACTGCCATAATATCTAACTCTTGAGGCTCCACATGCAGTGCCAGCCACCAAGTGGACGAACCATCTTCAGCTGACATCACGTACTCTTTATTTTCTATTTTTATTTTATTTTCTACAATTTTCCACTTTTCTCCCTTTTTAAAGTGACCGTGATCCGTCTGCTGGTACCCCAGCAGTGGCGTACCTTGAAGTTCATGGTCCCAGATGCGAAAGCTTCAATGGGACCCCCAATTATTGCAAATCTTTAATAGCATTAGTCTTTTTCTATAGGCCAAAGGGACTTCTGGGGCCCCCTAGGCTCCAGGGCCCGGGTGAGATTGCAACTCCTGCACCTGTTGTAGTTACGCCTTTGTACCCCAGCCCTTAGAGCCCGTCGGCTGCACACAGTGTGTAGTGTAAAAGCGTTTGCATTATTGTGGTGTGGCCGGTCTGGACATATACAACAGCGCCGACCCACGGCTGCCTTAATCAGCTGCTTGGTAAACCGGTCTGGGTGGCATATGTCCCAGCCCGCTCCTACATGCAATACATTCAGAATGACAGAGATGTATGGTTTATAACATTCAAGATCAATGAGGTCCGCAGCAGATTTCCTTGCAAACTACAACATTGTGATCACGTAGACTGTGACACGCAGGGGTTCTCCTCAACAGATGCAGCCTGGAGGACATGTAATTACCACATCTCATTGCATAGTGCTTAACAATATCTTATCTTGATAAGTGACAGGGTAAGGACATCTGAGGATGGCTGTCTAGCTTGACTGTCAATTAACCCTTTTAAATACTAATAACATCCAAGGAACATCATTTTACCACAAGGCCGGATTAATAGGGATTGGTTTATTGTCACTCTATGTTCCTTGGGTAATTATGTACAATTTATAATGGGGCTTGTTTGCTAAGAGACATGTAAGTGCAGTCTAAATAATAGTCTTTCATATCTATAGTAAAAAATGGAAATTCTCCGTTATGGGCACTTTAAAAACGTATCAGGTAATTGCACAAATAATAAGAAGCCTTGGGTCACTATTCAGATAATCTGCATGCATTTTCTTAATGGGGCTGCATGAATTAAAGAAAAATATATAAAAAAAGAAGTCTACAGTTTCGTGGAATTAAAGCTAATGATCAGCAAGGTATCATTTGTCTAATATGGTTTCCAGGAAGAAATAAAATAAAGCATCCTCAAAGAATAGGGATGGTAAAGGTTATGCTCCTCTATAGGGTGAAAGACTGTGGTCTTCACTTAGGAAGCTGCTTTTCTGTCTTAGGCAACTCATTTTCTGCACTATATTGTTATTATTTTGCCATTGTTATGTATATGTTGAATCCCATTGTGAAGTGATGTAACTACCATACACACGTTGCAGTTCCACGTTCATGTTGCAGTTTGCAGCGGTGTCATCACGACCTGTCATAGTCACCATCAGTGGTAAGAAGAGATGGGGGAATCAATTCGCAGGACCCCGATACGGAGCTGGTCAGTATTCTATGGCTGCTGGGAACCTGTTGGCATCAATGGCTCAATTTATTAGCCTAGTAATCAAAAGAGGAGCATTGGATGCTATCAAGTAAAAGGCAATTCACAGGGACCTGCCTGTATGTCTAGCCTCCCGTCCGGCTCAGTTTTTCTCTTAAGTGAGGGTCAAACATACCTAGCTGAGATCATACAACCGGTATCTACATGTCTGCATCAGCTGTCAGGTTTCCTTTAAGCAGTATTTTTTTTTTGCACTGGAGTGGCCTTATCCTTGTTCTTATACTCACCCTCTTCATTTTCATTCTTTGTGAGCACCGCTCCTGTCCCACGGCGCCATCTTGTGCCCGTAATGTCTGGATAGCCGGAATTTAGAAGTTACATTACAAGAGCTCAATGAACCTCTATGAGAGCCAGAACGATGGCCGGAACAAAGCTTCCATAGATTTGTATTGAGTGGTGACCTTAAACACGCTCCATGATATACTAGAACTGCTGGCCAGTCACTTTTCATGGCAGACGACCAGAGTGCTGCTGGAATGGGATGAGTGCGGTGGAAGGTGAGTATAATACAATGCAATGGACTTAGATTTAAAGGATCACTACAGCAGTGCTATAAAAAAAATGCAGTAGTGGTGCTTTAAAGTATTGAGGACTGCCATGGTAGGAAAAGTAAAATCTCAAGTCCCAATTCTTTATGGTTCCTTGAACAAGTGGCATTTCAGAGTCAAACCTACCTGTCTGTGATTATGGAGCCAGTGTCTGATACATGATGCCCTGGATTGGGCATCATGCTAAACTGTCAGGTTCCTTTAAGCACATTGAGCATCTCAATATGAATCTTAACATGACCCCGCAGGTTGGCTATTAAGGGAATGATTAGTAAATTTAACAGATGACCTACTTTTTGGCCTTGTGCCACTGTGCTACTGATTCCGCGGCTCCTCTTCTCTCTCGTTATAGAAGCATTGCACTCGTATATATTTTTATTGTGATGTAATGTTTTGAAACATGGATCAATCTAATAAAATTGATTGCAGTTAATTATAATCTACTGTATTGGAGTTACAGTAATCTCCTTTATCTGCCAACCCCAGGGGCGTAACACCAGTGTCGCAGGGGTGGCGGCTGTTACCAGGCTCGGGGCTGGAGGGGCTTCTTGCTTCAGGTGGATCTGTGACCTCTCCGAAGATGCAGATCCAGCTGAAATGCATCGCGGTGCAGTGAGCCATTGGGTCCTTGCACTGCAATACAGACTGTCGGAACACACACAGTGCCTGTGAGCAATCGGAGGTGCAGTGACTGGAGCCCGCACATTAGAGTGACATCACTGTTATGTGCAGGCCCCCTGTCCATGTTTCTGATATCAGCTGCCAACCACTGTGCACTGGCTATGGGAGGACACTGGGCAATGTGGGAGTGGAGGAAAGGTGAGTGCAAAGTTGTTGTTGTCACTTATTCGTTAGGGACAGAACCATTTAAACCAGGATGGGCACATATACACAAGAAAGAGGACCATATATACCAGAAAGGAGACAACAGGAGGACCATGTATACCAGGAAGGAGACACAAGGAGGACCATATATACAAGGAAGGGGACATGTATTGTATACACAAAGAGGACCATATATTCCAGGTAGGGGACACAAGGAGGACCATATATACAAAGAAGGGGACATGTATACACAAAGAGGACCATATATATCAGGAAAGGGACACAAGGAGGACCAATATACCAGGAAGGGGATATATATATATATACACAAAGAGGACTATATATACAAGGAGGAGTACCATATATACCAGGAGGAGAATCATATATATCAGTAGGAGGACCATGTATACCAGGAAGGGGAGATATATACCAGGAAATATACAAGTCACAAGGTTATTAGGACGAAGTACCTTTATGTCCGCTCTGCTGTCAGACCGGTATGCCAATGACACTGGACATCTAGGTATTGGAGATATAGATTTATTTCCTTATTTCCAACGCGTTTCGGAGCCACACGTGCCGAGCTCCTTCCTCAGGGAATGTTCCCTGAGGAAGGAGCTCGGCACGTGGCTCCGAAACGCGTTGGAAATAAGGAAATAAATCTATATCTCCAATACCTAGACGTCCAGTATCATTGGTATACCGGTCTGACAGCAGCGCGGACATAAAGGTACTTCGTCCGAATAACCTTGTGATTTGTGCACCGCATCCTGTGGAAGTACGGTTCCTGCAGCAGCTGTTTTTTCTGAGCGATTACGCTGGTTGTGTGCTACACAACCACATCAGGTGAGCAATACCAATATTCACATCATACATCTGTCTAAAAAAGATAAGACCCTATTTGCGCATTCTCACCCTTTAGATATAGGAAATATACAAGGGCCCATACATCTGCCCAGTGTGTGTGTGTGTGGGTGTGGGTGTGTGTGTGTGTGTGTGTGTGTGAAGGACCCAGGTCCACATTTCATACTGGGACCCATCAGACTTTAGTTACGCCACTCGCCAACCCTCTGTGATGAATGGAGATCCCGTCATCTCTTCGACAGCCAAGCTGTTAAATTATACTGGACAATGTTATGACTTGAGCTGTAAAAAAAGACAATTCAGATAATCCATTTAGGTCAATACCCATAGTCAATACCTATTTTTTTCTAAGAAAAATCCTAAAATATCATATTTTCTTGCTTGGACAGATCTGCATCACTCTTGGAGCCAGAAAACACATTATGCGAATTCAGTGGCTTGATATTGTAGACAGATCGGCACATTTCACATTAACAGCTCACTTAAGTTGTCCAGAACACTGTGGTAGATAAGACCCAATGTCAATACTGAATATATTGAATACCATTCACTCACAGGCAAGATGCACTCTAGTGACCAATTATGATGACACTCAAGGGACTAACACGGATACAGAATCCTCTCTGTACATAATGGCCACTTGTTATTGAGGACAAGGTTTAGAAAACTCGTTATTTGTACAATTTTGTTCTTTCTATCCGCATTTGTGATGCATTATTTCTATATTTTATCTTCCAAAGAAAACTTTTCTGGTCATTAATTCTCCAGACCTTTTACTATAAATGTTCATAAAAATGTAGATCCATCTCAGCAGATACTGAGGACAGTAGGACAGCGTAAGGACCATACTGTCCTGGCACCACTTACTATATCCTTCCATAGCATTCACACATTGCGTATTTTGCCGCGTTTTTTTACGCGCGCTTTTCAAAATACGCAATGTGCCTTTGTCTGCCAGCAAAGTGAATGTGAAATTCACTTTGCAGTGCAGACATTGCGTAAAAATACGCAGTGCGTTTTCCGGGAGAAAACGCAGCTCCGTAAACAATTGATATGTCAATTGTTTACGCAGCTGCTCCTGTGTATTCTCCCAGAGGGGAGGAAGAATCCTGCTTCCTCCTCCCCTCTGTGACAGCTGTGGCCGCCCATTAGATTTCACAGTGTAATAATATACACTGTGAAATCTAAATTAAACAAAAGCAAGTGAATGAAAAATAAAAAAAGAATCAATACTTCACCTGTCCAGACGCCTTCTGCCGCTGTGCGATCCCCGAGTTCTCCAAGGGGGAGCAGAATTCTTACTATCATGACAGGACCTCGCGATGGGAACGCCCCGGGAAGCCCCCCCTCTGAAGTCACCACAGGTCTTATCAGTAACCTCTCACTTACAACCGGAGACCGGACAGCGGCAGAAGGCACCAGACAGTGGGAGAAGGCACCGGAGAGGTGATGTATTCATTCTTTTTTATTTTACATACATTTGCCTCTGTTTAATTTAGATTTCACAGTGTATATTAATACACTGTGAAATCTAATGGGGCTGTCACAGAGGGGAGGAGGAAGCAGGATTCTTCCTCCCCTCTGTGACATCACTGCGCTTTCTGGGGTAAAGAAAGCGCAGTGTGTGAAAGCCCCTGCGTATTTTGCTGCGCTTTTTTGCGGGCCGAAAAACGCGGCAAAAAGTGCGTGCAAAAAAGCGCAGCAAAATACGCAAATGTGTGAACGTAGCCTTCCATAGCATTTCAGCCATATTGTAGGGATAAAATATAGACATTTTTGTTTCTTTTATATTTGTGCTTTTTTACACATTCAACAATAAAATCAAATGACAGTGAGGGTGGTGTCCCGCGAACGTGTGCTCTCCAATTGTCAGAGTAAGGTCTGTATTTCTTGATGGTAGAGAGAAAGTTTTACAATATCTTGAATGAATAGGTTTGTAATTACCGTAATAGAAAAACATAAAGAAAAAGACCTAAGCACAGTTAAAAGTATGCTTTATTAATTAAAATACTAAAAGACCAATTGGTCATGCAAAAAAAACAGCAAAATAATTAGTAAGCACATAGCAATACAGAAAAGATTGAATTGCTTAGGTAATGAACAACAACTATATGGAAAAAATCTGGTGTACAATATCAGCTGGCTAAATTATGAAACAGTCAGAACAGCACCTGAAGACAAAACAGTCAGAACAGCACCTGAAGACATAACAGAACAGCACCTGAAGACAAAACAGTCAGAACAGCACATAAGGACAAAACAGTCAAAACAGCACCTGAAGACAAAACAGTCAGAACAGCACCTGAAGACAAAAGTCAGAACAGCACCTGAAGACAAACAGTCAGAATGGCACCTGAAGACAAAACAGTCAGAACAGCACCTGAAGACAAAACAGTCAGAAGGCCACCTGAAGACAAAACAGTCAGAACAGCACCTGAAGACAAAACAGTCAGAACAGCACCTGAAGACATAACAGAACAGCACCTGAAGACAAAACAGTCAGAACAGCACCTAAGGACAAAACAGTCAAAACAGCACCTGAAGACAAAACAGTCAAAACAGCACCTGAAGACAAAACAGTCAGAACAGCACCTGAAGACAAACAGTCAGAATGGCACCTGAAGACAAAACCATCAGAACAGCACTTGAAGATAAAACAGTCAGAATGGCACCTGAAGACAAAACAGTCAGAACAGCACCTGAAGACAAAACAGTCAGAAGGCCACCTGAAGACAAAACAGTCAGAACAGCACCTGAAGACAAAACAGTCAGAAGGCCACCTGAAGACAAAACAGTCAGAACAGCACCTGAAGACAAAACAGTCAGAACAGCACCTGAAGACAAAACAGTCAGAAGGGCACCTGAAGACAAAGCAGTCAGAACAGCACCTGAAGACAAAACAGTCAGCACAGCACCTGAAGACAAAACCGTCAGAACAGCACTTGAAGACAGAACAGTCAGAACAGCACCTGAAGACAAAACAGTCAGAAGGGCACCTGAAGACAAAACAGTCAGAACAGCACCTGAAGACAAAACAGTCAGAACAGCACCTGAAGACATAACAGAACAGCACCTGAAGACAAAACAGTCAGAACAGCACCTAAGGACAAAACAGTCAGAACGGCACCTGAAGACAAAACAGTCAGAACAGCACCTGAAGACTAAACAGTCAGAACAGCACCTGAAGACATAACAGAACATCACCTGAAGACAAAACAGTCATAACAGCACCTAAGGACAAAACAGTCAGAACAGCACCTAAGGACAAAACAGTCAGAACAGCACCTAAGGACAAAACAGTCAAAACAGCACCTGAAGACAAAACAGTCAAAACAGCACCTGAAGACAAAACAGTCAGAACAGCACCTGAAGACAAACAGTCAGAATGGCACCTGAAGACAAAACCATCAGAACAGCACTTGAAGATAAAACAGTCAGAATGGCACCTGAAGACAAAACAGTCGGAACAGCACCTGAAGACAAAACAGTCAGAAGGCCACCTGAAGACAAAACAGTCAGAACAGCACCTGAAGACAAAACAGTTAGAACAGCACCTGAAGACAAAACAGTCAGAAGGGCACCTGAAGACAAAGCAGTCAGAACAGCACCTGAAGACAAAACAGTCAGCACAGCACCTGAAGACAAAACCGTCAGAACAGCACTTGAAGACAGAAGAGTCAGAACAGCACCTGAAGACAAAACAGTCAGAAGGGCACCTGAAGACAAAACAGTCAGAACAGCACCTGAAGACAAAACAGTCAGAACAGCACCTGAAGACATAACAGAACAGCACCTGAAGACAAAACAGTCAGAACAGCACCTAAGGACAAAACAGTCAGAACGGCACCTGAAGACAAAACAGTCAGAACAGCACCTGAAGACTAAACAGTCAGAACAGCACCTGAAGACATAACAGAACATCACCTGAAGACAAAACAGTCATAACAGCACCTAAGGACAAAACAGTCAGAACAGCACCTAAGGACAAAACAGTCAAAACAGCACCTAAGGACAAAACAGTCAAAACAGCACCTGAAGACAAAACAGTCGGAACAGCACCTGAAGACAAACAGTCAGAACAGCACCTGAAGACAAAACCATCAGAACAGCACTTGAAGACAAAACAGTCAGAACAGCACCTAAGAACAAAAACAGTCAAAACAGCACCTGAAGACATAACAGAAAAGCACTTGAAGACAAAACAGTCAGAACAGCACCTGAAGACAAAACAGCCAGAACAGCACCTGAAGACAAAACAGTCAGCACAGCACCTGAAGACAAAATCGTCAGAACAGCACTTGAAGACAAAACAGTCAGAATGGCACCTGAAGACAAAACAGTCATAAGGGCACCTGAAGACAAAACAGTCAGAACAGCACCTGAAGACAAAACAGTCAGAACAGCACCTGAAGACATAACAGAACAGCACCTGAAGACAAAACAGTCAGAACAGCACCTGAAGACAAAACAGTCAGAACAGCACCTGAAGACAAAACAGTCAGAACAGCACCTGAAGACAAAACAGTCAAAACAGCACCTGAAGACAAAACAGTCAGACAGCACCTGAAGACAAACAGTCAGAATGGCACCTGAAGACAAAACCATCAGAACAGCACTTGAAGATAAAACAGTCAGAACAGCACCTAAGGATAAAACAGTCAGAACAGCATCTGAAGACAAAACAGTCAGAATGGTACCTGAAGACAAAACAGTCAGAACAGCACCTGAAGACAAAACAGTCAGAACAGCACCTGAAGACAAAACAGTCAAAACAGCACCTGAAGACAAAACAGTCAGACAGCACCTGAAGACAAACAGTCAGAATGGCACCTGAAGACAAAACCATCAGAACAGCACTTGAAGATAAAACAGTCAGAACAGCACCTAAGGATAAAACAGTCAGAACAGCATCTGAAGACAAAACAGTCAGAATGGTACCTGAAGACAAAACAGTCAGAACAGCACCTGAAGACAAAACCAGTCAGAACAGCACCTGAAGACAAAACAGTCAGAATAGCACCTGAAGACAAAACAGTCAGAACAGCACCTGAAGACAAAACAGTCAGAACAGCACTGAAGACAAAACAGTCAGAACAGCACTGAAGACAAAACAGTCAGAACAGCACCTGAAGACAAAACAGTCAGAACAGCACTTGAAGACAGGGTTCCAAATAATATCACCTCCCAAGTGGGACAACAAATGCACCGGATATGTCAGATCAATAGATAGACAGGAGTTAGTTCGCTTCACAAATATTGCTAGCAAAAGGTAGTCAAAGTGGGTACTCATCATATTAATGGTCTCATATGCCTCGATGTGTTTTCCCTGAGGTTCATCAGGAGGACTGATCAGTGATACTCAATATCCATGATGCCAGGATAGAAGAAAATGTGTCCACATGTTAACTGCCACATGGGTTTTTCATGGCTGTTATCCAGGAAGTAGTGTGTTAACACCAGGCATGGTATAGTGGCATGCATTCTGCAGTGGAATGCTGTCTCATGCAGGGATAAGGAGAAGGAGAATGCCTGGGAGAGATTTTAATAATTCTATGGGGTTTAGACTGGGGGATTGTTTTGAGTGGTGAAAAATAGACTAAGGCTAGGGTCACATTAGCGTTTTTTTTCCCATCCGGATCCGGTTTAGAGCATTAAAAATGCTCAAAACCGGGTCCGGATCCACAGCCAATAGGCTACAATACAAAAACCAGATTGCATTATTTGCAATCCAGTTACTGGATCCCGTTTCGGGGCCTGCAGGAAAAATCATGCAGGCAGCGTCCATCGCAGCGTTTCCAAAACCGGATCTGATTTTGTATAATGGGTGTCTATGGGAGCCCATCTGGCTACTGCAAGGCACCTGTGAACGGCTGCGGTAGCCATATGCTTTGTACATCCCTACTGCCGTGGAGATGAACAAAGGGTTGATGTTATATAATATGTGGGCACCATGTCTCCAGGGAGTGTCCACCCTCCATAGAGACAGGTTGACCATATAGGGCGGCATATGAAGGGTTAAATTGGTTTATTACAGTATTGCGGCTTTTGTCGGCTTTTATTGTTTTATCAATGACAGCCGGCGGATCCTCACTGTAAGGAGGGGATACAGTACGTAATGTGCGTACTGTACATGCCGCTATCCATGGTCCTGAAAGCTTTACATTAGTTCTATGGCGGTGCGCTGCCCATTCAACTAATGTTAAAGCTTTCACGACCATGGATAGCGGCATGTACAGTATGCACATTACGTACTGTATCTCCTCCTTACAGCGAGGAGCCGCCGGCTGTCATTGATAAAACAGTAAAAGCCGACAAAAGCTGGCAATACTGTAATAAACCAATATAACCTTCCATATGCCGCCCTATATGGTCAACATGTCTCTAGGGAGGGTGGACACTCCCTAGGAGACATGGTGCCCACATATTATATTAACATCAACCCTTTGTTCATCCTCGCAGCTGCATTATAAGCAATCCGGTTACCGGATCCGGGTTTAGGGACACATTTTGAATACAGATTGGATCTGGATGCGGTAATCGCAATGTGCTTCCAAATGTGACCCTAGCCTAAGACACTGGAGAAATAGTACTTTACACATTAACAACTTTATTATTGAAAGTCAGTTTACTTTCTGGTGTTAACACACTACTTCCTGAGATACAGACTCCTGATGTTCTGATACATGAGATGGAGATGGAGATCAGGCCCTGCAGCTCGGGGTCTAACAGTGAGGCTGATGGAAGAAAGGATTGTGAGGAAAAAGGGATTATTCTGATCTGTCAAGCAATATTCCTATAGCAGCCACTTTGTTCAGGTTGTCTCCACAGTCCCCTCACTCCAAGGAGAGAGTCCCCTTCTTTTGCCGCAAGGGTTAATTTAACTCCTGGATCTGTTAATTAACCTGATGACCATCCTGGCCAACTGTTGCCACATGAAGGAAGCTCTATTACAAATGGAGCTAAGTGATAGAGAGGAACCAAAGACAATTACACAAAAGGAAGACCCCCACACGAACTGCAGAGAAAAGTGAGAAATACGTTTTTCCCGCAGGAATTTCATAGAATTGTGGCAGACACATAGGAGCCAGTGGAAGAAGTCTTAAAATTTCACTACACGTCACTCTTCTAAATATGACAATTATAAATATGACCCCTGGAGCGGTATAGGATCGTAATGCATATTGCTGCATAACTGTGCAACCTTTCTAACTACCCCACTAGAAATGTCATGGTCTTACCATTGGAAAGGGTTATAGAGCTGCCAAGTTCGGTGGCAAATTAGTCAACGGATTATTATTTTTTCATTTTATTAAAATTACCGGTGGTGAGTACCGCTTCTCTTGTTCTCCTCTAAATTATCATGATTCGTTGTTGCAACAGTTTTACAAGGCTACAGAGTTTGGTAGTAGTGTCAACATTTTCTCTTTGGTCTCAGTATTTTTTTAGGACATTGGTTTTATAGCTTTTGGGTCTCGAGCTGTTGAAAAACTCCCAGTCTGGTACTATATCACACAAAACAAGGAAAGGAGACTGTCACGGCACCAATATAATAGTAGTAACTGATAGAGAGCCAGAGAATCAATGTGCTAAAATAAGCACTCACCTGGGCTCAGATGTTTTCAATCTTTGCACAAATAGATCCCAGAAGGATAGATGTCCTGAAAATCCTGAAGGAATTCCTGATGGAATGGGTCTGCTGCTAACAAAGGATGGTTGTCACAAAGCGTAGTATAGTGGATGATGGAAAGGAAACAGGATGGTAATAACGGGCAAGGAAACCATGGGTAGCTAGTCTGGCCCTGGTCTGAGTCCCTGGTTAGCCCTGTACCCAGAGGTACAACTGATGGTGCGGAGGTCTGGGCCAGCACCCTTGCCCTCTGCTCTCAGCTAGCCCTGTGCTACTCCCTTTCACCTCCCACCACTGACTGGGACAGTCAGCAGCTTCCAAAGGAAAAGCATCAAGATGCTTCAGCACAAATGCAAAGACATCTTCAGCTCACACGGTCAAAGGCAGAGTGAAAACTCTATCAGCAACATCACCTGGAAGACGGCTATTTAAGGCGGATTCACCTGACAAACCTACACCTTCACCTGCAGAGCCGCACACACACACATAGAGAGTAACAGCAGCTTCAGCATTTACCCCGGAACAACTAAAGGAAATTTACTCTGATTTAAACTGCAGCAGAACATTTCACATGGACTGTGGAGCTCAAATGTGACAGCATAGAGAGATCCTCCTGCGACTCTCAATAGGAAAGACATATGTATATTTGGAATGAATGCAATCTGTATAATTGTGGCGCTCCTCAAGGAATGCAGGTGCAAGATAATAATAGAACTGGAGAATTTATTAAATTTTAACTACAATACAATGCGTTTTGGCTATACTGTACTGACACAATGGCTGTCCTCAGGTGTCTTTCTTAATTTTTTAATAATACCTGAGGAAGGCTATTGTGTCAAATATATCCAAAACACGTTGTACTATAGTTAAAATTTTAATAAATACTCTAGTTCTATATATTATCTTGCAGCTGGATTCCTTGGGGAGCGCCACAATTATACAGATTGGATTAGTTTCAAATACAAGGCTCGTTTCCCACTACCATTTTTGTGAATCCGGGGGATGTAGATAAAGCCTGCATCCTTCAGGATTCCCCCGGAGTCCCCCACAATGATGTAAACTGTATGCACTCGCACCGGTATTATCACTGATCTGGGCTCACGGATCAGTAATAATACCGGTGCTGGAGCATTCCATTGGATCCAGTAGTGTACCTTTTTTCCTGGATCTGGTTGTAAGTGACAAGCCCCCTAGGGGGCATGACATTTAGAACGGCGTTCTGGGCATGCGCAGGTCAAAAACGATCCTGGAATCCGCTAGATCTGGGTTACATACAGCCCTATTTTAAATCTACCTGCATTGATCCGGGTGGTCACGGTTCTTGGCATGCAAATCAAAAATGCATCAAGGGAAAAAAAAGTGACCACCCGGATCAGAGGTAAAAGTAAAAAACTGGATGCACCTACAAGTTCATCTCGCTTCATTTAAGGTGCACCCAGTTTAAGCTGGAAACGCACTTAAGCCAAAAAAAAACGGCCGTGTGAAAGCAGCCTCAGTCTGATACTATAACAATAAAAAATGCCCACTCTTGTACATCAGAAGATAAATATTCCCCAGCATTCTGAATATTTAGCAAATTATACACCATAACATGGATCTCCAAGCTGAAGGACAATAATGATGAGCCGAGCCAGAAGATTATGAAATCTTGGACAACATCCCTTCGATTCTTGGGTTACACCCTGTGCTCTCTTCAATAATGCTAATGCTTCATAATCTGCTCACCGACATCAAACGCTCGTTTCATATTCCTCGCTTGTTGCATTATCCATTGTGTGAATAAAACATCATAACATCTAAACCCGCTTTGAAACCCTCTCTCCTATAAACTTATCATAGGAAATGAGCGCAGCACATCACAGTCCGGGTTTTTTTAGTTAGCAAAGCTATGGTCCCTTGTTCATATTTTAATTAACACCTGCATCTGGAACGTCTGCGAACAGATGACGGATGTCGTGTCTTTTCAACCTCATCCATTTACAATGTACACACATGTATGGTAGGATTTTTACCTTGTGTATTCACCCTTGTCCTCATTTTCAAGCATCTTTTAGTACGACTGTATTGGCTAATGTGGCGCCCCGCTAAGCAGGCTCACAGAGGGGTACTGCCCAGGGTGGGCTTGCGCTCCTGACCCAGGGAGGCATTAGTTGATGTCAGCCCTAGGTGAGGAGCGGGGTGGGGGGTGCTAGCAGCACACTCACCGCTCGCCGCGCCGCCTGCCGGCTGCAGTGTGAAGTGAGCGCCTGCGGCCACAAAGCATAGGCGGACCGGCCCATTTAGTGTGTGGGTGGCCCTGGAAGAGGCCATTATAGCCAGCCTGGGGGGCACTTGCCCCCTTGCCACCTGGGCCAGTCCGCCCCTGGGTACTGCACCCGAAAAGAGGTGCAGTTGTCCCAGCTGCAGAAGGATTCTAGGATGGTGGGTGGCACCCATTAACCAGCACTCCCACACTAGACTACACGGTGGGAGGTTACCCGGGAGGGAATAAAAGCACCTCAAGGGGGAACAAGGAGGTCTTTTGTCTCTGCCTCTAAGTTTTGGGCCTGCTAGGTCTTTGCTGCTAGGTCTCTCGGCTGAGGGACCAGGAGGACAGATGGAGGAAGAAGAGAGGGCTTAAAAAGAAAGAAAGCTTCTCCAAGCGCAGATAGCTGGAAGGGAAAGAAAGAACTTGAGGAAGTTTATCCCTGACAGTTTACCGGGCACCTGAGCCCGCACCTGTGGGATACTTTAGGACCACAGAGAATCCGGAGTCTACAATTCTCCCGGGCACCTGAGCAGACCAAAAGAGGGTACCAGGCACCGCCAAGGAGCAAGCGGCCAGCCAGCAGAAGGTCACCCGAAGGCAGTGAGGGTGAGAGAAAGAAGGAGGTCAGGTCGGCTTTAAGTCACCAGACTTCACACCACTACTGGGAAGCAGTTAAGGAACATACGGGAAAAGAGCACAAAGGCACACACCAAGGGTCCACCATACCACTTATGATCTGCCTGCAGCCATCCGTTAAGCTATCTGTCCTCATAGCATCAGGAGTGCTAAACTGTAATCTTGTATGAGACTTATGCAAATGACAGTAAAGTACCCGGAGGAAGAGTGACTTTGAACTCTGCTTGTTTTCTTTAAATTAACTTGTTTCCATCCAGGAACGCTGCCCCGGAGGTCCAGTCTTACCTGTGGAGGACTTCACCAACTTGCTGCGGTACCATCTACCTCCGGCGGACTGTGGCGGCGCTGGTGAATCATCACCAGAAACTACAGGTGGCGTCACGACAAACTGTAAATACTCCACTGTACATATTACCCCTTTTTTAAAAGATAGGCCCAGGACACGGGGGTCAGGCGCGGCCACCACTCCTCGTGACAACCAGAGCGTCAACACTTGCCGCCTGACACCCGAGTACCCCAAAGCCTGGGTGCAACACTAACTCATATTTTGCAGTCTACAAAGTGTATAATACTGGAAGCCACTTTGGAGCCAGTAAGCCAAACCACCGACGCCGACTTCTCAATTTCCCTGACTCTGACTCCACAACTCAACTCCATGACTACGACTCAGTTACTCCGACTCCACAACTCCGACTCCAACTCTGACTTCAACTCCACAACTCCGGGTTCCTCGTACATGACTCATGTTTTCCCCCCAAATTGGGGGGAAAATGGGGGTGTGTCTTACAATCCGAATCCCCTGGCAAGGAAGGAACAGACGCAGTCATGCTGTGTGCGCAGGCGCCAGATTCCCAGCACCACCGTCTGCATAAAGCATAAGACCACACAGGGCGGGATCGGGTACCTGCATTATACACAGGCGCAGTGTTCCGACATCATGTGACCACAGCTCTCGGACAGAGCTCACTGAGCATGCCGGATAACTGAGGGAACTGCGCAGGCGCCAACACCGCTCTCAAGAAAGAGATGAGGAAGGGTAACAACGGCAAGGTGTTTAGGTCCAGGGAGTGGAGTGTACCTCCCTGACCTAAACTAATTTCTTATAAAGTGATTATTTTGGTGTCCCGGGGGTCTAGAGATAAGAGCCACCATCACAAAATGCAGCATAGGCCCTGTTGAAGGTGGCACTTTTAGTTTAATAGGTCCTGGGGGGTGACAGGTTTACTTTAAGGGTTTGTCCATGCTTTATTTCATTTACAAAGGTCTGCAGTTACTCTATGTGATAGAAGACTGGTGACTAGAGATGAGCGATCCTTTTGAGGTTCAGGTTCAGGGGGTGCAGCCGAACTTTCTGGCCCCCTGTTCGTGACCCTGACCTTGACCCAAACCTCAATGGAAGTCATTAATTGGCAGTTCAGCTCAACACCCACATACAGCCAGCCATAAGTAACACACGTCCGGTGGTGAAAGGGCATTTATTTTTTTTGAAAACACACTACACCCAAAAACTGTGCTTTTAAGCCCAGTGTGAGTGGATCAAACACCTTACTGGGCCAAACACCAAATGTACCCGATCACAGCAATGCATGCTTTGCAATTGTAAAGCCCCCAATCTCTGAACCCAAACAGGTTTGCTCAACACCAGGAAGTTCGGTGACCTGAATTGAACATTGAAAGGTTTGCTCATCTCTAAAGGCCCTGTTACATGTAGCAAGATCGCTAACGATATCGCCGCAACGTCACAGGTTTTATGACGTAGCAGCGACCTCGCCAGCGATCTCACTGCATGTGACACTTAGCAGCGATCGGCTCCCCGCTGGGAGATCGCTGATCGTTAATGAATGGCCTGGACCATTTTTTCATCAGCGATCTCCCGCTGGGCATGCTGGATCGCTGTGTATGATGGGGGCAACGACCAGCGAGCTCCATGGTTCGCCCGAGAAACAGATCCCAATGACCGTCGGGTGTCGCTGCATCGCTGGGTAATCGCTGGTAAGTATGCCTGTGTAGCATCTCACCAGCGACCACGTAGCGATGCACCAGCGATCCCTGCCAGGTCGTATCGTTATCAGGATCGCTGGAGTGCCACTACATGCAACGGGGCCTTAATTGTGACTCCTCTCATCACACGCAACAAGCATTGAGAAGATTCTCTGGTGCCAGCGCTGCAAGACAGAGTGTTCATGTGACTGCAAGTAGGCGATATGTATACTCCTAGCCACATTCCAACAAGGCATGCGCAACCTGTCATGCTCCATGCTGCAGGTCCGCCTCTCCTGGGCTAGATGTTCGGTGCCCATCACACAGCTCTGTGTCCCCTGACTGCCCTATGGTCACTGTAGGGACGGTCTCAACTGAGCAGGAAGACCAGTGTCCATCACGTGCTCCCATTCAGTCTGCTTATAGTCACTTTCAGGTTACTTACCCAGCCAGCTTCAAGCACTTTCTACTCCTCCTGAGGTCTGCTTCCTTCCTGCAGAGCCCCGGGGAGCATGCTTAGGTCATGTGTCCCACCCACTCACTCCTCTTAAATGGCCATTACACCTGTTCTTAATTTAACCTCTAATCACCTCTCAGCCTATTACTGACTGACTACTTCTATTTAAAACACCTTCCCCCTAAGGGAGGTGCCTGAGCAACATCGCCTTTCACTAGTTGCCTTGCTGTCCCTCAGGTCTCTGTCCCGTTCCCTGCCTATGCTCTTGTCCTTGTTATTACACTCCCTGACAGAAGTTATGTCGCTTATCCATGTTATGTAAATAAAAACTTATAACCTGACGTTAAATTCATCCATTGGTTATATAAATTACTCTTTTGAAAGCTCCGAAATGTGGTTTAGGTTTAGAAAATAAATTGGCATCAATGCTGAAATACTGATTATTTAATGAACACAGAATGGTCAGATTTTGGCAAGACAAAAGTTTTGTCACCCACAGAAAGTAATGTGATTTTCAAACAAATAATCAACTTGAAATACAAATATATGTTGCATAATATTGGTGAATGAAGTTGTGGTGCTATTAGAGTCATATTTAATATTTTGTGTGACTTCCATGAGCTTGAAAGACTGCATCCATGTGGTTCAACAATGATTCATACAATGTATTAATGAAGTCATCAGGAATAGCAAAGAATGCAGTCTTACATGCCTCCCAGAGTTCATCTAGATTCTTTGGTTTTGTCTTCCAAGCTTCCGCTTTCATCCTACCCAAAACATGCTCAATGATGTTCATGTCTGGTGACTGGGCAGGCCAGTCCTTGAGCACTTTATCTTTTTTGCCTAGAGGATTTTTGTTGTAGAGATGGATGTAAGAGATGGAGCACAATCCTGCTGCAGAATTTCACCCCTTTTATGATTTGGAATATTAGAGGTAGCTAATACTCCTTGATATTTTAGGCTATTGATATTACCTTCCACCTTGCAAATGTTTTGCACACTCCCATACTGAAGTTTTCTGGGTGTATTTTGGATCATACGGGCTTCAGTAGGTCTCCTGCAGTATTTGCGGCGGCTGTGGTGTAATTCTACTGAACATTCATCAGAGAAATCCACCTTCTGCCACTTTTCCAGCGTCCATCTGTTTTGCAGGCTGTGGGACAAATGCCACACGTTTTTTTATTTGCCTTTTGTTTAGTGCTGGCTTCTGGGCACTGATTTGACCAAGGAGGCCATTTCGAGACAGAATCCTACAAACTGTTCTAGTTGACACAGGGACTTGAGGTGACCAGGCCTGTTGGAGCTCTACTGCAGTGGAAGAGGGGCTTGCTTTGAATTTTCTAACCAACAAACGTTCCTCCTGAGCAGTTGTCTTGCGAAGTCTGCTGGACCTGAGCTTGTCAAACACATCTCCAGTCTCTTCAAATCTTTTTTTAATTCTTTGTACTTGACGCTGAGACACATTAAAGGTGCCAGCCATCTCTGCAGTGGATCTGGTCTTCTGCCTCTTGATAATCAAGGCTTTGGTCGCAGGGTGGATTTTTGGCATGTTGTCAGAGCTCAATTTGCAGTTCAAGTGAAGGTCTGGGGTGCTGGGTTTCTTTTTATACACACCCACTAATTAACCGATCATTTACTGAGCACAGGTGAGGATGTAAACTTGGATTGGGTGCATTATATGACCCGGTGACAAAACTTTTGTCTTGCTAAAATCTGACCACTCTGTGTTCATTAAATGATCAATATTTCAGCATTGATGCCAATTTATTTTCTTAACCTAAACCACATTTCGGAGAGTAATTTATACAACCAATGGATGAATTTAACGTCAGGTTATAAGCTTTTATTTACATGACATGGATAAGCGACATAACTTCTGTCAGGGAGTGTACATCCTTACCTATTCTCCTTGTCTCACTAAGTCCAAGTGCACACACCAAGTATTTGATGAGTTTTTTACCTCAGGATTTGTAGCCAAAACCAGGAGTGGATGATTAAATACAGAAGTGGTGACGTGTTTCTATTAGACTTTTCGTCTGATTGCTCCACTCCTGGTTTTGTCTACAAATCGTGAGGTAAAAAACCCATCAAATACTCAGCGTGTGCACGAGGCCTAAGGCCTTGTGCACGTGCTGAGTATTTGGTGAGTTTTTTACCTCAGGATTTCTAGCCAAAACCAGGAGTGGAGCAATCAGACGAAAAGAATAATAGAAACACATGCACCACTTTTGTATTTATCACCTACTCCTGGTTTTGTCTACAAATCCTGAGGTAAAAAATTCATCAAATACTCAGTGTGTGCATGTGGCCTTAAAGCCTGCTATGTCTGTCAGAGGAGCTGACTTGCATGTACGCCCATTCTACTTGCAGTGCACCTGCCACATTGATCCAGGGTTTGCTACACCTGCACATGCCAGTACTGGGGTTAACCACGTCCAGTGTGCCTATTCCATCGGCCAGAGTTCCGACCACTTCTGTACCTGCATCTCAACTCCTGGACCAGCTTACAGTTGACTTGCTACTCTGAGCTTCATGCTTGCTCCTCATTGACTGTTATCTAGTCTTGTGCACCAACCAGACTGTATTGGCGAGTTCTCCTCATTAAAGACTGTGGTTTACTCTATCTGCACCTCCTGCTGTTCATACCTATGGGTCAGCCTCCATTTGGTGGCCTAGTGGGTCCACATCTCCACTCCCACACCTCCGTGTGCCTTACACTCACTCAATTTAACGAGACTGCACACATCTAGTCGGAATGTAGCCGACACCATACTTGCGGTCACATGACCACTTGATTTCACCACCGGAGAATCCTCATAGTGCGCGTTGCGTGCAATGTCAGCAGTCACAAGTTCATACTCCGATAGTGTGACTACAGGCTTTCCAGATAAAGCTGGATAACCTCTTTAATGTAGTAACTAGTTCATTAACTGCTGTTGACAAAAAAAGGTGGAAGTGTTGCCTTAGCGACTAACCTGATTTGTAGACAAAAAGGTGGAAGTGTTGCCGTAGCGACCAACCTGATTTGTAGACCAAAAGTGGAGTTGTTGCCATGGCAACTAATCTAATTCTTGTACTTTTTCCCAGAGCAGATTAGTAAATACAAGTAATAATCTGATTAGATGCACCCATTCTTGGATGTTTCTTCCTCACGGGCACGTGCCATGCAAGACGCACATTACCATGGAATAAGTAATCAGTTGGCTCATTTACAATTGTTTTTATGAAACCATTTACACTGCGGAGTTTCAGCATAAACAGACATATGGGCCGCGGATCCCCGAGCTGCTCTATACATATTGTCAGGCTCACAATCATCATTTTCTGTGTCTTATGCTGATAACAAATGCCACAATGACTCAATAAGCGTCAAATCCAAAAAAATCATCATCAATCTTTACAAAGAGCAAAAAGCAATTTAACATATGGTGATGTATTTTTCACCCCATAAATATGTATGAGCGAACGGTTCATTTTGTAGTGAATGATTAGTATGCAAATGGATGCGCCCATAATGGCAAGTTTTAGAGAGTTATGTCACACAACTTAGTCTCCTATGTTGGTCTCTGAAAATAATTGGTTTTACTAAGATTTTCTTTAGAAGCTTCTTTTTCACTATGAAACTGCTATAAACCATTTATCTGCAAATGGCTGTGGTCTGATGAGTATTGGAGCTACTGTAAATCGATTCACAGGACGTGAGCCATCGGCCGTATCAGTAATCTACAGCTGATTGAACCGTCTCCTACCTCCTGACATTCCTGGCTCCTCTTCTGATTAGGCGTCTTGGTGTGACATTGTTGAGAAGCTAGGATTGCTACTTCCAATAGGTGGCGCTGTCGAGGGGGTTAGGACCCAGTGACTGGGTAGTCTGGCTCGAGTCTGAGACCAGGCCATCTGGCCCCAAGCATCGCGCGCCCAGGCTGGCCTCTCAATTGAAAAGTTCAGTTTGCTGTTGCCCTCAATGAGGGTCAAAGAGCACGAAGAGTCAATCAAATCAAACAAGAGTAGAAGCCACCAACAGCACATGTTTTCAGGATTTCCTTAGCGTTGCACAGTGGTTGAAATCATCACCAGTGCAATATTAGGAAACCCTGAATACATGCACTGTTGGTGGATCCTGAGGACTTTAGTTAGGGAACATTGGGATACCCACACAGGACAGCTTTGTCTGAAAACTTACTAGAAAATCCAACTATCCTTGAAAAGAAACCTGTCAGTCTGATCTACCTTAAGACTCAGTCACACATAATGACGCATCAGCGATCCCGATAAAATAACGATGTGCAGAGATTGCTGGTGCGTCGTTTTTCACATCGCTGGTAAGATGTCAAACAGGTATCTCACCAGAGATGTCACCAACGACTTCAGCAATGATCCAGAATTATACCGAGGTTGTTGGGAATTGTCACTCCATAGCGTAGCATTGACATCGTTGGTCATTGTCCCTGTCAATGCAGCGCTCCCAGCGGGAACGCAACGACGTAGAAATGATCCAGAGCAGTGTGTAACGATCAATTATCTCACAGCAGGGGCCAGATCATTGGTGAGTGTCATACATAACGATATCGTTAGCAGGATCGCTGTTACGTCACAAAATCTGTGACATTACAACGATCTCGTTAGCGATCTCATTATGTGTGACAGGGCCTTTAGTAAACCAGTGGTATGCTGCTATATTGTATGTTAATTAGTGCTTAAAGTGAACTTGTCACCTGTTTTGGGCTTTATAAACTGTGCCCACCACCTTTATCATACTCTAATTGGGGTTCCTGTAACCCCATTATATCTCCAGACGTCCCTCTGCATACCTCATAAATCAACTTTTAATGTGTCCCGTGCAGTATGTAAATGAGTCTTAATGGTCTGATGGGGTGCGGCACATTTTAGTCAGAGCTGCCCGTTCCACGCCAACACCGCCGCACTTCATTGAATACGTTGACCCTCCTGTGTATGTATGTGAATGACATACAACGTCATTCACATGTCTCGCGACTGCGCAGTGGTACGGGTCACGTGACTCTATTGAAGCCGCCCAGTGCCCGAGGTCTCGCGAGATTCCACTGCTCAAGCGTCAGACTTTAGAAATGTCATGAGACTTCGGGCACTGTCCGGCTTCAATAGAGCACAGTGACCCGCGCCACTGAGCAGACGCAAGACGTGTAAATGACGTTGTATATCATTCACATACATACACAGGAGGGGTGGCGATTTCCATGGAGCGCAGCGGTGTTGGCGTGCAGCATGGCGGCTCTGACTGAAGTGTGCGCACCCCGTCAAACCCTTAAAACAATTTACATACGTGCGGGACACATTAAAAGTTGATTAATGAGGTATGCAGAGGCACGTCTTGAGATATAAAGGGGTTACAGAAACCCTAATTACATCATGTTAAAGGTGGTGGCAGGGTTTACAACCCCCAAAACTGGTGACAGGTCACTTTAACTTGCTTCAGTCTAAATCAGCACCCCCAAATATGGCAAAAATACTGCAATAAAGAATACATGAACTCCATAAAGCTTAAGCGCCATCTGCCAGTGACAGTGTGCCTCATACGATGGTCCCTATCTCCAGTGACTCACCTTCATATGTGCCTAACCTAGCGTCAAATGAAATGAGGGAGACATAGAAGCCTGGCTTAGCTCGTAATTATAACCTGACCGTGAGTCACAGTGTTAGCGTACATCCATATGAAGCTCGCTTTGTCGTGGTTATATGGATTTTACACTTTTTGATTAAAAAAATGTTTCCCAAGTAGCTCACATTTTTACTTCTTTAGCAACAGTGGAATTCATGTATTCACTAATTGCCATGTATTGATGCATAGTGTGTGTACACCTTCCTGAACCTGTGAATTCACAAGTAATTGAACAGTATAGGCTGCTACATCACCTTGTATAATCAAAATATTCCTTTTTTAATTACCGTAAGTCATATTAATAGGGGATGCCTTTCTTACATATCCTTTGATGGGTATTACTATATGTAGGCTGGGGGGCCCTCATGGTGAAGTCACACACTGAGTCAGTTTCAAACCTCCTTCTACAGTAGTGTTACTGCCTATAGGGTGCAATTAATTTGTAGGTGATTTATTTTACTTTGATACCAGTTTTCCAATGACTACTATCTTGTCATTTGTTTAACCTCTGAAAGTGTAATTGCCATTTAAATTTTAATTTAATAATAATGTAGAGCAAGTGATTTTAATAAACTTTCAAATATACTGTATTAATGAAATCTGGAAGGAAACTACTCCTAAACCTTCCACAAGGTGTCCCCACTACACTGTGTGTGAAGCAGACATATGTTCATCCTCAGTCACCTCCGTCTTCAAGCTTCTCACACTGAATATGGGGCATGTAACCATATAAGGGTAACGGGGGTGGGACCTACACAGTGTCCACACTGCTGACTGCAGCTGATGAGGTGACAATGTATCAGATTAATTTAGGCTACAGCACAGTTGCTAAGCAATGTCAGAATGTCAGGACAGTGTAAACTCCACTTTCTGTCATCTTGCTCCACACAGCTCAGTCATGATCTCTGTTAACCCTTTCTCTGCTGGCACATCACACTGCTCCCTATCAGCCTGCTCTCAGAAGCTGTGGAAATACACACACAGTGCTGGCAGATATTCATGGCCTTTTACGATGCCCACACAGTCATAAAATGCAATTTTTAAAAGAACACAGAAAAATGTGAGAAAATAAGTCATATGGCACAAACAAAGCAGTATTTTAACTACCGTATATACTCGTGTATAAGCCGACCCGTGTATAAGCCGACCCCCCTACTTTTGCCCCCAAAACCTGGGAAAACCTATTGACTCGTGTATAAGCCGAGGGTGGACCCCAGCACAGGTATACAGCCCCCAGCAGTGTGGTATACAGGCCCCCCCAGTGGTAGTATACAGCAGCCTCCCCAGTGGTATGCAGGCCCCAGCAGTATATACAGCAGCCCCAGTGGTATACAGCAGCCCTTAGGTAGTACACAGCAGCCCCAGAGGTATATACAGCAGCCCCAGGGGTATACACAGCAGCCCCAGGGGTATACACATCAGCCCCAGGGGTGTACGCAGCAGCCCCAGGGGTATACACAGCAGCCCCAGGGGTATACACAGCAGCCCCAGGGGTAGTACACAGCAGCCCCAGGGGTAATACACATCTGCCCCAGGGGTAGTACACAGCAGCCCCAGGGGTAATACACAGCAGCCCCAGGGGTAATACACAGCAGCCCCAGGGGTAGTACACAGCAGCCCCAGGGGTAATACACAGCAGCCCCAGGGGTAGTACACAGCAGCCCCAGGGGTAGTACACAGCAGCCCCAGGGGTAATACACAGCAGCCCCAGGGTAGTACACAGCAGCCCCAGGGGTAATACACAGCAGCCCCAGGGGTAGTACACAGCAGCCCCAGGGGTATACACATCAGCCCCAGGGGTGTACACAGCAGCCCCAGGGGTAATACACAGCAGCCCCAGGGGTATACACAGCAGCCCCAGGGGTAGTACACAGCAGCCCCAGGGGTAATACACAGCAGCCCCAGGGGTAGTACACAGCAGCCCCAGGGGTAATACACAGCAGCCCCAGGGGTAGTACACAGCAGCCCCAGGGGTAATACACAGCAGCCCCAGGGGTAGTACACAGCAGCCCCAGGGGTATACACATCAGCCCCAGGGGTGTACACAGCAGCCCCAGGGGTAATACACAGCAGCCCCAGGGGTATACACAGCAGCCCCAGGGGTAGTACACAGCAGCCCCAGGGGTAATACACAGCACCCCCAGGGGTAGTACACAGCAGCCCCAGGGGTAATACACAGCAGCCCCAGGGGCAGTACACAGCAGCCCCAGGGTAATACACAGCAGCCCCAGGGGTAGTACACAGCAGCCCCAGGGGTAGTACACAGCAGCCCCAGGGGTAATACACAGCAGCCCCAGGGGTAATACACAGCAGCCCCAGGGGTAGTACACAGCAGCCCCAGGGGTAATACACAGAAGCCCCAGGGATAGTACACAGCAGCCCCAGGGGTAGTACACAGCAGCCCCAGGGGTAGTACACAGCAGCCCCAGGGGTATATACAGCAGCCCCAGTGGTGTATACAGCAGCCCCAGGGGTAGTACACAGCAGTCTCAGGGGTATTTACAGCAGCCCCAGGGGTAGTACACAGCAGTCCCAGGGGTATTTACAGCAGCCCCAGGGGTAGTACACAGCAGCCCCAGGCCCCCCTCACTTTTTGGCGCCCCCACCTCAGGATGCCCCCCCCCCGCACGCAGCGCTGCGCTCATACATTACCAGCCTGTCAGCTGTCATCCTCCGGTGGCGGATCGCGGCTCCCGACTCCGGCTTCCATCTTCTTCTGTGTCTTCCTGCATTGTGACCGGGGCTCATCGCGATGACGTCATCGCGACGCCGGCCGGTCATGTGACATGCAGGAAGACACAGAAGAAGATGGAAGCCGGAGCCGGGAGCCGCGATCTGCCACCGGAGGATGACAGCTGACAGGCTAGTAATGTATGAGCGCAGCGCTGCGTGCGGGGGGGGGGCATCCTGAGGTGGGGGCGCCAAAAAGTGAGGGGGTCCCGTATATACTCGCGTATAAGCCGAGGGGAGACTTTTCAGCCCAACTTTTGGGCTGAAAAACTCGGCTTATACGCGAGTATATACGGTACTATGCGATCCATTGTTAACAATCAGTGCAGTGTCAGCCTGATGAAAACTGTAATCTGCTCTGCTGGGTGAGTAATATGGCCTTTCTGCTGACTTTCCTTGAGTTTTATGTTTCTTGGTTCTTTTAGCTGTCCAGTACTCCTTCTTTTTTGTCATAATTATTTTTTTTATTAAGACATTTTCAAGAAACACATGACAAGAAATGCAATCAACATATCTCCAAACATCTGAAGAACTTTCCATTGTGAGCCAACTACCAGGCTTTCAGTTAGCTGCCTGCTATATTGCATTTCACATAACATAACATATCAAATAAAGGGAGGGGTGAGGGTGGGGAATATAGAAGGGATTAATGAGAGTGAGAAGAGGAGAAGAGAGAGGTACTAGCGAAAAAGGGGGGGGGGGTGGGTTAGAAAAGGGTCAGGGTGGGGGGTGGGGGGGTTGTAGTATGGCAAGGTGTTAAGGAAGTTGTTAAGGTGCCCAGTACTCCTTCTTGGTTGCTGTGGGTTACCCCTTGCCAGTCTGGTAGTGTGGATCTTACGGGTATCTGTGCATATAGTGTAGCACCCCAGGGGTATGAGAACTCGGATGTCTGGGCCTCTCTCTCTCCAATCAGGGATCGTGGCAGGTGGCCTGCCCAGACCCATAGCCCTCGAGGAACAACCCCAAAAGAAGGAGGTTATTATTTACAAGGGATTAAAGTCTTTGTCATGTGATGCCACCTGTAGTACCTGGTGACTAGATACCAACACCACCACAGTCCTCCGAAGGGTGGTGGTATTGCAGCTAGGGTGGAGTAACTTCCTACAGGTAAAGCTGGGGCCCCTGGGGCAGTGATGGTTTTGAGGAATGGAGCAGGGGTTTGGTCAGGTTGTGATTAACGGGATAGTCTCTGCGGGTAACAGGGACAAGGCGAAGAACACACACACACGCTGTTGAATGTCTCTTTACCTTTTACTGGTGGTATAGCAGGTAAAAGTCCGGAATACTGTCGGGTGACTAGGAAACACAGTTGAATCTCCACAGCAAGTGGGTGTATGGCCCCCGTGTTCTCTTTTCTCTGGTTTGAAGCCCTGCCCTGTGTAGAACTTGGCTGGCCTCCTCTACTCTCTCTTCACCTGCGCTGTCAATGGGACGCCTCTGATGACTACCGCTGTTTCTCTCTCCACGGTGTCTGGCTCCCTGAACGGTGATTAGGCAGGTGACCAGGTGACTGGAGTCTCCACCGGTTTGCCGGCAATTCTCTGCTGGGCGTGTAGCTCTCCTGCAGACGCGGACCCCAGTGTCCGGTGCGTTGCTTGGGCGAACCTGTTCTGGCTCCTCAGTTCCCACTTTTTTCCTCCTTTTCTCCTAGCCTTTTGTCCCCACTTATGGGCCTAGCAGAACCGCTCGAAGGCTGTTCTGGGTCACCGGTTCGGGCCTAACACGGCACCGATCACCAGGACATGTTCGCAGCTCTCCTAGTGTCTGCACACTCTGACTAACTCCTCCCAAGCATCAGTATTTATAGGGGATCTTGCCTAAGGGCAGCAAGTTGGGCTCCCCCTACTGTGCTGGCGTGGAAGGTGTTGGTTGCACTAGTGTACCTGCTGTGGATATTAATCTGTGTTCTAGGAAGGTCTGTGGATACCTGAATGCAGGGCACCACATTCCCCCCTAGGTAAGATCAGTACTCCTGGACTGAGGACATTTTTGTCTTTAAACATGAAAAATAACATTTTCAACAGTACAGTAATAACAGGTAACATATGTACAGAGTCTCAAAAATGTACAAAAACCACAGAAAAATGTAAATGTGTAAACAGGTGAAGTCCATACGGTGCTAGTCCATCCACCGCAGGCTTAAAAAGAAGTTTGTTGTCACAACCAGTCCTGTGACTATGGTCTATGGGGAAAAGTTCCAGGGAAAGTTTGTTCAAAGAGTCTATACAGTAAAGTCTCTGTACGCTCCAGGTAAAAAGGGGTGAAGTTATTCAAAAGTTCAATAAAGTTCTTACAGGTATAGTTTTTGTAAGCCTAAAAGTTCAGAATACACAACATTTACTACGGGTGCTTCGGCATAGGAGTCCTAGGTACTATAGGGGCCTCTACCGGTCATAGGTGCTGTAGGCCTCCTGGCCCTGGGGTCACTTTTTGGCAAAGATTTTGCTGTCCCTAGATAGCTCTTGACGCCAACTCCACTCACCCCTCTTTTGGTGTTGTGTGCATGGTGTGACCTGTTTTTGGCCTGCTCTTCACCCTTCTGTACATTACTATATACAGTTGCTTATATTTTACAAGAGTTACTACTATTTACATGTTACTTCCATTTTACTTCCTATTATATCTCTATTGTGCCCACTCTCCATACCTGGATGGTGGTTGCCCTTGTGTGCTACGACCAGATCAGTGCACTACAGGTGTGGGTATCTAAGGTGATGTGTCTAAGGAAGGGTGTGATAGGGGCAAATCAGGTAAATGTCTGCGTGGCCTTAGTCTTACTATAGGACTAGCAGGTGCACCGATTGCAGGATCCTCTGATTCTCTAGCAACGGGTGTTTCTTCCTGACTTATTGGGATCTCTTCTTGAGGTTGGTAAAAGCTGAGTAATGGCACTATTACTGCTCCATCTTGTTGGAGTCAATCTTCTGGAAAGTCTCCGAGGATTGTTGAGATGACTCTTTCCTTTGGTTTTGGACATGGGATTGGCGGTACGAATGACTCTGGTTCTTCATTTTCTGGGGAATCAATAAAGTTTTGGGTTTTCCAATATGTTGGACATTTCTTTAAATGATCCCGAGATACTGTCTGTGTGGTCTTTCCTCTATTTTTCCTAATGAGGCAAACCTTGGTGCTATCGAAATTGGATTCTAAAACAGTATAGAGCTCTTTCTCCCATTGGTCATCCAACTTATGTCTTCTTCACTTTCTTTTTAAAACAATACTTCCGGGTAGTATGGGTTCTGCTGGTGCACTTTTGTTGAAGTTCCTTTCTTGCTTTTCCCGAGCTTTTTCAAGATTATCTTTGACGCAAGCTTGAACTCAGAATTGGAAGCATCTGCTTTGGGTTCAACAACTCCGAGTTCCAGATCTACAAGTAATCTTTCTGTATGCGCTCTCATGAGATAGGCAGGTGTACAGTTCGTAGAACTCACTGTGATGTGATTGTACATGTCTATCAGATCAGACAGTTTTTCTGGCCATTGGTTCCTTTCTTCAAGAGGTAGTATCTTGAGCATGTCTATCACAATGTTGTTCATATTTTCACATAACCCATTGGATTGGGGATGATATGGCGTAGTTCTTATTTTCTTACAACCATACAGGTGACAAAACTCTTGGAAGATTTCGGCTTCAAAACCTAAACCATCCAAACAGTTAGAACTTGTTCTGGGTAGCCTAGTGGTCTACAGAAGACATTCTGGAAAGTTTTGGCAGCTGTTGCAGCAGTTAGATCTTTTACAGGTGCAGCCATCATGAATCGGGAGTAATGATCCACCATTGTTAAAGCATAAGTATAGCCGGTCTGACTTAGAGTCAACTTCATATGGTCTAAGGCAGGGGTCTCAAACACGCGGCCCGAGGGCCGCATGCGGCCCCTGGGGCCTCACTATGCGGCCCGCGGCACCTTGGACAACTTAATGATGCATCGCCTCAGTGCAGGGGCCACAGGAGTGCCCGCTGTGTGATGACTTCCGTCCGCAGCACTAACAAGCTCTGCCTCTCAGCAAGATAAATGCAAGCTGCCAGCCAATGAGATGGCGGAATATGACGTCACACGCGGGCCTCTGGCTGGCAGATTGCATTGATCTTGCTGAGCAACAGAACTTGTCTGAGTGGCGGCTGGAGGAAGTCATAGCACAGCGGAGGCCAGAAGTCAGCACAGCGGGGACCTCGCCGGCCCCCTGCACTGGAGCAATGCATCATTAAAGTGAGAAAAGTGTGAGTGTGAGTAAGAAGGTGTGTGTGTGTGTGTGTGTGTGGGTAAGTGTGTGAGTATGTAAGTGAGGATATATGTATAAGAAAGTGTGTGTGAGGTGTGTGTGAGTTTCAGTGTGTGTATGAGAGTGTATGAGAGTGTGTGAGTGTGTGTGTGGGTTTGTGTGTGAGGGTGTGTGAGTGTGAATGAGTGTGTATGTGAGTGTATAAAAAGAAGGTAAAACAGGATGGGGGCATCACTATAAAAGTTGATCAGGATGGGGGATATTCCTAGAAAAGGGGATCAGGATGGGGGACATCAGTACAAAAGGGGACCAGGATGCGGGACCTCACTACAAAAGGGGTCCAGGATGGGGGACATCACTACTAAAGGGGATCTGGATGGGGGCATTACTAGAAAAGGGAATTAGGATGGGGGAAATTACTAGAAAAGGGTATCAGGATGAGGACATTACTACAAAAGGGAACCGGGATGAGGGACATCACTTCTAAAGGAAATCGGGATGGGGGACATCACTAGAAAAGGGGATCAGGATGGGGGATATCACTAGAAAAGGAGATCAGGAAGGGGACATGACTACAAGAGGGGATCAGGATGGGGGACATCACTACAAAAGGAGATCAGTATGGGGACATCACTACAAAAGGGGATCAGGATGGGGGACATCACTAGAAAAGGGGAGCAGGATGGGGACATCGCTACAAAAAAGGATCAGGATGGGGGACGTCACTACCAAAGGGGATCAGGATAGGGGACATCAGTAGAAAAGGGGATCAGAATGGGGGACATCAGTAGAAAAGGGGATCAGGATGGGGGACATCAGTATAAAAGGGGATCAGGATGGGGACATCAGTAGAAAAAGGGATCAGGATAGGGGACCTCACTAGAAAAAGGAATCAGGATGGGGGACATCACTAGAAAAAGGGATCAGGATGGGGAACATCACTAGAAAAGGACATTACTACAGGA
Source organism: Allobates femoralis (assembly GCA_033576535.1). Lineage (NCBI taxonomy): Eukaryota > Metazoa > Chordata > Amphibia > Anura > Aromobatidae > Allobates > Allobates femoralis. Next base: position 214,506,370 of record JARQOC010000011.1, on the reverse strand, counting down.
TGGGGACATTACTACAAGAAGGGGATCAGAATTTGTACTTTACTACATTGAGCAAAAAATTCTGGTATTACTAAAGTATCACTCAGTCCTACAAGGGATGCGGCCCCCTGCTATAAATGTTTTTCTATGTGCGGCCCACCAACCCAGCCGAGTTTGAGACCCCTGGTCTAAGGCTACAATCTGGATCGATTGCATGGTCACGATTGATTGGAGTGGTGTTCTTTGACTCTGCTGGTCTTTTCTGCGTAGGCTACAGGGTCTACAGTCTTTACACCATCTCTCTATGGATCCCCTCATGCCAACCCAGTAAAACCGATTTTTAAGCCTCATTTCTAGCTTCTTCCACCCAAAGTGTCCAGTCTGATTGTGGTAAGCATTTAGTACCATTTGGATTTCTGTTTTGGGAGGTGGGGTACTGGTATGGGCTGGTATCATCAAAGATGAACTTGTGAGACCTTTTTGGGTTGAGGATGAAGTGAAGCTCAACTCCTGGACCTACTGCCAATTTCTGGAAGACAACTTCTTCAAGCAAGTGGTACAGGAAGAAGTCAGTATCGTTCAAGAAAAACATGATTTTCATGCAGGACGATGCTCCATTACATGCATCCAACTACTCCACAGCGTGGCTGGCCAGTAAAGGTCTAAAAGAAAAAAAATAATGACATGACCCCCTTGTTCACCTGATCTGAACCCATAGAGAACCTGTGGTCCCTCCTAAAATGTGAGATCTACAGGGAGGGAAAACAGTACACCTCTGGGAACAGTGTCTGGGAGGCTGTGGTGGCTGCTGCACACAATGTTGATCGTAATCAGATCAAGCAACTGACAGAATCTATGGATGGAGGCTGCTGAGTGTAATCATAAAGAAAGGGGGCTATATTGGTCACTCATTTTTGGGGTTTTGATTTTACATGTCAGAAATGTTTATTTCTAAATGTTGTGCAGTTATATTAGTTTACCTGGTGAAAATAAACAAGTGAGATGGGAATAGATTTGGCTTTTATTAAGTTGCCTAATAATTCTGCACAGTAATAGTTACCTGCACAAACAGATATCCTCCTAAGATAGCCAAATCTAAAGAAACCCACTCCAACTTCCAAACATATTAGGCTTTGATATTTATGACTCTCTTGGGTTGATTGAGAACATAGTTGTTGATTAATAATAAAAATAATCCTCTAAAATACAACTTGCCTAATAATTCTGCACACAGTGTATATCATTTGTCTGTTTTGGGGCGGCAAAATTTAAATTTCCTATGAATTTGCATATAATTGTGTCTCCTTTTTATGGTAGTACCATAATGACCATGGCATCTTCAATGTGTTTGTTTTCTCTGTGGGCCCCAAGCTTTACATTGCACATAAAAACTGAGAAGCTGGCTGTAAGACTGCGTGGATGACTGCCAACAAGGCACCGGTGTGGATGATAAGATTCAGCCCTCTCTGTACTGGTGCAGCACACACCGTGTTTTTCCAATGTTCTCCGGCTCATAAGTAATAGCACAGAAATAGTAATTGCTGCTTATGTAGTGCAGGGACCAGCATGCTACTATTGATGTTCATCATTAGAGACCCCATAAAAGAGAATGGTTCGGGATACATCATGTATTAGCCGTCTGTGCACAGGGTTTTGTTTTGGCCGCCTGTGGCCTACGTGGGCAAGCACCCAGCCACCAGCTGCATGTTTCCGAAGATTAGTGCCATAAATCTTGCAGATATCTCGCTGGGCTGCATTCTGAATAATAAATTCTTTCATATTCTACTAAAAGCTTTGTGTTTTGATTGTGAAGTCTTCATTCTGTTTGGCAATGTGCTTTTCTTTTCCCTGCAGTTGTAGCTGTTGCATGTAGATATCATTTACGTCATTGATCCATGAATGGGTTTCCTCCATATTATTGTAGTAGGACATAAATTTCCTCAATATGATTTACGCAGTGGATATTGTAAGTATTGACGCTTTATACATCATCATTTTTTTCATTAGTTTTTAGCAGCCAGATAGATGGATGCATGAATATGAATGATGATTGAAGCACTGAAAGCCAATATATTTGAACAAATAAAGTGAGTGTTCATTCATATGTCTAAACCAATGTAAACAGTTTAGCCTGAGACAATGTACGGAGTACGGGTCTACGACGGGTACGGGTTTTGGAAGAGCAAGTATGGCGGTTATGCAGCTGAGAGACCTGATGCAAGAGATGGACAAAGAGGCCCAAGCCGTCCTCAATGGTCCAGAGCTAGTCTCCGTCCACACCATCGACGGAGACCCGACCTTCTGGGAGACCGCGCTGCAAGATCTAAGAGCCCAACTCATAGAAAGCACCGAGTGGACTATCAGGCGCTGGAGCGCCAGCATTGCTAATAAACTGCACCGCACAGCCATGGAAAGACAAACCGACCATCCAGATCTGCAACCGGTGGCAAGGGACGAACTACCCAAAACCCACTCGGTTACCGGGTCCTCACCCGGTGCCACCCACGGTTGCAGAAGAAGAAGAGGCGGGCAGCCATGAAGCCCCGCAGACAGACGACCACGAGGCGTGCGGCCATGAAGCTATGCAGAAGGAAGACCACGTGATCGCTGTGCCTGATGAATCAGCAGACCCAGAGCGGGAAGAAGAACAACCGCCCACCGAGGAGCCAGACATTGTGTTTGAGGCTAGTGAGCCGGAGGAAGAGGAAGACTGCCAGTTCCCTGATGAGGGTGAGGAACCAGAGGAGTCGGGCTCCAAGGAGGAGGGCACAGTACAGAACCCCCTCGGGCAATCACCATCTGAAGCCCGGGTAGCTTGGTGGGGCATCGCAACAGCAGCCATGAGCAGTGGTAATGTGTGAACCACCGTGGAGAGTTACCGCCAAACCCAAACCAGAAACAGCGCTTCAAACCGCAGTGACTATGTGCAAACCTTCTATCGCACCGACGAGGCAGAAAAACAGCGACTCAGAGCTGAGTGGTGGGCCTGAGAGCAGGAGAACCTACAAATCAGAGCGGAGGGCCGTCGCCAACCACCAATTGCCCCGGAACACCATAAACGTTTAACCTAGAGAACGGTTGGGGTTTTGCTAGAGAAGAAGGACTTTATGAGGAAATCTTTATTGCACGCCGAGATATCGAATCTCACTTACCAAAATGACACCCAGATCGTAACTTGTACAGCAGCAGACTAAGGTAAAAAAACTCAATTGAACAGTAAATCATCATAACTCCAAGTCTGCAGAGGCAGTCAGTAAGTGACACTAACATTGAAGAAACATACAAGGATTTGGGCATTTTGTATTGATGTTGAGTAGTTGCTGTCTAAATAATCAACTTTCTACTCGGATGGCGAGATTTTGGTAAATTTAACAGTCCCCTTTTGGTATCATCTGGTAAGAAGATTGACATCTGATGGAAAGGGTTATGTTTTTAGGCAAGGCAGTGATTTATTGTCGTAGTAGTCAGTCCAGGCACAGTTCACACAGAGATAAAGGTAAATGTCAAAGCAGATTGATTACCAACACAAGGCAGAGTCAGGGACTCACCTGGTATTTATTAAGTTGTCAGCAACAGAACTTCAATACAAGCGCCATACACTACAGCTTCAAGGATCATTATCACAAAGGCTGCGGTCACATGGCCATAGATGCTCTCATTCAAGAGAATTGGCCCAATTATGACAGAGATCTGATAGAATTTGATCAAGTGTCAACTTTAGCGTGATCTGATGATTTGTAGGGGAGAAGCAGAGGACACTGCCAGGAGAAGGAGAACATTTTTCCATCTTCTCCATTCTGAGTCAGTAGAAATCTAACTGCACTCAGATGCCATCCGAGTGCAGTCCCATGATTTCCATGCATCTATAGACTTTAATGGGTGCACGCTGTATGATATGTGCTGCATAATAATGCTTTGCTTTTTTTTATCATACCAAATTGGCATGAGATGAGAGGGCTGGTCGGCATTGATCCATAATATAACATTGGGCCGACTGCTATTCAATAAAACATCAGATATCACTCATCCTATCTATACGCTCGTGTGAGTGTAGCCGAAGACATTTCTGGGATTAGGAAAAGGGGTCTTCATCTGCTTTTTATTCCCAGAATCAGTGTCACAATTCTCTTGCATTTAATTGAATTGATATGAAATATTATGGTAGACATTGCAATGATGGGCTGTCTACCACACGTGACTGCTGCTGCAGTCAATCAATCACTGCAGTAAAATAATGGCTGCCGTGGTCACCTGTAGTAGACAGCCGTTCTTCTCTTCAGCCCAATATAGGCTGTGGTCACACATAGAAATCCGTTTTTGGAAGTGATTTTCATCACCAATCCGTTTTTTTCTGGGTGCTTTTTGAGCCTCCTGCACTCCTGAACGTTTTTGGACTTTTCATAAAAAAAACGCATGCGCGAACGCATGCGCAAACGCAAGTGCGCATTTGCATGCGTTCGCGCATGCGTTTCCCATAGGGCCCCATGTTAAAAAAACGCATGAAAACGCATGCGTTTTTTAAATGATGCCAAAAACGTTGCATGCAACGTTTTTGACTCAAAAACGGACAGGGCAATGTTTGGAGCTCCAGAGAAAAACGCACAGGGTGTTTATTACATCCAATCCGTTTTTCTGTCAGTTTTTGGACTTAGAAAAAAAAAATGAGAAAACTGAAGCCAAAAACGGACTGAGGGCTTATGTGGAACCCCAGCCATAGGCTGTGGTCACACATAGAAATCCGTTTTTGGAAGTGATTTTCATCACCAATCCGTTTTTTAAAGGGTGCTTTTTGAGCCTCCTGCACCTCTGAACGTTTTTGGACTTAGTCATTTTTTCATTAAAAACGCATGTGCGTTAACGCATGCGTTAACGCAAGTGCCTATATGTGCCATGCGTTAACGCATGCGTTTCCCATAGGGCCCCATGTTAAAAAAACGCATGAAAACGCATGCGTTTTTTAACTGATGCCAAAAACGTTGCATGCAACGTTTTTGACTCAAAAACGGACAGGGCAATGTTTTGAGCTCCAGAGAAAAACGGACAGGGTGTTTATTACATCCAATCCGTTTTTCTGTCAGTTTTTGAACTTAGAAAAAAAAATGAGAAAACTGAAGCCAAAAACGGACTGAGGGCTTATGTGGAACCCCAGCCATACAATGAATGGCAGGAATGTCCAGAGTGGCAGCACTAGAGGAGCTGCAGAGTTTTACAAATACTTTTTCTGTTCATTTTCTCTCTTTGGGCAAATTTTGGAAAAACCCCTTCAATAGTAAATATACCTCCCTAAAAAAAATGCTTGGACCGTTTTGTGGTAGTGGCTCCTGAAAGGGGCTGTCCACACTTAAAACCATGCAAACAGCTGTAAAATACAAAAAAAAATAACCTTCATATCTTTTGTGGCATACTTGCAGTATTGGAGACCAGACGTTAGTGGGTGTGACCATCTTAGTGGTGGGCGTGACCCGACATTCTTTTTTGCAGTGCAGTGGAACAAACATTAATCCACATTAAGTCCACATGGACATGGAGTTCATTATAATAGAAGCAGGAATCTGGGGTTAATACCTTCAGCTGGTGGGGTGCAAAGCCTCCTCTTGCATAACTAAAACTGGTTATGCGCTGCATAATAGATTATGATAGGCACCCACACGATAATCTATTATACAGCCCGTAACAAGCTTCTATTATGCAAGTGGGGGGCTTTGCATCCCACCACTTGAGGGCCTTATCCTCAGACTCCTGCTTCTGTGTCCAGGGCCATGCCCACCAAGATTGGCATCACACCCACCAACTAAGCTTCAAGTACGCCCATTTAATTATGCTAGAGGGGATTTGCCTGCCCCTGCACCCACACCTGGAGGTTTTACCCCCAGATCTATCATAAGGAACCTAATGTCCACGTGGACTTAAAAGTGCCGCAAAAGGAAATACCTGGCCACACTCACCACCTAAGATGGTCATGGCCACTAACACGGTCCCCGATACTGCAAGTATGCCGCCTTTGTTTCAGCCCCTCCTCTTCCAATGCTGCCTAAATCCATTGACTTCATAATTCTTGTTATGGCCAGATGGGCATCTGACTTCTGCAGCCAACCACTGATTGTACTGCTGGCCATCCACTTAAAATCTACATGCCAGTAAGGCTAGTTTCACACGTTTTGAAAAGCCTGCATCCCACTGGATTCCACCGGATTCCCCCGCAATGATGCAACTGTCTACACCCGCACCGGTATTATCACTGATCCGGGCTGACAGTGTGAGAGCAGATAGTTGCTTTCAGCTGTGTACCTGTTCTTCCTGAAACCGGGGACAAATGATATGCCTCTTAGGGCGTTCTGGGCAGGCGCAGTTTTAAAACCGAGATCCTGATCGAGTGAGATCTGGAGTCCCACGGATCCGTGTTCAATAGAGACACATTTAAAATCTACCTGCATTGTCCCGGATCTGGGTGGATTCAGGTGTTCATGGTTTTGGTCACGAAGATCAAAATCGCATCAAAATGCAGATTTTTTTCTCCGTGGACACCAGAACCCACCTGGATCTGGGGGAACCGTACACAACTGGGTGCACCCGCAAGTGTCTCCGTCCCTACTGAAAGTCAATGGGGCCGAAAACTGATGGGTGCATCCAGTTTGTGATGGCTAAGAATGCCATTGTGAAACCATCCTTAGCCCCTAACAACCCTAATGTAACTGATCGGGAGGTCACCTGGACCGCTGGTCACTTTCAAGAAGCAAACACCCCTTTCAACACTTCTTTGTATGTTGGTAAAAATAAATGAGATCTGTATCTATCTAAGGCTGTCTTCACATTTGCGGACTCCTCTGCAGCGTTCTGCGGAGGGGATCCGCAATGTGACCGCAGCACTGCAAGTCCCTATCTTTATAATGGAAGCGCACGGTGCTGTGCTTGACAGCGCATGGCCGTGCGCACCCATTCACTGCTATATGTGATCTGTGCGCAGGCGGATGTGAATAGAATATGATCATGATTTACTATCTGCACAGTCACTACATTATTACTTTTCCTTTATAAAGGTGACCCTCCTCTAGGCTCCTCATTGGATTTCTACTTAGGGCAATATTCACAGTCTTAAACTATAGACATAAAATGATGCTAAAAATGCATGGCTCCATAGTGTAAAGATATAAAATGACAATTTTTTTTGTATCTGTAGCAAAAAAAAACCCCAAGGTATTTTATAAACGATAAAAATGATAATGTGGCCTAGAATCTGCACATAAAGGGCCGTAAAGCAGATGTGGTGATACATCTACTTAATAGAGGCATCTGCTGCTCTCCTCTCGCGCCTCTCCCCATTCCTAGACTGTTCTTTATAATAAAAGTGTGCCGTTCAGGTTTTGTTCTGATGCAGCCTCCGTACAGCCTTGTCTGCAAGCCATTTATTTAGCGCCGAGTCACCAACGAAGGAGCCTGAATCCTCTATTGATTGCCGCGCCTCGTGGTACAACTAGCAATGTGATTCACTGCAAACGTTTTGCAGGCAGCTCAAGCATATACAGTCATTGTGTTCCTTGTGAAGGAGACAAATACTCACTGCATCGATAAGATATTAATCATCTCTATCTCTAGAGCTGAGTCTATGTATGGAACAGTATGGTCAATTTGGAGCTGAGTTCGTTTCCCACAAGCAAAACAGAGGTACAGGTGCAGCTCAATGAATTAGAATATCATCAAAAAGTTCATTTATTTCAGTAATTCAATACATAAAGTGAAATACATATATTCTATAGAGTCATTACACACAGAGGGATCTATTTCAAGTGTTTATTTATGTAAATGCTGATGATTATGGCTTACAGCCAATGAAAACCCAAAGGTCATTATCTCAGAAAATTACAGTAGGGAGGATGAAGGGTCTGAGAGATAAAATATGACCTAAATAGGTATCAGAGGCTTTACTTTGTGTGGTTGTGAGAGTCACAACCACTATAAAAGCAGATAAACGGCTGCTGCAGTCCCCAGCGTGGGTGCATATAGAGTAGGGAGGATGAAGGGTTAAAAACCATCAAACGGTGAATATAATATTGATCCATTAATCAACACGTGTTTAAGGGCTCCCTGGCCCCTTCCTCAGGACAAATCAATATCATATTGCCATGTTTCAAGTCATTTTAGGGAGCCCTGAAACATGTTGACTAATAAATCAATAATGTATTTACCCTTTGATTTCTCATGGAATATCCAGTGCGGTTTTTAACCTTTCATCCTTCCTACTCTATATGCACCACGGTGGGGACTGCAGCAGCCGGTGATCTGCTTTTATAGTGGTTGTGACTCTCACAACCACACAAGGTGAAGCCTTTGACACCTATTTAGGTCATATTTTTGTGGCGCCCCTCTGGCGGGACTGCCACAGGGAGGTACTGCACCCCAAACAGAAGGTGTGGTGTCTCCGTAGTCGTGGATGAGGAAGAAACCCAGAGTCTGCACACAAACACACTCATAACACTCCTTAGTACAGGGGACTGTAATTCAGTAGGTCCCAGGGGGGTGGGCTTAGAAGAGCGGAAGACGTGAAGTGACAGTTACACACAAGTCAGTCAGACGGTGACAGAAGAGGAGAAAGGACGATGCAGGGGACCCTGCAGCCATGACAGGAGGGCACTTCTAAGGAGAGAGGTGACCCAGACAAAGAAGGGGGACACTCCAGGTCTGGTCAGAGCCGTCTGGAGTGCCCAGATCAACACCGGTATTCTGGAGCCGAGGCGGTTTGATCAGGTTTATCCCAAACTGCAGACCAGCACTTTGTGAACCCTCATAAGGGAGCCACCACACCCATCAAGGAGCCTAACCTCTGTCCCAAAGCTAGGTCCAAGATGCCAAGAGGTAACAAGGACTTAAGGCAACAGACCTGGGGACCAGTAACCAGACTCTAGTGTGGGAGAGAAGCGACCGGGAAAGTAACCGGAGGGACATCTCTGACAACTCTGCAAAAGCCTCCTAAATCCGCAGCTACATCCCCCGGTGAATCAGACTGTACCGTGTACCTTATCCACCTGGTACCAGTAAAGAACAGTTTGAGCTGATCTGGTCTCTGGCATCAATTATTCGTTGCCCGAAAGGCCTCTACATCACCAAAGAGCCAAGGACTACGACTCCCTCATCCTCCCCGCTGCCCTGAGGTAAAGCTCCTCCTGTGGGGAGCTGTACTACCAAAGCTGCTTCACCATCACCTCAGCGGACGGCTGCAGCGCTCGTAACTACATTATCAGTTACCACAGGTGGCGTCACGTTTCCCTATCCCCAAGTTCCCTCCTCATCCCCATCAGCCAATTGAGTGCCCAGGGCAGGGAACCGCGACCCGACCAGCCGTGATCCCCCTCTGAAGCCACCGTCCCCGGTATCCGAGTAACCCCTTCCTGCCGGCCTGACTCAAATCATCTCTCAGACCCTTCATCCTCCCTACTTTAATTCTCTGAGATAATGTCCTTTGGGTTTTCATTGGCTGTAAGCCATAATCATCAACATTAACAAAATAAACTCTTGAAATAGATCGCTCTGTGTGTAATGACTCTATGTAATATATGTTTCACTTTATGTATTGAATTACTGAAATAAATTATCTTTTTGATGATCTTCTAATTCATTGAGCTGCACCTGTATATATCATCCTGCAGTCGCCTGTATCTATAATCATTTTAGGAAATCCTGTAGATTTGAGGCTTCTCTTTATACCATGAAATAGTTTCATCTTGAAAATCCATTTTACCTAATCAGATTTTCTCCAAAGAGAGATATCGAAAAGTATTTGCACTCTTCCTATCACGGCCCCCTTTATTCAGAAGCACACTAGATGAGTTCTGATCACAGAGGAAAATGTAAATTACAAAGGGACTGAGTCACTGAGCAATCGCTTAAAAGGGTTGATATTTATTACTGCTGAGTTCTATTAAATGTGATCTTTCCTATGAAAATTAATTGAGAAGAGAGAATTGCTTTTCTGGGTTTTTCATGGTGAAATGGAGCCGGGCATAAGGTTCAAATCAGGCATTTTCTTCCCACATATTGTTGATTAGTTAAAGCATGGTGTTGGATCCAGGCTTCAACTGGTGAATCCCCTAAGTAGGCCCCTGTGCTATAGTAGGCCCACTCAACCCCTTGCTTGAGCAGAATTTGGCACACTACACATAATAAAACATGTACAAAATCATTAATTTAAGAAACTGCCCAATTTATTATTATATAGAAGCATAGGCAAATTTGTGAACAAGTATCAGGTAATACTGTATGTATACTGGACCTCTACAATCAATACCACTGGTAAGTCCTTAGCACCCCAGTCCAACACTGGTTGGGGCACTATCTAGAAAAGGGGCACTGTTTCCAATCTGAAGGGTGTTCAGAACACAGTTATGTCAGTCTCAGTGGAATGGGTAAAGAAGAGTGTGAAAAAATAGATTTATAGTCAGTTTAAAACCAAGATCTAATCTTTACTAGCAAGGGCATATCTCATTCACCAGAATCTTTAGTAACAAGGGCATATCTCATACACCATAATATTTACTAGCAAGGGCATATCTCATATATCCAAATCTTTATTAGCAAAGGCATATCTCATACATCTGAATCTTTACTAGCAAGGGCATATCTCATACATCCAAATATTAAGTGATAAGGGCATATCTCATACATCTGTATCTTTATTATTTTTACTCATATATCTAATTTTTAGTAGGAAGGGCTTATCTCATGCATTCAAACTTTTAGTAGCAAGGAAATATCTCATACACCTGAATCTTTACTAGCAAAGGCATATCTCATATATCCGAATCTTTATTAGCAAAGGCATATCTCATACATCTGAATCTTTACTAGAAAAGGCATATCTCATACATCCGAATGTTTACTAGCAAGGATTTATCTCATACATCCAAATCTTTAGTAACAAGGACATATCTCATACATTTGAATCTTTACTAGTAAGAGCAAATCTCATGCATCTGAATCTTTACTGGCAAGGACATATCTCATACATTTGAATCTTTACAAGTAAGGGTATATTTCATACATCCAAATCTTTACTTGCAAGGGCATATCTTATACAGCCGAATCTTTAGTAACAAGGGCATATCTCATACACCAGAATCGGTAGGAGCAAGGGTATATCTTACACACCAGAATATTTCGGAGCAAGGGTTTAGCTTATACACCAGAATCTTTATATCTATATCTCGTACAACCTTGGCTACTGAAGTGCCTTCCTGCATAGACCCATGAGATTCATTCATGTCGGGTATAAAGAGACGACAGATGCCATAACATGGAATAAATTATTATTCCTGTTTCCATGGCTCACACATTTTGTTGCAGAAATTTCTGCCAGTAAAAAAATAACCTTCATCTGAATGGGGTTTCTTTGGCAGCAAGCACATGGTTTTGTTCAGATTTATTACAAAGTCACAGAAGTTTCTGCAACAGAATTTGTCTAAGGATTAGTAGACTCAGATTGTTTCCACTTTGTTGATAAAATAAAAATGTACACTCCGTTGAGCCAAAAGTGAAAAGAATTCATGATATTTTGCACCAGCATATTCCACCACGCTTTACAGGCATTGTAATCACCTATCCCAGAATCTAAGTCCCGTATCAGTATGTCTTTGGACTCGTGGGGAGAAGCCAGGGAGCCCATGCAAACATGAGGAAAACATGCAATCTATTTACAATTTTTGTCCATGGTGGTGTAATGGGGTGATAAAAGTGTATGGGCGAAGTAGAGGCAGGATGGCTGAGATGTTTAGGGAAACTGGGAAGTTAGCCTAACCCTATAGATTGGGGTTCGTTCCCTAGCTAACTCTGTTCCCGGAATTACCTCTAAAGATGAGGATGTCTGGGCTGCCACCCTTGCTTTTCTCCTAGCCAGCCCTGACTAACACTCCCTCAGCTCCACCCAGAGAAAGGAACAGCAGCTCCAGCAACATGACTCCACAGAGGTGTTTGCTCCACGAACGTTTCTGCAACCCAGCTCTGCGTCCACACAGCATTAGGTCTGAGTAGAGACTGAACTCTATCGGTTACACCATCTGGTAGAAAATGGAATTATTTAACAACTGGGTGAGAGGTCACCTGACACACCCACAACATACCACCCGGAGAGCTGCCATCGACATAGAAGAAATACAGCAGCAGCTTCTGATATTAATCCTGAAGCTACCAACAGGAATTAAACAATTTAAATTACTGCAGAGCAGATTGCAGAGACTGCAGAACAGTCTACATGTTCAAGTGGGATTTTAATCCAGGATCCCAGGGCAAAAATGCCATTCAGCCTCCGTGCTGCCAACCAGTTAATATTTGTGGGTCGGTAGTCAATTAACAGCCTGTTTACACCTGCAGACTGCAGTTCAGGTGAGCAGCATGATTAGTCCCGGATCAATCAGTGAGCACAGGCTGCCAATGTCTACAGACGATGTGCTGCCGAAAAGGATGACCTTTTGGGCAGACAAAATTATCATTTCACCAGACAAATTAGTGTTTTGCTCCTTCACCAGGTGCCTGTTTACACTGCACGATTATCAGGAAACAGGAGCATTCATGATAATCATACAGTGTAAATGCATCTATTGTTTAGCATCTTATGCATATTTATTCTGTATGTGATAAGTAAAAAGTAATGATACTCAATGTTGAGTATGCTTCAGTTCACCTTTTGTTAAAAAGCGCGCATACTTACTAAGATTTCATTGCCCCTTTCTCAGTGTCAACTGTAATGATGTTAAAGGGATCCAACCACCAGGATCAGTAAATCAGTGCAGTAGGTGATTGATGTGTGCAGCACGACATCACTATATTTTTTTACTTGGGTTTGTCTCTCTGCCAAACCTCCTCCCCCCTTCCTCTCATCCAGACTCATCCGCGGGGGGTGGTGGTTCATCTTACAGCAAGAAGACAAGCCCACAGGAGAGGAATAACAAACACCCCAAAAAGTGATGTCATGCTGCACATGTCAACCACCTGCTGCACTGATTTACAGGTCGTTAAATCCTTGTGGTTGGTTTGTCACGCTCACGTGGGCTGGGGTAATCGGTAGCCAGGCAGGCAGTCTATTGGCAATATCACAGTGGCGATTACCCAGCACCGTGACCCTGACCAGTAAAGTAAGAGGGGGTATTTAAAGGGGGAAAAAAGGTTATGGATGATCCGTGACGCCAGCTGAGGTATCTGGCCAGGAATGGCCAGTGCTGCTAATAAGGTTCCCAGGGGATAGATGGTGGAGCAGCTAGATGTAACACTCCCCTCAGCAGGGGCGAGCCTCTGGGGTATTATGGGTGTAGAGGCGATGATGAGGTTTGTAGTGGGAGGTGCAGCAGACAGAGACAAGCAGGCAGAGGAATGCAGTCTTTACTTATACGGAAGGATGGTACAAGTTGAATCCAGGGAACTGCCACCAGATCCAGGGTCCAGTCTGTCCAGAAGCAACTGGAGTCCACTCCACTAACTTGGTAGAATTAGCCTTCCGTCTATGCTAGCCTGGTTGAGGATTCATCAGCTTGGGAACTGGTCTGTCTTCCCTGCTTCTCCTCTCTGTAACAACTCCAGACAACAGGCATTGCAAACTCTTTGCAAGCTGCTCTGGCAGTCACAGCTCTGATCTCTCTGTAATTCTGTGATGCTGGTTGTAAGGGTGACCAGCAAACCTGGAGTCTCCTTGTCTCCAGATTCTGCTTCCAGGGTTTGCAATTCCTAGATAGCCTAGTACTCTGGTGTCCTGCTCTCGGCTTACCCGGGTGAGCCTTCAGCAGCTCCACCCAACAGGAACTCTTGTCTCCTCATGCTTCTCTTTTCCCTTTTTCACGTTCTCTCTCTAACCCCTCCCCGCAGCCTGAAAAGACAGTCACCCCAGAATACTAGGTGTTTGTGCTCCCCCTTCTGGTCATAGATCAGGCTTGTGTATGAATGCTTAGATTAACTAGTGTAGGGAGTTTCCAATTACCTTTGAGCATGATACCACCACCTGTTAGGGAGGTGACACCACTGTGGTGACTGGGCAACAGGTTCCATTTAAAATGACCAAAAATAACTATATTAACTCAAAATTTGCATAAACCTTGTTCATTTTTCTGTCTCCTTCCTCATGGAACAGTGCAGCAGATAAAGAGACTGATAGGAATATAATGTCTTTCTCACTCAGATTCTGAGTTGATATTGTCAAAAAATGCTACAACAATGCAAAAAGAGAGAATACGCACAGCAATGTAAAACCAACTTGCTGTGTATGCGGTATGTTTAGTCTTTTTGAAGTTCATTTATCTACTATAGGTTTCTGCAACCGCAAAGTGCTTAAAAGTAATGATCGGACCATTCCAACCTCACAATTACCTTAAAAATATGGCGTCAGCAAAGTCACAGTAAAAACGTCCGAGAAAAACTAAAAACTCTACTGCCGTTGCCCTGAATCGTCTTTTGCAGGAAAAACCCAGCGGGTAATCTGGCATCTAATAAGTGAATACCTATGGGTGGGATCATCAGGACTAGTCCACACCTTAATATGCACATAGCTCTATGGTAATAACGTGGAAAAGAAAAGATTCTATGTATTTTCCCAGACTCCTGACGGGTACAGAAAACTAAAATTTACCCCAGAAAAACTAATTTAAAACCATAGGGGTCATGGAATACCAACGAACCAAAACCCCACTAAAACCTTGACTGTTTATTAAACATTATTATGAAAAATCACACCAGTGATCAATCACAACAATATTAAATGTAATGGCCAAAATTCCTTATTATAAACATTTATAGCTCAATACACTATGATGGAACTGCTTTATTGTGGTAGGGTGACAAGATATAAATGGGGCCTGCAATACCCTAAAATCTATCCCTATCTTAACGAAGGTTGGCACCCTAAAAGATATAACAATGGCACCCCCGCTAAACAAAGAGTGTGCCCTAAACAGTCCCTAAAGCATTAAAGTTAATTTATTATAGACATATTATATCAGAAAGTAAGGGGGAACCATCTTCCATAAAGGATAAATTACCTTTAACATGAAAGATTAATTACTGGTGCAGTATTTAACAGTAATATTTAAGTGGGGGGGTTGGTTTAGGTACAGTCAATTACCAATTTTCTATTTCTAGTACAGCCTGTATTCATACCCTCTGCCACTTAAAGAGAATCTGTCACTAGCTTTTCCCCTTATGAAGTCCACTGTATCCTCCATTGTGCTCCTGTGCAGGCACAATTTTCCCTTCCCTGTCGAGGGCAGGGCAAAGTATTGTAGTGCGCATGCGCTGAAACTTTATGGCCTTTCTCCGCACATGCGCACTGCAATACTGTATGCTGCCCTCGGGCTGGGAGAAGTGCGCCTGCGCAAGAGTACAATGGATGACTGTGTGAACGACATGGGACGCGTCATCAGCAAGAAGAAGGATAGCGATTGCAGCAAAAGAGGAGGTGCTGGATCAAGACGAGAGATGCTCATTGCAATGAACCACCTCATTGGTGTTTATAGTACTGGCTTTTTTTTGCCTTGCAGAATTGATTGGGGACATATACACAACATTCTAGATTGCTGTATATAAGGGCTTATGGGTGCTGGCCATCCTTTATATGGGGAAAACATGAAGACAGGTTCCCTTTAATAGCAATACATTAGACGGATATATGTGATTAGTAAGGGGCAGGGGCGTAACTACAACAGGTACCTGGAGCTTAGGGGGCCCCAAAAGTCCCTTTGGCCCATACAAAAGGACTATTGCTATTGAAGATTTGCAATAATTTGGGGCCCCATTGGGGCTGTTGCGTCGGGGCTCATGAGCTTCAAGTTACGCCACTGGTAAGGGCGTATGTTACATATGTAATACACTTGTCTTGTGAACCCCTATCACATCCCAACGCTGCTAAGATATCATTAAGTGAGAAAGCACCGAAGGAATATAACCAGCACAAACATTCTAGGAGATTTATTGAAGAACAGATGGAGGATTACAGATTGCTCAACGATCATCTTCCCCGTAGGCTCAAGGTGATGGAGTAACGAGATACAGTAGTGTTTTTGCACATAGATTCACATTGCTATGTTCCTCCTCTTGCTGCAGTATAGTTATGCATGCATTCGGTAGCAGGGGAAACATAAATTTCATCTGTGGCTTGTATGAAGGACAGATTTGCCATATTGCTCTGTTTCGGGGAGGAAGACCCATTACATAGCACAGGGAATTCAAGAACAAGTATATCTTATTATTGGGTCATGAGAGGTTAAGAGCAGAAGCAAAAGATATATGAAAAATGGAAATGTAAGAGTTTCCACTGTTGCATATCCATATTTTATGGCTGAGCTGGCATATGCGGCGGAGCTTTTACTCTCGGAGATACATCTTCATTGTGAAACGTTTTAGATATTTTTTGTAAAATGGACACAATTTAGACAATCCAGATGCATCCAGAGCGCCATCTTCATTTTGTTTTTTATTACCGTATATGTTTGGTAAGAGTTTATATTCAAGGCCTCGTCAATCTTGATGACCATGATGGAATATGATGCACCAAATTTAATAAGACACATGGAATATTCTTCAGCTACTGTACTCTATGCACTGAGATATGCTGAATTTGCTAGCCCTAAAAAAAACTGCAGCACTCCATCATGTAATGGTCATGTGCATCTCAATAAATGAGGGACCTTGATTTCCAATGACCTTTTGTGGCTTACCCTCCTTGTGGAGTGTGTCGGTGACTGTCTTCTGGACATATGTCAAGTCAGCAGTCTTCCCCATGATTATGTAGTCTACTAAACCAGACTAAGGGACCATGATAAATGCTGTAAGGCTACTTTCACACTACGATTTTTTAAAATCCGATGCTGTCGGATATAAATCGGACAGCATCGGATTCTTCTGATGCCTGGAATCGGACGCCAAATAGGCATCCGATTCCGACATTTTATCTGATGCCCACCCTCACCTCGCTCCCTGTCAGCTGTCATCAGCTGTCTCTCCCCCGGTCCTCCAATGTGGTCCCCCATCCTCCCCTCTTCTCCCCCGGTCCTCCATAGTGCTCCCCCCTTCTCCCCCGGTCCTCCATTGCGCTCCTCCTCCTCCCCACTTGTCCTCCTCTCCTCCTCTTGTCCTCCTCTCCTCTTGTCCTCCTCTTGTCCTCCTCTCCTCCTCTCCTCCTCTCCTCTTGTCCTCCTCTCCTCCTCTTGTCCTCCTCTCCTCTTGTCCTCCTCTTGTCCTCCTCTCCTCCTCTCCTCCTCTCCTCCTCTCCTCTTGTCCTCCTCTCCTCCTCTTGTCCTCCTCTCCTCCTCTCCTCTTGTCCTCCTCTCCTCCTCTTGTCCTCCTCTCCTCCAATGTTTTCTCACCTGTCTATGACTCCTGCACGGTCCCGCGCGTCTCCCGATGTCTTTCTGTACTGATAGGACCTCGCGTGACGTCACAATCACATGACTGCCGGTTATTGGTTACTGGCAGTCATGTGATTGTGACATCACGGCAGGTCCTGTCAGCACAGACAGCAAGACACTGGGAGACACAGGAGACGCGTGGGAGACGCCAGGGGCCTCGTGGACAGGTAAGCATAGATTTTTTTTTTTAATTAACCCCTTAATTTACTTTTAGGAGCTATTTTAGTGTACTGAGCATGCTCAGTACACTAAAATCGGGTCCGAGGAGACATCAGATGTTTCCTCTGACCCTTCTCCATAGGGCCCCATGTCAAATTGATCCGGTCGGATCGGATGTGCACTAAATGCCATCCGATTTGGTCTGATCCGAGTTTGTCCGATTTTATTTTCGGTGCAAAAATCAGAGCATGCTCCGATTTTTGCACCAATAAAAAAATCGGACAGAATCGGATTGGACCAAATCGTATGGCATTTAGTGCACATCCGATTCGGTCCGATGCCCATAGGGCTGCATTGAGGCAAAAATCTTTCCGATGCTGTACGATTTTTATAGGACAGCATCGGAACTGATAAAATCGTAGTGTGAAACCAGCCTAAGTCTTTGCAGGTGTTTTGTGTTAATTGTTCAAATTTTCTGAGATAATGACCTTTGGGTTTTCATTGGCTGTAAGCCATAATCATCAACATTTACAGAAATAAACACTTAAAATAGATCACTCTGTTTGTAATGACTCTATATAATATATGCACTTCACTTTATATACTAAATTACTGAAATAAATGATCTTTTTGATGATATTCTAATTTATTAAGATGCACCTGTATATAGGTGCAATGCTGAACACAACACATTGTAACAAAAAGACAGCGGCACTCAAACGCCAAGACACGCTATCTTAAATATAGAACTTGCCCATTCAAAGAGAGGTTTGTAATCCAGAGAGAGGCTGTGACTGAATATGCAGGTACAAAAGCAGATTAGGACCCAGTAAAAGAGACGCCTTGACGTGGCTACTGGGAGGTTATTGATATGGCCATATTTATAAGCTAAGTGTCTAATTTTTTTCATATTTCCTTAGCTATAATGCTGTTCTATATTCAAGATGGCATGTCTTAGTGTTTGAGTGCTGCGGTCTTTTTGTTAGACTTTTCCTGGCCGTAGTTGGCTGCTTTCCCGCCCAGGGAAGATCTGTTCACTTTTTAAAGAGGAGGAGCTGATCGAGACTCGGATAAAACCCCGTAAAGTCACGAGTTGTGCAAAAAATTGCACATTCTCAGCAATTTACTCCAGAACATTAGCAAAATTTGCTTGACAATTTAAGGTCGTAGTGCTTGTCCACACCTAGAAAGCCTCTTCTGTAAGTAAAGATCAGCTGACGATCAGTCGATCACCAATCAGTATCAGATGTTTGCATATTTTAGGTATTGTCTGGTGCTATGAATGGTCCCCTGACTGAGCCATACATTATAAACTTTGCTTCTTGGCATATGGAAAATTGCTACCGTCATGCTGGTGGGAGTGGACCCACTGCACCACAGAAACAGGGCTCACCCTAGAGAGACGTAATTAAATGACTACGGTACTTTGTCTTCACTAGAGAGAGACTCTGATGGTGAGGATAGGCTTGTGCTGGAAGGTAGGCATGAGGTACCACTGAAGAGTAACACTCAGCACCGTAGCAGCTAACACCAGGGGTCGGGAGTGCAGGCACGGACTCAAGTGCCAGCAGGGTGGCTTGTTCAGGCAGGTATGATAGGTTCGGCATGTGCAGCAGATACTGACAGGTACGGCTGATACAGACTGGTATAGCAGGCATAGCTGGTTCAGACTGATGTAGCAGGTACTGGAAAGTACCATGGATTCTGGAACACAGGTGCAGATTAACTGGTACAGATAGAGGATACAGAATACAAGAAACAGAACATGATCACTAGCAAGCGAGTGTCTAACTGATAGACCATGTTTCTCAGGCACATCCCTTAAGGGGAGGCTGCCCACAGCAAAGGTTCAGTTGGCTAGCCTATCTCTTTACCTAAATTCTCTGGTTAAGGCAATAATGTTTTGGTCCTCCCCTGGCACCCAGCACTCAGGGCTCCTGACTCGATAGTTCTCCTAGCTGCATCCCTGCTCCTAGCCCTGACACATAAGAACTCTGCAAGAGCCGCAATTCAGTGCAGAAAGCCGAAGACTTCACAGGAAACTCAGATGCTATTTGACATAAATGAGCCCAAAAAGAAATTTCATCCATTGCAAATGACCTCCTGTCTATAATGCTATTTATACATTTAACCACAGTCTACAGCGGCAGAACTCTTCGGAGACTGTGACCAATTATCTCTCAGTGACAGTCCTTCAAATGTACCATCACACGTGGCCGCCTCAGGAGTCTATAAGAAGTAATGGTGCCGTCATGCTGCTCTACAGAAATAACTGCAAATTTCTTATATGAGATATTCCAAAATCCAATGATCCGCAAACAACTATATTGTCAGGATGTTTAAAACAAATGCCATGAGGATTGGGATGATATCGAAGGGATCGTTCTACTACCAAGGGGAGGGGATGCTAATTGTTGGATTACATTAAAAAAGTACAAAACATGAGAAATATATTATGTCCTGTGGCAACAAGAAAGAAGGGGGGTCACATGCCAATGCATGACTGCCATCCGTGCAAAAAATCCTGCACAGCCCATACAAAAGTCATTTTTTATGTCTATAAAATAAAGATATGTATTGTGACTGTGACTTTTTGTTAAGCTAGAGAAGCTTCTAGATATACACTGACAAGCAAAAGGGTAACACCGTTTTTCAACTTTTAACTTTCAGGCTCCATATCTCACCATCCACTACAGCTTTGAGTGTGAGACTACCTTCATTTTCTAGACAATCATCTTGGTTATCTCATACATGAATTTGACTTGCAACTATTTAGCATAGGATTAGTTATGCAGATTCTTGTCATGTCATTACATTGTTATTGTTTTGCTCCTGGTGTTTGAAAAATCTTTTTCTTCTTGTATACTACAAATCACAACCTGTTCTCACATTCCCTAATAGCTCAGTGTGCTTTTAGGTTGATTCCCAAGTGAAAGGTCAATGGTTTGAATCAAGGAGCATTCCCCAATCGCCCCTCTCTGCCAAGCCCATCACTGGCTTCCCATTTCTCAAGGTCCTGCTATAAAACACTAACTATGACCTATCAAGCGGTTCATAATGTGTCTCCTCCGTACATCTGTGGCATGGTCTCCCGATACCTACCCTCACGCAACCTGCGCTCCACTCACGAAGTCCTCGTCTGCTCCCCCCTTATCTCTTCTTCGGCTTTGGGAGATTTGTAGAGAGTAGTGTTTAATAC
Organism: Allobates femoralis; assembly: GCA_033576535.1. Lineage (NCBI taxonomy): Eukaryota > Metazoa > Chordata > Amphibia > Anura > Aromobatidae > Allobates > Allobates femoralis. Next base: position 214,485,661 of record JARQOC010000011.1, on the reverse strand, counting down.
GCACATATTAGTCTGAATAGCGAGTCCAATTTTAGTAAATTAGTGATAGTCTCCGCCCACACACATTTGGCGATACAGTGAGTCTTTCCACGGCAGGGCGGGAGGGTGGGCTTTTCTGCATTTCTACTGCATAAAGCACCTTGCTGTGCCCTCCAGAGACCCTAACATCCAATCTGCTCTCACTGGGGGGCCGACATCCTTTGTGTAATGAAAGGAGCTGGTAATATGTGTTAGATCGTTCACAATCGACATCACTCACGAGCACCAGCCATACTCACTGAGTAAAGAGTATCGAGATTACTGTACTATCCGTGTGAGTAGCGAATAGTAATGATTACACTCGCTCACCACTAATGAAATATGACCTAACTAGGTATCAGAGGCTTCACCTTGTGTGGTTGTGAGAGTCACAACCACTATAAAAGCAGATCACGGCTGCTGCAGTCCCCAGCGGATGCATATAGAGTGGAGAGGATGAAGGGTTAAAAACCACGCTGCTGTATTCCACGAGACATCAAAGGGTGAATATAATATTGATTTATTAGTCAATGCGTTTCAGTGCTCCCTGACCCCTTTCTCAGTACAAGTTAATAATAATAATAATAATAATAAAGCTTTATTTATATAGCGCCAACATATTCCGCAGCGTTTTACAATGTAGGGTTAGAGTACAGAAAATATACAGTAAGTAATTACAGTAGAGAACAAATGCAGTACAATAATTGGATACAAAACAATAGGCATAGAATCAATGTGATAAAGAAAATACAATAAATAAAGCAAGAAATGAAGGTGACCCTGCTCCGAAGAGCTTACAATCTACAACGGGATAGGGGTTGCACAAGGTACAGGGGCTTATTGCACTGATGGTCCAGGCATCTTGAGGAAATGGGGCATAGGGCTAAGCTTACATGAATGGTCATCAGACAGTCTGTGTAGAGCTTTTTGGTTTGGTGGAGTTTGTAGAAGAGTAATGTCCAGAGGGATAGCCCATTCACTGTCTACAGTGCAATGGACTTCTATTAGGGAGTATGATAGGCCGCCTTAAAAAGATGCGTTTTTAGGGATCGTCTGAAGCCATGCAAGTTGTGGATAGTCCTGATTTCTTGGGGTAAAGCATTCCAGAGGTTTGGTGCAGCTCTGGAGAAATCTTGGAGCCGGGAGTGGGAGGATCGGATTAGTGCAGATGTTAGTCGAAGGTCATTTGAGGAACGTAGAGAACGGGTGGGGTGATAGACAGAGATGAGGGAGGAGAGGTAGGGGGGTGCTGCACTGTGAAGAGCTTTGTGGGTGAGAACAAGCAATTTGAATTTGATCCTGTAGTATACTGGCAGCCAGTGTAATGACTGGCACAGAGCAGAGGCATCTGAGTAACGATTGGCCAGATGGGTGATCCTGGCTGCTGCATTAAGGATGGACTGGAGAGGAGAAAGTCTGGTGAGGGGGAGGCCGCTTAATAGAGAATTGCAATAGTCAAGGCGGGAATGGATTAGGGCCACGGTGAGGGTTTTTGTTGTTTCCAGGGTGAGAAAGGGGCGGGCTCTAGAGATATTCTTCAGGTGTAAGCGGCAGGATCGGACAAGAGATTGTGTGTGGGAGGAGAAGGAGAGATTGGTGTCAAACATAACACCCAGACAGCGAGCCTGCTGCCTAGGCGTTATCATGGTGCCGCAAACTGAGAGAGAGATGTCCGATTTAGGGAGGTTAGTGGATGGGGGGAGCAGAAGTAGTTCAGTTTTGGAAAGGTTTAGTTTCAAATAGAGAGTGGACATGATATTGGAGACTGCGGTTAGACAGTCATTGGTGTTCTGTAATACCGCAGGGGTAAGGTCAGGGCTGAAGTGTATAGTTGTGTGTCATCAGCATAAAGATGGTACTGAAAGCCAAATCTGCTAATCTGCTGATGGTCTGTCCAATTGGGGCTGTGTAGAGAGAAGAGAAGAGGAGAGGGCCAAGGACTGAACCCTGAGGGACCCCGATATTGAGGGGAAGAGGGGAGGAAGTGGAGCCAGCAAAAGATACACTGAAAGAGCGGTCAGAAAGATAGGAGGAGAACCAGGAGAGAGCCGTGTCCTTTATGCCAATAGAATGCAGCATAGAGAGTAGGAGATGATGGTCGACAGTGTCAAAAGCTGCAGAGAGATCAAGGAGAATAAGCAGAGAGTGGTCACCATTACGTTTTGCTGTCAGAAGGTCATTGGTCACTTTGATGAAGGCAGTTTCTGTAGAATGTAGAGGGCGGAAACCAGAATGCAATGGATCTAGAAGAGAGTGAGCGGAGAGGTAACGGGTGAGGCGGGAATAGACCAGGCGCTCCAGGAGTTTAGAGATGAAGGGGAGATTGGAGACTGGTCTGTAGTTGTTTGTGCAGGTTGGGTCGAGAGTGGTTTTCTTTAATAACTCTCACAACTCTCTCATAACTCTCACAACCACACAAGGTGAAGCCTCTGATATCTATTTAGGTCATATTAGGTCCTCTGCCAAGCCCTTCACTGGCTCCCCGTCTCCAAGAGATCCCAATTCAAAACACTAACCATGGCGTACAAAGCCATACACAACCTGGCTCCACCATACATCTCCGACCTGGTCTCCCGATACCTACCCTCACGCAACCTCCGCTCCTCCCAAGAACTCCTCCTCTGCTCCCCCCTCATCACCTCTTCGCACAACCGAGTCCAGGACTTCTCCCGGGCATCTGCCTTACTCTGGAACTCCCTACCCGAACACGTCAGACACTCTCCTACCCTGAGTAGCTTCAAGTGTCACCTGAAGACTCACTTGTTCCGTCAAGCCTACAACCTGCCATGAGACCCAGGCGAACACCCCATACCTGACATTCCCCCATCCTACTGTATCCTAACCCACCCCTCATAGACTGTGAGCCCTCGTGGACAGGGTCCCTGCCCCTCCTGTACCTGTACGTCCTGATCGCCTAGATTTAGTGTACTTGTTCTTGTCTCCCTCAACCTCATGTAAAGCGCCATGGAACCTAATGGCGCTATATAAATAAATAATAATAATAATAATAATAATAATATTTTATCTCTTAGACCCTTCATCCTCCCTACTTTCATTTTCTGAGATAATGACCTTTGGGTTTTCATTGGCTTTAAGCCATAATCATCAACATTAACAGAACACTTGAAATAGATCGCACTATATAATATATGTGTTTCACTTTATGTGTTGAATTACTTAAATAAATGAACTTGTTGATGATATTCTGTTTCATTGAGATGTACCGGTAACACCAATACTTATCATTTCAATCTTGCCGATCCACCACTGCTCTTCCAGTGGTTAAGAGACTGTCTTGCAGTAATGAGGTCATATCCATCATTGATATGAACTGTGTGGACAATCACTGGACTCAGTCGTCATGTGTCATACATGCCAACATCACTATTGGGCAGTGGCAGACCTACAGCCTGCCGGGCCCGGAGCAGCCTTAGGTGAGGACCGGGGGGGAGGGTGCTGGTGGTAGTGTGGGGCGAGGAGCGGGGGGGGGGTGCTTCCAGCATCAGGCGAGGGGTTGCAGGTGCTGGTGGTGAGGAGCGGGGGGGGGGGGGGGTGCTGGCAGGGGGGAGCATGCGCGCGGCTCTTTACTGCGCCGCATTGTAGATCTGGGTGTCGGGAGGACTGGAGAGGAGAGGAGGGGCGGGATCAGCCGAGGGAAGCAGGCAGCTTCCCTCAGTTAACCCCCTCTCCTCTGACACAGGGTCATGGGGGTCAGCTTGAGGGGCCCCCTTCCCAGTCGGGGCCCTGGTGCAGCTGAACCAGCTGCACCACGGTAGGTCCGCCCCTGCTATTGGGGCCAGTGATTGAATTGCATTGACCACATGAAAGATGGATGCAATGTCGATGCTGATGAACCGGTGAGTCCTCCTGGAGCGGAGGTGCGGCAGAGGATGGATTTGTTAAGTAGTAGACAGTACATAAACACATAAAATAGCAGAAATCCTCTTTAATAAGCAGCAAGATTTAACCTTGAGAAGAAAAGGTAAAAATGAGACAACAAGATCCTGAGTTAAGTAAAATATTCTGTCCATTTTCTTTAAATCTCACGAGTCCGGCATCATCTGAGGATGCTTATCATACAGTGTACAATGTACTGTCATGGAATAGCCTCTTTTCAGAACAAAGCACAGTAGGGACCGTAGTCACAAAGCGTCTCGTGAGGGTCTGAATTAAAACGTTACAAAACAGTGGAGTTGAACTGTGACTTCTGCAGTGATTTATTTCTTCTTTGTATTAATGTAATTAGAATGCTGAACTTGTTGCCGTATCCCCAGGCTCCCGGGACGTGAACACGCATACACAATTCCTATAATAAACTTTGGGAACCATGTATAAATATTGCCTTAGAGAAATAGTAGTTTTTTTTTCATATAGAGGAAATATGAACTAGATTAGTAGCTATAGGCAACTGGAACTCAATATTCATATTGTTAATTAAGGGGTTTGTGATGACTTTGTCATTGCTTGCCGCAAACATATTGGGGATCATGACATGGTCTACACTTGCTGAGTGCATTGAAGGGTACGTCCAGATTAGCGTTCACTTTTATTATTCCAAAACTGATAAAACAAAATTGAAAATGACAATGTAATTTGTTTTTGTCAGGCTAGGGTCACAGGACAACAAGATGGCAAATTTCGGCCTGGGGGGCAAGTATACAGCAGTCAAGCATATAAGGACGAAGTGTCGTACGATCCGCGCTGCTACCAAGGAAGACCAGGACAATGGATCGTCTGGTTGAAGTAGTTCTTTAATCCGACGCGTTTCGGAGCCCCTCCTGGCTCCTTCCTCAGGAGCTGGGAGATAGCTCCGAAACGTGTCGGATTAAAGAACTACTTCAACCAGACGATCCATTGTCCTGGTCTTCCTTTGGTAGCAGCGCGGATCGTACGACACTTCGTCCCTATATGCTGACTTCTGACCGCGGTGACCCGTGGATGTGTGGATCCAGCAGCAGCTACTGACTGAGCGTTCATACTGGTTGTGGTTTACACAACCAGATCAGGTGAGCAGGCCCTTGTCGCCATACATATACCTCTATATAATAGAGCTAAGACCCTATTGCGCATTTGTCTAATTTCTATAGAAGTACACAGCAGTGGCCCATGAGCAGTGAGCTTCAGGGGCAGAGCGGCCTCCCAGACCAATATGACAGATGGCCCCAAAACTGTTGCTTGAGCCACTGGCCTGTTCAATTCTCAGTAAGAAAATTTGAACAATTCTTTTCTCACTTGTCAATATTGATGAGCGAACCTTTTGAAGTTTTGCTTACAGACATAGGTTCACCAGAGAGATCAGGTAATAGTTCACTGAAATTCCAGACCCCATTCAAATCAATGGGAGATAAAACAATGGGCCTAGAAAAACACCTTCAAAGGGGCACAAAAGCTCAAAATAGGTACAGACACCAGGAAAAGTATCATCCATACCCCAAAGTTAAAACTTTCATCATTGTGCCTAATGGATGCATGGGACAAGGCCTGACCTAGTAATTCAAGCTTCAACATTGACCAGGAACTGGGACATGAGTGACAGGTTTAGGCATGGTGTTCAGAGAGCCCTGCTAAATTCACAAAACAGACAACACCCCATTTACAGTCTCCACATTTCAAATAATTATGGCCAGATACCACCAAATTGGCATCAACTGACCCAGAATAAAAATTGTATAAAGGCACAGCCTGCTTGCACGGCACAGGATCTGGAACAGGGCCTGGTCTAGCATTTCAAGGCTGCCCATTCATTAGTAACAGGGGGATAAGTGACATGTGTAGGAATTATGCTTACTAAGCTTTGCTTAATTCAGGAAACAGGCAAGAAGGAGACGCCCAAGAAGAGGCTCCACATTTCAAACAATTAGGGCCAGATACCACCAAAGTGGCATTGATTGACCCAGAATAAAAATTGTATAATGGTGAAATCAATGTAGCGCTCTAAAAAGAACACCAGCAGCTAGTCTTACCAGTCTGCGTGACTGGTGAGCTCAGGCGACTCCTCTATTTTTGAAGCCCAAAATGCAAAGGGGCCCAACCCCCCACCCCTCTTAATGACATAGATATTGAACTCTAGATATTCTTGCACCGTCCTCCATCACTCTGTATCAGACTTGTACTCAGTTCTGCTGGTGGTCGGGCTGGTTTAAAGCAGAGGTCCCCAACTCCAGGCCTCAAGGGCCGCCAACAGTGCAGGTTTTCAGGATTTCCTTAGTATTGCACAGGTGCTAATGTGATCATCTGCACAGGTAATGATTCCAAGCCCTGTGCAATACTAAGGAAATCCTGAAAACCTGCACTGTTGGTGGGCCTTGAGGCCTGGAGTTGGGGACCTCTGGTTTAAAGAATTAGTTAAAGGACTCCCAGAAACCACTTCTGACAGTTAAATTGCTGCTACTAATGTCTCTCTGCTGATGAATTGATGTCCCCCAGGTTGTATGCGTAGATCCCCGATGTGTACTGTTTCACTCTCTGATATGTTATGGAAAATCAGTCCTAAGATTGTCTACCCAATTTTTTTGTTACTCCAGCATGTGCAAGTCCCTGTCCAAAGCAGGAAGCATCTGGCTAAATTTACTCTTATGCCACAGATCCAAGAATGTGGCAGCCCAGTAGTCATTGATAATTCAATAGGAGCATCATGTTGCAGATAGTGCAGCAACAAGACGCAAATGTGTCTGATACATCCATAAGGCCCAAGTCCTTGTTGTGTTAGTGACGGCCTAAAAATCGAGCTTCACCCCATGCAGCAGGGGTGGGAGAGCTGTCGCCGCCCACACCAGGCTCTCTATAGAGATTGTGCATTGACTGTGAAGTGTCAATCACAGGAGGGGGCGTGTACGACTGCCCTGAGTGTGACAATGTAGTTCAGTAATGGTAATCATCATGTGATATAGTCATTAGTCTACATAAACAATAGCACACACACTGATAAAAACGGTACAGTTGACCTTTGTTTTTGACCCCTGCTGCATGCCGTCCTCAGATTACATAGAAAAGCCAGCTGACAAATTACCTTTAATCATTTACAGTTTCCTAGAATTGCAATGTATCTGTGAAAATAGGATAGAAGAAGGATTTTTGGTACCACAATTTCTTCTCAATAAAAAGTAGTCTTTATTTTGATTCAGGTCCATAAAAGCATCCTTGTAAACCCCTGCAGGGGTCTGGGTAGTGGACCTCTTCCCTCTGTTTTCTGTGAACCTTCAGTCCATGCCAGGGCAGTCCCATGCTGATTTCGTCTGTCATCGCAGGTCTACACTGAGCTGACTATTATGTTTCTTTTTTTATTTTTTTAAAGTTTTTCATTCCAGCAAACACCAATAAAAAGCATTTAAAAACTAAAAGTGAAGGAAAGGATGATGGTTTCTGATCCTTTTCTGATTATTTAGGTTTCTACATAAGACTCCATAAACATTGACCCAAATACTGATACTGCATGTCTTATCCCCACATTGCACATAGACAATACCCCCCAAAAATAGACCCACATTAGAGTAATGTGAAATGTATCCAACAATTTCGGAAGGATCGGCTGATTATCTCACGTTCATGGCCTCCCAATTCTCTCTGACAGAGTATGCACATACTCGGACCCGTAGAAGCGACACGCGTCGCGAAATGGCGTCGTAGTCCGTTGGCCCTTCGTGCCCCTCCCTGCACCCTGTTTTTCCACGAGTTCTTGGAATAAAGGACTATCCTGTGTATTCCGGTGAGTGCTGCCTTCTCTTTTTTGCTTTTCAAACGCTGGTGCTTTGGCAGTGCACCGCCGGTTGGGAACATGCCATAACTGGAGGATTATCCGGACCTGACAGAGGTAACGCTTAGTGCCACGTTCATCTCACTTTTTATTGACATCAATGATATGTTCATAATGCCTTACATGACCACATAAGGCTTAGGGTGCTTTCACATCAGTGGTATTGCAATTTCGCGGTAGATTGGGCAGATGTCGCCGTACCTTCCCGATCTACCGCGTAACGGCCGACTTGCGGCACCGATCCAGCAAGCCCCATTCTCTATGGTGTTTGCGGTTGGGTGCAGCAAATGCGGTATTGCCAAATCTGGCACCGCACAAAAACCGCTCCTAGCAGTGTTTTTTTGTGCGACCACAAGTGCCGGATTTGCCAGATTCGGCAATACCGCACTTGCCGCACCCAACTGCAAGCCCCATAGAGAATGAATGGGACTTGCTGGATCGGTGCCACAAGTCGGCTGTTACGCGGTAGTTCCGGCAGGTATGGTGACATCTGCCAGATCTACAGCAAAATTGTAATACCGCTGATGTGAAAGGAGCCTTAGTCAGCCACACACTCAACAGAAAAGCCATCAGAGGACCAGGCACCAGCAGAATAGGTGACTGGGGAGCCAAGGACAGGCAAGTATAATACTTTATCATTTTTTACATAGTTATGGCTCTCAGAATCACATCCATTCCCAAAAAATGTGAATATGTTGGAATCCAGATTTTAGGGAAATACTTAGAGAAATTGATTTTAGAATTGATTGTCTCATCTGTAGCCAACAGCTCTCTATGATGTGTGGATCTGCATATAGATCGCCAATCATGTGATTCACCAACATATAAAGGCTTTTTACAGAAATTCTACCTTTTTTTCCTGCATCTACAAAAACTGTTGTAAAAAGCTTGAAAAAGAAAACAAAAACCACCTGTGGTGGTCTATGTCTATTTTAGTGATTTCTAGCGCACAAAATTAAAAACCAGTTGTTGTTTTTTTATCCTCTTGTCACTGGATACAATCTCTCTCTGCTTCCTGTGACACTTTAAAAATATGGAATTTAATTTAAAAAAAATTGTGAAAGAGAAGTGTATTGGGGTTAATATCCAAATAAAATATTTATTGGTGTGGTTATTTGTTTCCTTACTGACTTGGTTAGTAATATAGGATATCTGATTGATGCCGTCAGCTGACATTACCCAGCTGGCATCAACTCCAAATAACATTATCCTCTTCCTGCTGCCCTGGTGCAATGGCAGACAGGGTAATAGAAGGGTTAAAGGGAACCAACCACCCCAAATGACCCCCCCGGACTGTTAATATGTGTCCCTACACCCAGCACACACATTTGGGGCAATCATTTTTGCTAAAAAAACTGTTTAGTAGAAGCTAAGATACATGTTTATAAAGTTTAATAAATGGAGACGGATGGGTGTTACCTAGCTTTGTCCACGTGCAGTGTTCGTGCCAGTGATCCTCCTCTCCCCCTCCCCTCTCAATTTCTAAGAGCCTGGCCGCGTCATGAAAGGGGCGGGACTAAATCGTGATGAGCCCCGCCCCCTTTTATGACGCGATTTAGTCCCGCCCCTTTCATGACGCGGCCAGGCTCTTAGAAATTGAGAGAGGAGGGGGGAGAGGAGGATCACAGGCACGAGCACTGCACGTGGACAAAGCTAGGTAACACCCATCCGTCTCCATTTATTAAACTTTATAAACATGTATCTTAGCTTCTACTAAACAGTTTTTTTAGCAAAAACGATTGCCCCAAATGTGTGTGCTGGGTGTAGGGACACATATTAACAGTCCGGGGGGGGTCATTTGGGGTGGTTGGTTCCCTTTAATGACAAATGAGTATTATCATCTGTCATCAACCCCTGAATTTGTAATGTTGAGGCATCTATGACACCCCCATATTACCAATCCAGTGACTAATTAGTTATAAAACAGAGATGCAGAGAAAAATACTTTATTAGAAATAAAAACAATGAGAAAATTCCTTTATCATAAATAAAACACACAGACAACCAATTGTCACCCTTTTATTAAGCCCAAACATACCCTCCAACGATATTCCACAGTGAGGTCTCTCAAAGATCTACAGCACTGTTAAATCCCTGTGAGCAGACACATGTTCATTTTTCAGGCTCACACTAACACACTATCGCTACCATTATATCAATATCTCTCCCTCCCCAGCAGGAATTCACTCTATTGCTAGGTTTGCCATACCATGGATATTTCTTTCTTCCCCAGCCGTATCTCTTTTTCCTCTCCTATCCTGCACTGTCCAATGTTACTTTGGTTACCATATACCACTGCACTGATTGCAGATTCTGATGCTCTGCCTCAGGGGCGTATCTAGGGGGGGGCAGCCGGACTTTTTGCACCGGGCGCCGCTCAGTGGGGGGCGCCGGTGCCATCATCAGGTGACCAGGCATCCGGCGCTGGCACTGCAGCGCCGCTGCCGGAACTAATCTCCTCCTCGCCGCATATTAGCACGGGCGGCAGTGGAGAACACACACAAGCCCTGCTGCTGGTCCGCCCCTGGCAGTTACCACCCCCCCCCCCGGCTGACGTCACCCGGCACCGCACAGTGGGACAGAGAGGACTGGAGAAGAAGTCCTAAGCAGGCGAGAGGGGAGGGGGGATGGTGGCTGACCCGGCTGGGAGTGATGAGGTGTATATATGTATACATCAGGCGCAGGCACACACTATGAGGTATAATATTATACCTCATAGTGTGTGCCTGCCTGGTGATGTATACATATATACACCTCATAGTGTGTGCCTAATATATATACAGTATGTATACACCCCATAGTGTGTGCCTAATATATATACAGTATACATACACCCCATAGTGTGTGCCTGATGTATACATATATATACCTGAGGTATATATATGTATACATCAGGCACACACTATGGGGTGTATATATACTGTATATATATTAGGCACACACTATGGGGTGTATATATACTGTATATATATTAGGCACACACTATGAGGTGTATATACTGTATATATGACACTGTATATATAATGTGTATATATATATATATATAGAACTGACTGCACACAGAGCACAGCTGTATATAGAGGACAGGCTGCACACAAGACACAGCACAGCTGTATATAGATGACAGTCATCTATATACAGCTGTGCTCTGTGTGTGCAGCCTGTCCTCTATATACAGCTGTGCTCTGTGTATTATGTGTTTCACTGCTTAGTGTCCCCCCCTTCTCCAGGGCCAGCATGGCTCCGGAAATAGTCTTTGGTCACCACCAGCAGAACCGCTACTTTGATGGGGCCGTTACACGGGACGACATCACCGGATTTATCGCCGGATTTATCACGGGGGGGGGGGGGGGGGGGGGGCGCCAAAATAAATCCTTGCCCCGGGTGCCAGAAAACCTAGTTACACCTCTGCTCTGCCTTATGGTTTCTCAGGTGCCTGGAATCAACAGAGGCACACTTGGGCATCGACCAGCTATGTGCTGATTCGTAGGCAGGCTAGCAAGAGTTAATCTCTACTAATCTGCTTGCTCCTTTTATCTAATGTTGTGCAGAGGTCAATCACAGCAGCTGCCCTCCTATTTATGCTGGCGTACCAGCCATTGTTTATCCTATGTTGGTCTGTGAGGTGTGGTGTCTCAGACTTTCTGGAGAAAGTTGTGCTATATACTTGGTGCAGTTGTGGAAGTTCTCCCCTGTTGTTCTGTAGCTCCCTTCTTGCTTTGGCTTTTCTTCCGGCTACTTTTATTGACTTTACCTATGTGTGTGACTGAGTTTTGGTTTTCACTTGTCTGCCTGTCTTTATCTGTGGGTTTCATTACTCCCCTATTCTGATGAAAGGAGTAGTGGAAATCAGTTCAGTGCTGGACAGGAGTAGGACCAGGAAATGAGACTTAGGCCTCTCCCCATCAGGAGTACCCCTGAGATAGGGATAGTTCAGAACTCCCTAGTTTGAGGGTCAGATCAAGTACATTGGTTCCCCATTTACCCATAGTCATCTTGACAACCATGCTATTTGTTCAGCAATGTAGTCTTGCGTAGTGAGCATGCATATAGGCCATGAAATTTGAGTGGATTACTTATTATTTTCTTTTAAATAAATGTACCGATTGACTCTAGGTCTTTCTGTAGCTCTCCGCAGGTGGTTCTTGGCTCTTGGACAACTTCTCTGGATTATGGACCCAACAGTGCTCACTTGAACCTTTAATAGTTTAGACAATCTGCTATACCCAATGCGGTCAGTATATTTTGCAGTAATATGATTGTGAAGGTCTTGAGGAAGCTCACTAGTTTTACCCATCATGGGATGTTTCTTGTGTGGCAACTTCTCTTTATATGCCATCACTTAAACCAGCAGGTATTATTTTTCACTAAATGGCAGGATTGCTTTATAATTATTGATACATTTTAGCTAGTGTCATGGTTTTCTATGACTTTTTGCAGCTCTGTCTTTTCATGTGTTCAATACCTTCTCCCTGTTTCGTTTCTTATTATTATAAATTACTATATTTATGGTTTTCGGGCATTACTACTGCGGTCAATACATTGAACATCACCGCTGAAGTGCCAAGCGACACCATTATGAAGTCAATCCTATGACGCCACTTGGCACTTACGCAGTGGTGTCCTATGCTCTGCCCACAGTATGATAGAGAAGAGTACACCTTTGCAGGCTTGTGAGACTACTACACATTGGCATGATCTCATCTAGCTATGTGGATGTCACAGGAAATGTAGAGGGTCGTCACAGCAGGGCAGGAGGATGCAGAGGAGCCAGAGCGAAGACGACCACCAGACTGGACCATCATCATTTACATATAGTGCGGGAGCATGTCATATGGAATTTTTAGGGGTAAACCAGGGTAATCACACGTTAATAGACACGTTTGTGGAATACAGCACAGGAGCAGTTAAAGGTGCTGGAATTTGTTCATATGCTCAAAAACTGCTGACAGGTACCCTTTAACTAAAAACAGATTCTCTAGCATGGAAAAATTCTCTTTGCGATACATAAGAATGAATCTCAATATAGAACCTCTTTCTTGACCTTCATATGCAATAAATCAGCCCTGAAATATCTGTATGCTATGATATCCGTTTTTGACCCATTTGAAGTGTCATTAGATTTCTAACTGCAAAATTTTACATTATGTGTAATAATGCAAGCAATAAATGCAAAAAGCATGCTGACATACAAGAGTTTAGATACATATAGGAGCACTGCCATATAGAGCTGCGGATTAGAGATGAGCAAATAAATTCGAGTGGAATTGAATTCTGTTTGTTCGTATTTGTCAAAATGAAGTTTTTTTGTAAATTGCTTCTGCACGAATTTAGCAAAATGGCCTCTGTTGACCGCCATTTCTCTGAACCATTAAAGGCTATGAAATGGTAAAAAACACTAGTCAGATCACTTCCACTGGTATTGAAGCCCTCGGACCTCTCATTTTGAGCAAGGAAATTCGACTATGAGAGGGTCCAGGAGGAACTAGAGCACAAAGGGTCAAAGTGCCATGAACCTATGGCGTGTGCCTTGACCTTGTGTGCACACCCACAGATCACAGCTACCATCACAGCTAGACGTCCTGGGGATTCCAGTGCAAACTGCATGATCTGAAGATGTGTTGAGGACTGGATGGGTCACGATGAAGAGGAGAGGGGCAGGAGATGTAAGTAGTGAGGATGAGGATTTTCAATTTTTTTTTACATATCTTACAGTGCAAATGTACTACCTGGCTGGCTGGGGAACATATATACCAGGATGGGCCCAGAATGGGGAACATATATACTAGGATGGGCCCAGAATGGGGGACATATAACTAGGATGGGCCTATGATGGGGGACATCTATACCAGGATATCAAATAAATCTATATAAAGGAAATAGAAGCGCAAATAGGGCCTTATCTTTTATCATAAATGGCACTGCAGCCACGTCATACACTGATCACCTGATGTGGTTGTGTCACCCACAACCAATATAAACTCTATGTACAGCTGCTGCTGGACCCACACTTCCATGTGTACAGTGGTATCGAGCAGTGGTCAAAAGAACTGTGTGCCGTTGTCCGTGCTGCTGGATAACAATGGATATTTCAACGTGTTTCGGAGCTAGCCATGCCAGCTAGCCAGTTCTGGTCGCATTTCCCCGCCTCCTGCGGCGACATCACCACTTATACCCGCCCTGCTCCATGGTTAACATGGAGCAGGGCGGGGAAAGGTGGTGATGTCAGAGCAGGAGGCCAGCCGTTTCGCCTCCTGCTGTGACATCATCGCTTATACCCGCCCTGCTCCATGTTATCCATGGAGCATGGCGGGTATAAGCGGTGACGTCACCGCAGGGGGTGGGGCAATGCGGCCAGAACCGCACCCCTTGCTCTGTGTTATGCTGCAGGCGAGGGAGACAATGATTGGCATCAGGGAGGCTGCGGTGGGCAGATTAAACATGCAGGGGGCATGAAACTGCCCTTTAGCTCCAGCCACAAGCCACCTTCTATTTGGCTCCACAATGTAAGTTTTCAAAGTGTATTATCTCGGGGTACAGGGGGGCTCAAGGGCTGGGGGACCCCTTGCCTGGATGCAGCAGACATGCTGCATTCAGTGCTGTAGTTAGATCACCATGTGTGGTTGGTGACAGGTCCTCTTTAAAGGAAACCAACCAGCAGGTTTTAGGGTTATAAAGTGAAGCCAGAGCCTTACAGGCACTGGGATACTGAGTGCAATCATACCTTTACTTTAAAGATTCCAGGTTTGATTGCAGAGAAAAGTTATCAAACACAAAGAAAACAGTACTGCAAATTAGCATATGTGTCACTATGAGGGGTTGGGTGTATTTTTTATACTCCTCTTTGAGTTCTAAGCCAAACCCTTCCACCTCCATCACTCCCTCCCTCCCTGTCACTAGATACCAGTCACATTACATCTGACATCGTGCATAGTGATTGCAGAATGTCAGGGGTCCTATGTGGCTGAGCTCATCACTCCCTCCATCCTGCCTTCATTGCTGGCTTCTCACTACTTCTCCTGTTTGTGATGAGCCAGTCAGAGAAGGTCTCGGGAGAGAGAGAGGTAGAGAGGAATGGTGAGGGATTGGCTTAGAGCCCACAGGGGAGTAATAAAAATAAACCCAATCCCTCATAGTGATGCTGTGCTGCACTTATGCTAATGTGCTGCACTGTTTTCCCAGTGTTTGATAACAGTTTTCTCTGCAATCATACATGTAATCATTGAAGTAAAGGTATGATTGACCTCAGTATCCCAGTCCCTGCAAGGCTCTGGCTTCACTTTATAGCCCTAAAAACTGCTGGATGGTTCCCTTTAAACAGGAGGAGGATGTGCAGTACCTGGCCACGGCCAGTATCAGAAAACAGAGCAGTTCCGGAGCTGAGCATTTCCGGCCACAGGCTGCCGCCGACGGCATTAAGGGCAGCTGATCAGTGGGGGTGTTGGTTGTCGCACGCTGGCCGATCAGACATTGATGACTTCTCCTAAGGAGAGGTCATCAGTGTTAAAGTAGTGGACAACCTCTTCAAGTCAGCCATTTCTCATTGAAATAAATGGGATGTCCGTAGAGTTCATAGACTTTAAAGCCCCCGTCACACGGGGCGACATCGCCTCCCATTACAGAGGCGATGTGGGGGCGTGGCCTATCGGCGGCGACATCGCCGTAACCGTTGCCTCATGTAAAGGGGTGATGTCGGCGGTGCCGGGCGGTAGCCTGGTTTCAGAGCAGTGCTCTGAAACCAGGCGACCATCATTGGGGCGATGTGCACACATCGCCCCATGTAACCGGGCGCCGGTGACCTGTCAGGCGATGGGAGCCATAGGCTCCCATTGTTCTTCATCGTCGCTGGGGTTTCCATACACCGGAGGTATACACTGGAGGTGTCGCCCCGTGTAAACAGGGGATGGCGACGCTGGCGGGCGCCAAAAACTTGCGCGGACCCGCCAGTCGCCGCCAACATCCCCAGCCCCGTCGCCCGGTGTGACGGGGGCTTAAGGGTCTCAAACGTATTTACAAATAAACCAATTGATGACATTTGGAGCAGGGACATCAGTTACTTACAAGGAAATAAGACAACCATCACTCAACAACAATTAGAAAAGTAGATTTTAATTGTGATTCCACACATACTACTAAGCTCACACAAGTGAAAACAGGCAACATACCGTACTTAAGCCCTAAATTCCCTGAAATTAATAAAAGAGTCTCTAAGGAAAAAAGTTTTCAAGCTAGAATCATTGGGGGAAAAAAATAGTTTAAAACACTTAAATATATTCAATACAAAAAAATGTATCTATGAAATCTTTAAGAAGAAATAGACCAGTCAAGGTTTTATAAGATTGCATTCCATCTCGGTAAAATTGCACATCATTTAGTCATATTTTTACATTCCTATTTTATACAGAATCAAATTGAAGATATAGATACATCATTTATAATTACTAGGTTATACGGTTTACAAAAATGGTCGGCAGTGCAGACGTATATATTGCACTGAATTGAATAAGTATTTACATCTAGGGGACATTCACATTCGCATACATAAATACGGTCCCTAAAATATTTCGTCTAATAATTTATATTCCGTCACTTAAGACCATGGGGGTGACGGTCCGCTCACACTCATCGGCTTAATGTTACATACAATTGGTCGCTGCTGAAGGTGAGATGTGGATGGTATAATTAGATGATATGTTACTTATATGGGTGGGTATATTTTTTGGGAAAATGTGTTATTGCCAGTATTTCAGTGCCACTCACAATTTTTTATGTGCATGTTCATAGTATCGATGGTCATTGGCAGCAGCCATGTTATGTAATACAGTACATAGCAGTTAGAACATGTTTGCTTCTACCAGATGATGTTTGGCAAAGTGGAGATTATTGTTGCTGTAGACAGGGTTCTGGGTACCACGCTGGGCGGACCAACTATGCCTGTGAAAGGGCTGTGATGATCATGCCGGGACTGGGGACCTGCGGTGCACCCTTCCTTCTCGCTATTGCTGGACAAAGCAGAGATTATCATGAGGTCATCAAGAGGAGATCTGTAGAGTCTATGAAAGGTTTTCTTTATGTTTTTCTACCTAGAAAAAGGCACTGATCTAGCACTGAAACACGTTGGAGTTACATGGAATCTATCAGGTCAAAAATCCATATATAACTGCAATCATTATCTAATTCCTTTATTCATGTATTTCTATGATTTATGCTTCCCTCCTGTCCTGTGTAAACTTGAAAATAAAAGATTAATTCCATCTGTCAATCACAATGAGTTCTCTGCTGCTCAGTCCCAAAGCAATGAATATTCATGCATCACTGCACTACCCTGCCCTTCTCTGATCTGTATGTTGTGTGACTCATTACAGACAGAGGAAAAAGGAGGGGGGAGGAGGTGTGTGCTCTTAGCAGATGCAGCTCTGAGATCTTCATTGTGTGTATCTGAGGCATGTGTGTAGTTTGTGCTCTGAGATATTTCTTTGTGTTTATATGAACATTTGATCATTTGCCCAGCAGATACACACATTATGTGAACATTGGTTTTCCTGCATACATGTAAACAGGAATCTTTTTCAGATAGCACAGACTGTAGTGATGTTACCCAGCAGCCTGCAGAAGCCTGAGAGATCCATGGAGTGGAGGGACAGAATACAGCTTAGATAGGCGTGGATATTTAAATAACATTTACATACTGTGACTCTTAGGAGTCAGGTCAATTACTTTTACAGCTGCATGCTGGGTGTGCAGGTGCTTATACCAAAAGAACTACAAAGGTACATTAATGATTTTTACATATTCTGAAAGGTCTAGCCAGGCACTATTCAAGGGTACTATTATCATATTGAAAAATGACCTGACAGAGTCCCTTTAATAAAAAAGTTTGCTTACACTATCTAGATTTCCTTTCCATGAGTGTAGCCCGCACATCATGATATTCTCTGCTTTGCCAAATTACTACCTGGACAATACTGTTCTCCAGCCATGTGGCTGCATCTATGGCACATCTGGCTTCTACAGGTGTTGTGACCTTACACAACCCCATCAGGAGAGCACTACCATAACCCTCGCCCTCATTTTGTTCCTCACGGTACTGCCTTATGTGCGCTGTCGCTTCATCCAGATCTTCCCCACTAGATGATGTTGACATAGAATTAGTAAAGTGACTCTCTATCCCTATAACAATGCAGTATGTGACACCTACCTTCACTGGCTTTTTAATAGTCTACTTATTTTTATTTTGTCATCCGTGCAGTGTTGAGCTTGTGTTTTTACACATCAGCCAATCAGAAAAGACAGAGCTTCACCGTGGAGGCAGAAAACAGCATCCTGAACCAATGATAGAATAGGGTGCGTGTCCCAGACTACTATGGGCTATCCGTAGGCACTGTAGTAAAACTGTAGACACAGATGACAACTCTGCCCTAATGGATGACCTAAAATGTAAACAAGGTATGAGATTTTAGGAAAAATAAATAGCATTTACCCCCTATGGATAGCTGCCTTACACATCACATTTCATCCTACGACAGAACAGACAAGTTAGGAATTGGTCAATTTTCTGACATCCACCACAAATACATTACCAGTGGCTTTTGTATCTACATATATCAAAGTGCATTTCACTATTTTGGTTTGAAGCACATAATGTACTAAAGCTATGAAGCAAGTAGTAATAACCATTGAAACATACTTTGCTCTTCAAAGTGTACCCGCACATAACTTAAGTTGTAAAAAGACTGAGAATTTATAAAACTATATTTAAAGGGAATCTGTCAGCTGGTTTTTGCTACCTCAACTGAGAGCAGCATAATGTAGGAAAAGAGACCCTGAATCCAATAATGTATTACTCAGATTACTGGGTGTATCGGTTCAGACACAATCAAAGTATTTTGATTTAGCCATGCAACAGAGCTGGGGGAGCTGCCCCCGCCCACACCTGGCTCTCCATAGACATTGTACATTGACAGGGAGATGCCAATCAGAGGAGGGGGATGTGTTAGACTGCTGTGCACCAGACAATGTAGCCCTGCTGCTTGAACAAACATTCCAGGAAAACAACAGTTTGGGACCTTGACAAGACAGGCCTTCCTGATTTCTATGTTTTAACCCTTAAAGCATGCTGTATTCAAATTACATAGCAAAAACCTGCTGACAGAGTTCCATTATTTTTTAATAGGGTTAAAAAATGCTCCCTTAAACACTAAATTAAGCAAATTGTGTTGCCCAAAAACCATTCCCAAATGGTTGTAAGTAAAAACACATGGTTGGTTAGGAGCAGGTGAAAAGAGATCAAGTCAATAAAAAAATAAATAAAATGATAAGGCAGACTATGCCAATACAATAATAATTATAGTGATAAAATAATAATAATGATAGTAATAATGTAAGGCCTAAATGGTAAGGCCTATAAATTGCACATAAGGTACTGTAAGACTTTTAGCACAAGATAAAATAACTACAAAGTAAGGCCTACAGCAGTAATTTACAATGTTTTTTTATGTCTGAACTTGGTAATTGCAAAGCAAACTGTTATTTGTACATTTAAAAAAAAAGTAATCATCGATGTATTGTCCATAGATGAGAACCAAAAAAAATAAATAAAATAAACAAATGCAATGTGCATATATTAAACAAAAAAAAACTGTACAAATGTGTTGTGGCTGCTGCACTTTAAGGGCTTATTTTCATAGTTAGCCCTTATGCTTCATTTTAGTAATAAGAATAATAAAAGAAATTCTAGAAATACACATAGAAGAGATATTGCAGATTGTTCTCTCATTTTTGCTCGTTGTGCTTGTGTTTTTGCAATCACTATTAAAGAGAAAGAGATTGATTTTGACCTTACTAAGGCATGTTTAACAACCAGTCGAAATTGTACTGTGTATGCACCAGAGGAAGTAATGAAAAGTGCGGCAACATTAATGGATTGCACTGAAGTAAATGTCCTTTTTCCCCCCTTTGTTTTAAATAATACCTTCATGAATAATTCAAGTCGATAAAATGTACAGATGATTGCACTGCTGACTATTTTCTGCAGGTTGTGTGCACACATAGCTTACATTAGGTATTGTACAGCATAAGTAGCGGGTCAAAGCAAACACAAAATACACTGTCACATCCGACATATCAACAGAAAGCTGCCGAAAGCAATATACTAAAACATTCATTATTCTATACAAACATTCCGGTCGGGTTTACAGCATATGTTCTAGTTGCTATGTTAGCGTAAATGCAAGATCACATAGCTAACTAATATTTCTAATTCCATATATTCACCTGGTTAGATAGAATAAAGGATAATAGCTGTTAACTCTATTGTATTATTGGTTAAACTAAGCACCATCAAGTGTCTTTTCGAGATGTCTCGAGAACGTTGTATTGCGCTACTTCAAGAAAATGGCATAAATCTAAATAATTCTGCAAGTAAAGTGAAGCCAATCCATCAGACTCCCGTCGTATTATCTACCGGAGTAATGCTTGGGCTTCAACATACATTCCACTTAGTGCCCTTTGCCTCGTCCCGGATCTCAAGATCACTTCAACCGTCACTCTCGTGCTTCTGCCACGGTGACGTCAAATGATATGGCCTTTGGAAAGCGCCTACGCACTTGAGTGCAAAAAAAGAATTGTAACAAGCTTTTTCAATCAGCTATATTTCAAACCAACAATTACCCCCCCGGCGCGTCACGGCGAGATTTTCACCGGTTTACCGTTTTTGTCATACTGATAAACGAACATTTTAATACAGTGAGAATTGGCGGGTGAAATCCAAGGACTACTTGTTATAGAGAAGTTATAATTTGTATAAAACTGAACCGGCTGTTTCTGGCACTTAAAAAATGCCTTGAGCGTCCGGCGGCCATTGTGCGAAACCTTTTACTTATAAAGCAATAGAGAAAAAAATTGATTGCAGTGTTTAGTAGTGCTAACATGTTGGCGATGTCCGTTACTATGTGCACAAGCCAACTGTTGTGTATCGGAGATACGTAGAGATGATAAAGGATCATAATTATTCGCGGTGCCCAAAGGATGGCAAAGATGGATGTTATTGTAAACAAGATTGCAGTCGTTTTTCCCGTGGAGTATCCTCGAAGTCGAAAGTTGCTTTTCCTACGGAGCTTGTAGACGATGATGGAGTTCAGGACAAAGAAGATAGAACACGGAACCAAGTAGACTGTGAAGCAATGTATCCAGATAAGGATGTGATGGAGAGAAGTGCTCGTGTAATCCTCGGTCCATATTTGGGCCACCAATAGTAGGGGATGCTAGTCAAAAAGCAAGTGATGTATACACTTACGATGACTTTCCTTGTACGAGCTGGGAAGGAGACAGTATGATATTTCAGAGGGTGGCAAACGGCTATATATCTATCAATGGTTAATGGGACTGTAATCCAAATGGATGTATGGATGGAAGAAAACTCCAGGACTTCAATCAACTTGTTCAACACTTGAGGCATCTGTTTGCTAAGGATGAAGTCTCTAAAAGAAAGTCCACAAACACGATGAAGAAAAGTACCATGATGTCCGCTGCAGCCAAGGCCAAGAGATAATTGTAAGAGGACTTCTGTCTTCTGGCCACAAGCTGAGATAAGATGATCACCGTCAGAATGTTAGCTGTGGAGATAGAAGAGAACATTGGTTTCAGATTTAAAACGCAAGTTGTAACATAACCAACATCCAGTATAAGAATCTGCAGGATTCGATCCTAGTCATGTTCATACGATCCCGCCTTGATTATTGTAATCCTCTATTAAATGGCCTCCCTCCCACTAGACTCCCCCCTCTCCAGTCTATGCTTAATGTAGCAGCCAGGGTCATCTTTCTGGCTAACGGTTACTTGAACGCTTTGGGTCTGTGCTAGTCATTAAACTGACTGCCCATATATTATAGGATCTGCTCTGTGCCAGTCATTGATTGCACTTGGACTGCCTGGCCATCATTGCACTTGATAGGATCTGCTCTGTGCCAGTCATTGCACTGGCTGCCCATACATTATAGGATCTGCTCTGTGCCAGTCATTGCACTGGCTGCCCATATCATTATAGGATCTGCTCTGTGCCAGTCATTGCACCTGGATTGCTCCTCATATATAATATAGGATGTGCACTGTACCAGTCATTGCACTCGCTGCCCATATATTGCAAGATCCACTCTGTGCCAGTCATTTCACTGGTTGCCCATACATTATAGGATCTGTTCTGTGCCAATCATTGCACTGGCTCTACATGTATTGTAAGATCCACTCTGTGCCAGTCATTGCACTGGCTGCCCATATCATATAGGATCTGCACTGTACCAGTCATTGCACTCGCTGCCCAAAATTATTGTGCCTGTCATTGCACTCGCTCCCATACATTATTGGATCTGCTCTGTGCCAGTCATTGCACTGGCTGCCCATAATTATAAGATCCAATCTTAATTTGCTTGCTCTCACCCACAAAGCTCTTCTTAGCACAGCACCCTCCTACATCTCCTCCCTCATGTCTGTCCATCAAACCTACCCATTCTCTATGCTCCGCAAGCTACTTTCCATAACATCTGCACTAATCCATACCTCCCACTCATGGCTCCAAGACTTCTCCGAGCTGCACCAATTCTCAGGAATGCTCTACCCTAAAAATTAGGACTATCCACAATTTACACAATTTTGCTTACACAATTTTAGGCACCTCCACTATTAGGATGGCCTCTCACGTTCTCTAATCTAAGTCCTTTACATATAGGCCTTTATTATTTCTCTGAACATAACTTTCCATCAAACTCCACTGCACCCAAAAGCTCTACAAATATTGGCTGGTGACGCTCATGCTACCTCTATCCCCCATTTCTTCAAGATGGCTGGACCATCATTGTAAATAAGCCCCTGTACTGTGTGTCACCCCCACCTCATTGTAGATTGTAAGCTCTTATGCGCAGGGTCATTATTTTTGCATTTAATCATTGTATTTTTTATAATGATATTACTGATAACTGTTTGTATATAAACCTCTGAATTGCAAAGCACTGCGGAATATATTGGTGCTATATAAATAAAATTATGATCTTTAAAAATGATAAAGATTTAATGATTATTATTATACAATCTGGGTATATCTCTCAGGATCAGTGGTGTAAGTACAATAGGTGCAGGGGTTGCAATCAGACCCGGGCCCTGAGCATAGGGGGCCCCAACGTCCCTTTGACCTATAGAAATGACTAATACTATTAAAGAGTTTGTAATAATTGGGGCCCGGTTGGAGCTTTTGCATCGGGCCCCTGGGCGTCCAGTTACACCGACTGCTCACGATGTACAATAAATAACACATTTGCTTGTCCAAAGCTCAATGTTTCCATGCGGTTTTATTCCTGGCTGCCAGCTATATTGATTTCTATTGAGACCTGTAGTGCAGACTGTCGAGGTCTCCAGTCTTATGTAGGTCATGAGCCACTTACACATACAATAAATGGTGTTATGTGACAGTTATTAATATACAAATATTTATAGAATCTAATATACATTATATGAAATGCATTGTGCAAGTGCAGAGATCCGCCAGCTCCTACATTGTAATTCACGCTACCGGCCAATCAGAGGCTGGCAGCAGACATCGGCTTACCAGTGACGGGCGGCACATGAGAGCATCATCTGCGGCTATAGAAGGGGACTCCATATGTTATGGGAGTGGGGGAAAGTAAGAATAATTGTTTGTTTTTTAATACGTACTGGAGAAGAATGACGGGGGACCAGGATGGGTAACATTATAACAGAATGGAGGAAATTATTACAGGATGGGGGGTAGTATACCAGGGTGGGG
This sequence comes from Allobates femoralis, assembly GCA_033576535.1. Classification (NCBI taxonomy): domain Eukaryota; kingdom Metazoa; phylum Chordata; class Amphibia; order Anura; family Aromobatidae; genus Allobates; species Allobates femoralis. The sequence continues at coordinate 214,462,097 of JARQOC010000011.1, read as the reverse complement.
GACATTATTACATGGTGAGAACACTATACCAGGATGGGGGACATTATTAAACAATGGGGGACAGTATACCAGGATAGGGAACATTATTAAAGGATGGGGGACAGTATACCAGGATGGGGGACATTATTAAAGGATGGGGACAGTATACCAGGGTGAATGACATCATTACATGATGTGGTACAGTATACCAGGGTAGTGGACATTATTAAACAATGGGGGACAGTATACCAGGATAGGGGACATTATTAAAGGATGGGGGACAGTATACTAGGGTGGAGGACATTATCACATGATGGGGGACAGTATACCAGGATGAGGGACATTATTAAACAATGGGGGACAGTATACCAGGATAGGGGACATTATTAAAGGATGGGGGACAGTATACCAGGGTAGAGGACATTATTAAACAATGGGGGACAGTATACCAGGATAGGGGACATTATTAAAGGATGGGGGACAGTATACTAGGATGGAGGACATTATCATATGATGGGGACAGTATACCTGGATGGGGGACATTATTAAACAATGGGGGACAGTATACCAGGATAGGGGACATTATTAAAGGATGGGGGACAGTATACTAGGATGGAGGACATTATCACATGATGGGAACAGTATACCAGGATGGGGGACATTATTAAACAATGGGGGACAGTATACCAGGATAGGGGACATTATTAAAGTATGGGGGACAGTATACCAGGGTGGGGGACATTGTTACCTGATGTGGGACAGTATACCAGGATGGGGACATTATTAAAGGATGGTGGATATTATACCAGGATGGGGAAAATTATTACACTACAGACAACATTACAAAAGAATGGTGGCCCAGGTAATAGGATATTATTGTAAAATGGGAGGCTAGACAGGGAATATTATTACAGAATTGGGGTCCAGATTAACACAGGTTGAGGCCAGAATGGGGGACATTATACCAGATTGGGAGACATTATTATAGGATGGGTGACAGGATGCCAGGATGAGGGAAGGCTTAGTCTGTAATATAAAGCCAAAACATGTTGCACTTACTCTGAATACTATTATTCTGAAGGGTATTAATAAAATGTTCACGCATTGGAGTGCATTTTGGCCTGTCTGGAAGAGCCACAGACCTTTTCTCCGGATATTTTTCCTATACATTTGCTGATGGGTCCTCGGATGAAGCACCCGCTACATCGGAGGCAGGCTGCAGACCAGACCGGACAGGGATTTGACTGGATCCCTAGTGGATCGATACGCCATAAATCAAGATCATCACAAGATGAGCGGCACTGCTATTAAACCTCATTTTAACAAATGATTCTCTACACTTAGATATTGCGCCCCCTCTCTCTTGTCTCCCCTCTCAACCCCATACAGGGGTTACACCATACTGTGGGTTATACCAGAATAGAAGATATTATTAAACATTGGGGGACAGTATTTCAGGATGGGGGATATTACACCCAGATGGTGGACATTATTACAGGACAGGCAACATTATTAAAGAATGGCGACCCAGTTCATGGGAAATCATTATAAAATGGGGGGGCCAGGACAGAGGACATTGTTGCAGAATTGGCGCCAAGATTAACACAGGATGGTGGACATTATAGAAGAACGGGGGACATTAATACAGTATGGGTAACATTACACCAGAATGGGGAATATTATTACACGATGTGGGATAGTATGACAGGATGGGGGACATTTTTACAGGACATTCAATATTATTAAAGAATGTCAACACAGGTCATAGGATATTATTATTAAACTAGCACATGCATCGGGATTCTAGAAGAGCGAGTCTCTGACTCGCAATGGCCGCTTCGCGGCCAATGCTTCGCGCTGCTAAGGCGACTCCCCATGCCCGCTGCGGGGCATAGCGAGTCGCCTTAGAACTGCTCGCAATGGCCGCTGCGCGGCCAATGCTTCGGGCGTATCCACATGACCACGCCGACTCGCATTGCGAGTGGACTCAGAAGGGGCAAAAAACCCATTCGCAATTATATAATAAATGGGGGCCAGGACAGGGGACATTATTGCAGAATTGGACCCAGATTAACACAGTATGGGTGACATTACACCAGAATGGAGGATATTATTACAGTATGGGAGACAGAATACTAGGGTAGGGGACATTATTACACCATGTGACAGCATACCAGGATAGGGGATATTATAACAAGACAGGAAACATTATTAAAGAATGGCAGCCCAGGTCATGAGATATTATTTTACAATGGGGGGCCAGGACAGGGGACATTATTGTAGAACTGGAGCCCATATTAAAGCAGGATGGGGTCAGGTGTCATGCCGGCTTTAGACTCTGTTCACACTGGGGAGTCAGATGTGCAGCTTTAGACCTGTTTGCTGATCAGCCTGAGTTTGGGCGTTTGTTCACTAATGTTCAGCTTTGCAGGAGTTAACTTTTTGATTAGTGTCAATTGAAGGCTGAGGCTGCTGGAACTCCTTCACCCTTTAGGTATGGCTCAGAGCTTTCCTGGATGCCGACTATAGCATTTGCGTGCCTCTTGCATACTGGTCCTGTATTGGAGTTGTTGTTCAAACTCCAATCATTGCTTGGTGTCTGGTGGAATACACCTTGTTGTTTTTTAATCCCTATTTGTATTTGAATTCTCCCTACATAGATATTGTATCTTACTGATTATTTGCTAATTGGTGCAGTTAGATTTGTTCCTTTCTGTCTATAACTGTGGGTTCCCTAACGGTTCACCTGCTGGGGTAGGGGTTGGGGGATTATCTCAGGGCTGATCAGGACATAGGAACAGGTCGGAGACTCAGGCTTCTCTAACATCAAGGGTACCCTTGAGTTAACCCCTTAGTGATTGCAGTTAATAGAGCCGCAGCAAGGGAAACCTGAGATGACGCAGCATATGCGCCCAAGGTCGGGAACGCACTTGTTTTCATGACGCATATGCTGCGTCACGGGTCGGGAAGGGGTTAAGGATAGTCAGGGCTCCCCTAGCCTCCTAGACAGTCCAGGGGCCAGGTTCTTTACCTCCTTTTCTCCCTATACTCCTCGTGACACCAGGATGGGGGAAATTATTACAGGATGGGGCTATTATTAAAGTATGGAAGACATTATTACAAGATGGGAGCCAGGACAGAGGACATTATTATAGTATAGGGCCCTGGATGGAGGAGGAGGTTTAGTACAGGATAGAGTTCATGAAGGGTGACATTATAAAAGAAAGGGGACAGGACTATGGACATTATTACATGATGGGTGACTTTATTACAGTATCATTGTCCATCTTATAAACATGCAGGTGAGGTACAAGGTACAAATTTTGCACCAGGGCCCCTAGGATGGTAGTTACCCCAGTGTTGACAGGTCATGGGCGGCGGTCGGTATCCATAGTGCTGCCCCCCTATATAACACCAGGGGCTGCCGCCTGAGGCAACCAGCTCAAGTCGCCTCATGGTTTCTGCGGCCCTGGTTGACACTTGTTTCTACTGGCATCCATTGGCTAAAGTGGTGCCATGTAAACACCACTGAGGTCAACGCTGCCCAGTGATTGTCATCACAACAGAGACCGGTGGGGAACTGTGGAAGCATCAGCAATGAAGATGCATGGGAAGAAACCTTCTGCAATAGTTTTCAGCACTGGGGCATACATATCATACATATACAACATACACACATACAATGGCTTTAAACATGTCTTCATTAGTGATGGGCGAATCCTAAATTACTCGGAATCGCTTGACTCTAGCGAGTCCGAGCCCAGGACTCGCTACTCGTTGCGAGTCTAGCGAGTCCAATGTTAATGAATGGGGAAGCGAGTAATAGCGAGTAGTGTGAGATTTACAACTCGCAGATGTGTCTGGAAGCTTCAGCCTGAAGCAATCCTAGTTTTGTCATTTATTTGCATTGCTCGTTTACTTTGTAAGTAATCGCTGACTCGCACAGATAAGAGTCCTGTCTCCTCTGTGTTGGCTGCCAGCTCCAGGGTCCTAGAGCCCGCCTGCTGCCTGATGTAGCAGAGCTGAAATTGTTCTCAGTCTGCTCATTCCCTGTGTACAGACATGAATGTCTGTGCACAGAGATGATGTAGCAGAGCTGAGATTGTTCTCAGTCTGCTCATTCCCTGTGCATAGAGATCTATATCTATACACAGGGGATGTAGCAGAGAGGACATCGCGTTTTGGACTGCGTCGGACGGAAGAGGATTTTTTTAATTAAAGATGGAGTCCCTAATGGCTTTTTTTTTTATTTCTAATAAAAAATTTTCTTTGTGTTGTGTTTTTTTTTAAAACAATTTAATAGAAATTCATGGCGGTCATGTCTAATATTGGCGTGACCACCATAAATTTCGGGCTTAGGGCCAGCTGATAATACAAAGCTGGCCCTAACCTCTTTATTACCCAGCGTGCCACCGCTACCAGGGCCGCTGGAAGAGCGGGGTTCAGCGTCAGAGGATGGCACTTCAATGAACGCGCCATCTTCTGGGGCGGCTGCGGGCTGCAATTTGCAGCGGGGGGTGCCCAGAAAGCTTGGGCATCCCTGCGCTGCGGATTCCAGCCCCCAGCTGCTTAGCTGTACCTGGCTAGACATAGAAATTGCGCGGAGCCCCACGCATTTTTTTTAAATTATTTCATGAAATTCTGAGATTCTGACTCTGAGACTCTGACTCTGAAATTCATTAAATAATTTTAAAAAAATGCGTGGGGCTCCGCGCAATTTCTATGTCTAGCCAGGTACAGCTAAGCAGCTGAGGGCTGGAATCCGCAGCGCAGGGATGCCCAAGCTTTCTGGGCACCCCCCGCTGCAAATTGCAGCCTGCAGCCGCCCCAGAAGATGGCGCGTTCATTGAAGCGCCATCCTCTGGCGCTGAACCCCGCTCTTCCAGCGGCCCTGGTGGCGGTAGCACGCTGGGTAATAAAGGGGTTAATACCAGCTTTGTTATACAAGCTGGTATTAAGCCCGAGATTCTTAATGTCAGGCCACGTTTGACCCAGCCACTAAGAATCTCCAATAAAGGGTTAAAAAAACACAGAGAAAATTTTTTATTTGAAATAAAAAAAAAAGCCATTAGGGACTCCATCTTTAATTAAAAAAATCCTCTTCCGTCCGACGTAGTCCAAAACGCGATGTCCTCTCTGCTACATGCACAGGGAATGAGCAGACTGAGAATAATCTCAGCACTGCTACATCATCTCTGTGAGCAGGCAGGTTCTAGGACCCTGGAGCTGCACAGAGAAGACAGCTGGACTCGGCTCGCAAAGAAACAGCAGTTACTTTGCGAGTTTCCCTGCTATCACTGGCACAGTAGCCAGTGATGACTCGCACGAGTCCAATGCAAACAATGGCAATCCTAGTGTCAGCGTTTCTGACAAAACTAGGATTGATATTGATTTGCATTGGACTCGTGCGAGTCATCACTGGGAAACTCGCCGAGTACCGAGTCCTGCGAGTCCCTTACTACTCGCCGAGTAACGAGTCCTAGCGAGTAGATTCGCCCATCCCTAGTCTTCATTAATCACATCCATTTTACTTGACCTGTTAAACACTGTGGATTTTTCCTACTGATAGAAGTAATGTATGAATGTTCTGTAGATGATACAAATATTCCATATATTGAAAATATGGCTGAAATATCTCTAATGCCTACAGTGATTGGATGTAATTGGAGTTTGTTTTTAATGATTTTCCTTTTCTTATTATGGATGAGCTGCTCGCCGCTGGTCTACTGACTCATTAATCAAGGAAAGCAAATACTAATAACATTTAAAACCATCTCATTCGTGGAGCGTCTGAAGCTGCATATTAGTTATATTCTAATAATGGTTTTAATTACTGACCAACAGAGTGATCTATTCTGCTCTCCATGAAAAACAGCCCAGCATTTGTATGTAGGTTAAACTGAATATAATTTCATAGCCATCAATTTTGGAAATTGCATTTGTTTTACACAGCAATCATTTATTACTATATTACAGGAATGAAAATACTCTTTCTGTTAATGTTGATGATGATGGCTTTCAGCCCATGAAAATATAAAGGTCATTATCTCAGAAAATGAAAGTAGGGAGGATGAAGGGTCTGAGAAATAAAATGTGACCTAAATAGGTATCAGAGGCTTCATCTTGTGTGGTTGTGAGAGACACAACCACTATAAAAGCAGATCACGGCTGCTGCAGTCCCCAGCGTGGTGCATATCGAGTAGAGAGGATGAAGGGTTAAACACCGCGCTTCACCGGTAGGCTTCACCGCGCTACTGTATTCCACCAGACATCAAAAGGGTGAATATAATATTGATTTATTGGTCAACGCGTTTCAGGACTCCCTGAAACATGACATTATATTGATTCGTCCTGAGGAAGACGTCAGGGAGCCCTGAAATGCGTTGACTACTAAATCAATATTATATTCACCCTTTGTCTCGTGGAATACGGCAGCGCGGTGTTTAACCCTTCATCCTCCCTACTCTATATGCACCACGCTGGGGACTGCAGCAGCCGTGATCTGCTTTTATAGTGGTTGTGACTCTCACAACCACACCAGGTGAAGCCTCTGATACCTATTTAGGTCATATTTTATCTCTCAGACCTTTCATCCTCCCTACTTTAGCTTTCTGATATAATGACTTTTGGCTTTTCATTGGCTGTAAGCCATAATCATCAACATTTACAGAAATAAAAACTTGAAATAGATCCCTCTGTGTGTAATGACTCTATATAATATACAGGGGTGCATCAAGCCACCCATCCGGCTGAGCCGCTGGTGAGGAGGTGGTGGGGGGGCTGTCAGTGGCGGGCACGGTGAGGGGCGGGGGGTGCTGTCAGAGGAGGGTTGCAGCAGCAGCCGCGGGTATAGCTAAGCTGTCCTACCTGCCGCCCCCTTCAGCACTGCTGCTCCCCCTGCCTTGCCGCCTGAGGCTGAGGGCTCACATTGTCCAATGGATGGGTGTCACTTTATGTATTGAATTACTGACATAAATGAACTTTTTAATGATCTTCTAATTCACTGAGAGGCTCCTGTATGTTTTTATAATCATAGAAGATAAGAAACTAAATAAAATATATAGATATAAAAAAATAATCAGCAAACATGCTATAGGCACCTGATTTGTCCTCCTAAGGTTCATGTTTAAAATCCTATTCTGAAGATTGATTTCCCTTCTCCTTTTCCGCTTCTCCACTTATTGCCCTTGGAATGTGAAATATTAAAGTCATACAATGCAGAAAAAATGAAGAAAATACTGGGCGAAGAATAATAATCATTGAAGCTCATCATGACTTATTGATCAGTGTGCAGTATTTCCTTAAAGTAGTTGACCCTGAATATCGCCTAGCAGCAAACCTCACCAGATTAAAATGTCAGTGATGCCCAGCTGACAAGTTAAGTGTATTGCTCCCTTTACTTATGTCGGCTGCGGTTCAACCTTTTAAATCTAATGCCTCTTTTGAACAAGATCCAGTCTTGCTTTCCAAGCCCGTGCTTGCATTAATAGCAATGCCCTGTTATGGATTATCTCTGGTTTTAACTAAGGCTACACAATGAATATAGCCTTTAATTTTGTGGGACAAGTGCAAAATGATGTATACTAAAAGCTTTGCATACCTAAGAGTCAGGAGCGATTATGCACTGGGGACATAGATGTGGTCCAAAAATAAAAACTTAAATCATTTTTCAGTAAGATACTAATATTATCCTTCAATAGTGCCTGGGCTGACCTTTTTAAAAACATGTAAAATCATTATTGTACCATTTGTAGTTTCTTGCCATAAGCATTTTCAGACCCTGTAGGAACTAGTGCATTAGTCCTCTCCATTATATTACCAGCGCGATAGTCTGGCTGCTGTATAAGTGTTATTTAAATATCCACACCCACCCAAGCTGGTGTTCTGTCCTCTCCCCTCTGTGCTCTGGCTGGGAGGTGGGAGATGGTCCTGCACTGTGTGCTGTCTGTAAGATTTCTATGTGTATATACAAAAATATATATTATATCTGAGAGTCCTCATGGTTGATACCTTTTAATGTCTAACTGTAAGATGAAGACAACAGTGCAAGACACTATGGCTTCTTCATCAGGCTTAATGATGACACAACTTTTGTATAGGGTTGGATAAGGCAGTAAATAAACTAAGTGAGGTGAAGCGTAACACAGGACTTGGTCAGAGTTGGGAGGGGGAGACAGCATCTCTCAACTCTAACCAAGTCCTGTGTTACGATTACACCTCACAGTTTATTTACTGCATCATCCAAACCTGTACATGTGTATATATGTGTGTTTCAAGTAGTTGTGTCATTATTAAGCCTGATGAAGAGGACATAGTGTATTGAAAGCTTGCTATTATTTACCATCTTTCCAGTTCGCCATTAAAAGGTATCAACCACTGAGCACTCTCAGATTCTAATATATATTTTTCTATCTACTGGCTAACACGGTGCAAACATTTTTTACTTTATCTGTATATACGAACTTTGGTTTTCCTGCATACATGTAATGTGTGTATCTGCTGATTTGATGATCTCAAATGTTCTTATAATCACATAGAAATATCTCAGACTGCACACACTGCACATATGTCTCAGAGACACACAATGACATAAAGAGCTGCAGCTAAGAGTACATACCTCCTCCTCCCTTCTCTGCCTGCAGTGAATGAGTCACACAACAGACAGATCAGAGAGGAGGGCAGGGCACTGTAGTGATGTATGAATATTCATTCCTTGGGGAGTGGGCAGCAGAGAACTCACTGTGATTGACAGATGGAATTAATCTTTTATTTTGAAGTTTACACAGGATAGGAAGGAAGTTTAAATAATAGAAATTCATGAATAGAGAGAGCTTAGAGAAAGGAATTAGAAAATGATAGCAGTTACATATGGATTTCTGGCCTGACAGATTCCCTTTAAAGTGTAAATGTCATTTCATTGAAAAAAAAATAATAATACTGCAATGGTTGTTTATCATGGGTCACATAGCAGCTAACATAATGCTTTTTTGTGCCTTATGACTTTTTACTCACATTTTTCTGTGCTGTTTTAAAAACTGCATTTTATGGCTGTGTGGGCGCGGCCAGCAGCTGATCGGGATCAGTGCAATGTGATAGCAGAGAAGGGGTTAACAGAGATCGTGACTGAGCTGTGTGGAGCCAGATGACAGATCAGTAGCTTGTGCCAAGGGAAGAGGAGTTTACATTGATCCTAACATTCTGACATTACTAACTGTGTTGTAGGCTGAGCTAATAAGATACTTGTCTCTTCATCAGCTGAAGTCAGCAGTGTAGGGCCATGCCCCCTCCCTTATATGGTTACATGCCCATATTTAGTGTGAACAGGATCTGACTGAGAATGAGCTCCAGACACAGTCTAGTGGAGACATCTTGTGAAAGGCTTATGAATGGTTTTCCACCAGATTTCTTTGATAAAGTATATTTGAATGTTTATTTAAATCAATTGCTCCACATTATTATTAAATAAAAATGTAAACAGCGTTACACTTAAGTAATTGCAGATAATTTTACTATTGCCAAAACTCTATTTCATTATATGTATTCAATAATTGTAGCTATTTCAAATATCAACAAGTGGAGCAGGTGGCCACAAGAGGTGGTGAGTTTCTCTTCAAAGTCTTCAGACAGAGAGCTGGACAGACATCTAGTCTGGGATGATTTAGTGAATCCTGCTTTGAGTAGGGGGTTGGACCAGATGACCCAACTTTCAACTCCACCATTCTAAGACTCTATGAATGCCATGCTTCACACAATCTTAAACTGTTGAAATAATCATGATAAAAAAGTATTAATCTGAAGTTTGCATTTCCATCACATGACAGCTAAAGATGGAGATTGGTTGCCAAAGTCAGATTCATAGCAATAAACTGTGGATAAGAAAAGCGCAATAGGGTCTTACCCAGGGAGAGGAAGGATTAGTAGGGAAGTGATCTAGTGCTCACCTTGTGTGGTCGTGACCAAAAACCAAATTAAAGCGTTGGAGGCAGCTGCTGCAGGAACCACATGCACCAAGGCAAGTCAATTATGCAGGACATCAGGAAAAATGGCATCAAATCCGCCTGCTGCCAAATGAATCCAGTTGAAAGTGATTTTTGTAGCCACCACCATATGCTTCAATGATCGCTGTGAACTGGATTATTTGGCAGCAGCGAGGATTTGATACCATTTCTCCTGATATCCTGTACAGCCAGATTCATGACACACTGGACATCATTAGTATTATCTATATATATATAATTGCTTATTTGTCTGTCACTCACTTCTGTTAGGATCTCTCCGAATCCCACAATCCATTGGGCCAACCAGAAGTACGCCGGAAGTAGCCGGACGCCATATTTGGACACCCAAGTGATGGGTCTCCCAATATGGCAGGTCCCCGCAACCCGCAACACCCCCACAAACGCATCACACCCCCTCTCGCTGCAGAATCAACAGAATTAGAAGCTCCAGGACCTGTGGTGATGTCACAGTCATTGGCTGACTCACAGATCACATGACTGTGACATCACCAAAGGTCCTTTAGCACCATACTTTAATTTTCTGAGATAATGACCTTTGGGTTTTCTTTGGTGTAATGCATACCATCAACTTAAAATAAATAAACACATGAAATAGGTCACTCTGTGTGTAATGACTCATATAAGATATGTGTTTCATTTTTTTGTATTGAATTATTGAAAAAATTGACTTTTTGATGATATCCTAATTCATGAGATGCACCTGTATATATACGGTACCTCGGTCCAGTCACCCCTGAGCCCACAATATCACATAAATACAAAAATATTGCACCATCACTTAACAGGCTGATTGGACACCCGTTTGTAACATGAGGCTTGCACGGGGGTCGAAGGGTTTCGTTTATAGAACAAGAAGATAGACGCTATTAAATTTATAGATTTAATCCAAAAGAATTGGCAGTATTATAAAAAGATAAAAAATATTACAAAAGAGACAATTTACAGTATGATATAAAAAAGATACGACAAAATAAAAGGGATTAAAATAAGAAATTTACTAAATCTGTGTCACAGTTATGGTTTCCAGATCTAGGGAGGGAAACACTCCTTTCAAGAATGGTGATTCAGTGTCCCCAGCATGCTCTTAGCTGGCTTTCTAAGTCAGACTAATCTACAAAATGGAGTTTTCAGTTTTATTACCACACATTCGTATTATCTAGTGACCTCAGGGGACTTGGTTTTAAAGAATTCTCAGCCCTTAAAAAAATTATAAAGTTAACGCTTTTTGCCTTATCTTACCCTTGAGCATGGCAAGAGAAAGATACAGTATTCATGTCATCTTGTCAGTTGTGTATCTTTTGATAGAGACCAGACATGATTTAGTTGCGATATGCTGATGGGCAGAAATTAATTTCTTAGGACTCCGGCAACCCCTCAGTGAAGCAGAATGTTGCCCCACGTTCACTAAGACGTGTGGACTCTGAAAATACAATTTTCATATTTCTCCTTTTAATGTGAAGTATTAAATTTGACTTTAAATGTTTATGCTTAGAAGACAAAGAAAAACATGGCCTCATCTTAACTCCACAGGGTTACTGGTCTGCAGGGTTATAAGAAATTGTATGATTTGAGTTGAGAGAACAAAGGACTACATGTGTTGCTTCTCTTTCCCACCAAACCTCCTCTAATGGCCGCATTCCTAAGGGTCATAAACTTGCTTTCTATGTCAAGAAAGGGGGAAAGTGAGCGAGAAAGAGCTGGGTGCATGTCACACAGAAACCATGTAGAGGAGAGGCAGAATGTCAGGTCTTGCTTGTGCTTCTAGAAAAATGGAAGATATTTTTATATTTTCCTGACGCTGTGTAATGGCCATGTGTGTGTCACACTAGGTGTAGGAAGACACCCAGCGCTGGACGACAACAGGGGGGGGGGAAGGAGTCCCTGACGCTAAGGTCAAAAAGGGGGATGGTGACTCCTAGAACAACTAGCGCTGACACCTGGCTCCCCTAACGTCCCTATACAGTTCCGCAACTGTCGCTGCCAGGAACCTATTCCTTGACTGTCCCTAGACTACCACTACACAGGGTCAGAGCTGGAGATCACTAGTCAGCCCGGCTAGCAACTAAAGGAATACACCAGGGAACAACAGAAAGGAAAAAGGTAATCATCTAGCTTGGGCAGATGCAACAGCATACCAACAGACTCCAGGAAAGACTGCTTAGAGCTCTGATGCAATCAGGATCACCTGAACAGCTATCACCAGCAGTGCATTCTGGAAGTCAACAGAAAATATACACAGCTCAAGGGATCAGCTGGGTCCTAGTGACCTCCAGTTTTCACGAAAAGGGAAATGCCTCTTAAAGCGACACACATTTTTTCTTTAGGATGTGGATTGTTTGGCCAAACGCTGGGACCTTCTGCTAGTGACCTCTACAGTCTCATCCGGGGCCTCCTGACACACCCGTGACAGTGTGACTGTAAAGGGATACGGTATGATCATACCACATCTTCTGTGCTGAAATAATCTTATATAGTGTCCCTGCTATGTACTGTGTACTTTGTAATGGCTGTGTCTGACTGTACAGGGACATGATCTGATCATACCACATCTTCTGTGCTGAAATAATCTTATATATGTGTCCATCCCTGCTATGTACTGTGTAATGGATGTGTCTGACCTACAGGGACATGATCTGATCATACCACATCTCTGTGCTGAAATAATCTTATATATGTGTCCATCCTGCTATGTACTGTGTAATGGATGTGTCTGACTGTACAGGGACACGGTCTGATCATACCACATCTCCTGTGCTGAGATAATCTTATATATAGTGTCCCTGCTATGTACTGTGTAATGGATGTGTCTGATCGTACAGGGACATGGTGTGATCATACCACATCTCCTGTGCTGAGATAATCTTATATATGTGTCCCTGCTATGTACTGTGGAATGGATGTGTCTGACTGTACAGGGACATGGTCTGATCGTACCACATCTCCTGTGCTGAGATAATCCTACATATGTGTCTCTGCTATGTACTGTGTAATGGATGTGTCTGACCGTACAGGAACATGGTCTGATCACACAACAGATCCTGGAATATTCAAGTACCCTAATGTTGTGGTGACAATTTGTGATAATGTTTTAACTGTCACGTAGTATTTTGACAGTACTAAAATAACTAAGATTCAATATTAAGGTGCCAAAATCTTGTTCATTTTGTCGCGGAAGGAACCTAAGACTTTTTATTTCTTCATTCTATTCAAGAATATTTGAAAGAACTTGTAAGCGCGATTCAGCAGTGCCCTTTTTATTGAACTTGGTGGGGGAAAATAATGAGTTGCATTGTAAGCCCACACTCGGAGCACACAGTTCATGTCACTTCTGTGCTTGCAGAACTTTCCTAACTCCTTTGGATGTTTTTAATATTCTCGCTAAAGCAGCCATTTTTCTTTGAAATGACTTAAATGGCCTATTTAAGATGTAGGCACAAGCGTGAAGCAGCCAGACACTCTCGGAACCAACAGGAGAACGTGGCCAACAATGACTTGGTTGACTTAGGGGTCCGTCTACTAATGTTTTGGAAGACAGAAAAGAAAAACCCCAAAGAGTAAAATCCCAAATCATTGCACAAAGCTGAAGCAAATGCATCAAACAAAAGGAATCCAAGTGAAATAAATTATAGCTTTTTCTTCCTTTAAGACCTTTGCAAACAACCAGCCCAATTTTTGCCCCAGGAGACTAATAAGTGTCACAGTGCGTTAAACAAATGCTCTAAGTGTAGCATGCATTAAGGAACAAAACATAGGAAATAATTGAATATATACGTGGAACCAATGGGTCCACGCTGTTTGCATTTCCTCTGGTGTGAGGGTTTTCTGCTAAACAGTTATATCATTTTCACATTTGACACATTGTGTCATAACGGCACGTCGTACTCCTCCGGCATTAATCACACGCTTACGCTCTGTGAAGGTGTTTTCCCCGATGTTGATTGAGAGTCATTGCAATGATTCACTGAGAGAAGTGATCCTAAATACCATCATAAATACTCTGCTCGTAGGACGACACAAAGAGAACGACCGGGGAGACAAATAACATGTGTCATAACGCAGAATTGGAGGACAGACAGGGTTAAAGTCATTAATTGAAAAGGACAGTGCCGCATTAATCCTGAAGAAGGTGCAGTAACTCAGCGCTACATTGCAAATAACAGATAATTACTGACGGACTGTTAAACTGATTACGGTATTTGCATTAGCTGACCAACAGCTATTCCCCTTATACACATTAAAGGGAACCCACCAAGCCTTTTCCTTGCAAGCACTGGGATACTGACCTTTACTTCAATGATTACATGTATGATTGCAGAGAAAAGTGTTATCAAACTCCAGGAAAACAGTTCAGCACATTAGCATATGTGCAGCACAGCGTTACTATGAGGGGTTGGGTTTCTCATATTACTCCAATGTTTGCTGCAAGCCAAACCCTACCAACTCGCTGTCCTCCTCCCCTCTCCCTCCATCCCTGTCAGTATATACCAGTATATACTGACAAGGAGGAAGAGAAAGGGGAGGAAGGGAGGGAGGGGGGAAGGTTTGGCTTAGAGCAAACAGTGTAGTAACATAGTCTCTCTGTGCTTCACTTATGCTAATGCGCTGCACAGTTTTCCCGATGTTTGATAACAGTTTTCTCTGCAATCATACTTGTAATCATTGAAGTACCGTATTTTCCGGCGTATAAGACGACTTTTTAACCCCTAAAATTCTCCTCCCAAGTCGGGGGTCGTCTTATACGCCGGGTACAGGCGGGTACTGAGGAAAAAAATGCCGGCATCGGTCCGCCGTGCATAATATAAGGCCCCCCCCTGAAAATGAGCGGTGGCAGGTGGCAGGCAAGAAAAAAAAAATGATACTCACCTGCCTCTGCCGTCCATGTCTTCCGGAGCTTCCCGCTGCCACCACCGATGTGTACATAGCCGCCGGGCGCCATAGGAGCTTACCACCGCCACCGCCACCGCCGCTGTACGTAGCCGGGCGCCATAGATGTACGATAATAAGCCATCAGCCAATCAGGAGGCTGCTGGGGTCTGATTGGCTGAGGCATTACCGTACATCTCCTGAACGGAGGTAACTGCGCCGCTCAGTGAGTATGTACGGTAATGCCAGGGCCAATCAGACGCCAGCAGCTGCCTGATGGCTTATTATCGTACAGCTACGGTGCCCGGCTACGTACAGCGGCGGTGGCGGTGGTAAGCTCCGGCAGGGTCCGGTGGCACAGTGTGTCTGGCTGTGTGTATGTCTGACTGTGTGTGTGGGTCTTACTGTGTGTGTGACTGTGTGTGTGTGACTGTGTGTGTGTGTCTGTGTCTGACTGTGTGTGTGTGACTGTGTGTGTCTATGTCTGACTGTGTGTGTGTTGTGTGTCTGTCTGACTGTGTGTGACTGTGTGTGTCTGACTGTGTGTGTGACTGCAGAGGAATATTGGGGGTTGATGGAGGCTGTACTCCCCCACCACCACTGTAATACTATAATATATGGAGGACTACGGGGGTGCATTACACTATATGGAGCACAATGGGGTGCATTATATTATCTAGAGGACTATGGCGTGCATTGCACTATATGGAGGACTACGGGGGTGCATTACACTATATGGAGCACAATGGGGTGCATTATATTATCTAGAGGACTATGGCGTGCATTGCACTACGGTATATGGAGGACTACGGGGGTGCATTACACTATATGGAGCACAATGGGGTGCATTATATTATCTAGAGGACTATGGCGTGCATTGCACTACGGTATATGGAGGACTACGGGGGTGCATTACACTATATGGAGCACAATGGGGTGCATTATATTATCTAGAGGACTATGGCGTGCATTGCACTACGGTATATGGAGGACTACGGGGGTGCATTACACTATATGGAGCACAATGGGGTGCATTATATTATCTAGAGGACTATGGCGTGCATTGCACTACGGTATATGGAGGACTACGGGGGTGCATTACACTATATGGAGCACTATGGGGTGCATTATATTATCTAGGGGACTATGGCGTGCATTACACTATATGGAGGACTACGGGGTGCATTATAATATATTGAGGACTTTGATGATGCATTATAATTTATGGAGACAATTATACTATATGGAAGCCATTATAATACTTAGAGGGCTCTGTGGGAGCATGATAATACTTGAAAGGGTATGAGGGAGCCTCTATACTTTATGCAGGGCTATTTTAGGGCTGTGTGGTGGCCATAATACAGTGTGAAGAGATGTAGGGGTCTATATGTGGGTCCATTATATTGTGTGGGGGTCATAGTGGAAATCATACCGTAGAAGAGGGGGTAGTCTTATACGGCGAGTATATCCCAAACTCCATATTTTAAGTGGAAAAGTTGGGGGTCGTCTTATACGCCCAGTCGTCTTATATGCCGGAAAATACGGTAAATGTATGAGTTTACTCAGTATCCCAGAGCCTGTGAGGACTGGCTTCACTTTATAGCCCTAAATTTTGCTGGTTTGTTCCCTTTAATGCATGAACCAGCCAAGCACGCATGTGTTCTTAATAGGGAGAGGGTAGTAAGTAACTACCAGACACTTTTTGTGGTGAAAGGGGTATTTCCATCTTTAGGATCCTATCCCAATATGTAGTGGGTATAATAATCATATTAGGAAATACCTCCAGTTAGGAATGTAGTGTAGTGTCACGCTGGAGAAGTGATGTCCAGCACAGCGCACAACACAAAAGTACAATGGGGGAATGGTGACATGAAGGAAGACTCCGATGATGGGGATCTGTGGATGGGACACCCCCTGCACTCTTCTGCATCTCATCCTGACTGCCCTATCAGTCCTATGCGGGTCCTTCCCCTCACCACCATCATGTGCCTCGTCCCTATCTGTCCCCCCAACTAGGTCAGTCTAGTGTAAAGTCTGATAGGTTCACCAGACACCATCTCTAGCATAATCCAATACATTGACAGTAAAACAGGCAGGGGTAACACAAAAGGATACACCACCTTGAATGCTGCAGCCCAACACCCGGGCTAGCAACCAGCACTGCTCCAGCAGTAGGACCCAGCAGCTACTGGAGACCACTTTACTCCATTCCACCAAGCTATGAATTTTCTATAACTGGCAGTCATGTGCTGTATCATGTGACCCTTTAAAGGGAAATGGGTGTTGTCCCCAACCTGAATGCAAGCTGGGGTATACTGGAGCTACCAGCAAGGGACACTGGTATTAACCCTTGATTGCACAAAAGGAATTAACTACATTTAAAATCCTGAGCTGTCATGAATCTCTCACTTACTGACTCTTGCCATATAGTTTTCTAAATTAGCTATGTCTCTTACCTCATCTGAATAGCATTACAGTAGCTTAGGCATCCATGGTTACGACCACTAACAACTGTCACTATATGAGTTCTCATAACCAGATACCCAAGATGCAATGCCTGGCACATGAGGTAAGCGACATAGCTAAAAAGGAGAACTGTACTACATTTTACGTTTTTAAGCCACGCCTCCTGACAAAGCCCTGTGTTGGTGAAACATGCATCCAGGTGCTCTTTTTTAGTGTTTTGCAGTCACCTTTGCTGTCCACGTCTTGTCCCAAGGTATTTATCCATATGCTATATGTGGGCATGATGCTATCATATCGGGAAGGAAGTGATGTCATAATGAGGGCAAGCTCTGTGGTGCTGTCTCTCCCCCTGTGCACCTGCCTTCTGTGTGCTCTCTCTCTACCCCCTGTGCCGTCTTTTTCCCTCTGTGCTCTCTATTTGACCTATTTCCGTGCGCTCTCTCTTCCCTGTGCTCTCTCCCCCCTGTGTGCTGTCTTATCCCCTCATAAGCTCTCTCTTTTAAACTGTCTCCACCTATGTGCTCTCCCCTCTGTGTGCAGTCTGTCTCCCCCTGTGCTGTCTTTTCCTCTCTGAGTTGTCTCCTCCTTGTGCACTCTCTCTCTCCCCCCATGCACTCACCCCTGCCCCTGTGCTCTTTTTCTGCCCCCCTTTGTGCTCTCTCTACCCCCTTGTGCGTCCTCTCTGCTCTTGTGTGCTTGCCTCTTCCCCTGTGCACTCTCTCTGCCCCCTATACACCCCCCATGCTTTCTCTTTCCCCCATGTGTTCTGTTCTCCGTGGTGTCCAAAGATGGTGGCAGCATTAGTAAGTGCACATGTGTGCACTGGATCATGCCACCACCATCTTTGTATACCCATGTGTCTAAAGATGGCGGCCACCTGAGTAAGTGTGCATAGGTTAGTGGTGACTGTGGGTAGTGGTTTCGGGTGGCAGCAGCACCGCTAGCTGTACTGCGCAATGTACCAGTACCACAAGGGAGCACCAGATTTGCACAAGCATCACTCTCTGCCCGCTATGCACTCTCCCTCCTCCCTGTACACTCTAACTCCTGTATGCTCTCTCTGTGCCCCCTGTGCAAACTTTTTGCCCCCAGTGCACTTTATGTGCCTTGCTGTGTGCTCCCTGTGCCCCCTGTGCATTCTGTGCCCCCTATGTGCTTTCTGAACCCCCTGTGCACTCTTTGCACCCACTGTGGCTCTCTGTGCTCTCTGTGCACCCCTGTGCACTCTTTATGCCCTCTTGTGTGCTCTCTGTGCCCTCCTTGTGCCTCTCTCAATCTGTGCTGTCTCTATCGGGGGTGGGTACAAAGATGGCGTTCGCATGATGAACTGTACTTGCATGAACCCAAAGCATGCAGGTCCAGTTACTGAGGCCGCCATCATCTTTGGACACCCAGGTGTCCAGGAAGCAGAGTGACAACAGTGCTGAGGCTTGGTAAGTAATACTCTAGCAAGCTAATGACTTTGCAAAACATAAGGCTCCGTGTAAAACGGTTTGAGCTGTGTTGGCAGTTTTTGGGTCCCTTTGAAGGTGTTTTCTAGGCACTTGATTTTGCCTCTCATTGATTTGAATGGGGTTTGGAGGTTTGGCGAACTGTTAGCTGATCTATCCAGAAAACATATACCCGAGCTAAACCGGAACTTCCAAAGGTTCACTCATCTCTAATCACAATAGACATTTCACATCTAACAGTACTCCTTACTCAGCTAAACCGGCTTAGAGGCGGTATTTCTCCATGGTTGGATGTACAGTCATTCGTACTATTGCCCCCTGAACCTCTCTACTTGCATACTAAATCCTGGGGTCTTATTTCATCTGTTGGGGAAGATTAGGAGGCCTACATACACATCCAATGACTCTCCCTACTATCCTTGCTTCTATTGTTTCTACTCTGATAATATCTATCTTTAAAAGTAATTATTTAGAAAAAAAGAGATGAACATTACAATTGAAAAAAATCCAAAAAACTTAAAGGAATTCTATATATAATTTCATGTCCTGATCCAAAAATAAGTAAAATAAATGTGTTATATAGAAATCCGGAGAACGTTACTTCTGCAATAAAACCAGTTCTATATGTATCAGATGATGAAATAAGTCATTTTATGTTATAGATTATTGTACCTTATCTCGCATTATTAATGTTATTTTAGGCAGTTGCTGCACACTTTTGTGTTATATTTGACCATTTTAAAAGCTTTAACCCATATTTTATCGCTCCTGTGTTATGTGTCTGTGACTTTACACTCTATCTAATGTATGCTTTCCATCATGTTTTATTTCTGTGTTCACATCATTATCTTTTCTCAGGTTGATAATTGGGTTCCATCAAAATATATTTTCAGATACTTAACCAATAAAAAAAAGAATGTTTAATTGATTTTAATATGGATAAATAATCTACTTAGCTTTAAACTGCAATGAGCTATGGCTGTGGACGGGAGCTGCACAAATTTCCTGAGCTTCGTGGTTCCTCGGGGTGTGTATGATTTCCTATCCTGGCAGTGTGTAGCACACAGGTGGTGTCTTGCAAGACGTTGAGCATCGAATTCCGAAGGGCAAGAACATTCATGCAGCTCCTCTCCATGGCAAGAGCACTGACCGGTTGCGCGAAGCGAACTGGTCGCCCCTAAATTTCTCCCGGATTCCACCGCAGAGATGAAACCGGATGGCAGAGAGCTGCCATCCGGCTCCATCCGGCCCCATAGGCTACTATGGGGCCAAAAACCGGTCTGGGGCTGTCTGGTTTACACCGGACAGCCCCAGACCGGACCTTGCCGTGGTGTGAAGCCGGCCTAAATAATTTTCTTATAATTGTGCTGCAGGGAAAATGAGCTCTCCGTGCTAGTTTTCATCACAGATTACAGATGATCACTACATAGTCCAGTAACAGGAAACATACTCGTGAACTTCTGTTTTTCCATCTAGCAAAATGATATTGCCCAAAAATGACTTTTTTTCATATAAAACACTACAAAGCTATATGATAGTTTGCTGCTATAATTTTAGGAATTGTCTTCAATTTATAATCTGACCTAATCAACCTTGTTGTCCAAGTAAATTATTTACTCAATTGATCACCTAGCTGTCACAATTCCTCTGCTTTGCATTCAGGGTGTGCTGGGCTGCATGATTGATAGTTTACTCATCCTATCTGGAGCTGGGATGTGCTGGGATGTTGGTTTTCTTATTGACAGCTCAGTCACCTAATCTCTTTCTAGCTTGTGCTTAGATTCTGCAGCTGCTCCTTGTCTCCTGTAATTGCTCAGCCTTTTAGTGCTGCAGTTTCTCCCAGAGCAATGCCAGTCATAGCTTCAGCTCTGAGGTGCTAAGTTGGTCTCTTGAATCTGAGCTCTGGGAATTGATCTTTTGCTGCCTGACCTTGCTTGTGTTTGATTCTTCTGTTGTCTTCTCCTCTGTTCTGATCTCTTCCTCTCCAGGTAACCAACCTTGGACCATGACCTAACTACACCTCTGTTTTATCCCCTCTGTCTTGACATGCTCTCCTGTTTTCTGACTTGAATGTTTGACTATTTGCTTCTTCTTTTCCGTGGGGTGACTGGCGTCACAGTAGCGTTCAATTGAGGATAAGCCGTCATGTGCAACCAGATACAGATATAAAATGAATGGGAATTCTATCATTTACAGAAAGAGCCTCTTGTAAACTTTCACAATCTCAAGAGGGTAATTAAACTAAGGCTTGGAGAAAATCACTGGGAGTATTTCTAGAAAGTGGAATGACCTTCTTATTCCCATCTACTTAACGTCTACACAATAAGCTGCAAATTGTAAGCGGTGAGATACAGATGTTCTTGACACTATAGCTGTAAAGTCAATTCCTTGAATACTAAAGCAACAAATGAGAAAGAATTCCTTGGAAAAGACTTAATTTTCTCCCAGGTGCCATAGCAAATAAATACATGTATATATCTATATATAGATATATACATATATATATTACCACTTGTATGTTTCTATGTTTCTAATACTAAGGATCTAGTCAATACTCTTTGTCATTATTAAAGGTTTTATCAGGGATTTTTATATATAAAAAAAAGTGCCCATACACTAACAGGCAGGTAGCTGCCACCTACCTGCCTGTTGTGCCTGGCACCATTCACTGCCATTCACCCCTGCCACAGAGCGGTCACAGACTGCTCCCTCCAGGGACAGCATGACGGGGTAAACTGAGCAGAGGCGGCTTTTCCGCTCTGCTGTATTCAAGGGGCGGGACAACTAACCTTATGCTGACTGATAGCCGGCTTCCTGTAACCTGATTGGGGGAGCCGACTGTCAATCAGCATGTTGTCTGCTCTCATGCTCGTCGACAGAGCAGAGACGCCTTTCCTCTGTTGACCTGATGTCAGCGGAAGCAGCAAAATCGTTCGAAGGAGTGGTCTGTACCTGCTCTGTGTCAGCGGTGAATGGTAGTGACCGGCGCCAAGCACAACAGTCAGGTAAGTGACAGCTACTTGCCTGTTAGAGCTTAGGCACATTTTTGTGGGAGGGGCTAAATCCCAGATAACCCCTTTAACAAAAAAAAACAATACTTTAAAGGTTTGGTATGCGGTACACCACTCCTATCTTTTTGTCTTAATACATCAGGGCAAGTCGATGCAAACATTGCATGCCATATTTCAATTACATATATTGACAGATAGCAGGGCCTTCTGGGCATTGGGTCCAAGAGAGATCTGGGGGAAAATTCTTTAAGTTAATTAAAAGGAAGTTCAGTAGACAAGAGCTATATATATGAGATCTGGAGGAAGGGTACAGCATTGGGATGCATTCTCCTTCCTTTTCTGCTTGATCCTTGTCAGTAGGATCCTAAGGCATGTAGGTCATAAAGAGTTGAATGAAAAGACAGCTTTAAGTCTATGAACCAATGTCTTAGGCTGCTTTCACATCAGTGTTTTACGCTGATTGCGGCAGGTGCGGTGAAAAAAACGCAACTGCCGCGATTACCGCATAACGGCCGCACTCGCGGTTCACCTGCGGCAAGCCCCATGCAATGTCTATGGGGCTTGCGGCAGGTGCGGCAAGTACGGTGTAATTGTGGTTTCGGCACTTGCAGCAGGTGCGGCCGCGGAAAAACGTGGGATGCCGCGTTTTTTTCGTTGCCGCACCTGCCGCATGTGCTGAAACCGCACTTGCCGCACACTTACCGCAAGCCCCATAGACATTGCAAGTGCGGCCGTTATGCGGTAAATGCGTTTTTTTCACCGCAACTGCTGCTATCAGCGTTTACCGCTGATGTGAAAGGTGCCTTATTCCAACAAAGGCAAATAGAGTCTGTGGAGCCTCGTTTAGGAGTCTCAACACAGGACTAGCCAGATCTTCCTCCAGGGAAGGACCTAGCCATGATAACCACCATATTAAGTGGCCCTTTGAGTCTTTATCCAGCTCTTTACAAGCTTAAAGATATGACAAGGGAATACCAAGGCCAGGTATCCATCCACAGACAGCTGTTTCAGGGTGTTGCCCCTCATCAGTGTGGAGTAGGATTCTGGCTAGGTGGGAGCAATGCCTAGTAGACCAACAAAACAAAGTATTCACTGATCTCAGGGAGACCAGTTCAAGAAAACACTGCGGGCAGCCGGCTAAAGCGCTCAACACAGTGAATTCCTAGGCCCATTGACCCCTGGGAATTTTGAATATGCAAATAGAGTCCGTGGAGCCTCGTTTAGGAGTCTCAACACAGGACTAGCCAGATCTTCCTCCAGGGAAGGACCTAGCCATGATAACCACCATATTAAGTGGCCCTTTGAGTCTATATCCAGCTCTTTACAAGCTTAAAGATATGACAAGGGAATACCAAGGCCAGGTATCCATCCACAGACAGCTGTTTCGGGGTGTTGCCCCTCATCAGTGCGGCTGCCCACAGTGTTTTCTTGAACTGGTCTCCCTGAGATCAGTGATTGTTTTGTGATGTTGGTCTACCAGGCATTGCTCCCACCTAGCCAGAATCCTACTCCACACTGATGAGGGGCAACACCCCGAAACAGCTGTCTGTGGATGGATACCTGGCCTTGGTATTCCCTTTAGCCAGCTGCCCGCAGTGTTTTCTTGAACTGGTCTCCCTGAGATCAGTCAATACTTTGTTATTCCAACAAAGGCACATTTTTTCCTAATGCATAAAAAAGCTGTTAAGATCTTTGAACTGGACATAGATCTCCCCAAGAATCTACCTCCGGAAATACTATAAATGAAATGTAATGATTGCGACCAGTCGAAGCATGAGACCGTGCGAAACGGCCCGTTGTTGCAACCCCCTTCCTCCCTCCACTACCCCTGAAAAACCGCCTGTTTTCATGGAATAAATAATACAGAAACACTACTAAAACCTGCCCGGTGAGTTGCTGCCATTCTTTGGATGAATGTTCTTTGTAATCACTGACAGTTTTCTCTCCTGATCTACATATCTCACACTGATAATGCCCCCTTTCATTTATAATAAGTTCTGAAAGCAGGTTCTCAGGAAGAACTATACCCATAGATCTTAACAGCTCATTTACATATTAGGAAAAACATTGATTTCTCTGTAATAAGACATTTTTCCTAATATGTAAATGAGCTGCTAAGATCTATGGTTTACGCATAGATCTTGCTGAGAATCTGCCTCCAGAGCTTATTTATAAATGAAAGGAGATGTTATCAGTATGAGACATGTAATGACAGACAGTCTGCTATCCTGATCTACATGTCTCACACTGGTAACACCACTTTTAACTTACATTAAGCTCTGAAGGCAGATTCTCAGGGAGATCCTTGTCAGATCCATAGATCTTAACTGCTCATTTACATATTAAGTAAAATGTGAATTTCTTTGGAATAAGACATTGTATCACAGATATCAAGGTGTCATTTTATTCAACTTTCTATGAACTACATGTCCATATAGGCAGTGTTGTATGGGTGTTCCTACTGACAGATTCCCTTTGTGTTATAACAGCTGGAACTTTTTACTTGCTGTTGTAACTTAAGCAATTATTCTAAAAAATCTAAATGTAGGTCAGGCCATTGTTTCCTCTTACATAATTCCTCCAAAAAACTTTAAAGTTTAAGGTTGAACTATTAAATTATTGTACGTACATAGACACACAAATACAGTCCCTGACAGACGTTATGTCGCTTATCCATATTATGTAAATAAAAGTCTATAACGTGACGTTAAATTCATCCATTGGTTGTATAAATTACTCTTTTGAAAGCTGAATCCTCCCAAATTTGGTTTAGGTTAAAATAAATTGGCATCAATGCTGAAATATTGATCATTTAATGAACACAGAATGATCGGATTTTGGCAAGACAAAAGTTTTGTCGCCCACAGAAAGTAATGTGATTTTCAAACAAATAATTAACTTAAGATACAAATATATGTTGCATAACATTGGTGAATAAAGTTTTGGTGCTATTAGAGTCATATTTAATATTTTGTGTGACTTCCATGAGCTTGAAGGACTGCATCCATGCGGTTCAACAATGATTCATACAATTTATCAATAAAGTCATCAGGAATAGCAAAGAATGCAGTCTGACATGCCTCCCAGAGTTCATCTAGATTCTTTGGTTTTGTCTGCCAAGCTTCCTCTTTCATCCTACCCCAAACAGGCTCAATGATGTTCATGTCTGGTGACTGGGCTGGCCAGTCCTTGAGCACCTTGACCTTTTTTGCCTGCAGGAAGTTTGTTGTAGAGATGAATGTATGAGATGGAGCACCATCCTGCTGCAGAATTTGACCCCTTTTATGATCTGGAATGTAAGAGGTAGCTAATGTCTTGATATTTTAGGCTATTGATATTGCCTTTCACCTTGCAAATGTTTTGCACACCCCCATACTGAATGTAACCCCAGATCATGATCTTTCCACCACCAAATTTAACTTTTTTTTTGCTGTATTTTGGATCCATACGGGTTCCAGTAGGTCTCCTGCAGTATGTGCGGTGGCTGTGGTGAAATTCTACTGATTCATCAGAGAAATCCACCTTCTGCCACTTTTCCAGCGTCCATCTGTTTAGCAGGCTGTGGGACTTTGCAAATGCCACACAGTTTATTTGTCTTTTATTTAGTGCTGGATTCTGGGCACTCATTCGACCATGGAGGCCATTTCGAGACAGAATCCTACAAACTCTTCAGGTGACCAGGCCTGTTGAAGCTCTGCTGCAGTGAAAGAGGGGCTAGCTTTGGATTTTATAACCAACAAATGT
Source organism: Allobates femoralis (assembly GCA_033576535.1). Taxonomy (NCBI): domain Eukaryota; kingdom Metazoa; phylum Chordata; class Amphibia; order Anura; family Aromobatidae; genus Allobates; species Allobates femoralis. Next base: position 214,436,564 of record JARQOC010000011.1, on the reverse strand, counting down.
TCCTCCTGAGCAGTTGTCTTGCGGGGTCTGCCGGTCCTGGGCTGGTCAAACACATCTCCAGTCTCTTCAAATCTTCTTTTAATCCTTTGTACTTGACACTGAGACACATTAAAGGTACCAGCCACCTCTGCAGTGGATCTGGTCTTCAGCCTCTTGATAATCAAGGCTTTGGTCGCAGGGTAGATTTTTGGCATTTTGTCAGAGCTCAGGTTGCATTTCAAATGAAGGTCTGGGGTGCTGGGTTTCTTTTTAGACACACCCACTAATTAACCGATCACTTACTGAGCACAGGTGAGGATGTAAACTAGGATTGGGTGCATTATATGACCAGGCGACAAAACTTTTGTCTTGCCAAAATCTGACCATTCTGTGTTCATTAAATGATCAATATTTCAGCATTGATGACAATTTATTTTCTTAACCTAAACCACATTTGGGAGGGTTTCAGCTTTCAAAAGAGGAATTTATAAAACCAATGGATGAATTTAACGTCAGGTTATAAGCTATTATTTACATGACATAGATAAGCGACATAACGTTTGTCAGGGACTGTATAGAATAACCATCAAAGTCCATATATATTAGATAAGTATATTGGTGCAGCAAAGCTCCCCTTGGTGCTCAGCAGTCACAGCTCCTCTCCTCCTTGCTGTATAAGTATACATGATTAAGAACTGCAGCACTCTTCTTTGTGAAACAACCGCCTTTATTCGGCCATCGGGGGGTGACAACATTTCGGGATCCTGTCCCTTTCTCTAGGCTAGAGAAAGGGACAGGATCCCGAAACGTTGTCACCCCCCACCTGATGGCCGAATAAAGGCAGTTGTTTCACAAAGAAGAGTGCTGCAGTACTTTATCTTGTGTATATATATATATATATATATATATATATATATATATATATATATAGTGGAATAAAAGTTTTATCTGTCAACCCTTTTTTTTCTTCTCTATTAAACTTTACAGTAAAATGGAAAAGTTACTTTTATGACATTTCCTATAAATGGACTCTTATCTATGGGTAAATCTTGTTTTTAACCAAGATGTTCTTTGTGTCCCGAAAAGCTGAGTCATGCATTTATTTGATTGTTGGAGTGGAAGATAGATGTTATTTTTACATGGCCTTAAGGACAGAATGACTGCAAGTGATATACGCTCCTGACTCACCCGTTCCCTTCGACAATTGAGATTCGCCCAAATCATTGGACTGGACACGATTCATGTCAACGATGCAGAAGTCTGTGATAGTGGATATGGTAGGTTATATTTTACTGCATTCTACACGTGTTGCTCCTATACTGTGTATTCAGCCTTTCCCCACTTCCTGTGTACTCATTTCACTCCAGAGAGTCTGATAATTGAATTACTGTGAACATATCCTTACTTGGTCATTCTAGTTGTCTGCCTGCCAATGTGTGTACTTGCCCACTGGAGTGTGTCAATGGACCTGGTTTTGGATATTGGGAGGTGGTTGGGGGAGGAGAGGGAGTAAGATTTGAGTCTTTCTGTGGACAGGCAGTACGATTCAGTCTGTCTTTGTGTAGGATGCTGAGTTGAGACCAGCTCCACAAAGGGATTTAGAAAAACCTGGATTATATGGATTTACAATATACTGCTGAATTGTTTTATGGATTTTTATGTTTTTTTCAAGCAATAAAGGTTCTTGGGCTGTTCACACATCTTTTGCTCTGTTGATTGTGGGATACCAGAGAAGGACCCTGTGACAAAGATTTAAAATATTAGAAAATTCTAAATATACTAAATAAAATGCTTTATGTTAAAAAGTGAATTTAGCAAAAACTAATTTACTTGAATCTATGAGTGTATTTGTAAATAGAGGTGACTTAAAGCTAATCTTGTGTGTATACAGGTAATGACACTGTCTATCCAGTATGTCACTTGTATCATGATTATTTCCCCATTTTTCCCCTCTGTATCTGTAATTTCCAGCTCTCCCTCAGCTAGTGGATAGAGACTAGCAGGGGCGGACACATCATTGGTGCTACCTGTGCAGCCGCATAGGGGCCCAAGAGGTAAGGGTGGCCATTTCTACATCTAAAAGAGGTGTAATTGTGCATTTACATGAGCTATTTCACTGCAAAGGGCCTATATATTGCATAGGGGCCTTCTTCTGTATGTGTCTACCAGTGGAGACTAGCAACTATGATGTCTTCCATACACACTACACAGAGACATGAGGGATTTCTGCTTCTCTTCTTTATGTAGCACAATCTCAGACATATACTGCACTGCTGAGCAGTGCAGGGGTCCAACACTGGCGTGACATAAAACACTTACCAGAAAGCAGCAGCACTGTCAATTTGCTCCTCTCACTCTGCTTATCGCTCTTTCTCTCCCTTACTTCATCTTAGATTTTAATAGACAGCTGTAATCTGATCCCTCAGTCAGCTGAAAATCTATCATGCGTTAAAGGGAATATGTTGCCAGAATTTTGGTATCCCATCGATGATGTACCAACTGGCAGTGTAAATCCAGACTGTTTTGCTGGGACGTACAGTTCCACAAATCTTATTTATTGTATTATGGGCTGGTTTTACAGGTTGGTCAGAAGTGACAGGAGGGACTTACCATCCACATACCTTCCATGGGTGTATCTCAGCCGATAGCAGGTGACTGGTTCTGGGACACATGGTCTGTGTTGTAAGCAAGGTCCTGCAAGTATACAGCACATGGTGGAAAGACTAAATGTGTATTTGGAGCAGGACCATAAAGGTGCAGCTATGATGGAGCACAGCTGTACCCCAACCCTGAGCGGGGAAACCCTGTGTGCATGGAGCGTGCCAGAACTCCGGACAGGGAAACGGACTTGGAATCCTTGAGTGAAGACTGGTGGGTCAGTGGGAGTCATAAGGACCAGGGGCGTATCTAGGGGGATGCAGCCGGATCCTTTGTCCCGGGCGCAACTCAGAGGGGGCGTCGGCACCCCCTCCCCCCCGCTCCTCACCTACTCTGGGGGGGCGCCGAAATAGATCTTTGCCCCGGGCGCCATGAGACCTAGTTACACCACTGATAAGGACAATTATATTTCCTATTAAGTCTGAGGAAAGTCTTTAGTTTATATCATGTGCAGTGTACAGAGGTGGACTACATCCAATGTACTATAAATGAAGAGTGTTGTTTCTTCTCTACCTCAAAGACCAGAAAGTGAGTGAGTACCCCAGTATAATGACTGTTATATAGTGTTTACCACACATCTAAGAGCAGAATAGTATAAAGGAGAGACCTTGATTCCAGCTATGTATCATTTACTGAGCTCCTCACTGACATTTTGATAAAATCACTGTTTTATCTGTTGCAGATCTACCAGATCTCTGAATGTTTAATTAAGTATAACCCTGCACCCACACCACTGATTGGCAACCTTCTGTGTACATTGTGTATAGGAAAAAAGTGGCCAATCAGTGGTAGGGGTGTGGTTTTAAAGAGCTCTTAAATATGCATGACTACGTGGCAGCAGGTTTACTAGTCCTCAAGCAGGAGCTGGCAGGTGGACCTTAACCAGGGTGGCAGCCCGACCCTGTCAGCCCTGAGTTGCCGAGTGAGGAGCGGGGAAGTTGGGGGGGGGGCTCTCATTTCCGGCTGGGTGAGGAGCGGGGGGGGGGCCAGTCCGCCCCTGTCCTCTAGTGATAATCTCCTACTGATAAGTCAATGATTTTATTAAAAGTACAGCAAGCAGACTAGTAAGTGACACATCGCTGGAATCCGAGTCTCTGTCTCTGTCTCCACATTATGCTGCTCTCAAATTAGGTGGCAAAAACCTGCTGATAGATCCTCTTTAAGATGAATAACCGGTCATGTGACCGGCGGTAACCGGTCATGTGACTGTGACATCACGCCAGAAGAAGATAACTGGAAGCGCCGGGGGGACTCGTGGATAGGTGAGGATAAAGATTTTTTTTATTTTTTAAGGTCTGGAGAAGAGGGGAGAAGAGGGGAAAAGAGGGGAGAAAGAGGGAGAGACATAGGGAGCAGGGAGAGGAGGGGGAAAGAGGTGACAGGAGGCAGAGAGAAGCGAGGTGACAGGAGGGAGAGAGGAGGGGGAGCCAGGTGACAGGAGGAGCGGGGAGAGGAGGAGAGAGGGAGAGGATCCAAACTGATCCTGTAAAATATCGGAATCGTAAGCCTATTTGGCATCCGATTGCAGACATCAGTTTGGATCCGTTGGTGTCCGAGGGGTCCTGCAAAAAGTCGGATCCCCTCGGACAGCACAAAAACGCTGTGTGAAAGCAGCCTAAGAAACTCCCTTGAAATAAACCATCTGCCCTTCATGCCAATTCTGCAGGAACAAGGACAGATATAAAGGTTATAGAGGATCTCCTATAGGAGGGTTCCCATTTGATCAAGATGTTAGTTTTCTATACGTCTGGGGAGCGGGGCTTGATACAAGGTAGAGGATGAAAAAGAGAAAGGAAAATAAGCCAAGAATGATCAGCTCTCCTGTCAGTGATACGGTAGGCGATCCCATTGGGGAATTTATGAGCCAAGATTAGCACTAAAGTCAAGAATGACGATACTGTCCATCTATATGGATACCCTGCTCTGAGATCTGTTACTGAAGTTCTCTGATAATTTTAGTAAAGTTCCTTACATGTAAATGTCCTTGCTTTCATAATATATGCAGTCATCAATAGGTTTGGCAAGGTCCATTTTCTTAAACAGAAGATGTCCACTTTTACAGACCCTATAGATCAGGGGTCTCAAACTCGCGGCCCGAGGGCCGCATGCGGCCCCTGGGGCTTCACTATGCGACCCGCGGCACCTTGGACAACTTAATGATGCATTGCCCCAGTGCAGGGGGCCGCTGCAGTCCCCGCTGTGTGATGACTTCTGTCCGCAGCTCTAACAAGCTCTGCCACTTAGCAAGATCAATGCAAGCTGCCAGCCAATGAGAGGCCCGCAGCTGACGGCAGAATATGACGTCACCTGCAGGCCTCTGGCTGGTAGATTGCATTGATCTTGATGAGCAACAGAGCTTGTCTGGGCGGCGGCTGGAGGAAGTCTTAGCACAGCGGAGGCCGGAAGTCAGCACAGCGGGGACCGCGGCGGCCCCCTGCACTGGAACGATGCATCATTAAAGTGAGAAAAGTGTGCGTGTGTGTGAGAAGGTGTGTGTGAGACTGAGTGTGTGAGTGAGGATGTGTGTATAAGAAAGTGTGTGCGAGTTTCAGTGTGTGCATGAGTGTGAGTGTAAGAGTGTGTATGAGGATGTGTGTGAGTGTGTGTGAGAGTATGCGTGTGTGTGTGTGGGGGGGGGTTGTGTGTGGGTTTGTGTGTGAGTGTGATAGAGTGTGTATTTGAGTGTGTAAGAAGGTAAAACAGGATGGGGGGGCATCACTATAAAAGTAGATCAAGATAGGGGGGCATCACTTTAAAAGTAGATCAGGATGGGGGACATCACTATAAAGGGATCAGGATGGGGGACACCACTATAAAAGAGGATCAGGATGGGGGACATCACTATAAAAGGGGATCGGGATGGGACATCATCACTAAAGGGGATCAAGATGGGGGACATCACTACTAAAGGAGATCGGGAAGGGGGACATCATTAGAAAAGGGGATCAGGATGGGGAACATCACTACAAAAGGAGATCAGTGTGGGGACATCACTACAAAAGGGGACCATGATCGATGGGGGACATCACTAGAAAAAGGGATCAGGATGGTGGACATCACTAGAAAAAGGGATCAGGATAGGGATCATCACTAGAAAAAGGGATCAGGATGGGGGACATCAGTAGAAAAGGACATTACTACAGGATGGAGACATTACTATAAGAAAGGGATCAGGACTTGTACTTTACTACTTTGAGCAAGAAATTCTGGTATTACTAAAAATATCACTTAGTACTACAAGAGATGCGGCCCTCCGCTAAAAATGTTTTTCTATGTGCGGCCCACCAACCCAGCTGAGTTTGAGACCCCTGCTATAGATGATCATTTTGACACGTCACACCTCTAGATTAATCTGATGAGTGCTATCGGATCGCATTCAGACCAATATTATTCAATGGGGCAATCCAGATCAATTATTTTTTTCTCATGCCAATTCAACATAGCATGCTGCTATTTGACACATCAATTGTACGAGACTTGCCCATGGACGTCAATGGGTGCATGCAAAATATTGGACTACACTTGACTTCAACTCTTGGACTTACACAATGGAGAAGATGGAGAAATGTTGTTCTCTATCTTCCACTCATCTCTGCTTCAATTCTCTCATCTCATGCTGATTAAACTTGGATCACAGTTTGACCGAAGTGTCATTAACGTAATTGACCCAATTCTTTTGGATGAGAGAGTCTACGGTTCTGTGACCAATGCCCTACTGAGGACACATCATTAGATCTCTTCTGCCTACAATTAAAGTGCTGATGCTCAAGTGCTCAAACGCCCACATAGGAATTCAAAGGAAGTGATTGATTCTACACCACTGACTTTCCATAGGAATCTTCTTTATTGTTAGAGCTCACATAAAAACACGATTTAAAAGCTCAGTATCCTAGGGAAGCGCCTATGATTAAAGTTATCCGAAAAACATAAGGCTGGGGCGGCTGCCCTTGGATACCAAGCTTTTAAATCATGTTTTTGTGTGATTTCTCACAATAAAGAAGATTCTTAAGGAAAGTCAGTTGTGCAGGATCCATCACTTCACTTGAATTTCAATGTCAATGTATTCATAGATTTCTAGGAGAAATAGCAGAAAATATATAAAATAGAGTAATAAGGAAAGATGCTGCAGGATGTGTTCTCTTTAGATCAAGCTCCAGTATTGACTCATTACTCCACCTAGCAAACCTATTTTACAAAATACTTGTATTCCTTATAAAATATAATTCTGGATACAATTTGCTTAGAATCTGGCTTTTTGATCTTCTGTTATTTCTTCTAAATCGTCATATATACATTATTGACAACTAGCTATCATTTCCCTTGACAATAAGGTGTGTCTCTGACTCTGTCCACACTGATTGGACTATTGCAGAGTGTTTGGGACACGCACGCAGGGCGAAACTACCGTGGTGCAGCTGGTTCAGCTGCACCAGGGCCCCGACCGGCTAGGGGGCGCTTTCAAGCCTGCAGGGGGGCCCCCAGCCGACCCCCGTAAGCCGTTGTCAGAGGAGAGGAGGGTCAGGCAAGGGAAGCAGAAATGCTTCCAGCTTCCTTTGCCTGATCCCGCCCCTCCTCTCCTCTGCCCCTCCGGCTCCCAGGAGCGCACACGGCGCGGTTCAGCAGGTAGGAGAGCCGCCGCAAACACCTCTCCGAAGGTCGCCAGCACCCCCCAAACCCCTCCCGGGCCGCGTGGACGGCCACCACATGGCTGCACCAGGGCCCCCTGGGATCAAGGTCCGCCACTGCACGCACGATTATTCAAACCCAATTGTCAATGTATTTATAGATTTCGAGGAGAAATAGCAGAAAATGTATAACATGGAGTTCTAAGGAAAGATGCTGCATGTGTCCTCTTTAAATCAAGCTCTAGTATTCACACATTACCAAACCTGGAAAACTTAATTTGGAAAATACTTTGATTCCCTATAAAACAATAATTCTGGTTCCACAGTGCTTAAAATTCGGCTTTTTGATCTTCAGTTATTTCTTCTAAATCTTTATGTATAAATTGACAACTAGTTATAATTTCCCTTGACAATAGGGTGTGTCTCTGACTCTGTCCATACTGATTGAACTATTTCAGAGTGTTTAGGGACACGGACAATTCATAACACCCAGTTGTCAATACATTTATAGATTTCTAGGAGAAATAGCAAAAATATATAACATAGAGTTAGAAGGAAAGGTGCTGCAGGATGTTCCCTCTTTAAATCAAGCTCTAGTGTTGAGCCATTAGCCCACCTGGCAAATCTAATTTACAAAATACTTCTATTTCCTATAAAATAATAATTGTGTATCCACTTTGCCTAGAATCTGGCTTTTATATCTTCTGTTATTTCTTCTAAATCTTTATGTATAAATTAACAACTAGTTATAATTTCCCTTGACAATAGGGTGTGTCTCTTTCTTTGTCCACACTAAATGGACTATTTATGAGTGTGTAGGGACGTGCACAATTGATAACACCCAGCTGTTAACGTATTCATAGATTTTTAGGAGAAATAACAGAAAATATATAACCTAGAGTTATAAGGAAAGATACCGCAGGATTTTCAAAGTAAACCAAGTCAGAGAAGGCGACGTGTCCTCTTTAAACTATTCACAATTGTGTATGACTCCATTCAAAAAAGATAAAGCCGATGCTTAATAAACATCTCCGCTATTCATATAGATTGTAAAGCGTTATTATTTGTGTTTTCGTGCTTTTATAAGCACAATCGATATTTCTGTACATAAACCAATGTTTCAGCAGTATTATGCATTGCTGTATTTCTGTCCATTACTTTCAGGAACTGCGGTTAATGCATCCTGTGAGCACATAAATATGCAGCGATAGTGAAATCAGGAGGACACAGGGAAGGTCACCCAGTCTATACAAGCAGATAAAATGGCCTGTCATGCACTATTTAGAGGATATTTAGAGGAGCAGAGTTGCATGAAGAATCATTACAGAACAAATTCCATCAGTGCTACTTACTGGACTATGAATGAGACATGCACAGTTCAACTTTTCATGATCTATTATTTTATCATTTGAACTGAGATTAAAATGTCTCATCCAAAGCAAAAGAAGACAAAATAGAGAACTTCAAGAAATAGCATTGTGGCTGGGGCATAACGATTGTGGTTGCAACCGGGCTGGAGGTACAGGGGCCAGGGGCCAATACATGCCAAACAGAGGACTGGCTGCTGATATTGGCAGTACCATGACTGGGGGTAGCACATGATACTGATGTCATGGCTACAGGGAACACCAAGTAATGCGGGAGCAGAGGAAAGGGGAGTGGAATGTTTTTAGTTATGTGTTAGAGACATAAAAGGGGATATATCATATATATCAAGATGGGGGCATATATATGAGTCGGTCAACAGGGTAGGGGGTACTCGGATACCGGGACAGGTGGTTACTTCAGTGGGGATCACGGCTGGGCGGTTCCCGCTTCCATGCCCTGGACCCTCAGTGGCGGGGTGGGGTGACGATGATGGGGGAATGGTAATGTGACGCCACCTGTGGTACCTGGTAACCTGGCGCGCTGAGGTGATGTAAATGCAGCTTTGGTAGTACAGCTCCCCACAGGTGGAGCTTTACCTCAGGGCAGCGGGTGGAAGATGGGAGTAGTAGTCTCACCTCGATGTTACTGTAGAAGTCCACCGGGCAGAGGATAGAAGGAGACCAGACACCAGATCAGTTCAAAAAGTTCTTTACTTGCACCAGGTGGAAATGGTACACGGTACAATCTGGTTGAACAGGGTTTGTAGCCGCAGATCTTGGAGGACTTTCCAGAGTCTGGCAGTGGTGCCATTAATATGGCGTTCCTGGTCCTGTTCCTCTCTCTCTGTGCCTTCCCCTCATGAGTTCAAGTCTGTTACCTAAAGTCTCTTACTTGTCGGTGTCCCAGCTGCAGGACCGATGTTGGACTTCTTTAGGGGTGCTGTGGCTCCCTTGTGTCGGGCCCTCAGCCTGCAGTTAGGGATAGACCTTTGGCTAACAGCCTCGGCTCTGGTATGCCGGTGGTGACCTGGGTCTCCAGCTGGCTTCAACCATTCCTGGACATGGCCCCCTTTAACGTCTGGGTCACCCCTCTCCTAAGAGGCGCCCTCCTATTACACCCACAGGGTCCCTGCGTCTGTCCTCCTCGGTGTCTCACACCATCTGCCTGACACTACTGTCACTCCCTGTCTCCCGCTCTCTAGGCTCCACCCCTGGGACCTACTAATTATCTGGTCCCCTGTCCTAAAGTGGCCTACTGTATGGATGCAGGGTGCAGACTCTGTAGGGTCGTCCATGTCCACGACTACAGAGGCAGTACACCTTCTGTTTGGGGTACAGTGCCTCCCTGTGGCGCCTTGCCATAGGGGTGCCACATATACCACAATGGGGGACATATATACCAATATGGGGCCATAAATACAAGGATGGGGGCCGGACCATATATACCATGATGGGGACCATATATACCAGGATATGAGCCATGTATACCAGGATTGGAGTCGTATATATCAGAATGGGGACCATATATACCAGGATGTGGGCCATATGTACCAGGATTGGAGCCATATATAACAGAATGGGGACATATGTACCAAGATGGAGGACGTATAAACCACGATGGGCTCAGATTGAGGGACACGTATACCAGGATGGGAGCCATATATACCAGGAAGGGAGACATATATACCAGGCTGGGGGATATACAGTATATACTAGGATTGGAGACATATATACCAGGATGAGAGACCATGTATACCAGTAAGGGAGACATACAGTATATACCAGGATGGACCCAGGATGGGGGGACATTAGTACATGATGAAGGAAGCAATTTGTAAGTCTTTATAGGATTTAAAACGCTACAAAGGCCAATACATCTGACTAACATGCAGGTTCAAATTTTGCACCAGGGCCCATGGGACTCTAATTACGCCACTGGTCTTTGGTAAAACTGGATAATACCCCTTTTTTAAATGAAGTAGTCCCCATTGTAATATAAAAATAACAGTTCCCGAGTTTCTGCTGCGCCTTCACGTCCCATGGACTCAGATTAGTAGAAGATATGAGAGCACAGCAGTCCATTGTCAAACACTGATTGGCTGCAGCACTCACGGGGCATTGCAATGTAGCCAAGCCTCAGAAGACCTGGCCCTGACATCGCTGGAATAATGCCAGTGCAAGAGATCACTGTCTGTTGTATTTATTTTACATGGGTGAGGACTTCATTTACAAAGGTTGTCCAAGTAATAGACAACCCCTATAAATGTTCTGACCTATAGTACCTGTTCTCTGGAGATACTGAACGACTCCCCTGTGCATTTGTATAACTCACTTGGGTCATGTTGGGCGACAAATATAAGAGCGTTGTTCACACTTTTACATGGCTACTCTTGTATAACAATTGCTATGGTCTACAAAAGCTTCATGGTTTTATGGGCCTTGTTGGCAATTATCTGAGAGGGGGGTAATATTACTCTATTAATTTCGAGCCAGTCAGTGAAGCATGGAGGCAGACCCCCAGTATGATGCAAATGGCCCTTATGAGAAGACCATACTGTGTCTTACCTCTAGAGATATTGTGTATTACAGTGTGAAAAGGTATATACTCAAATTGGGCCAGATGAGTACAGAAGGCTCTTCCGGTCAGTCCAGGCACATCAATGGGTCTGGCAGAAGACAAACGCCTTTTGAAGCAGACTTTGAGGACACTTTCTACAAGTATTTGTCAAATTGACTCATGAAACCGTAAAATAACATAGTTTAGTATGCAACTTAAAGTTTCACCAGTATGACTTCTTCACATGGGCTTAAACTGAATCTTTCAGCAGGTTTTTGTGATTTAATTTGAGAGCAGCATAAAGTACAAGCTGAGACCTTGATTCCAGGGATGTGTCACTTCTTAGACTGTGTGTTGTAGTTTCGATATAATCAGTATTTTATCATTAGGTGATTATCACTAGAGATCAGATCTCATGTGCAGAGCAGTCAGGCTAATCTGTGTAACCCCGCCCCCGCCACTGATTGGTAGCTTACTGACATTATACAGTGTACACAAGAATATGCCAATCAGGGGTGTAGGTGGGGTTATATAGATTTGCCTGACTACAGAAGTCATACCTCTGCTACATTTACATCAGACAAAACAAGGACTGCACCTATCTGTATAATAGAGAAAACATCACTGGAATCAGGCTCTCTGCCTCTACATTATGCTTCTATAGGCCCAATTACACGGGGCAACATCTCCGACCACATCGCCGGCAACTGAGGGGCGTGGCCAAGTTGCGGCGACATCGCCGGAGATTTGCCCTGTATAACAGGGTGATTTTAATGGCGATAGTTGCTTCAGCAACATCGCCAGGCTTCAGGACAATGTCCTGAAACCTGGCGATGTTGCTCAGGCGATCTGCCTGCATTGCCCGGTCTGATGCGACAACAGCAACTTCCCCCTTAGACTCCCATGTTAAGGATTACTGCTAGGGTTGAGTTTAACCCTGACAGCGATAGTTGCTAGCAATGTTGCTGATGAGATGCCGGCGATGTCTCCTCGTCTGGCAGCTCATCAGAGATGTTGGAGAGTGGCCAAAAACATGCGCGCTCCCGGGAGTTGCTGGTGATGTTGCCCCGTGTGACGGTACCTTATCAGATTCCATAACAAAAAAACCTGCTGACAGATTCCCTTTCCTTACCCTAGTTTAGCGAATAGTGAAGAATTTTTTAAACAAAGGGATTTAATTCCAGATGGTAGCATATTGTATGACCCACCCATCTATAGGACACCTGCTATCTGATACCAGGGAGGATGTAGTCTCGACACCAGGGTCTCTGCATTTCAATGATCTATATTTCCAACTCAAGCAGCAACCTTTTTAATGTTATAGCAATGAAAATGATGGGATGTAAGGTACATCATTTTATTTTTCCGCTATTTTCTTCCTATTTAGAAAAATACAATTGGAATTTATGCACATTTTGTGTTACCCTTGGATTATTCTAAGCCTCCACTGATTGCACACATGAACATATTGATTCTGCCACACTCTATCATGGTCTGGATTTCTAACAGCTGTACAAGTAGGAAACACTTAAGGGGGAAGAAACATTGAGGTTGCAGTAACCTTGAAGCCACCACCAAACCATTGAGGAACCTTAAGATCCAAATGCTGTAGAACATAAGATATTATGGAGAACAACTATTCATATATTTGCCTAAAATTAAGGACTGATGTAAATTTTCTGAGGTTTACAACAATTGTTTAAAGGGAATCTATCAGGAATCTATTAGGATCAACCCTCCTAAGCCGTCTATATGGTCATGTAGGTGATAGGAAGCTGAATAAAATGACACTTTGACATCTGCGATCCGATATCTTATTCCAGAGAAATACATGTTTTACTTAATATGTGAATTAGTTGTTAAGATCTATGGGACCGGACATAGATCTCCAAGAGAACCTGCATCTGAAGATTATTTTAAATTAAAGTTGCTGTTACCAGTGTGAGACATGTAGGTCAGGAGAACAGACTGTCAGTCATTACATGTCTCACTCTGATAACCAGTGGTGGACTGGCCGACCCAGGTGGCAGGGGGGCAAGTGCCCCCCAGGCTGGTGGTTTAGCCCTAGCGGTAAGTGAGCGCCGGAGCTGACAGCGTCCAAAGCTCCCCCCCGCTCCTGACCTGACAGCACCCCGATGATCCCGCACCCCCGCTCCTCACCCGGCCGGACCTGACAGCACCCCCTAACCCCCCTCCCCACCGCTCCTCACCTGCCACCACAGGGCTGACAGGGTCATGCCGCCACCCGTATTAGGTTCAACCAGCCAGCCCCTGCTGATAACACCATCTTTCATTTACAATAATCTTTGGAGTAGATTCTCAGGGATCTATATCTGGCCCATAAATCATAACATCTCATTTACATATTAAGAAAAACATTGATTTTTCATGACTGAGACATCGGATCGCAGATGTCAAGGTAACATTTTATTCAGCTTTCTATGACCTACATGATCATATAGACGGCCTAGGGGGTGATCCTGCCGACAGATTCCCTTTAAAAACCATGTGACATGATGTTTTGACCAATGGAAGCTAACTTCCTGGTATTAAGCCGGATCAGCGATAATACCAATGTGGTTTTAGAAATCCGGGGGGAAGATGATACAGGCTTTCCAGAATTCTTTCACGGTAATGTGAAACCTCCCTAATCCATGGATTGGTGTTTCTCATTTTTGGACAGAAACTTGTCAGACTCCATAAAATGTCTATGGCATCCATCAAGATCCATTGGGACTGACTAGAAAACAGTTACATCACAGTAGTTATGGCTCCATCATGGACAGATGCCGGTAAGGTCAGAGGCTTATGATATATGAAGCAATAATACCTCCTTATACAGCTCAAATTTCCATTATATCTACTTTCTGACCTACCGTACCTTTCCAGGACTCAGTCTAAGAAACCTTTCTGGGTATTTACATATGCAATAAACCATTTTATCCTGCAGCTAAAATATCCTATATTTCTAGGCTGTAAATCGAGATCGAGTCCTTTTCAGATTACGATCAAGGTAAGAGATTTTCAAACTACTGCCTGTAATAAAGGTAGATGGATGACCTTTACAATGGCAAATATATAACACAGCGAGGCAGGAATGATGTCTTCGTTAGTATCTGGAAGCCATAAATTGAACATTACAGAGCGGGAGCTAAATAACTAGGTGATAAGGAGAGATATGAAGACATTGCAGATCCATTTATTAGCCTATTTATGGCACATCCCTCATACAGACAGTAGACTACAGCTATATAATGATATGCTGATTTATCTCCCCTACCAGCGGAATTGACATTAACTTGACTTATCTCATAAGTGATGACCTCCTTTTTCATGCATTTATGACAACGATGGTGTTCAGGAGATAAAAGTACATGTAATATATGTTATAGTGTAAGTCATGATGTATAGGCAGCATGGAAAGTCATTAGACCATGGTCATAGAGTCTTGGGTAACTGATGAGGAGGGTCAAAATCCTCAATAAAACATCGATAACAGCACCTTTCTTGGCTGTGACTGGTATTGAAAATAAACCCCATTTTAGCATTTCCATTGTATCTGGGCTGGCCGGATTATTTCTAGATGATGGAAGCAGAGAGATAAATCCAGGTCACAGGAGGAGGATGGGTAGTATGGATATTGAGTCAACACTACAATTTGACCTTTCTAAATTAGTTCTACCTTGTCTCTGTTTATTGTGTTTGGACCCATCAGAAGATATTATTCTAAAAGGAGCATTCCCGATCCGACCACTACTTAGACAACCCCCTCTTAATCTGGATGTTTACATCTATTAAAATAATAACACTTATACTCACCTCCGATGCGGGCAATGTTCCAGCCATGTCTGCAGTGTCTCTCCGGGATCGTGTAACAGTCACTTCACTTTCTCCTCCTTTAGACACATCACATATATCCAGAGGAAGAGCGAGAGATCAGCAGGGGTCTCTACCTCTGGATCTAAGTGATTTGTCCAAAGGAGTGGAGAGTGATTTGGCCGCTAATTGCCAAAGGGAATGCTTGAAGTATCACTCTTATGTGATGCGGAAGAGACAGTGAAGACACCACCGGAGGTGAGTATTATGGTACCTTTACACGCCACCACAGAGGGTAGCAACAGGTAGGCACCGCACGTGCACGGCGCGTTTTTACCTGTTGCTAACGGTTGCCGATGCCACATGTAGATGCCGCCGCAAAGTGCTCTACAGAAGGTATTTGCGTTCCCCGGAAGTACTGACGGGTGCCGCGGGTTACCTCCTGTGGAGTACCTTCCCTGGTTTACACGCCGCTACCACAAAGGAATATGGGCGTACATATTGCGCACCGTAAGCACATAGGCGTGACAGAGTTGTGTATTACGTTCGTACGATGATTGGACAATGCAATAACATCATGATTGGCCAGCCAGCGCAGGAAGGCTGGCTATTACATGACGCCATTGCAATTGTGGACTGTGAATGGATAGCTCTTTAAATATGGCGCCCTTTGAAGGGACAACCAATCGTAATGCAGGAGCTTCCACCAATGATCACTGATGGGGCGTGGTATCCATGACGCTGTGGCATGCCCCTGGGAATTCGCTAGGCCACGCAAATACCTTCCTGTGCCCCGATTACACGCAGCCACCATAGGGATTGTTCCTTCCTGTTTTTGAGCAAGGCTCAGACACAGGTATCTGAAGAAACAGGAAGGAAAATTCTGAATTACATGCCGCCACTTTGTGGTGTTTTCATGGCAACAGGCACAATTGTGTCCGATGCCTGGCGGTTTCTACCTTCCTGTGGCGGCGTGTAAAGGTACTATTAGAGCTATCATCTTATTAGGGGGAAAAATACAGATTGTGGAGGACAACCCCTTTCAATGTCCAAAATGTGTATTTTGAAATGTTGGTGAGTATGTTTTGGTGCACACAAGACATATCTATAACAACTCAGTCCATCCTTTCAAATTCAAAATTGCCAACTTCAACAAAGGTTCAGTTCGCGTGGATCTTAGTATTGGTAAGAAGAGAGAGAGGGAAAGAGATTTCAATATGATATGTATATTCCACTAACCCAGTGGAATCTGGAGATGGAGACTGACTCTGCCATACAACATGACGATCCAATGCCCACCCAATGGATTGGTTCACTGCACTGGGATTGATTGCCTCTCTGCATGTCTAGTCTGTTAACATGAATCATGATGGCCCAATAAACGTGAAGTTTTAAGAACCCTATCTCCTGTACTCACTGGAGACAACTCTTCTTGTATAACGGTTATTCCATAGTGACGGGCTTCGGCTACTTGTCGTACCTTGTTTGACGAAGGCTTTGTAACCAAGACGCGTCACCATAGAATAACCATAGAATAAAGGAAATCCATAGAATTTCGAGTCACGTTCCTTCTTTTCTATTTTATTTTCAGTTCTTGATATCAATGACTTCAATATATTATACCCTAATTAATGTTCATCTTGTGTTTCATGTTTAATTTGCTATTTTATAATGACTTGTTTGTATAATATACCGCACATATAGCATCGGGGTTACATACCATATGCTGATCCTACAAATCTGCCTAATAAGAACTTCTCACTGTGGGTCAATTACTGTTTGATACCTGGCTTAGTGTCCTAGGAACTGAATTTTGTATTAAAAAAAAAAATGAAAATTCCTGGTCCGTCTCCAAGTTTAATGTTGTATAATTAACTCCTTGCATCGTCATGATACTCAGAACCATATGGAAGCATCTGTTTGAAGTTTTAACATATGCATTAATTATGCACGTTTACAGATGGCGGCTTTTTTGTGCAGACGTAGTCTGTGAAGAATACTTTTCAAGGCACCATGGACAGATTTCAACAGGTAGACGGTAGACATGATCACTAAGCCGTATCTATCTAATGGAGAAATGAAGAAATATTCTAGAAAAAATAAAGGTCTGATTACCGTATATACTCGTGTATAAGCCGACCCGTGTATAAGCCGACCCCCCTACTTTTGCCCCCAAAACCTGGGAAAATCTATTGACTCGTGTATAAGCCGAGGGTGGACCCCAGGACAGGTATACAGGCCCCCCCAGTGGTAGTATACAGCAGCCTCCCCAGTGGCATATACAGGCCCCAGTAGTATATACAGCAGCCCCATTGGTATACAGCAGCCTTCCCAGTGGTATATGCAGACCCTACCAGTATATACAGCAGCCCCAGTGGTATACAGGCCCCAGCAGTATATACAGCAGCCGCGGGGGTGTACAGCAGCCTCCGGGGGCATACAGCAGCCCCAGCAGTACACAGCAGCCCCAGGGGTACACAGCCACCCCCAGGGGTACACAGCCGCCCCCAGGGGTACACAGCAGCCCCCAGGGGTACACAGCTGCCCCCAGGGGTACACAGCAGCCCCCAGGGGTACACAGCAGCCCCCAGGGGTATATAGCCGCCCCCAGGGGTATATAGCAGCCCCCAGGGGTATATTAGCAGCCCCCAGGGGTACACAGCCATCCCCAGGGGTATATAGCAGCCCCCAGGGGTACACAGCCATCCCCAGGGGTATATAGCCGCCCCCAGGGGTATATAGCAGCCCCCAGGGGTACACAGCCGTCCCCAGGGGTATATAGCCGCCCCCAGGGGTATATAGCAGCCCCCAGGGGTACACAGCCATCCCCAGGGGTACACAGCCGCCCCCAGGGGTATATAGCCGCCCCCAGGGGTATATAGCAGCCCCCAGGGGTACACAGCTGCCCCCAGGGGTATATAGCAGCCCCAGGGGTACACAGCCGTCCCCAGGGGTATACAGCTGCCCCCAGGGGTACACAGCTGCCCCCAGGGGTATACAGCTGCCCCCAGGGGTATACAGCTGCCCCCAGGGGTACACAGCTGCCCCCAGGGGTATATAGCAGCCCCCAGGGGTACACAGCCGTCCCCAGGGGTACATAGCCGCCCCCAGGGGTATATAGCAGCCCCCAGGGGTATATAGCAGCCCCCAGGGGTACACAGCCATCCCCAGGGGTATATAGCAGCCCCCAGGGGTACACAGCCATCCCCAGGGGTATATAGCCGCCCCCAGGGGTATATAGCAGCCCCCAGGGGTACACAGCCGTCCCCAGGGGTATATAGCCACCCCCAGGGGTATATAGCAGCCCCCAGGGGTACACAGCCATCCCCAGGGGTACACAGCCGCCCCCAGGGGTATATAGCCGCCCCCAGGGGTATATAGCAGCCCCCAGGGGTACACAGCTGCCCCCAGGGGTATATAGCGGCCCCCAGGGGTATATAGCAGCCCCCAGGGGTACACAGCTGCCCCCAGGGGTATATAGCAGCCCCCAGGGGTACACAGCCGTCCCCAGGGGTATACAGCTGCCCCCAGGGGTACACAGCTGCCCCCAGGGGTATACAGCTGCCCCCAGGGGTATACAGCTGCCTCCAGGGGTATATAGCAGCCCCCAGGGGTACACAGCCGCCCCCAGGGGTACATAGCCGCCCCCAGGGGTACATAGCCGCCCCCAGGGGTATATAGCCGCCCCCAGGGGTACACTGCTGCGCCCAAATGCTGGCACTCACCCCCCCTGCTGCTTAACTTACCATCCGGTATTCTGATCAGCGCTGCTCCTCGCTGCTCCCGTCCTCGCGGCATCCGGGATCCCGGCCGTCGCACGATGACGTCATACCTGCGACGGCCGGGGATCCCGGAAGCCGCGAGGACGGGAGCAGCGAGGAGCAGCGCTGATCAGAATACCGGATGGTAAGATAAGCAGCGGGGGGGCCCTTACAGCAGCGGGGGGGCCCTTACAGCAGCGGGGGGGCGAGTGGCAGCGTTTGGGGGCCATATGCACTGATTTCCCCTGCCGCTGATTGACAGGGGGAAGCAGTGCATATTTAATGAGCGGCCCCACGTGACGGGGCCGCTCATACAGCAGCCTCCCCCGCCTCCTGCAGCCTCCACAGCCCCCACCACATCACATACCGTATATGACCCGTGTATAAGCCGAGGGGTAGACTTTTCAGCCCAATTTTTGGGCTGAAAAACTCGGCTTATACACGAGTATATACGGTAAGTACCTTGATAGTTGAACTACAGCTGCATCTCAGTGAATTAGAATATCATCAAAAAGTTACTTTTTTTTTTACAGTAATTCAATACATAAAGTGAAAATCATATATTATATAGAGTCATTACACACAGAGGGATCTATTCCAAGTGTTTATTTCTGTTAATGTTGATGAAAGAAAAAAGCATTGTACCGTAAACCTCATTATGAACAAAGCAATAAAATTAAAGATATCACATGCATATACAGTCAAGGTCGCATAGCTCTATAAATGTTTCCAAAACCCTATACTATAACACTGTATAGCAAGTCAAAGACAAAAAAAGGAGGGGGACAAGAGGCGCAATAGTACCCTTATCACTAGACACTAGGACGTGGAAGTGGTGAAAAATGCAATTCACTCACCTATTCCAGTTTGTGTGACCCACAACTGGTTTGAAGGCTCATAGATTAGTATCCTGATGGTTGCTGCAGGACTCCCACCGGCTCCACGCACGTGAAGATGTATCAAACAATATAGGGAAAGACGGTGCTATCCAGTCCGCGCTGCCAGGTTCATTTATATCAAAGAACACCAGTCATCGATGTTAAGATCCAAATCTTCCTTTATTCACCTCCTACGCGTTTCAGTGCCCACCTGGCAGGGATCCCTGATGAAGGTGCCAGGTGGGCACTGAAACGCGTAGGAGGTGAATAAAGGAAGATTTGGATCTTAACATCGATGACTGGTGTTCTTTGATATAAATGAACCTGGCAGCGCGGACTGGATAGCACCGTCTTTCCCTATATTGTTTACTGTATAGCAAGTGGGATTTTACAGATATGTACGACTTGTAATATAGTGGGTCTTGGAAACACTTGTTGTAGAGGTATGCGACCTTGACTGTATGTGCATGTGATATCTTTAATTTTATTGCTTTGTTCATAATGAGGTTTACGGTACGATGCTTTTTTCTTTTTGTGATGTATACCATGTGATATCGCAAGTCATATTATGTATTTAATTTATTTAATTAATTTATTGTTTTTCATATAGATCTTGTGAACAGTTTGAAAAAGGCGTAGGTGACGGCGAAACGTTAAAAAGGCCGAAACGTTAGACGCTTCCAGCGCGATATTCAAGACTTCCTTAATTACATTGAAGTTCAGTGATTCAGTATAACCAATAGGAGTTACCCGGGGCTGACTATTACCTTAACATTTCACTACAGGCAGATTATCAGTGAAATATACCAGTTGCTGAGTATTGCTATGCATAGAAACCATACTGTATATATATGATCTGGCTGAAACTCAGATATACGTTTTATGGATGTGTCCTTTTCCAAGAGATTGGACACCCCTTGGTTTAACTCTCTAACTATACTTTCCTCTGGTTATACCACATATCTGTAAAAACTGACTTGCAATATAGTGGGTTTTGGAAACACTTGTCATAGAGATCTTGTGAACAGTTTGAAAAAGACGTAGGTGATGCCGAGACGTTAAAAAGGCGTGGTTAACGCCGAAACGTTACAAGAGCATCTCTTTGAACTTATATGTATGGATTACTGAATAAGAATTAAAAAGCATATGAAACAAGAATTTTTCAAGTCTCCTTTTTTGGATTACCAAGTAATCAATTTGGTGTGCCAGGGTCTCTGTTTGGTATTGACTCTTTTTTTTCCCTTGAGCACCCAACTACACAGTGTGCCAGGCCTTCTTTACAGCATTAGTGAAGTTTGATGATCGGACTGTTTATGATCGGCCAGTTTGATGATCAGTCAGTTTGATGGTTGGCTGTTTTGATGGTCGGCCAGTTTGATGGTCAGCCGGTTTAATGGTTTTCCAGTTTGATGGTTGTATGTTTTGATGGTTAGCAAGATTTGATGATCGGCGGTTTGATGGTCAGCCCAGTTTGATGGTTGGCTGGTTTGATGATCAGTCAGTTTGATGGTTGGCCAGTTTGATGGTCGGCCGGTTTAATGGTGGCCATTTTGATGGTCATCCGGTTTGATGGTTGGCTGTTTTGATGGTCAGCGAAGTGTGATGATCGGCCTGTTTGTGATTGGCCAGTTTGACAGTTTTCTGGTTTGATGATCATCAGCTTCATATCGGCCAGTTTGATGGTCGCCGATTTAATGGTCAGCCAGTTTGATGTCATCCAGTTTGATGGTTGGCTGTTTTAATAGTCAGCGAAGTTTGATGATTGGCCTGTTTATGATCGACGGTTTGCTGGTTTGCTGGTTTGCTGATCAGTCCAGTTTGATTTTCAGCCAGTTTGATGTTCAGCTGGTTGATGATCAGTCAGTTTCATAGTTGGCTAGTTTGATGGTTGGCCGATTTAATGGTCGCCCAGTTTGATGGTCATTCAGTTTGATGGTTGGCTGTTTTAATAGTCAGTGAAGTTTGATGATTGGCCTGTTTATGATCGACCGGTTTGATGGTTTGCTGGTTTGCGATCAGCCAGTTTGATTTTCGGCCGGTTTGATATTCGAACGGTTTAATAGTAGGTCGATTTGATGAGCGACCAGTTTGATGGTCAGCCAGTTTGATGTTCAGCCTGTTTAATGATCAGCAGGTATGATGGTTGGTCGGATTGATGGTCAGCCAGTTTGATGTTTGGCCGGTTTGATGATTGGCGTGCCAATGCACATAGCCGTTGGTTGAGTTTTATTGCTACATTTGATGACTTTGGTAACCAAGCATAATGTCCTTGGATGCAGTTTTTAGTCAGATAAGTTATGGAGGTTTCGTATATCCCTAGACTCCTGTCTACTTATTTTCTACTGTACAGTAAAGCTTTGCTTTGGGATTTGTCATCTTATTGATTTTAACTTAGTCAATATATATTTCCCTGTAAAGTGGCTCCAACATTCAGTGCTACATTGCGAAGAGACAGGAAACCAGTGTTGTGTTTGAGACGAAACCACTTTATAAAATGAGATTTCATCTCTGTCACATAACAACTACTTAACAAACCACTAGACGTGATAGGCGAGATGATCTGATATCAAAAGACATCTCTCCCTGATGTATATGTAGTGTCTATAATAGCAAATTGCAAAGGATTATACGCCATTATGCTGTTTCCTGCACTGATCTTAAAGGGACGTAAAAGAAACATTTATGCAAAGAAAATGGAGTAAATGTCACGTCTAGATTGTCTATTGGACACAAGAGGCGTGTGCCTAAGGGTCGCATATGTAGAGGGAGGGTTATTGATCAGGGTCAGAATTTGATTATTGATTTTTGGAGAATTCCAGTCTCCATTCATTATTTACATAATTACTAACAAGGTCATACATGCCAGAGGGTAGAGGGAGTCAAGCACAGGATGTTTTTACCACCTCTACATATGTAATATGCTCAGAGTTCACTGCAACATTAGTGAAGCACCAACTGATTGGTTAACCGAGACAATTACTCCATCTTTCTTTTGCAACAGTTTTGATAAATCCGCCCCTCTTCCCTTCATTGTTCAGTGAATGCTGAAATCAGGTTCCCAAAATTAATGGGAGAGACATTTTTCTGGAATTTTTAACTCATTCAAAAAGTCACTAAAACGCACTCTACCCTAGAACATTTTTAGCTTTATTTTTAGAGTTTGTTAAAATTGGTTACCCAGGATTTAGCCAAAAAAAGTGCCTTAGCACTGACAGGCTGGTAGCTGCCGCCTACCTGCTTGCTGTGCCCGACACTGTTCATCACCATTCACCGCCAACATGGAGCGGTCTTATACCGCTCCTGTCACCGATTTTGCAACTTCCATTGACATTATGTGTACAGAGGGGTGGCTTCTCCACTCTGCAGATGGGCGTTATAGCCGATGTCACGCTGATAGACAGTCAGATCTACCAAAGAGGTGACATGGGGTGTTATTGTAGAAAGAGAATCAGGAAGCAAGATGGTAAGATGGGCTAGGCAAACTGGGAACTAGTCTGCCCTTAGACTGGGGGTCCCTGGCTCACCCTGAACCTAAAATTAACTCTGAAGGTGAGGACATTCAGGCCTCCACCCTAGCCCTTCACTCCTGATCAGCCGTAGGCTAAAAGCCCCTACCTTCAGCCACATACCAGGAAAAGACTACCACTCCAGAAGAAGGGAACAGCAACAGCTCAGCAAACACAACTGCACCACACGGGTCCTAGAAGAGGAATGAACTCTTTCTACAACATCTGGTGGAAGAAAGCAGAAGTACTTAAGGCTGAGGGGGTGGAAAGCGGAAATCTCAGACACACCCCTCAACTCCACCTGAGCTATGAATCACTCCCCACCTGCAGAGCCGCCCACCACACATTCAGCAACTGCAGCTTCAATATAAACCCTGACTGAGTCAACGGTAAAAAAAAACCCTCTGATTTAAACAGCAGCAGAACTCCAGGACTTCGGTCAGTACTTGACATGATGTAGCGGGGAGCCAGCTGTCAATCAGCATGAGGTCAGCTGTCACGCCCCTTCTACAGAGCAGAGTAGTAAAGAAGCTGCCGCTCTGTTTACCCTGCCATGCTGAATGGTGCCAGGCACAGCAGGCAGGTAGGTGGCAGCTACCTGCCTGTTAGTACTTAGGTACATTTTATTTTAATAAAAATCCTGGATAACCCCTTTAAGAACTCTGATTAAATCCAGACTATGGCCCTAATTCCTCAGTGTCTTTGACTTTATTTCTGGAGAAAAGACAATTCTAAGGTTCTTTTAAGATGGGAATTTGAGAAATTGACAATTTTTCTGGATGATTTTCATCTGCATTCACATCCGTATGTAAAAGGAGCAAGCGGTTAACATTCTTTCTCCCTTTAGGACATGTTATGTGTCTGTACAATTAATGTGTTCATTATATTTGTGTGGCGGCCCTCTAGCGGCCAAGGCAAGGTCTGCTACCTGGTCCCCTAAGATTATGATAGTTATTATTAAGTGTTAATAATATTCCTTGGGGGCGGAGCTTGGACAATAAAAAGGGCTTTCAGTGAGGCTGAGAGTTAGGAGAGCCCCATGTAAAGAGGGCCTCAAACTGGAAGCATTATCCATTAATAATTTGGCTGGACTCTTTTGGCCATCCTGGGGATTTGGGCCAATGACCCGATACATGAGGCGAGACACAAAGTGACTGTGCTCCCCTGGTGTGGTGTTTGTCTCCAGCCTCTGGCATATATCCAGAGAGCGGATGGTCCTCTAGTGCCGGTTCTGTGGACCTCCACATGCACTGTGGAGATTCGTTTACCTTAGTCTAGGTGGTGAAGGAGTTCTTGTCTGGTAGTACCCCATCGTTCTTTTTAATTCCTATATGCATTTAGAGTGAGTCAGGGTGATGTCGGGGGATGTGAGGTTGGAGGTACTGGGACAAGGGGAGCGGTCTGCGACAGATTATGCAGCTCTGAATAGTCCTAACCATGCAATGTTCAAGATATGTGCCCATGTTTCCTGAAACTCTTTTAGTAAAAATTTGATAAGGAACTTAATTGATTCTTTGTCTGGTTTGACCCTCGATGAGGACGAAGTTGAACCGAACATTTGCACTGGTGAGTCGGCCGTGGCTGGCTCCACGAGACATTGGGCTGCTCCGCGTCCCAGGCCCGGGTTTGCCCACGGTGACCAGGGCACCTTATAGCAAGCACCTCAATGCTTATGCCATCCATGCATCATCCATATGTCTATTTACTACATCCATATGGCATGTGAGTTTATACATGGACAATACAAAAAAATTACATGACCAAATACATTTCCCCATGTTAAAAATTGCAATGTATCTTTAAAAATGTAGGCAACTGAATAGACTTGAAAAGGTGAAAAAGCTGCGTGCAGGCTGAGTCTTTTACATGACACTTGGCCAGTGCAAAAAAACTCTAAGCCCTATTTAATAACATTGGTTTGTGAAATAATATGTTCATCTGAATAGATCCTAAGGTTCCGATGATCAAACTACATGGACAGACGGCACAAGGAGAGTTACGGAAATATTATAGCCAGTGTGCCAGGGTATATAGATGATTTCCACATGGACCAATGGTCTGCCTGGAAAAAAATCATAGCATGCACTACTCTGTCCTATTTATGGACCAGACTAGGACATGGAAAAAGCAGACAGCTCCTGTACTCTAACTATGCGGACAAGGACAGAGGACCAAGTGCAATTTGCAAACGTAATTGGCCGAAATTGTAATATAGCCACCAGGACCCAACCTACCGTAATCCTGACTTCTATGTTTGGGCCATACTCATTATTTGCGGTACTTTTTTGTGAATTTAATGTCCCTTATTATTCTCTGAGGTCTCTCCAGATCCCATAGCATAAAAAATGTAATATATAGAAACTTAAGAAAAACCCTTATACTCATCACTCACCTCTCCAGCCCCTCTAATACTCACATACTACTCCCTCCCCTCTCCAATCAATCCTGAATGCAGCAGCCAGGATCATATTTCTGTCCAACTACTGCACTTATACCTCTATCCTGTGCCAGTCATTGCACTGGTTACCCATCTGCTACAGAATCCAATATAAACCTATGACTCTCACCGACAAAGTACTTACAAAAACATCTGAATTCAGCAAATGCAGATTTTTGTAAAATTTGGGTAGAATTCAATTCTTCTCAAATTTGATTGTTCTTCTTTATTTGGGGCCCTTCTCTACAATTCATTCAAACTGAATGGGCAAATAGCAATCTTAAAGTGATCCTAAACCCAGAAACTGACCCCCCCGTATCTTTAGACCTGTCCCTGCACCCCCTCTTATCATTTCTAGCCATCCCTTTTGCAGAAAAAAAATCGCTTTTGTAAAGTAAGAGAAAAAGTTATATTACTTTGTCCTGTGTGAGTTCTCTGTTTCTGTGCAAGCTGCAATGGGCGGGGCCTGTGTGCTGCTGCCTTGTAATTATGCACGCCCCTCTCTGCTTCTAAGAGCCTGGCTGCGTCATGAAAGGTGCGGGGCTAAATCGCGTCATGCCGGAGCCCCGCCCCCTTTCATGACTCGGGCAGGCTCTTAGAAGCAGAGAGAGGCGTGCATAATTACAAGGCAGCAGCAGACAGGCGGGGCATTTGCGGCTTCCACAGAAAGAGAGAACTCACACAGGACAAAATAATATAACTTTTTCTCTTACTTTACAAAAGCGATTTTTTCTGCAAAAGGGATGGCTAGAAATGATAAGAGGGGTGCAGGGACAGGTCTAAAGATACGGGGGGGGGGTCAGTTTCTGGGTTTAGGATCACTTTAAGTATCTAATTATCTAAGCTGCCGTGACATCACCTTTGCTACTGCTCTAAACTGTAGCTGAAAAACTATAGTCCTCAGCTTTTTATGACTACAGCCTTCATTTTTGCAACAGTTTGGAAGCTACTAATGAGGGTTCTTACCAGCAAGTTAACCTAAATACCCCTTTATATATACAGGGTGGGCAATCTATATGGATACCCCTAAATAAAATGGGAATGGTTGATGATATCAACCTCCTGTCTGTGGCACATTAGTATATGGGAGGGGGAAAACTTTTCCAGATGGGTGGTGACCATGGCGGCCATTTTGGATCCAACCTCTTTTTTTTCAATGGGAAGAGGGTCATGTGACACATCAAACTTATTGAGAATTTCAAGAAAAACAATGGTGTGCTTGGCTTTATCGTAACTTTATTCTTTCATGAGTTATTTACAACTTTATGACCACTTATAAAATGTTTTCAAAGTGTTGCCCATTGTGCTGGATTGTCAATGCAACCCTCTTCTCCCACTGATAGCAACACCGCAGAAGAAATGCTAGCACAGGCTTCCAGGATCCTTTGTTTCAGATGCTGCACATCTCGTATCTTCACAGCATAGACAATTGCCCGGGTGGGCCATTTATATGGATACACCTAAATAAAATGGGAATGAATGGTGATATCAACTTGAAATAACTCATGAAAGAATAATTTTACATTAAACCCCAGCACACCATTGTTTTTCATATTAATTTCTCAATAAGTTTGATGTGTCACATGATCCTCTTCCCACTGAAAAAAATAAAGCAGGATCCAAAATGGCCGACTTCAAAATGGCCACCAATCTGGAAAAGTTTTCCTCCTCCCATATACTAATGTGCCACAAACAGGGAGTTGATATCACCAACCATTCCCATTTTATTTAGGTGTATCCATATAGATGGCCCACCCTGTACTTGTGATTGAATCTACTTACTTTAGCTTCACTTTCAGCCAGTGGATATAGCTATCAAATGCAGGCATCTGTATTTAAGGATGGCCTGTCACTAAGTGCAGGGAGGGGGGTCGGCAGGACAACGGTCACCATTTTGCGTGAAACGGTGACCGTTGTCCTACCGACCCCCTCCCTGCATTGTAACCATGCATAAAGCCAAGAAGAACTGCAATTGCATTCCTGTGATGCCGCTCTGTCCTTGCTCATTCATCCACTACTTCATCTTGCAGCTGAGCACCACTGGATCCAGAGTCCACCTCATCCATACTATGGCTGCGTGCTTTTCCAGGTCAATGCCTAGATTCTAATTTTTTATAAATATGAGATATGTTTGCTGTCATCGTTAGTCTTTATTCAGATGTCCATGAGACACTTATGTAATTTCACGGATTGAACACATACCTATTAAAATCTAACATGCTTTTCACGTGTGTAATTTTTTCTGAAAAAATTGTCACGGTTGAATATCATCTATATATCTGTGGGTGTGAAAGTCACCGGCAACACATGGATGGCATCAGTCTGCAGTCAGTGATCAACAGTGTAATACAAGTATATAGGAGAAGCTGTGAAATGTATTTATGTTTTCTAACGTGAAAATCGCTGGTTTAACATTGATGGTAAAAAGTCCAGAAAACTGGTGAAACTGGGTCATTTTTTTTACATAGGAGAAATTTCAGGGCTTAATGGTACTGACCTGCAGACTCATGTTAGCAGGCCGTTTTTACAGCACAGTGAAGTACATTTTTTGGTATATAATGTGGTATATGAAATGCTATCAATCCAAACTAGAACTTGGAAATAATAAGCCATCAAACAAATCTGGCTCTTGGGAGAACTAGAGGAATAAACGGGAGCGGTGGTACGAAAAGCTGCAATGCCAGGCGCAGTCTATTGTCTACTGTGGCACTGTTTCTGAAAAATTAATAGATCATTTTCCTAATCTCACACCATTTTTCATAGCGTGCCAGGAATACCCATTCTTGAGGACACACAAGCCAGAACATTGTAAATGGCTGGACAAGTCTGTGTCAAAACCTAGAGCAAAGGAAATAAGTATTTGATCCCTTGCTGATTTTGTAAGTTAACCCACTGACAAAGACATGGTCTATAATTTTAAGGGGAGGTTAATTTTAACAATGAGAGACAGAATGTCAAAAATAAAATCCAGAAAATGACATTGTCTAAATTATATAAATGCATTTGCAGTTTGAAGAGGGAAATAAGTATTTGATCCCTCTGGCAAACAAGACTTAATACTTGGTGGCAAAACCCTTGTTGGCAAGCACATCAGTCAGATGTTTCTTGTAGTTGATGATGAGGTTTCCTCACATCAGAAGGAATTTTGGTCCACTCCTCTTTGCAGATCATTTCTAAATCATTAAGATTTTAAGGCTGTCGCTTGTCAACTCAAAGCTTCAGCTCCCTCCATTACGTTTTCTATGGGATTAAGATCTGGAGATTGTCTAGGCCACTCCATTACCTTAATGTGCTTCTTATTGAGACACTTCTTTGTTGCCTTGGCTGTATGTTTTGGGTCATTTTTGTGCTGGAAGACCCAACCACGACCCTTTTTTATTGGAGGGAAGGAAGTTGTCACTCAGGTTTTTACGGTACGTGGCTCCATCCATTGTTCCATTGATGCAGTGAAGTAGTCATGTGCCCTTAGCAGAGAAACACCGCCAAAACATAATGTTTCAACCACCATGCTTGACAGTGGGGATGGTGTTCTTTGCATCACAGGCAGCACTTCTCTTCCTCCAAACATGGCAAGTTGAGTTAAGGCCAAAGAGCTCAATTTTTGTCTCCTCTGACCACAGCACCTTCTCCCAATCACTCTCAGAATCACCAAGGTGTTCATTGGCAAGCTTCACATGGGCCTGCATATGGGCCTTCTTGAGCATTGGGACTTGTAGGATTTGAATCCATTACAGCGTAATGTCTTACCAATGGTTTTCTTGGTGACAGTGGTCCTAGCTACCTTGAGATCATTAAGTGTGTAAACAGGAGTCTTTTATACAGGTGACAATGTAACACAGCTGTCTTTAATGCAGGTAATGATTTGATTAGGAGCGTCTAACTGGTCTGTAGGAGCCAGAACTCTTAAGGTGGGGTCACACGCCGCGATATCGGAGTCCAACTCCGATCCAACTCCGACAAAAAGTCACGTGGTTCGCGAGTTGGACCCGATATCGGGCGCGCGCGTTGTACGGTTTGAACGTACAACGCGATCCTGGAACGATGCCAAAACGATATCGGGGTTGAATGAGCGTGCTCTTCAACCACCCGATATCGCATGGCCGTTGTAGCAGGATCGTTGCGTGTAAACATCCAACTACGATGTGTACTCGCAACTCACTCATTAACTCCCATGTTAAATGGTCGTTACTGGGTTGGTGGGCGTACACATCGTAGTGACGTTGTTTCCCGATATCGCAGTGTGTAAACCGCCGATGCGATATCGGGATAAGCGCTCAAAAAATTCGCGCTCCCGCGCCGTTGTCTACGATATCGACACGATATCGGGACGTGTAAACCCACCATTAATGGTTGCTATTTGATCAAATACCGTATATACTCGCGTATAAGCCGAGTTTTTCAGCCCAAAAATTGGGCTGAAAAGTGCCCCCCTCGGCTTATACGCGAGTCAATACGGCCCCCTCAAAGTTTGGCGCCCCCACCTCCCTTTCTGGGCCCCCCCCCGCATGCAGCGCTGCGCATATACATTACCGGTCTAGCAGCTGTCACCCTCCGATGGCGGATCGCGGCTCCCGGCTCCGGGTTCCATCTTCCGGAGATGGAGCCCGGAGCCGGGAGCCGTGATCCGCCATCGGAGGGTGACAGCTGCTAGACCGGTAATGTATATGCGCAGCGCTGCATGCGGGGGGCCCAGAAAGGGAGGTGGGGGCGCCAAATTATGAGGGGGGCCCTGCTGGGGCCATGTATACTACCACTGGGGCTATATACTACCACTGGGGCTGTATACTATTACTGGGGCTGTATGAATACTACCACTGGGGCTAAATACTACCACTGGGGCTGTATACTATTACTGGGGCTGTATGAATACTACCACTGGGGCTATATACTACCACTGGGGCTGTATACTACCACTGGGGCTGTATACTACTACTGGGGCTGTATGTATACTACCACTGGGGCTATATACTACCACTGGGGCTATATACTACCACTGGGGCTGTATACTACTACTGGGGCTGTATGTATACTACCACTGGGGCTATATACTACCACTGGGGCTGTATACTACCACTGGGGCTGAATATACCACTGGGGCTGCTGTATACTACCACTGGGGCTGTATACTACCACTGGGGCTGTATACTACTACTGGGGCTGTATGTATACTACTACTGGGGCTATATACTACCACTGGGGCTGTATACTACCACTGGGGCTGTATACTACTACTGGGGCTGTATGTATACTACCCCTGGGCTATATACTACCACTGGGGCTGTATACTACCACTGGGGCTGAATATACCACTGGGGCTGCTGTATACTACCACTGGGGCTGTATACTACCACTGGGGCTGTATACTACTACTGGGGCTGTATGTATACTACCACTGGGGCTGTATACTACCACTGGGGCTGAATATACCACTGGGGCTGCTGTATACTACCACTGGGGCTGTATACTACCACTGGGGCTGTATACTACTACTGGGGCTGTATGTATACTACCACTGGGACTGTATATACCACTGGGACTGCTGTATACTACCACTGGGGCTGTATACTACCACTGGGGCTGTATTTACCACTGGGGCTGCTGTATACTACCACTGGGGCTGAATATACCACTGGGGCTGCTGTATACTACCACTGGGGCTGTATACTACCACTGGGGCTGTATATACTACTGGGCTGCGTGTATACTACCACTGGGGCTGTATATACTACTGGGGCTGCGTGTATACTACCACTGGGGCTGCTGCTGTATACTACCACTGGGGCTGCTGTATATACCTCTGGGGCTGCTGTATACTACCACTGGGGCTGCTGCTGTATATACCACTGGGGCTGCTGCTGTAACACTGCTGGGGCCTGTATATACCACTGGGGAGGCTGCTGTATACCACACTGCTGGGGGCTGTATACCTGTGCTGGGGTCTACCCTCGGCTTATACACGAGTCAATAGATTTTCCCAGGTTTTGGGGGCAAAAGTAGGGGGTCGGCTTATACACGGGTCGGCTTATACACGAGTATATACGGTACTTATTTCTCTCTGCAAAATGCAAATACATTTATATAATTTAGACAATGTGATTTTCTCGATTTTATTTTTGATATTCTATCTCTCACTGTCAAATTAACAGACCCTTAAAATTATAGACTGTGCATGTCTTTGTCAGTGGGCAAACTTACAAAATCAACACTGTACACTACCGTTTAAACGTTTGTGGTCACTTAGAAATCTCCTTATTTTTGAAAGAATAGCACATTTGTTTTCATTGAAGCGAATCAGAAATACACTCTATATATTACTAATGTGGTAAATGAATATTCTAGCTGCAAACGTCTGGTTTTTAATGCAATATCTACATAGGTATATAGAGGCCCATTTCCAACAACCACCACTCAACCACACAAATATCTTCTACTCTGGTGTATTTTTTAGATCAGACTTTCCAATAAACTCAAGAGATGCATAAGGCCTCTGTTCTTAACAGATATATTGCAATCATTAAACATGGGAAACTGTATCTAACCTTGTATAACTTATTTATTGTGGATATGTAGAAAAGGATGCCATGTCGATGCCATAGAAATGACAACATACAGATAACAGAATGTAACCTTTTACAGCCAAAAAATACACACATTTAAAGAGAACCTGTTAGCAGGTTTATATACCTCAAAATATCTTCTATGTAAACTCCCTGCTGGGTTGATGATGTCCTTACCTTTGTGTTATAAGTCAAAGAAATCCGTCAAATTTTCATGTAAATGAGCTGCAAATGTAGGGGGCTTGGCCTGCACCTACAGCATTCAGCCTCTCTCCTACTTTCCCTATTGACTGCTGGCCTCCTACCAGTGACTGATCTCTTCCTCACATAAGCGCCATCATTCCCAGGCCTGTGCATGCACAGTAAGGTCCTGATGATGTTTGAGAACCAGACTGCCAGTCTGTATATGCGTTGGCCCTGTGTTGTGTAGATAAGGAGGTCACAGAGAAGAGTGACCTGTCACTGACCGGAGGCTGGCAGCAGCTGTGAAAAGAGGGAGTAAGGCCAGAAAGCTGTAAGTGCAGGGCCGAGCCTCTACATTTGCAGCTCATTTACATGAAAAATTGACAATGGGTTTCCATAAACGGAGGCACAAAGGTATGGATGTCATCAGCATTAAAGGAACTTGGCATAGATGACATTAGTTTGGTGTCTAAGACTAGTTGGGTTTTAGACAAAAAACCTCCTGTTAATGACGTCCATACCTTTGTTTTATAAGTACGTGCGTCTGTTTATAGGATCTATTTAAGTTAAAGCACTACTCCAGCTTTTTTTTTTTTTTCACTGCTGGACTAATGTTTTAAATATAAGTCCCTTGCCCCCTGTATTATACTCACCGTTTGGCATCTTCATCTGGTATCCTGCCACTCCGGTTGGTCTCCAGCAGTTTGTGACGTGCCGGCTGCTCCGTTATTTTGCAAAAGGTTTTAACTTAATACAAGTCTATGAGTGCCTCATTCTGGCTCTCATAGACTTGTATTGAGAGCTTGTGATGTAACTTCTGACTTCTGGACATGCAGAAGCTACGGTCACAAGATGGCGTTGCGGGACTGGAGCTATGCCAATAAAAGGGAAAAAAAATCATATGGTGAGTGTAGGGCCTGCCTCTGCCACTGCTGCCTCTTGCCACCACCACCACCGCTGCCGCTTAGTTTTTTCTCCATGTTCTCTTCCTGTATGTACCGGGTGCCGCTCAATGGAGATGTGTGGTAGTAAACCGTCAGCCAATCAGACAGCTGCTGGTGTCTGATTGGCTGCGGCATTACCGTACATCTCCTGTATGGAGATCATCTGCGCCGCTCAGCATAGATGTACGGTATCCGGGTGTCCAATCAGACACCAGCAGCCGCCGCCTAATTGTCTGGTGGTTTACCATCACATACATCTACGTTAAGCGGCGCCCAGATACGTACACACATGGGACAAATCAAGCGGTGGTGATGGTGGCAGCGGTAAGCTCCCGCAGGCTTCGGCAGTAGTGGCACTGTGTGTATGTGTGTGGTGCTGACTGTGTGTATGGCTGCAGATGCATGATGGGGGTCACAGAGGAATATTGGGAGATGACGGGGATGTTGATGGATGATGGGGGCTACAGAGAAATATTAGGGTCTGATGGGGGATATTGGGAGATGATGGGGCTTCAGAGAGATATTGGGAGATGATGGGGGCTACAGAGAGCTATTGGGGGATGATGGGCTACAGAGGGATATTGGCAGATGATGGGGGCTTCAGAGAGATATTGGGGATGATGGGGGCTACAGAGAGATATTAGATTCTTGGACAAGGTGCTTCGGTGTCCGCGCTGCTGCTCCGGGATCAAAGAAACACAGACACAGGAATGTCTGGTACAGCTACAGCCTTTATTTTCCGACGCGTTTCGGAGCCTCCTCCCGAGCTCCTCCGGAGCCTCCTCCCTGAGGAAGGAGCTCGGGAGGAGGCTCCGAAACGCGTCGGAAAATAAAGGCTGTAGCTGTACCAGACATTCCTGTGTCTGTGTTTCTTTGATCCCGGAGCAGCAGCGCGGACACCGAAGCACCTTGTCCAAGAATCTACATCACGACCACGGTCACCGTTGAGAGTGCGGTCCCTGCAGCAGCTGCTTGTACGCTATTACACCAGTTGTGGGTTTCACAACTGACAAAGGTGAGCAATTCCACATCGACAAGTGAAAGTGTTTAATTGAGATAAGACCCTATATGCGCATTCTTTCTTTCACAGAGAGCTATTGGGGGATGATGGGGCTACAGAGGGATATTGGCAGATGATGGGGGCTTCAGAGAGATATTGGGAGATGATGGGGGCTTCAGAGAGATATTAGGGGATGATGGGGCTACAGAGGGATATTGGGAGATGATGGGGATGCTGATGGATGATGGAGGCTACAGAGGGATACATGGAGATAAGATACCCCCTGAAAATAAGACATGGTGCATCTTTCGGAGCAAAAATTAATATAAGACAATGTCTTATTTTTGGGGAAACAGGGTAATACCCTATGTATTAATTCCTATTGGAAAACCTAAAAAAATGTTGTATGTAAAACTGTATTAAAGATTTTTATGTAAATATTGAAGCTATACGGTGTCTGAAAATGTGATCTACTGGAGCCATTTGCAGTCCCAGCAGATCTTAAAGCAATTGGATAATTATAATAGGCTGTTACTAATTAGAGGCTTAAAAATGAAGGATTTATAGCTATTCTGCAGTCGTCTTGTCCATCCATACTAATAACATTTTACTAGAGCCTGTGAAGAAGACCTTGTAATTATAGTAATTATATCTGGTTCAGTAATGATATTGTAACTTATTATTATTAAACCTACCAGCACATAAATATGTAAAAACAACATTTGCAATGTTCCTACACTAATAATAGATTACTATGAGGAATACAGTTTTTTTTGCATATTGTCAACCTCAAGACTGAGGTCACATATTTTTCTTAAATATTTATTAAAAAATGTTTTTTGCTTCAACTAAAAATCATATTTTAAAGTGAATCTTTCACATGATTTTTGCTACATCATCTGAGAGAAGCGAGATATGAGGATGGAGACCCTGATTCCAGTGATGTGTCAATTATTGGGCTGTTTGCCACATTTGCCTGTACTCTATAATCTGGACCACACCACTGATTGGCATCTTTCTGTTTCTGTGTACACTGTGCATAGTGTGGTTTTATAAAAATGATGGCAAGCTATAGCAAGCAACCCAGTAAGTGACATATTGCTGGAATCAGGGCCTCTGCTTCTTCTTCATCCTTCTCTTGAATAAGGTGGAAAAAAAACTGGTGTCAGACTCCCTTTAAAGATAAACGCAAATTATTGAACTACGGTATTTAAATAAACAAAAAGCCCTGATTCATCATTGTTATTTCTCCACTTCCCTGGAGTTATTCTCTATGTATTCTGCACCACTTTTTGAGTTGTCTTTGTAATATAAAGAGGATTTCCACTACTAATGTGACCCCCTTTCATTTGTCCTAACTCTTTCTAAAGGTCCCGTTACACTCTTCAATGGTCAAACAACCCGACCAACAATCCGACTTGACCTAGATCGCTTGAACATTGTTCAATGGTCGCTAGTGAAATGTCACATGTATAGATATCTTTAACGATGCAGCAACGATTCCTCAACAAGCGAACGATACTTGCGGTCATTATATCGCCTACGTCCTTCACTTCTCAATAGGCGAGGTCGTTAATGACTTCGTTATGGAGGTGTCGCACACACCCATTCTGCAGGTTGGACGAACGATCATCGTCTGGGTTTTGGTCCAGTTCACCAACCTCCGATGAACGATCTGCCCGATTATCGTTGATCGGATGTACATGTCACACTGAACGACGTTACAACGTCGTTTGAATAACTGAAAACCCGAGACGCTTCAATGATATCGTAGCGTGGAACGAGCCCTTAACTAACACTACTCTACTACCTGCCCTGCTTCTGATCTCTTTTGGCTCCTGTAACCCTCTATATCACTCTGTTGTGATTCTGTCTCTGCTAATTCTGATTTGGAGACTGGAATCGGACCAACTGAGCAGGGCACATCCCTGGTGCGCGCTGAGCTGCCCCTCTGTGAGTGACAGCAGTCTGAGCACATTACTAGTGGGGGCAGAGCTGCCTCTCTGTGAGTGACAGCAGTCTGGACACATCACTAGTGGGGGCGGATCTGCCCTCCTGTGAGTGACAGCAGTCTGGGCACATCACTGGTGGGGGCAGGGCTGCCTCTCTGTGAGTGACAGCAGTCTGGGCACATCACTGGTGGGGGCGGGGATGCCTCTCTGTGAGTGACAGCAGTCTGGGCACATCACTGGTGGGCGCGGGGATGCCTCTCTGTGAGTGACAGCAGTCTGGGCACATCACTGGTGGGCGGGGGATGCCTCTCTGTGAGTGACAGCAGTCTGGGCACATCACTGGTGGGGTGAGGCTGCCTCTCTGTGAGTGACAGCAGTCTGGACATATCACTGGTGGGGGCGGAGCTGCCTCTCTGTGAGTGACAGCAGTCTGGACACATCACTGGTGGGGGCGGAGCTGCCTCTCTGTGAGTGACAGCAGTCTGGGCACATCACTGGTGGGGCGGGGCTGCCTCTCTGTGAGTGACAGCAGTCTGGACACATCACTGGTGGGGGTGGAGCTGCCTCTCTGTGAGTGACAGCAGTCTGAGCACATCATTAGTGGGGGTGGAGCTGTCTCTCTGTGAGTGACAGCAGTGTGGACACATCACTGGTGGGGGCGGAGCTGCCTCTCTGTGAGTGACAGCAGTCTGAGCACATCATTAGTGGGGGTGGAGCTGTCTCTCTGTGAGTGACAGCAGTCTGGGGACACATGTTGAGATCACACTTAACACTCCTCGCAGCCTGGTGGTGGTGTTCTCCTCTGACAAACACTGTGAGGTGCCCATCATTAGATAGTATATAAGAGGGTCATCTTTTGTGTTGTTTTTGCAATGGACTTGCCACCATATTTTTTTTTTATTTCATATACAATATAGTGGAGTCTTCCAAGGAGAAGCCTCCTTAAGAATAATCAACTCACTTCTTTTTCATGGCTTCAGGGTTGGTCACATTCCTTCTGACTCTGCAGAATCAGATGTGTTGATCACATTGGCTTTCTTAGGTTCTCTGCACCTATGCCCTGACAAGGCCTAGTGTGCCAGTAGGAACTGCACTGGTAATCTAAAATCATCCAGCGCATGTGGAGTTAAGGCTGCTACAGGAGACAGGAAGTACCCAACAGTGACTCGGGGATGCTAGAAAGCCTAGTGTGTTTTCGTCTCTCTGCAAAAGAAGTAGCAGTGCTTACAATGACTAGTGTGTGTATCCAGCAGAAGGTACAACTGCAGAGACCAGCCAACCCATGGAAGTGCCTGTGATGCACCCCATGGGGGCCATAGGGTACTTGGAGCCGGGCCTGACGAGTCACGCTGGGATGTCACGGTGGCATGACCTGGTGACCTAGCGCTTACTTTTATTATACCACATTTATTCACGGCTGATCCATATCCTCCCTTCGGGGAGCGTGGTGTTGTGAGCTGCTCCGGAGCAGAACCTGGCTACACGTCATTAATCCATCCCTAAAAACGGCATATGATCCTTCACACGAGCCAGCTGAGGAGAAGGCAGGAATCCTATATTAAAAACAGTGAAGGGGAAAGCTAGATTGGATATAACCCGAAGATCGCAAGATCAGTGAATTTAAACCTTCACTCACCACAAATCTACAATCTAGTTGTGCGGATACGGCACAACTAGTAAAGGTGAGTGAAAATCCTGAATATCATTAATCTGGATTCCCCAATGCAGCGTGGCGCATCCTTTGTTTTTTCT
This sequence comes from Allobates femoralis, assembly GCA_033576535.1. Lineage (NCBI taxonomy): Eukaryota > Metazoa > Chordata > Amphibia > Anura > Aromobatidae > Allobates > Allobates femoralis. The sequence continues at coordinate 214,398,592 of JARQOC010000011.1, read as the reverse complement.
TTTGCATGACCTGGTCCATGGCACCGTAGCGGTCAATTAAAAGGTAGTGGTTAGAGGTTCATGCAATAGAAGTTATAGGGATGTAATCGTGGTTGTTGTGACGCCACCCATGGTGTTCAGCTATTAATGGCTGACACTACGGTGCGGGACCTCTGGGGATGATGGGATGGCAGCTGTGATTGTTTCACTCCCCAAGGGGGGAGCATTTCCCCAGGGCAACCGGTGAATTTTTTCAGTGATGGAGGGCCAGCAGGGTCGTTTCTGGCAGGGTAGGGGAGTTGGAGCGATTCTCTGGTGGGCATCCTGTGGCCTGCGTGTGTTATTAGTCTACCACTCAGCAGGTGGGAAATGAACAGTCTCACACACAGGTCTGAGTTCTAAACCCAGTTTACTTAGCTTATCACTTGCTGGTGTTACAGGGTACTGTCCTTGCACAATCTCAGTCCGGATAGTCCTCAGCAACTGGGATAGCTCGCCCAAGACACCCCCTTTATTTGCCTTTCTTCTTGGGTTGTTCTCTCTCTGTGTTGCCTATCCACCTCTTCCTTGCTCGCGCCTCCGCACACAGTGCCCCAATCCAGCAGCCAAGGGTCCTGTCAAGTGACCGGCCGTGTCTCTTGACCCTAATACGCCTACCTTCTCGGCGGATGTGTCAGGAGGTGGTCACAGCTCCTCTAGATCTAGTGGCCTTGGGTTCTGTGGTTGGAGCGTAACGTCTCTTCGCCACCTTCAGGGTAGGTCCCTGGTTCTCAACCTGCCCTTCCGCTTCACTTCAGATTCGGGTGCATGGGTGGATTGCTCACTGCCCGTGCCCCTAGGGCTCCCTCTGCCTCTCTGAAGTCTACTGTTCCAGGACCCAGGACATGTCTCATCTCCGCTCAAGTCCTTCGGCACCTTCTCATTCCACTGCTTGCACATTCTCCTCTCTCCATCTTACTGTCTCTCTACTTCCTGTGCTTTTTTCTTTTCCACTTCCTGACTGCTCTTCTCCTAACTTCCCACCCTCCACCTTTCTCCCTGCCATCCCACTGACTACCTGGGCCCTCCCTCTATCGGGTCTGCCCGCCGTCCCTGAGACCGGGTGTATAGGGTGCTTTTGTGGGTGTCCGAACTTACTATCCCATTTACTGAGAACAGAAATACCACATCCATGTATTGGGTGCAGTGCCCCTCTATGGCAACCAGACCGCAGAGGCACCACACCTACCTAGGGGATGACAACATTCTGGACAGTTTTGGAGCAACTTCTGATATGCAGAAGTAAGAGTATAAAGATAACCGTAATGGATAGCTCAGGAGTATTTTTGCGTGGAGCAAAGACACAACAGAACACAGTTTATAGGTGAAAAAGTCAATAAACACACAGTGTAGATATTGGATGAAAACTTACAAAAAGCTCACTGGAAGCAGTTTATAAAGTGCAGTTTACACTTGGAGATGCTGTAAAACTAAAGTCTATGGCAAGTCCAAACATGGAGTTGTATAAGCAAATCTATATAAGGGCCCTTTCACATCAGCGTTTTTCTCAAATCGCGGCAGATGCGGTGAAAAAAACTCATCTGCCGCGATTACCGCATACCGGCTGCACTTGCGGCACGGTTGCGGCGCGATTGCGGTAAACGCCATACAATGTATAGGCGGACTTGCGGCAAGTGCGGTTTTGGCACTTGCGGCAGGTGCGGCTGCGAAAAAAAATGCTGTCAGCCGCGTTTTTTTTCGCGGCCGCATCTGCCGCAAGTGCCAAAACCGCACTTGCCGCACCTGCCGCAAGTCCGCCTATACATTGTATGGCATTTACCGCAATCGCGCCGCAACCGTGCCGCAAGTGCAGCCGGTATGCGGTAATCGCGGCAGATGCGTTTTTTTCACCGCATCTGCCGCGATTTGAAAAAAACGCTGATGTGAAAGGGCCCTATCACATTAAATCTTCCAGGGAGGCCTAGGAAGAAAGTCTTAGAAAGTCGAGAACCAAATGCTGAGCAAATTACCAGAGTCCTAAAGTTCAGTCTCGTGCTCTACATCTATTTAAATATAGGAAGCGACAGAACAGCAACCAGCTTACATGTCAGCAAATGCAGGTGAGGCAAGAGCCGCAGCAGAGGCAGAAGGAACGCTGGTAACAGGTGTAGGCAGCAGAACCTCTGAAGAACAGCAATCAGGAGATTCACACAGGTTTACAGGACAAGGCAGAGAACTAAAGAAGCCACTAGGAACAAGAAACAGGCAGAAAACTCTAGCACTGACCAGACACTGGGGTGGTGTTTATAAAGGCAGGAAGACAAAGGGCACATGAGGCAAAGGACGCCATCTTGGAAGAGGGCAAGAATGCACAAAAGGTAATAAAAATATTCCGACTCCTGACAATAACTGACCAAGATCAGGACTGTGCAAAGAGAAAGACTCTGTAAGAAGAGAAGACATTCTGGGAACAGACTGTTAAAGACTTGCTATCTACCACTGCCTGGAACAGTGTTATATAGCAGTGTGCTTGCAGGAAACTGTTACATCACCTAATGTATGGAAGAAGCTGGTTAAGCGTGCCCTTATTTAATCCTCCAAAATACAAAGAACTCATGTTTACTTTGCCCAGCCTCCCTATACAGAGAGACAATAAAATTAGAAAAGGTTTAGCGGCTGCTGCCGGCACACTTGAAATGACAGACCAGTGGCAAGGTTAAATGAACCTTTACTTGGTCAGACTCCTCACAACGCGTTTCGGCGGAGAATGAGAATTCCACCTTCATCAGGTGGTGACCAATGAATTAAGCAAGGGTATGTAAAGGGAAGTTAATTAGCGACCTCACAAGACAATTAACCCCTTCCCAGCCACATAATTCAGGAACAGAGTACACTAGCTGGTTCAAGAAAAGAGAACATTTCATTTCAGATTAAAGGAATTTTTTCCGTGAACCTTTACCTTCAAAAATATGTATTGACCTTGAATTCTCATATTCGAGATTCTACACATCTAATTAAATTGTTAAAGGAATCAACATTTGAAAATCAATATATTTTTTGCACTTTGGATGTAGGCTCACTGTATTCAAACATCCCCCATACTATTGGTTTGGAATCTGTTGATTTCTACCTATCTCAGGATCCTTCCATATTAATTGAACATAAAGAATTTCTTCTTGATGGGATTGCTTTAATCCTAAAAAACGTTTTTTCCTTTGAAGGCGTGACCTATAAACAAATAAAGGGTTGTGCAATGGGTACGCGGGTGGCGCCCAGCTATGCCAATTTGTTTATGGGCTGATTTGAATCGCTATACATTGAAAAATGCCCCCTAGCCACATGACGGATCATTTTCTATAGGCGCTTTATTGATGACCTGTTCCTAATTTGGTCTGGTACCTCTGAAGAACTGTCACTTTTTATTGAAACATAAAACCATAACCCATGGGGGTTGAGCTTTACGGGCCCAACCTCCGAGGTGGGTGTACAATTTTTGGACCTTTACATCCAAAAAGGTGAGGATTGTAAAATACAACCCTCTACCCATGTAAAGACCGTCGACGTGAATAGATATTTGGCATTCAATAGTGGCCATTTGACCAGATGGATTTCCAATGGGCCTTATGGGAAGTATTAAAAAGTTCCTTGCAGACACAGAACGGGGCCCCACTGCTTCTAGGCTTATCAACGTGGTTGTGCACGTCAGCACAACCTTCAGGGTGAGTGGCCATTTGGCCTTTAATCGTTATCCCCCTAGACCACAGGGTGTTACACATTGCGCTCCTATTGTTTTTTTTTATTATGGGCAGTATTGGCGCATTAGGAAAAATTGCCATTTGGAATCTGACTTTCTTAATGAATCAAAAGTCCTCAGAGAAAGATTCCAAAATAAGGGATATCCCACAAATCTCCAGACTGACGCCTTTAATAAAGTGAGAAAAGAAACCCAGGAAGCCTGCCTAACAAAAATGGACGTTAAAAAATAGTGTATGACAAATAACCTCAAGAGGGCGCACTTCAGTCTAATTACTACGTACAATCAATCCACTAATGCACTGATGAAATTAATGAACAAATACTGGTTCATTCTCAAAAATGACCCAGTCCTTGCAAAACGTCTCCCGAAAAAAACAAATATTATATATAGAAAAAAAGTGCTCTCTAAAAAAAACCTAGTTGTGCCCAGCTCAACCTCCATATATGTCAATCAGACTATACCTAGGAATCTGGGCAATGGAGGACGCTGTAGATGTGGTACACCGAAATGCCTTTGTTGTGGCTCAATAACAATGGGGCCACCTCTTTCACTTCAAAGACAACAGGAGAAACATTCCAAATTAAGTTCAGACTTAACTGTCATTCATCGTATGTTATCTTTGTTTCGAAATGCACGTGCGGCCTACAATATGTTGGCCGCACCATTCAAGAGATGCATTTGCGCCGCAACAAACATAGACAAAACATAAAGAATGGATTTTTACTACATAAAACATGTTTTATTAGAACACCAGAAAGATTACCAACAATTGAAAATCATCCTCATTGGTCATATAATAGACACTGCAAAGGATAGATTTAGGCATCTCATGACCATTATTGGATATTTAGGTTGGGATGTCTGCACCCTAAAGGTACCTTTACACGCCGCTACAACAGGATGGATACAACCCGCTACAGGCTACAAATGTAGCTTGTAGCGCCAATATCGCCCGTAGTAGCGGCATGTGAAGACGGGACGCGACAGCCGGCTACAGATACATCTGTTTCCGAGCACTGCCCAATAACAGATGGCTACAAAGCCGATTGTAGCGAGCTGTATCGGCGTGTAAAGAAGGAACAGAAGGATTGTTCCTACACTATGCTATGTAGCTGGGGCGTGACAGAGGCTCCGGGTTTCCCGCGCCCCCTTCAGCGATCATTGGAGGAAGCTCCTGCGTTGCGATTGGTTGTCGCTGCACAGGGCGGCATATTTAAGGAGCTGACGAGTCACACTACACAATTGCTCGAGCGTCAAGTATTAATCAGCCTCCTGCGATGCCTGCCCAATCATGGTATTATTGCTTTGTCCTATCAGCGTACGGACGTCTCGTAATCCACAATTGTAGCACGCCTATGTGCTGTCCCTGCTGCACCAGGTACGCCCATAGTAGCTGTTTGTAGCGGTGTGTAAATGAGCTACAGATGGCTACTTGAGACACCCGGCGATGTAGCTAGCTATAGATGTAGCGTAGCGTAGCGCACCTTGTGGCGGCATGTAAAGAGGGTGCGTTTCCCGTTTGTAACCGTTTGGGCGTGCTCGTGCACGTGAAGTAGCGGTTGGTATCCATCCTGTTGTAGCGGCATGTAAAGGTACCTTAAGGGTCTTAATTTGAAACTTGAAAATGTTGTTTTTAGGGTTTGTTTGTTTTTAGGGTACATTGTATGTTTTTCTGACATCTTTATTTTTTTCTCACTTCTTGTCTGTATTTTAGTATTCTGTAAGAGAAGAGAGAATTTTTAATTTGGGTTCTTTTACTATCACTTGAAGCCCTGCTTTATTGAAGGTATTTTTTCAATTCTAATAAATAGTTTGAATTATGTGTTTGTATATGCTACACACATACATATATGTATACATTCTATCATATACATGTTTACATTCCCCTTTTTTCAGCATATATATTAAAAAATGTATATTCCATTTTTTTTTTTTAATTTAGAATAATTTTTTACAATTTTTTTAATCATTACATTTTTTTCTGAATTTTCTACATATATTTCTCACATTTTTAATATATCCTTTGTAAACAATCCTTTTTTTACTTTAATAATAAAAAGTGTTCATGTAAAAAATTCCTTTCATCTCTTTTCTTGAACCAGCTATTGTACTCTTTTCCTGAATTATGTGGCTGGGAAGGGGTTAATTGTCTTGTGATGTCACTAATTAACTTCCCTTTAAATACCCCTTGCTTAATTCATTGGTCATCACCTGATGAAGACGGAATGTTCCGCCGATACGCGTTGTGAGGAGTCTGACCAAGTAAAGAAAAGGTTAATTTAACCCTTGCCACTGGTCTGTTAGTTCATGTGCGTCCGCAGGAGCCGCCAAACCTTTTCGAATTTTATTGTCACTTCACCCTTCCTGGATGAGCGGTGCGGCCAGGATTCGGCAGTTCCATATGCGGCAGGACCTGTGAGGGAGAAGAGACCTAGGACCAACGGTGACGTCAGCCCCACGTGACGACCCACTTGACCGGCCTCATCTCCGAACCCGGAAGTCGGAAGCGGAGTTTGGTGCGCGTGAAGCACCGCAGGCTCTTCCCCGTGGTTATGCAGGCAGCAGAACCACAACAGGTTAGTGCGACTGCCTGCAATAACTCCACTTGACCACTGGGTAATACACCAGGAGCGCCCCTTCCTCTCTCCTTTTTTTTGGCCCCATACAGATTGGCGGACATGCAATGGGGGACAGAGAGGAAGCTTATTTTTTATCAGAAGTGGTCAACCCCAGACATCCTGCCGCCGTAGGCGCTGGATCCCCAATGCTTAGTGGCAGATTTGACACTAGTGCAGATTTTGCAGGAGAATCAAGTTACTCTGGAATAGATTTAGTTTCCAGAATATTTTTTATTGCGTTTCATTAAATAATGCATCATTATCGCACATCACTGTAATAGAGTCGGTTGTCGGCTTGGTCACATTTAGGAGTTTTTATTGATTTTTGTAAAAGAACTTGGGAGGAAAAGGAGATCGCCCGGGGATGGTAATACTTTATTAGGACGATATTTGAATAATAATTTTACTATATGTTTATGACTGATGTTCTGAGAAAAAGAAACTGAATTATTCGTACCTAAGATCTCAAGGAGGAATATTAATAATATGATATGATGTGTGCCCACAACATAACATTTAGAAAAAGCCATACACAATATTATATCCTAAAAGACGTGGTCCTTTCGGTCAATTTCTTACATGATTGAAGGTAATAAGAGTAAAAGAATGAAGAAGTGATTTCTTTGTAATTGGAAGCCATGATTTCAGTAGTACGAGCCATGAAAGCTACAGGAGTTCTGCTACAATGGGAGACAAAGACAGGGAGCACCACTGGAAGGTCAATATTGAACCATTGAGTTAAATCATAAGCCCTGCTATGTAGATAATTCCTTGACTCATTCAAGATCCATCTTAGCTGGGTCAAAAGAAAGGTTGTGTCTCAAGGTAAAATAATTTACCGTTTTGTAAAAGTATGCGCTCATGATGGTGTTACCTAACTGATGGTGTTACGCATATGGGTGTGGACCACTGCGCCAAGAACCGGACTTACCTTGGAGGGGCGTCAATAAGTGCCTACCCGGTATTCACAGAGCCTCTGATGGGGAGGTTGACACCAGGTGCTTCTCCATAGCAGTCCCAGACTGCAGCAGCTGACCCCAGAGGTTAGAGAAGCAGTTATGGATCTGAGGTAACAGTCAAGGCTAGATACTCATACTGATTAAGATGAAATGGCTGTTTCAGACTGGAAGTTTGATTCACACAGGACAGTGGTCCCAACAGGACTTGCTCTGGTATGGGCACAGTAACTAGGTGGGTGCAGGTATACTGGTGGAAATGGGTTCACTGAACTGGATCAAGGTAGCACAGATAGTTAGAAGCACTGGTTGAGGTACAGGGAAAGTAAGCATAGGTACTGGTAAGGCATGAGTTCAGGAACCTGACAGTGCCAATGGTCGCAAGATAACTAAGACACTAAACGAACTTGCTGAGGCACCTCCCAATAGGGGAGGATGCTTAAAATACCCAGTGTCCTTCAGGGATTGGAAGTGTATACACTGCCCCTTTCATGGACATGCTCTAGGAGCATAGAGACGTGGCGGGAACTGGAACAGAAGCAGTTGGGCGGCTGGGGCAGCGAGTGCATCAGCGACCTTGCCGGGTGGACTGCAGCGACACGGCTATGTTACAGATTGTCATTGCATAGAGGTCATATATAATATACTGTACAAGTCATGTAGCCAACACTGTATACTGTATTATATTGTTCTTGTAAATTTTGATTGTTTTTCAAAGTGTATGTAGTGGATAGACTACTGGATAAGAACAATTCACATGAAAAATAGATAAACTATATGAGGGAATTAAAAGAATCATATAAAACATTAGAAGAATTAAGTTGTTTTAAACGGTGAAAAATCTTTAGTTCAATATACTTATTAAAAACGCCCATAAAGAACCAAAACACTATAAATGTATTAAGTTTAGGAATCTTTGGTGCTTTAATAAATATACTTTAAAAAAGATTTGTGTCGTTTTTGTAATGTTTTACTTGATTCTTTGGATACCCTCACACGGTTTATCTGTTTTTTTTTGTGAATTGTTCTTGTCACATCATCTATCCAGCACATTTACTTCGAAAAATAAACAGAAAATTTGACGACGAAAATCTTCAATATTTCTTATCAGCTGGAAGGAAACTTATCACAGTTTTGCTGTTAAGTTTCTTTTACTGTCACAGAAAGTGCTGTAACTTTCACCCTGTAGCCACTGATAAGAGGAAAGAGATATGAAATTGGTAAATTGCTTAAAATGAAACTCAGAATGTCAGATGTTACCGTAAAATGTTGACAGTGACGGTTTAAAGTAAATCATCGCGAAAACGCTCCAAGCATGTAATGAGACATGGCCGATATCGTCCATTCAGTCTGGATAGGATTTGATATAATAAATAAATCTGGACAGGGGAATTGCACTGAAATACAGCTATATGGGAATTAGTGCTAAGTGTCAGACAAATCTGTCTTCAATGATTACTCAGAATTAAAGGGAACCTACCACATAAAATCAGACTATCACCCTGCAGATCTGAGGCTAACCCTTCGGGTAAACATCTTCTGATACCATGCGTATGCCAAACTGAAGGCTTCGCTGCCAGGAGGAGATTGCCTTTATTCCTCCCGGAAACCTCAGGCTTTCAGTCAAGCTTTATCCAGGCGGCCGAACCCGAACTTCCTTCATAAGCCGGATGTTGCGTTTTAGATTATGTCGGCCTTGAAGGGGTATTTTGGGGGCTAATAAATTAGAGAAAGGCGTTTTATTTTTTTACATAAAAGATTTTTATCTGTTTTATGTTTATTTTCTTTTACTTAAATGATTAGTTCTTGATTGAATTTGAAGGTGAACTTGTCAAAACACAATTTCAACCCTAAGTACTTAGGTGTAACCCTTGATAGAAGCCTAACCTTCAAATCTCCCTTGGATAAGACAGCACAGAAACTGAAAGCACGCGATAATATTATTCAGAAACATTGCGGATCCTCCGGGGGTTCTTCACAAATAGGGATGGGCGAAGCGTTCGGATATGACCGGGTTCGTGACCGCGATTTCTCTGTTAAAGTAAGGCAAAAGTTAATACACTTACCGGGTAGGCGTTCTCTCATTCTGGTGTCACACGGCACTGCGTGTCCTTTCCGGCCACCCCTTATCTACTGAGCGTACGTGATTAGAGCTTTCAGCTGATCACGTGATTACTCCCAGAAGACATTGAGAGACCCGGAAATGACGCAGCTGCGCAGCACAGCTGGAGGAATAATGCAGACCCGGTAAGTATAATGATTAGGTGTATTAACTGTGGCCTTGCTTTAACAGAACAACCGTGGTCATGAACTCAGTCAAATCCGAACGGTTCGTCCATCCCTGTTCACCACCTGTCCTGAGACCGTCTACCCCTGCCTTGGTGTATTCTGCCTCAGAATATTGTGCTGCAGTATGGTAGAGCAGTAAAGAAGCATCACAATCAGACTGCGTGAATACCCATCCATTTGTTATGCTTTTTACGGGGTTTAGAATGGATGAGGATAAAGCAGCTCAAAAATGGGGCGAGTGAATTGACATGCTTGTTAGTGCACACGATTTCTTCAGCAAAAATGGCGACTATTTAACAAAATGTTTTATTTTTTTAAAGTAAGTCTGAATGAAGTTACGTAGAAGAGGACATTCATTGATTCTGCTCAACCAAGGCCTTCCTCAAGTTTGGGCTTAAATGTCAAGCACATACATAAACAGTAGGTACCAAATTAAGGAAAGTCAATAATGAGGAGGTTGGTTGGCTGTTGTCCTATTCTATATACTGCAGACTAGACAATAAGAACTCTTCAGGGTTAAAAAACAACACGAAAACACACACACACATGTATATATATACCAGTCATAGTATATGGTTCATGGTGGCATTGCTTAAAAATTATATACACAGATATATATATATATATATATAATATGAAAAAGATCCTTGCAGCACACAGCTACTACCAATGATGTACATAAGCTACTAGCTATATATATTTGAGGAAAAAGTTTAAAAACTTACGTCCATGCTGCAATTTGCACCATCATTACCTACAGGTGATGGAGGGTCTAGATGGTGTCTGCCCACTGAAAAGTGGGGGGGTGGACAAGGAGGACAGGGATGTCAGCGTTAGGACTCATCAGACCTGAAGTCACTTTGTCGCAGTTGATGAGCAAGCAGACATTGGCCAATGTATGTACCAAGAACTTCAGAATTAAATAAAAAATTGGAGATTTTTGAGTTTTTTGAAAAAAACATAAGTTTTTAAACTTTTTCCTCAAATATATATAGCTAGTAGCTTATGTACATCATTGGTAGTAGCTGTGTGCTGCAAGGATCTTTTTCATATTATATAACCCTGCAGCTTTGCTAGCACCAGTTCACATTTGTCTTTGAGTGCTGTACAGTTTTTTTCTTGTTATATATATATATATATATATATTGTGAGGCACCGCCGGCATGATCCTCATGGCCGGGGCGCATCACATGCAGGATCAGGAGGATCCTGTTCACACTGGCCGGTTTTTCCTGTGATAATGCTGTGTGAACCAACTTTGAACATGAGGTTTAATGTGACTAATGAGTGGCTCAAGAAATCGAGGAGGCCATGAGGAATGGGATGTAATGAGTGATTGCTGACAGCCCAGGTGGGTGTGTCAGGTCTGTGTGTCCGGAGGAATAGCAGCCCAGCTGGATGACTCAGTGTGGGTGTGGCAGGCACGATAAGAGGTCAGCCAGCTGAGTGATTGGGAGATTCATTCTCAGCCAGACATCAGCCTGAGAGCATGTGGGCTGATTACCAGCCAGAGAGCTGAGGAGAGTCAGTCTGTGAGAGAAACCCAGCGAGTGTGGGTGTGAGATCGGAGGAATTCCGTCCCGTGGTGACGAGAGGGAGGCTTGGCCTGCTGCATGCGGCGTGTACCTGTCCCTCAAACCGTCCTTCGATGGTATGTGTGAACCTGTGGCCAGATGCGGGGGTAACGAGGGCTCCTGGAGTGGGGAACCGAGGCTGATCCTGGAGGGCGCTCGACTCAGGCGTGGGCACAGTCGTCGACCTGGAGACTTGCCACAGGGTGGAGGTTTGGTGGCGGCTGTCGGCCTAAACACGTGGTGAGGAGGCCTTGGTGACGCTCGGTTTGCCCGGTGACTCAGGTAGGCCAATCCCTGCTATGGACCCAGGGGAGCCGCAGTCCATGGATATCGCATGATGGGCTGTGAGCGTGTGTGAGGATGTATGTGATCCATGGATGTGTTAGGATGGATCACATACGGAGTGTAAGAACCTGGTCAGGCTGGAGTCCTGATGCCGGGGTAGTATGAAGCTGGGGAAATAAAGTCAGGCGGCTGGTACCGCCATTGGGACCGACTCAGTGTAGTCAGTTAAAGGTCCTGTTGAACCGGAATGTATGTGGAATGTGTAGATAGGCCGGAGGCCGTAGCCACCACGGGAGCTGTTGGTAGAGCTTCAATGGGGACAGAGAGATGGTTACAGGTCCCGGGTTACTATAATCATTATGTGCAATATAAGTGTTATGTAATGTTATATGTAAATGTATGGTGTATTTATAGAAAGTGTTTATAATCAATGTGAAATGTGTCAAACATGCTACCCGGGTTATGTTAATATGTGAAAAATAAACGGGTAGACATTGGTTAAATTATGAACACGTGTGTTGTTGTCGTTATGCAAGCGGGTTCCCCGGGCGCTACCTCACTATATATATATATATATATATATATATATATATATGACACTTCAGTGAGGAAGTGAAAAACTCTAATGCCGCCCAATTAGGGTAGCAATCCCATTAACGATAGCCTGTGACTGATACTAGACCTCAAGCCTGTTTATTTGCCTGTGGCTGACCTGACATATTGGACACAACATGGTGCTTCTTACAGTTAAAGGAAATCTGTCAGCGGGTTTTTGCTATTTGATCTGAGTGTAGCATAATATATGATAAATAGACTAATTTTAGAGATGTGTCACTTATTAGTCTGTGTGGTGTTGTTTCAATACAATCAGTATTTTATCAGCAAGAGAGTATCACTGCCTGACTACATCTCATACATAGAGCAGTCCAGCTAATCTGTGTAACCCCGCCTTCACCACTAATTAGCAAATTCCCTACAATGTACAGTGTACACAGGAAGCTGCGAATCAGGTGTGTGGGCGGGCTATATAGAGGAATCTGCCAATCAGAGGTGTGGGCGGGGTTATACACAGCATAGAAGTCTTAGCTCTGTTAAAGGGAATCTGTCAGGTCAAAAATCCATATGTAACTGCTATAATTTTCTAATTCCTTTCTCTAAGCTATCTTTATTTATGTATTTATATTATTTATATTTCCCTCCTATATTCTGTAAACTTCAAACTAAGCAATTCATTCCATCTGTCAACCACAGTGAGTGATCCACTTAGTTCTCTGCTGTCCACTCCCCATAATATGGATATGCATGTCACATCACAGCACAGGAGATCAGTGGGGGGGGGCTTCATCCTCCTTCTCTACTCTCTTTGCAGCAAAATCAAGAGATCAGATGAACACATGATCTCTCACAGCACACATTCCTTTTAAAAGAAACAAATGGAGTCTAGATCAGATAAGGCAGACCTTTTAGCTTTCTCCCTCTGTGTCCTGAACAGAAAAGTAGCTCCAGAAAGTGAAACCACACAGCACTGAGAGCAGAGGGAGGAGAGAGCTGCGAGAGGGAGTGTATAATTACATGACAGTTTATATAGCCTGGTCTAATTGTCTCTGCTTATAATGGAGAGGACTAATCCAGCAGCTCTCTGCAGGGTGTGAAGATGTTGATAACATGGAAACTACAAAGGGTAGAATAATGATTTTACATGTTTTTAAAAGGTGTGCCCAGGCACTATTTCAGGGTAATATTAGTATCATACTGAAAAATGACCTGACAGTGTCCCTTTAAATCTACATTAACAAAACAGGGATACTATGGGAACTACACCAAGCAGCCCAGTAAGTGATACATTCCTAGAATCAGGCTTTTTTCCCTTGGCACGTGTCTGCTCAAGCTCCTCTCCATATGGGGTTTCCTGAGCTGTCCCTGTTTGCAGCCCAGGCAGGAAGACTGTGGGGTGCTAATGCACTCCCAATGCTACTACTGTTCACACTCTTTCATATCTCGCATGCATCTCACATGAGTTACCCGCCTGGCTGTGGGTTCTCAGAAATGCCGCATGGAGCTGATTGTGCTTTCATGGAGCTCCATGCTCACGTTTAGAGGGCCTGGGCTGGGTGACTCATGCAAGATGCATGTGAGATACTCATATGCAGCTTGCATAGTGTGTCTCTGCCCTTAGACTTATACCTGAAAATGACATTCAGATCTCACTATCATATTGCAGCTCGATGTAGACGTGAGTCAACTATGGCTGGCAGAGGTGATGTAGAATACATTTTTTTTACTAAGGTCTAATTATTCTTTGGCATTTTACATAAATGAAAACTGATGTTCCAGGGTTGAACCATCAAATGACTGTCAGATGTTTCCTACTCTGCTGTAAAATCAGCTCCTGATATAGGAGAGAATCACAAACTCTGACAATAACTCGTGTTTGTATTCAGAGGATCAAAGAGGAAAATACTTTGTTCTTCTCAGTAACTCTTAGAAAATGTCTCTGACCTTTGGATACTTCAATCATTCTGCCATTTACATTTTTTCTAGTTCTTTGCAGCACATCTTGGTTTCTGGCGGAGTCTGGATGCATCATCGACAGAAGCCAGTGCTTATCCCTGCTGTATGCTTGTATACTGCATAAAGTGTATATACTGAGAATACAATTGGATATATTGAAGTGATGGCCGAGGGACCACCACTGTGCAGGGATCAATTAGTACACAAGACGGGGTTACGGAAATGAGGCAAAAGGTTTATTAACATGCAGGAAAAGATCAGGATAAAGCAGATTCACAGGGGGGTATACTGTGGCAAACACAGTTCCTAGCTGGGACACTATTACAAATGGATATTCAACAGTGGATTTACAAAGCAAGAAATATGCAAAACTACCCTACACTTACAACCTTGCTGGCCACTGCTACTTGGGCCGCACGGCTACTGCACTCTGGCTAGAATACTACACTCTAATGTGTGTGCTCATGATAATGCTTGGGAAACAAGCCAAGTCCCTGAGCCTGATGCAGTGATGCTTACTATTGTTCAATTCTCTCCTTGCAGGGCAGGGGAGAATCTCCTCTTTTCTGGTCTGGGTCTTCTGGTAGCCATCCTTGGGTCCTTTGTAACCATCTCTGGGTCTTTTGGTAGGTGTTCCTGGGTCCTCTGGCACCATCTCTGGGTCTTCTGGTAGGTGTCCCTGGGTTCTCTGGCACCATCTCTGGGTCTTCTGGTAGGTGTCCCTGGGTTCTCTGGCACCATCTCTGGGTCTTCTGGTAGGTGTCCCTGGGTCCTCTGGTACCATCTCTGTGTCTTCTGGTAGGTGTCCCTGGGTCCTCTGGCACCATCTCTGGGTCTTCTGGTAGGTGTCCCTGGGTCCTCTGGCACCATCTCTGGGTCTTCTGGTAGGTGTCCCTGGGTCCTCTGGCACCATCTCTGGGTCTTCTGGTAGGTGTCCCTGGGTCCTCTGGCACCATCTCTGGGTCTTCTGGTAACCATCTCTGGCTCCTCTGTTACCATCTCTGGGTCCTCTGGTAGCTGTCCCTGGGTCCACTGGCAGCTATCCCGTGGTCCTCTTGGTCTTCTGGTACACGTCTCTGGGCCCTCTGGTACACATCTCTGGGTTCTCTGGTACACATCTCTGGGTCCTGTGGTACATGTCCCTGGGCCCTCTGGTACACATCTCTGGGTCCTCTGGTACACATCTCTGGGTTCTCTGGTACATGTCTCTGGGTCCTCTGGTACACATCTCTTGGTCTTCTGGTACAGATCTCTGGGTTCTGTGGTACATGTCTCTGGGTCCTCTGGTATACATCTCTGGGTCCTCTGGTACACATCTCTGGGTCCTCTGGTACACATCTCTGGGTTCTCTGGTACATGTCTCTGGGTCCTCTGGTACACATCTCTTGGTCTTCTGGTACAGATCTCTGGGTTCTGTGGTACATGTCCCTGGGCCCTCTGGTACACATCTCTGGGTCCTCTGGTACACATCTCTGGGTTCTCTGGTACATGTCTCTGGGTCCTCTGGTACACATCTCTTGGTCTTCTAGTACAGATCTCTGGGTTCTGTGGTACATGTCTCTGGGTCCTCTGGTATACATCTCTGGGTCCTCTGGTACACATCTCTGGGTTCTGTGGTACATGTCTCTGGGTCCTCTGGTACATGTCTCTGGGTCCTCTGGTACATGTCTCTGGGTCCTCTGGTACACATCTCTGGGTCCTCTGGTACACATCTCTGGGTTCTGTGGTACATGTCATTGGGCCCTCTGGTACACATCTCTGGGTTCTGTGGTACATGTCTCTGGGTCCTCTGGTACATGTCTCTGGGTCCTCTGGTACACATCTCTGGGTCCTCTGGTACACATCTCTGGGTTCTGTGGTACATGTCTCTGGGTCCTCTGGTACATGTCTCTGGGTCCTGTGGTACACGTCATTGGGCCCTCTGGTACACATCTTTGGGTCCTCTGGTACATGTCTCTGGGTCCTCTGGTACATGTCTCTGGGTCCTCTGGTACATGTCTCTGGGTCCTCTGGTACACATCTCTGGGTCCTCTGGTACACATCTCTGGGTTCTGTGGTACATGTCTCTGGGTCCTCTGGTACATGTCTCTGGGTCCTCTGGTACAGATCTCTGGGTTCTGTGGTACATGTCTCTGGGTCCTCTGGTACATGTCTCTGGGTCCTGTGGTACATGTCATTGGGCCTTCTGGTACACATCTCTGGGTTCTGTGGTACATGTCATTGGGCCCTCTGGTACACATCTCTGGGTTCTGTGGTACATGTCTCTGGGTCCTCTGGTACACATCTCTGGGTCCTCTGGTACACATCTCTGGGTTCTGTGGTACATGTCTCTGGGTCCTCTGGTACATGTCTCTGGGTCCTGTGGTACACGTCATTGGGCCCTCTGGTACACATCTTTGGGTCCTCTGGTACATGTCTCTGGGTCCTCTGGTACATGTCTCTGGGTCCTCTGGTACATGTCTCTGGGTCCTCTGGTACACATCTCTGGGTCCTCTGGTACACATCTCTGGGTTCTGTGGTACATGTCTCTGGGTCCTCTGGTACATGTCTCTGGGTCCTCTGGTACAGATCTCTGGGTTCTGTGGTACATGTCTCTGGGTCCTCTGGTACATGTCTCTGGGTCCTGTGGTACATGTCATTGGGCCTTCTGGTACACATCTCTGGGTTCTGTGGTACATGTCATTGGGCCCTCTGGTACACATCTCTGGGTTCTGTGGTACATGTCTCTGGGTCCTCTGGTACATGTCTCTGGGTCCTGTGGTACATGTCATTGGGCCCTCTGGTACACATCTCTGGGCCCTCTGGTACACATCTCTGGGTCCTCTGGTACACATCTATCGGTCCTCTGGTAGCTGTACCTGGGTCCTCTGCTAAACGTCTCTCAGAGAGTATACATCTCCTGCTTCACAGCTTAGCTCATTTTACTTTTATCTTCCCCTGGTTCCCACACTTTTCAGCCTGGCTTAGTCTAACAGCACACTTAAGAGAGGGAAGCTCTGACCAGTCCACAACCTAGCACACAGGGGGCTCACAGCTTCTAAAAGTCATGCGTGCCTAAAATGTCCATAGGGGTGGCACTCCTACAATATCACATATTCTTACAAGGGTCAAGTCCAGGAAACTAAGGGCCTCTGCCATTACCCATAAATTTGCCTTGTATAATCTATTCTGTTTTCCTAACTATCTGGTGATGTTGGACGGAATAGTATGCAGGATAGTATCCCATGCTGTTATTTTTGTTTATTAGGACCCCACCGATACCATGGCATCACATTGCAGTATCATAGGATTAGCATAATTGCAATACAAAGTCATTTATTTGCCTACAGATATGTGCTAGGAGTCACATATTTCCTGCTTAGTTTGATCTTCTCTTAGGCGGCCGTCACACGCACAGATATCTTTAGCGATATTGTAAGCGATCACGTGCACGCGCAATCGCTTACAATATCGCTCACATCGCTGGTGAGATGTCACACAGACAGACTCACCAGCGATGCGGAGCCGCGATCTCGCTCGTTACTATGGTACACATCAGGTCGCTTAGTTACCTGACGTGTACCATAGTTACCATCTCCCAGCATAGGCTCTGCGCTGGGAGATCGTTCATCGTGGTGTCACACACCACAATGAAGGAGATCGTGAAATCGCTAATCACCAGATCTGAGAACCGGAGCTCAGATCAGCGATGTCACGATCAAGCGATTTCACATCGTAAATCGCTTGATTACATGCATCGATTTTAAGCCCGATATCGCTTAAGCGATCAAAATGGAGATCGCTTAAACGATATCGGGCAAGAAATCGTTGCGTGTGACGGCCGCCTTAGGCTTTATGGGGAGAGTATTCATCTTAATAGAAATGTCTTCTAACCAATGTTACAGGCCCTACTTTTCGATGAGATGAGACAAGCACCTTTCATGTAGAGTCATGGCCAAAACTGTTGGCATCCTTCAATTTGTTCCAGAAAATGAATTATTTCTCCCAAAACGTCATTGCAACGACATGTGTTCTTTTCCTTTGTGTGTATTGGAAGGAAACAAAAAAAAAAAAAAAAAACAAGATGCTACTTATAATGATTGGCAAGAGGAAATGGGGGAGACCAAAGGTCCATTAGTTGGATACCATCAAGAAGACACGGGAATGAAGTTAAAGACATTGAAAGAAGCTGTGCAAAACAAGGGAGCCAAGCGACTACTGGCCTATACAAGGTTCAGTGAGGAGGATACAACTGAATGGATAAGTAATGATCATGTGCCAGCATCTAATGGGGTAAGGTTCTATGATAAAACCAGGCTATCAATACTATTTTAAAGCTTAAAGTGTAACCGCCGCTTATATTTCTATTTAATAGTAATGTAGAGCAAGTGATTAGAATAAACTTTCAACTATACTTTATTAATGAAATCCGAAAGAACACCTTTCAAAATCCTTCCACAAGATGTCCCCACATATGCTGATTGTCAGGGAGATCCGTCTTCAACTCCAAATACTGAATGCGGCCATATAAGGGTTGGAGGCAGAGCCTAAACAGCATTCACTGCTGATCAGGGTATCAGTTTACCTCAGGCAAAGGAAAGCTGTCAGCACACACAGATCACAGCTCACAAATCACAGATGTTATCTTATTGTGACGAAATGGACTCCTTCAATGTAGAACATATGATGTTTTCTTATGTAACCCAGACAGTATGGTATTTTGTTGCAACTTGGAATATGCCACTCATGGGTTAAGTTCTTAAAATCTAGCCAGATTGTATTTTGTATACCCATTGTTGACATATATAATGTAATTATATTGCTTCTTTGTATTGTGATTTAATTTCTACCTTCTGAGGGGACACTCATTGTTTTTACCAGTCTTGAAGATGTTTGGAAATGTTGACTGTGTGTTGCTGGGTTTTCCCGGAATGGGTGGAAGTAGGGGCTCTTAGCCTAGGGCTGGTCAGGAGCAAAAGGCAAGGGTGGCAGCTTGGACATCCTCACCTTCAGAGGTAACTCCAGGAACAAGGTGAGCCAGGGATCCAGTCAGGGTCAGACTAGTTCCCGAGTTCGCCTTCCTCCATCTTACCATCCTGGCTCCTGATTCCCTATCCGTTATACCACCCCGTGACAGTACAGTTCCACATTATGGCTTTGTTCACATGATTTCTAATTTTTTAAGGATTTTACTATTGAGAGCCTTGAGATATAGTGCTCGTTTCTGATGTACTGGATGAATTGTATGACTCTATAGAACATTCCAGTGCTGCCCTGTGTACATGTAATGAATAGACTAGATAGTGTAGGTATTGTAATTACTGGATTGGATTTCTTTACAGGGAATGCATTATGCATATTGTGGGAAATTAAAATGCTTCAATTATGCACATTTCTTTTCTTTTTAATTATGTTTATGCCTGAGACCTAATATACTCAAAGGTTATTCCCCTGAATGGTGGTAATATAGTGTGATGACATCACAAACATCTGGAGAAGAGATTATTGTAAGGGCAATTATGACTCTTGTTCCATGGTAACTAATAATCTTTTGCTTAACCTTTAAAGGTACCATCACTTCAAACTGAAAAAGGGTTATATTGTAGAACTCTGCAATATAACATTTTTTCTAAATCAATCTATTGCAGTTTTTATCTTGTTTCCATACAGCATGGACCACCCAAGGTCAGTGCTGTGGACTGCACTAAGCTAAGCCATGTTGTGGTCCGGCCGCTTGAGTGCAGGAGAGCATCATGGGATCTTACAGCGATCATTCCCGTAATGAAGGTTGTAGCTAAAAGCAATGAGCCAGACAGTGCCTAATTTAATGATACTCCCAGCACAGACCTCTTAGGGTACGTGCCCATGGTGCTTTCTACCTGCGTCTAGTGTCCTGCTTCCTTTGGGGCAGCCTGTGATCTCCGCAGATGAACCCGGCTGCCAGTGCCAACAATCAGTGTTCTGGGTGTGGCAACTTTTCGTTGCATTAATCCACTGAGATAGCAACCATTTCCGCAGGAATAGATTGACATACTGCAACTCAGGAAGCCGCCCCGTACGTCAGTTTATACTGTGACGAAGACATGCACAATGTACTGTGCTTATACTGTACAAGACAGCATTTTGGATGCAGCAATATCACTCTACGTCCAAACTGCTGTGGCACTGATAGTGGGCACGGGGCCTAACAGAAACAGTGAGCGGTGTCATAGCTGAGGTGCTGGTGGCTAGCACAGTGAGCGTGTCGTAGCTGGCAGTGAGCACAGTGACTGATGTCATAGATGAGATGCTGGCGGTGAGCAGAGTGAGTGATGTCCTAGCTGATGTGCTAGTGGTGAGCACAGTGAGAGATGTCATAGCTGAGCTGAGTTGCTGGTGGTGAGCACAGTGAGTGGTGCCATAGCCGAGGCGCTGGTGTTGGAACAAATGAGTGGTGTCATAGTTGAGGTGCTGGTGGGGAGCACAGTGAGCAGTGTTATAGCTGAGGGGCTGGTGGTGAGCACAGTGAGCGGTGCCATATCTGAGGAGCTGGCGGTGAACACAGTGATTGGTGTCATAGCCAAGGTGCTGGTGGTGAACACAGTGATTGGTGTCATAGTCAAGGTGCTGGTGGTGAACACAGTGATTGGTGTCATAGTCAAGGTGCTGGTGGTGAACACAGTGAGTGGTGTCATAGCTGAGGTTCTGGCAGTGAGCACAGTGAGTGGTGTCATAGCTGAGGCGATGGCGGTGAGCACAGTGAGCAGTTTCATAGCTGAGGTAATTGTGGTGAGCACAGTGAGCGGTGTCATAACCAAGGTGCTGGTGGTGAGCACAGTGATTGGTGTCATAGCTGAGGTAATGGTGGTGAGCACAGTGAGTGGTGTCATAGCTGAGGCGATGGCGGTGAGCACAGCGAGCGGTGTCGTAGCTGATGCGATGGCGGTGAGCACAGTGAGCGGTGTCATAGCTGAGGTAATGGTGGTGAGCACAGTGAGCGGTGTCATAGCTGATGCGATGGCGGTGAGCACAGTGAGCTGGCAGTGAGCACAGTGAGTGGTGTCATAGCTGAGGCGCTGGCGGTGAGCACAGTGATTCACTAACACTGCTCACTGTTCTTGCGCCCCTGCTGTCAGTATGCGTAATGCCTTCAGCTACATGAAAGTGTCAAGCAGCCACAGGCATTCAGAATTTCTTTTCAAGCTACCCCCTCCTGCGTGGACAAGAGGAAGCGTCCTAGGTGGGTGCCTACCCTACATATCCCACATCTCGGCTCTGCTGGTGAGTGAGCTGCTCCTGAGCTGGACAAGTACAGCCAACACACCGTCACAATGCGCCAGACCAGAAATGACGCAGTCGGTGCGTCATACCAGGAATGAGACCAAGAATTTCAATTGCCAGGAGCGCACTTGGAAATTAGATTTTCACATCCATTAGCGAATGATTGTCACTTAGTGAGGGGGGACATGGAGCCTTAGCGAACACCCACTGTGACTACAGTCTGAAGCCACCATCCTTATTACCATACGAGAATGTAAGTTATAAAATTATTTTTCTCAGCTATTACAACACAGTATTAGGTCATACATGGATGATTAGGGAAGAGTAAGAAGCTGCAGGGACAGGTAGTTATAGGATTGGCGGTATAAAGTAGCTGACAGGTTCCCTTTAATGTGCGTCTTCCGGTTTATTGTTATATGACTATATAGGATCTAGAATCCTTACGTCTGAACAACATGCCGTGGTGGCCAAGGTTCAAATTTTGCTTTAGGGCCCTTCGAATTCTAGTTACTGTAAGTAAGCCTTATTGCCTCATATCACTATAACTGTTTGTGAAAGGGAACCTACCGTGTTTCCCCGAAAGTAAGGCCCTGTCTTACATTCTTTTGGGGGCCAAAAGTGGCCCCCGGCCTTACTTTCGGGGGGGGCCTTACATTGGGTGCCCCAGCAGTGTGGCCTACAGGCCCCCTCCTGCTGGGACACTGCGGGAGCGGGTCGCACGTCACGTGCGCCCGCTCATTACATATGCACTGCATCCCCCTGTCAATCAGCGACAGGGGGAGCAGTGCATTATACAGTATATATGGGCCCCCTATTGCTGGCACACTCCCCCCTGTTATGAGGCCCCCACCGCTGCTGCTGCTGAAGAGATCTTACCCTCCAGGGTCTTCTTGCAGCAGCCAGCGCGTCCATCCGTCCTCTGTACTCGCTCGGCGGTCTCCCGGATCATGTGACCGGCCCGTCGCAGTCGCGATGACGTCATGCGCTGCGACGGGTCACATGATCCGGGAGACCGCCGAGCGAGTACAGAAGACGGATGGACGCGCTGGCTGCTGCAAGAAGACCCTGGAGGGTAAGATCTCTTCAGCAGCAGCAGCGGTGGGGGCCTCATAACAGGGGGGAGTGTGCCAGCAATAGGGGGCCCATATATACTGTATAATGCACTGCTCCCCCTGTCGCTGATTGACAGGGGGATGCAGTGCATATGTAATGAGCGGGCGCACGTGACGTGCGACCCGCTCCCGCTCCCCCCCCCCCTCCGCTAGCGGCCTTATATTGGCCCCCCCGATTGTAAGGCATTATAATCGGGGGAGGCCTTACATTGGCAGGCCCCCCCTTTACCCCCAGGCGGCCTTACAATCGGGGGGGCCTTACTATCGGGGAAACACGGTAACAGGTGAGCCAAGCTGCCTATCCATGGGTAGCCGGCATTGAACACAAGTTGTATGAACTCAGCCAGGTAAGTTTGACTCTGAAAAGGCTGCGGTATTTCAGAGAAAAAGCCTCTCACTATAGAGATATAAGGTAAAATATATGTTTGTACCATGCTAGCCAGAGGATAAAAAAATATTAAAATGTGAGCGTCCTCAGTGGTTGACAACTTTTAATGGTTAAGTTAAAAGATGGTGATAAATAGCAATCTTTCGAGACAACTCAGTTCTCTTCATCAGGCTCACAAGAAGCCGGGATTGCTGTGCTCCGGTACGCTGTGTGGTCGGGTCAGGTATCGTCCATAGTGTGGAAGGAAAATAAAAAAAGTTAAAAACCCCTCGCTCCCACCTCCTGAAGTCCAGGGACGGACCTACCGTGGTGCAGCTGGTTCACCTGCACCAGGGCCCCGACTGGCTAGGGGGCCCCTCAAGCCTGCAGGGGGCCACCAGCCGACCCCCATGACCCTGTGTCAGAGGGGAGGGGGTAACTCTCCCCGACTCCCAGGACTGCGCGGCATCGGAGATGCAGCTTCTATAGCACCTCCCCCCCGCTCCTCGCCGACATCCACTAGCACCACCTTCCCCCGCGCTCCTCGTCTATATATCCACCAGCACTCCCCCCCCGCTCCTCATCAGCTGCTGCACCAGGGCCCTCTTGGCACAAGGTCCGCCACTGCTGAAGTCTACTGCGTATGGCTGGATATTTGTGGGCGGAGAAATGAACAGTCAATCATTGACTTCCGAGGATGTACAGGTCGCGCGCAGGTCCTGAACAGGCAACATCCGAACATCCAGATGTCCTGTCATCTCTAATCTTAATGACAGATTCACTTTAATGTGTAAAAGTCATTTCATTGAAAAAACAAAACAAAAACACAACACTGCACTGGTTGTTAATGATGGTCACGTAGCAACTAAGATAATGCTTTTTTTTGTGTGATATGACTTATTTTCACACATTTTTCTGTGCTCTTTTAAAAACTGCATTTTATGGCTGTGTGGGTGTGGCCAGTATCTGATAGGGAGCAGTGCAATGTGACTGCACAGAAGGGATTGGCAGAGATTGTGACTGAACTGTGTGGAGTCAGATGACAGATCTTTCCTTCACACAAGCTTCTGAGGAGTTTGCAGTTATCCTGACCTTCTGACATTGCTCAGCAACTGTGCTATACCCTGAGTAATCTGATACATTGTTTCCTCATGAGCTGCAGTCAAGAGTGTAGGCCACTCCCCTTTTACCTTATATGGTTAAATGCCCCGTATTCACTGAAGACCTTATCTAATTGATAATGAACAAATGTCTGCGTCACTCACCGTGCAGTGGGGACACCTTGTGGAAGGTTTATAAACGTTAACTAACCAGAATATTCTAATGAAGTATATTAGAAAGCTTATTAAAATCCTTTGGTCTACATTATCATTAAGTAAAAATTTAAACGGTGGTTACGCTTTAAATGCCCTAATGGGGGATACTCCAGATACTACTGTGGGTGCTCACAGACCACTGGATATCATTCCCTACCAGATTGGTAATATATAGAATAGTGTTTAGTGTTACATTGGCTACAAAGATGCCGATCTTGGGTAAAGAACGAGAATTTGCAGCTTGGCGCCCATCACATCCCTCATCTTACAAGGATTATACCACAGCCGTGTCCTTGTGTAGGATCGCCTCTTACAAGCCGTTGATTTGAAGACACTTTTATGTTAGTTTAACAAATCCTGAGGGATCAGGGACTGTAGATACTATAGATACTAGCCTCCAAGCTTATTACACACCACTGATCAATAGCAACTAGGGAGCAGCGTTAACCACTATATCTCATTAAATGAGATCCTTACATTGAAGATGCCTATCAAGACCCTTACAGATTGTCATCAGTCTGCTAAACAACATGTACATGCTCAGGATTAAAGTCTTCTGTGCTATTGCTTTGAAAACCCTTTTTTTGCAAATTTACAGTGATATACAGTATCCTAATCAGCTAATTGTATTATATTGTTATGAGCGGGGTATATGAGCATGTTTATCGTATGGATAACACTTGTCAGTGGACAGCCAAAGAGTGTATCAATGACACTAGTGGTGTTACATCATTTATCTGCCCTTGGAAGCTCTCATGTTATCGCCTGTATGTCCCACTGTGAGCCCTAGATTAAAAGCTTTTAGGATTTTTAGATTGCATGGTTCAGCAAAACACAAAACATGTAATGTTGGCATTGTACATACTGCTTCATACTGTAAAATGATTGCTTAGGCCACACTCATCTACTTACAAAAGAGCCCTATCTCAACTGTAAGTTTGTCCAAGAAATAGCACCACCTACAGGACAGAGGGTTCACATGCCATCAGGGACACTGGCTGCAGTTCAGGCAGACCCAGGTGTGTGCTGATTGACCAGGTTGCAGAAAAAAAGTCTTTCAAGCTCATGCGCATTACCGCCGTAAACTAAGGGCCACTTCACACTGCGGCATGATCCGGTCCGGTCCTGTCCGGGAGGACCCAGACAGCTGCGGACCGGATCATCACACAGGACGTGGGGGCTATTATGCCCTCCGGTCCTGTGTGCAGCACGCGCAGCTTCAGCCGCTGACAGGTCAGGACCGCGGCGCCGCGGTCCTGACTTATCAGCAGCGGGAACTGCGTGCGCTGCACACAGGACCGGAGGGCATAATAACCCCCACGCTGTCTGGGTCCTCCCGGACAGAACCGGACCATATCATGCCGCAGTGTGAAGCGGCCCTTAGTCAGCAAAACCGCTCATTCACAATAGCACTTGGGGCATAATGGTGGCCATATTGCCCTCCCTTATTACAACAATAGGCTGACATCATAGTTGAGTCTGGAATGTATGAACTGCTTCCAGGTTAGTGGACATGATTGCCTTCATTGGTGGGCGGGACCAATGTTATTGGTGAGCTTGTCGACTTTTACTCCCATCCACTATGATAGTGCAAGTGGGGCTTCGACCCCCTGAACCAACACCGCCTAAGGCTAGTTTCCCACTAGCGGTTTAGTGAATACGCGGGAATGCGGGTAAAGTCTGCATCCCCCGGAGTCCCCCGCAATGGTGCAAGTGTATGCACCCGCACTGGTATCATCACTGATCTGGGCTCATGGTGCGGGAACAGACAGTTGCTTCCGGCTGTGTACCTGTTTCTGCTGGATCTGTCTACAGTTGTTTTGAAAAAGTCTGTACACCCCTATTAAAATGCCTGGTTTTCATCATGGAAAAAAAATAACACCAAGAAAAATCTTTTCAAAACTTTTTCCATGTTCACTGTCACCTGTAATCTGCACAATTTAATTGAGACAAAAAGGGATTGTTGTCACATGGAGTACACAACCTGTATTTCCAGAGATTCCTGCAGCTCCTTGTCCCATATTCCCAGATTTTATTGACAAACAGCTTCTGAATGGGATCTACCTCCTTGGTCTTATTAAAGGCAATGACCATCAGACCAATATTCCTTCTCAAGTGGAAGGAAACAGAAGAGCAGAAGGGAGAGGAGAAGAGAAAAAGCTGCTGAAGAACCATGATGTCAAATTACCTCCTCCAGGGCACAGCAGAGCGGTCACCTTGTTGTCCTCCTATCACCATGCGCCTTGGTGTCTCATTATCAAAGTGCCACACAAGAAACATCTCATGATAGGTAAAACCAGGGAGCTGTCTTTTATTAAAGTGCCACACAAGAAACATCTCATGATAGGTAAAACCAGTGAGCTGTCTCAAGACCTTATTGTTGTAAAACATACTGACGGCAATGCTTACAGGAGAATTTCTAAACTGCTGAAGATTCCAGTGAGCACGGTTGGTGCCATAATCTGGAAGTGGAAAGAATATAATTTCATCATAAATTATCCACGACCAGGTGTTCCCCGCAAGATTTCAGATAGAGAAGCGAAAAGAATCAAAAGAGTTGTTCAACAGCTAAGAACTATCTGTGGAGAGCTACAGAAAGACCTGGAATCAGCAGGTTCAATTGTTTCACAGAAAACAATAAGTAATGCACTCAACTTGCATAGCCTATATGCACGCTCCTATATGCACGATCACCACGCAAGACCCTGTTGCTGAACAAAAAGCAGGTTCAAGCACATTTAAACATTTAGACAAGTCTGTGAGATACTGGAGAATATAGTCTGGTCAGATGAGACCAAAATTGAACTCTTTGGATGCCATAATACACCCCATGTGTGGAGGCCAAAAGGCACTGCATATCACCCCAACAACACCATACCAACAGTGATGTTTGAGGTGGGAATATTATGGTGTTGAACTGGTTTTCGGCTTACAGCACTGACAAACTTCATATGATTGAAGGAAGGATTAATGGACAAATGTCCCAAGACATCTTGATAAAAATGTGCTGCCATCTACCAGGATGATGAAGAAGATGAAACAACTGTGGAAATCTCAGCAAGACCATGATCCCAAACACACAGCCAAGGACATTTTCAATTGGTTTCAGAGTTACAAACTAAACCTGCTGGAATGGAAAAATGTATTGAAGGAACTAAAGCTCAGAGTTTATAGAAGGATCCACGGGACCTGCAAGATGTGAAGAGTGTTTGTGTGGAAGAATGGGCTAAAATCACATTTGAGCAATGCATGAGACTAGTCATACATGAGGCGTCTTGAAGCTTCATCACTAATGGAGTCCATTTTTGGCCCTATGTACAGGATGGCCACCATATACATGGGACATTTTGATCCAAATAGATAAAACAAAAAAAAAGAAAACAATCCATCAGTTAACACCTATTGACTGTCACGTGTAGACTGCTTAGCAGTCCCTGTAAACTGCTCTGGAGTGTGAGTAGTTAAGTGGGAGTAAATTTCCTTTTGTACCTTATGAGTTAATTTCTGTTGCTGTGGCTCTGCAGTATGAGTTGCTGTAGGTCTGAAGTGTCAGTTGTTGTTTTCGTATGTATCAGGTGATGTGGTTGACCACTCCCTCAGCCTTTAAGTAGTTCTATAACTCAACACCTGATGTCGCTGATAGAGTTCTTGCTCTGCATGACTGTGTGGATGCTGTTGCAGTTCCTGCATGTAGCTCTTCTATCATGTGTAGGAGTTGCTGTGTTTATCCCGGTCCCAGGGTGGCAGTGAGGGGGTGTTAGCCTAGGGCTGGACAGGAGCAGGGCAAGGATGGCAGCCCAGATATCCTCACCTTTAGAGGTACTTCTGGGAACAGGGTCAGTCTAAGGGTCAAACTAGTTGCCTTAATTGCCTTTGCCCATTATTGCCATCCTGCTACCTTACCTTTTTGTCTGTTATAACCACACCGTGACACTGACTATAAATAAAGTGCAAAGTTAAGGCCCTTGTGATGTGTTATAGGGAGCGGACCTCGATCCAGTCTAGCAAGGCATCTTAGTCATATGAAAGGCATTTGACTATTCTTCTAATGAACTTTCCGAATGAGTGAGGGGAAGCTTAATATTGGAACTTGGAAATACCCATGAAAACTGAGATAAGTAGGCTTCATTTACATGATGGCTGCACACAATTTAACCGCATTGTGTGAATAAACCCTTAGGCTCTGTTCCCACTCAAATGGTTTCTAGAATACTGGAAAAAAAGATACTATCCATTGTATTAATGCTGTTCACAATAGTTCCATCAGGGGTTCAGTATTATTAATTGCAAGAACTACGAAGGGAACCCCAACAGACCTCATTAATGCAAATGTATACAGAACAATTATAGCTGAAAATGAAGCAATGACCCACTCTGGATGGAGGTATCCTTTATACATTCATTGGTATGGGACTATATAAGGATATTAGTGATGGAGTAGAGGGCTATAATAATGATATCAACTTGAACATGGTGGACCTTGTTCTTTTAGCTGACCTACTTAAAATTTCAGACAGACAGATACAAGTGCAGCTCAATGAATTAGAATATCATCAAAAAATTAATTATTGTCGGTAATTCAATCCAAAAGTGAAACACATACCATATATTAAATAGAGTCATTACAGAGTGATCTATTTCAAGTGTTTATTTATGTTAATGTTGATGATTACAGCTTACAGCCAATGAAAACCTAAAAGTCATTATTTCAGAAAATTAAAAACCGCGCTGCCATATTCCACGAGAGATCAAAAGGTGAATATAATATTGATTTATTAGTCAACGTCTTCAGATCTCCATGAAACGCCCTGAAACATGGCAATGTGATATTGATTTGTCCTGAGGAAGGGGACAGGGATCTATGAAACACATAGACTAATAAATCATTATTATATTCACCCTCTGATGTCTCGTGGCATAAGGCAGCGTGGTTTTTAACCCTTCATCCTCCCTACTCTATAAGCACCACGCTGGGGACTGCAGCAGCCGTGATCTGCTTTTATAGTGGTTGTGACTCTCACAACCACACAAGGTGAAGCCTCTGATACCTATTTAGGTCATATTTTATCTCTCAGACCCTTCATCCTCCCTACTTTAATTTTCTGAGCTAATGACATTTGGGTTTTCATTGTGGAGACAAAAAGAGAAACAGGAAGCTTTTCCCTGTGAAAAAGACTGGTGGTCTAGTGGGACAATAGGTGAGCGGTGCGGGTTTGCTGCTCACCTTAAGAGGTTGTGTGTCCTGCACAACCTCGGTATAACGTCTATGACACTGGGAATCTGGCCGTCGTTAGTGATGAGCGAATCCTAAATTACTCGGAATCGCTTGACTCTAGCGAGTCCGAGCACAGGACTCGCTACTCGTTGCGAGTCTAGCGAGTCCAATGTTAATGAATGGGGAAGCGAGTAATAGCGAGTAGTGTGAGATTTACAAATCGCAGATGTGTCTCGGAAGCTTCAGCCTGAAGCAATCCTAGTTTTGTCATTTATTTGCATTGGACTCGTTTACTTTGTAACTGTAATCGCTGGGAAACTCGCAGATAAGAGTCCTGTCTTCTCTGTGTGCTGGCTGCCACAGCTCCAGGGTCCTAGAGCCCGCCTGCTGCCTGATGTAGCAGTGCTGAGATTGTTCTCAGTCTGCTCATTCCCTGTGTACAGACATGAATGTCTGTGCACAGAGATGATGTAGCAGAGCTAAGATTGTTCTCAGTCTGCTCATTCCCTGTGCATAAACATCTATATCTATGCACAGGGGATGTAGCAGAGAGGACATCGCGTTTTGGACTGCATCGGACGGAAGAGGATTTTTTTAATTAAAGATGGAGTCCCTAATGGCTTTTTTTTTTATTTCTAATAAAAAATTTTCTTTGTGTTGTGTTTTTTTTAAAACAATTTAATAGAAATTCATGGCGGTCATGTCTAATATTGGCGTGACCACCATAAATTTCGGGCTTAGGGCCAGCTGATAATACAAAGCTGGCCCTAACCTCTTTATTACCCAGCGTGCCACCGCCACCAGGGCCGCTGGAAGAGCGGGGTTCAGCGCCAGAGGATGGCGCTTCAATGAACGCGCCATCTTCTGGGGCGGCTGCGGGCTGCAATTTGCAGCGGGGGGTGCCCAGAAAGCTTGGGCATCCCTGCGCTGCGGATTCCAGCCCCCAGCTGCTTAGCTGTACCTGGCTAGACATAGAAATTGCGCGGAGCCCCACGCATTTTTTTAAAATTATTTCATGAAATTCTGAGATTCTGACTCTGAGACTCTGACTCTGAAATTCATGAAATAATAAAAAGAAAATGCGTGGGGCTCCGCGCAATTTCTATGTCTAGCCAGGTACAGCTAAGCAGCTGGGGGCTGGAATCCGCAGCGCAGGGATGCCCAAGCTTTCTGGGCACCCCCCGCTGCAAATTGCAGCCCGCAGCCGCCCCAGAAGATGGCGCGTTCATTGAAGCGCCATCCTCTGGCGCTGAGCCCCGCTCTTCCAGCGGCCCTGGTGGCGGTAGCAAGCTGGGTAATAAAGGGGTTAATACCAGCTTTGTTATACAAGCTGGTATTAAGCCCGAGATTCTTAATGTCAGGCCACGTTTGACCCAGCCACTAAGAATCTCCAATAAAGGGTTAAAAAAACACAACACAGAGAAAAATTTTTATTTGAAATAAAAAAAAAAGCCATTAGGGACTCCATCTTTAATTAAAAAAGTCCTCTTCCGTCCGACGTAGTCCAAAACGCAATGTCCTCTCTGCTACATCCCCTGTGCATAGATAGATGTCTATGCACAGGGAATGAGCAGACTGAGAACAATCTCAGCACTGCTACATTATGTCTGTGAGCAGGCGGGCTCTAGGACCCTGGAGCTGCACAGAGAAGACAGCTGGACTCGGCTCGCAATGTAACAGCAGTTACTTTGCGAGTTTCCCTGCTATCACTGGCACAGTAGCCGAGTCTAATGCAAACAATGGCAATCCTAGTTTTGTCAGCGTTTCTGACAAAACTAGGATTGATATTGATTTGCATTGGACTCGTGCGAGTAATCACTGGGAAACTCGCAGAGTACCGAGTCCTGCGAGTCCCTTACTACTCGCCGAGTAACGAGTCCTAGCGAGTAGATTCGCCCATCCCTAGCCGTCGTGTCTCCAGCTCTGCTTCGGCACCTTTGTGTGCTGTGGTTCCCGTCTCCGGTCACATGGTGCTAAGCCCAGTCACATGGGCGGAAGTGATGTCATCACAGGTCATTTTGCATTAAGTACATGGAGCATCCTGCCACTCCAGACCACAAGTGCTCAAGAGAAATTAAGATAGTTGTGTCACTATTCGGGCGCTGGGGGCTACAGAGGCACAGGAATAAATTTTAATGGTGTAAAAACCTCTTTATTGACAACAAATACCACAACGGTCCGCTGCCTTTGTAAAACCACCTGATGAAGGCAGCGGACCGTTGTGGTATTTGTTGTTAATAAAGAGGTTTGTACACCTATAATAATTATCCCTGTGCCTCTGTAGCCCCCAGCGCCTGAATAGTGACCACAACTATCTTAATTCCTCTTTGGGTTTTCATTGGCTGTAAGTCATAATCATCAACATTAACAGAAATAAACATTTGAAATAGATCCCTCTGTGTGTAATGACTCTATATAATGTATGGGTTTCACTTTATTTATTGAATTACTGAAATAAATTAACTTTTTGATGATTTTGTAGTTCATTGAGATGCCCCTGTAGATTGTATACTTCATTCTTTATTGCTTTGACTAGAAACGTCATTGGAGTAGCTGGAAAGCCACATCATAGTTTTAATCACAGATGATTTCATCTTTTGAAATTCAAATTCTCAGAAAGGTCCCCCACAATTGTATTTGTAGTAAATAAAGTTGCTGAAATCTGAATATCGGAGCGAGTGTAACTGCTTAATGTAAACAAGTGGAGGTGAGTTACCTGTCGATAACAATAGCTTACACTCTACAGGTGAGAGACAGGACCTCACTGACCATCAGAGCTGATGATACGTCTACAGGCAAGCAAGAGAGAAGACCAACGTGACCATAAGAGCTGCACTCTACAGAAGACAGTGAGTGAGAGAGAGGAACCCACTGACTCTAAAAGCTTACAATCTATGGGAAGAGAGGACCTCACTGACTGTAAGAGCTTACAATCTATTGAACAGAGAAAGAGAGTACCCTGCTAAACATAAGAGCTTACACACTACAGAATAGCTCCCCGCTAATCATAATAGCTTACATTCTACAGGAAAGAAGACTCCGCAGATTATAAGAACTTGCATGCTACAGGAGAGAGGACCCCGCTGACCGTAAGAGCTTACACTCTACAGGAGAGAGGACTCAGCTTACCATAAGAGCTTACACTCTACAGGCGAGAGGACCCCACTGACTATAAGAGCTTACAGTGTACAGAAAACAGAGAGGGAGAGAGAGGAACCCACTGACTCTAAGTGTGGCGTTACACCTGCCGACGCCGCCGGAGATGTCGGCAGCGATTGGCGGGAGCGCGCACGTTTTTGGTGCTCCGCCAGCGTCGCCGTCCCCCATTTACATGAGGCGACACCTCCGGCGGCATCGCCGTCAGGGTGTCACAAGACCCCAGCGGCAATGCAGGACAGTGGGAGCCAGTGGCTCCCATCGCCTGTCAAGTCGCCGGCGGCCGGATACATGGGGCAATGTGTACATATCGCCCCATATCGGCCGCCTGCTTTCACATCACTGATGTGAAACCAGGCGACCTCTTGGAGACACCGACATCGCCCCTTTACATTAGGCGACATAGGGGCGATGTCGCAAGGTGTAACAGGGCCTTAAGAGCTTACAATCTATGGAAAGAGCGGACCTCACTTACCATAGAAGCTTACAATCTATTGTACAGAGAAAGAGATTACACTGCTGATTATAAGAGCTTACACTCTACAAGAGAGTTTCCCACTGATCATAAGAGCTCACACTCTACAGGAGAGAGGACTCCACTGACTATAAGAACTTGCTTGCTACAGGAAAGAGGACGACGCTGACCATAAGAGCTTACAGTCTACAGGAGAGGGGACCCTGCCAACCATAACAGCTTACACTCCACAGGAGAGAGGACCCCGCTGACGAAAAGAGCTTACACTTTACAAAAGAGAGGACTCCTGCTGATTAAAAGAGCTTACAATTTACAGGAAAGATGACCCAACTGACCATAAGAGCATACACTCAACAGGAGAGAGAACCCTGCTGACCATAAGAGCTTAATCTGTACAGGACAGAGGACCCAATTGACCATAGGAGCATGCACTCTATAGGAGAGAGGACCCTGCTGACCAAAAGAGCTTACACTGTACAGGATAGATGACCCAACTGACCATAAGAGCTTACACTCAACAGGACAGAGGACCCAATTGACCATAAAAGCATACACTCTATAGGAGAGAGGACCCTGCTGACCAAAATAGCTTACACTCCACAGGAGACAAGACCCAGCTGACCAAAAGAGCTTACACTTTATAAAAGAGAGGACTCCTGCTGATTAAAAGAGCTTACAGTTTACAGGAAAGATGACCCAACTGACCATAAGAGCTTACTCTGTACAGGAGAGAGGACCCAATTAACCATAGGAGCATACACTCTACAGGAGAGAAAACCCAGCTGACCATAAGAGCTTACACCCTACAGGAGAGTGGACACCACTGACCAAAAGAGCTTACACTCTAGGACCCTGCTGACCAAAAGAGCTTACACTCTACAGGAGACAGGACCCCGCTGACCATAAGAGCTTACAGTCTACAGGAGAGAGGACACTGCTGACCATAACAGCTTACACTCCACAGGAGAGAGGACACCGCTGACCAAAAGAGCTTACACTTTACAAAAGAGAGGACTCCTGCTGATTAAAAGAGCCTACAATTTACAGGAAAGATGACCCAACTGACCATAAGAGCATACACTCAACAGGAGAGAGGACCCTGTTGACCAAAAGAGCTTACACTCCACAGGAGACAAGACCCAATTGACCATAGGAGCATACACGCTATAGGAGAGAGGACCCATCTGACCAAAAGAGCTTACACTCTACAGGAGACAAGACCCATCTGACCATAAGAGCCTACACTCTACAGGAGAGATATCCCAGCTGACCATAACAGCTGACACTCCACAGGAGAGAAAACCCAGCTGACCATAAGAGCTTACACCCTACAGGAGAGAGGACACCACTGACCAAAAGAGCTTACACTCTAGTACCTTGCTGACCAAAAGAGCTTACACTCTACAAGAGACAGGACCCAGCTGACCATAAGAGCTTACACGCCACAGGTCAGAGGACCTCGCTGATCATAAAAGCTTACACTCTACAGATGAGAGAGTCTTACTCAGTGACACCGGGAATGGAAAATGACTCGGCCTTACAAACTGTGCTCCACTAAGAACAGCTCTTCTGTGATGTCCCAGATAGTGACCATCACTGTACAAGATATGACATCCATAAAGATGTC
The DNA here is from genome assembly GCA_033576535.1 of Allobates femoralis. Taxonomy (NCBI): domain Eukaryota; kingdom Metazoa; phylum Chordata; class Amphibia; order Anura; family Aromobatidae; genus Allobates; species Allobates femoralis. Next base: position 214,364,137 of record JARQOC010000011.1, on the reverse strand, counting down.
ATAAGTGCAGGGCATTATACAGAGTCCTAAGTAGCAATGAAAAATGACATTAACCTGGTCTCTGATGCTGCATCAGTATGTAAAATACTGGTGGGAAGTTGTTATCTTTGTTGCAAACCGCGAATCAAATCTCTTAATGTTCAAATTTGAACCACAAATTGAGGAAACTTGATGCAAACTTGATCCCTCAAGGATCAATCCACTCATTACTAGATGGCTATATTGTATACAAGTAGCATCATCTATTGCCATACAATGCATACAGCATTTGCATAGCATGTGGCTGCTTCATCATAGTGAATGCAAATAGCGTAGAGTGCAGAGGCTGGTTAGGCTACTAAAGAAACATTGGGCAGAATTGTCTCTGAATGTGGCCATAGAAGAAGAAAGTGTCTCAATTGCATAGTCTGATTTGCTAAACTTTTACATTGCTTGGTTGTGCAAAAGATGTGAAGAGACAGCACTTGGGCACTTCCCACTACGTGTTTCAACAGGATGCCTGTCTTCTTCAGGAGGAGACTCCACCTGAAGAATTAAGGCACCCTGTCGAAACACGCAGTGGGAAGTAAAGGGCAATAAAGGTTTGTACATCAAGCACTCTGAGTGTGTTATATTTGCCCAAGATCCCCAGCGCTCCTAAAAGATCGCCACTTGTTTCTCCCACATTGCTATGTTCCCCCTGTGAGGGATTGGCAACAGGAGCAGCTCCGGGGGATCCAAAACACACTGGAGGACCTGGCGTTGCCTGGGTAACACTTAAAAGCACTCAAGGGCCCGCCGTGATGTCATCAGCTTCAAGATTACGTGACCAAAACAGGAAGTGACACACGGAGAACTCCGAACCAGCACTGGGACCTTCTGGGACGCTCCCAGCCCTGCATGGATCTTCTAACCCCGTGTCTCTTTCTCCGGTTGTGCAGAGGTGCACAACCAGGATAGGTGAGTGGTCCTTTGGCTCCTTCTCACAAAAGCCTATATACCATTAGATGCTTTTCACATCACGCTCCTTTCTGTGTTTATACACTGGCACCTTTCCCTCTGCCTTCAAACACGCCCTCATCACACCCATGCTCAAAAAACCCTCCCTCGACCCCACATCTGTCTCCAACTATCGTCCCATATCTCTCCTCCCTTTCGCCTCTAAACTACTTGAATAGCATGTACACTCAGAGCTGTCCTCTCACCTCTCCTCCTGCTCCCTCTTCGAACACCTGCAATCTCGCTTCCGACCCCTCCACTCCACTGAAACTGCCCTGACCAAAGTCACCAATGACCTACTGACTGCCAAAAGCAAACGTCACTACTCTGTCCTCCTCCTTCTCGACCTATCTGCCACCTTCGACACTGTTAACCACTCACTTCTACTTCAGATCCTGGAATCTCTTGGTATCGCGGACCTTGCCCTCTCTTGGATCTCCTCACACTTAACGGACTGGACCTTCAGCGTCACCCACTTTCACACCTCCTCTTCACTCTACCCCCTATCTGTCTGGGTGCCCCATGGTTCGGTTCTGGGACCACTACATTTCTCAATCTACACTCTCGGCCTAGGGCAACTCATTGAGTCCGACAGCCTCCAGTACCACCTCTACGCCGATGACACCCAAATCTACCTGTCTGGACCTGACATCGCCTCCCTACTATCCAAAATTTCACAATGCCTGTCCACCATCTCATCTTTCTTCTCCACTCGCTTTCTTAAGCTGAACATGGACAAAACCAAGTTCATCGTCTTCCCCCCAAGCCGCTCCCCCTCACTACCCGGCCTATCCATCATCGTCAATGACTGCTCTCTCTCCCCAGTCCCCCAGACCAAGTGCCTCGGGGTTATCCTCGACTCTTCTCTCTCCTTCAAGCCCCACATCCAAGCCCTCGCCACCTCATGCCATCTCCAGCTCAAAAACATCTCCCGGATCCGCACTTTTCTTGACCACGACACTGCTAAAACCCTTATTCACGCTCTCATCATCTCCCGCCTCGACTATGGCAACCTCCTGCTCTCCGGCCTACCTGCTACCTCCCTTGCACCTCTCCAATCTATCCTAAATTCCGCTGCCCGCCTAATCCATCTGTCCTCCTGCTACTCCCCTGTCTCCCCCCTCTGCCAAGCCTTTCATTGGCTCCCTGCTTCCCAGAAATCCCGGTTTAAAACATTAACCATGACATACAAAGCCATCCACAACCTGTCCCCTCCATACTACCCTCGCGCAACCTACGATCCTCCCAAGAACTCCTCCTCTACTCCTCATCTCCTCTTCGCACAACCGCATTCAAGATTTCTCCTGGGCATCCCCCATACTCTGGAATTATCTGCCCCAACACATCAGACATTCTCCTACCCTGGGAACCTTCAAAAGAAGCCTAAAAACCCACCTCTTCTTCCAAGCCTACAGCCTCCTCTCCTATGAGACCCAGTCCAGCACACCGCCTCATGACTGGCACCTCCCCCTCCTACTGTATCCCCACCCGCCTCTCATAGATTGTGAGCCCTCGTGGACAGGATCGTCTCCCCACTTGTATCTGTACAGCCAAATTGTCCGCATTTATTGTACTTGTCCTTGTCTGCCCTTTTAGCATGTAAAGCGCCATGGAATTTAATGGCAGTAAATAAATAAATAATAATAATAATAATATTATGGTGACTTTTGTAAGTAGCTCTGGACGAGGGTAAGGTAGGAGCCCCAGGATCTTGGTATACTGCCTCCATGTGATTTCTGTGGAAACCCTTTGGCTGTCATACACCGATAATGGGGGCTCTTAATGTCACTACTGTGAGAAGGATGGGAGCTGAACGTCGCTTGAGACCCTCTCTAAGGGCTGAAGGTCAGAAAGGTTTGGGACCTCTGCTCTAAATCATGTCTTCCATTCTTCTTGAGCGGAGTTTCTTCTTCATCAGTATTCTGCCAGCACTATATGTGCAGAAACTTTCTTTTCTTTCCGTCACCTCCAAGCATACCCAATGATTAGCCAGAGCTGAACTGAAAACCTGCCTCTCTGTTATGCCGGTAGGGAGTTTGACAGACTGGAGAACAAGAGCAAAGACACAAAGACCCTCCCATTTCATGTAATGCATCACCACTAAAGTCAGATTACACTTGACAACAGGCAGCGGACAGAAATATAGAATGAAGACGCAACTCTTTGTAGTGTAAGACAACATTTTTAAATAAAGTGAGCGGGCGGTTTACTACGTTAAATGCTGTGACCATCAGAGACAGGAAGTCGAAAGAATAATATCAGAGTCATGGATAAATATAGAAGCCCAAACTGAGATATTTTAGTGCCAGAAACTAATACTACACATGGATAGAACTAAGTAGTTTTGTGCAAAGCAGATTCTTAGGATGAGATTGAAAGCAACCAGGTATTTTACATACAGTGACAGCCTTCATATTGTAGATTACAAGCCAGTAACCTAAACAATAATACAAGATGTAAAATCTTCAATCATTAAAGGGTTAACTCAAGAAAAATACCTTCCTTACAAAGAGAACATATCATTTATGAGAACCTAAATAAAGTTGGAGTTTTTGTTTGTAACCTATTGAGAAGCATTAGATAGGGACTCAGTGAAGAGATACGCCTTGACGTTGGCTGCTGGGCTCGCATAAAACTGGCCTTTTTTATATGTTAAGTATCTCAATTTTTATATGTATTTCCTTAGCAGTAATGCATGTTCATATTCCTATATTCAGTGTATGCATACCTTAGCATTTCAGAGGGCAACTGTCTCTTTCTCTTTTTTTGATTTAATGAGAATCTGTCTGTACCATTTTGTAATGTAAAATAAAGACATGGCCTAAGTCACTGCAATACTGATCAAATTGATCCCTTTGGTGATTAAATCCACTTTGTGATTCTTATTTAATCAGAATGTGATGTCTTTTTCTAATTCCTTTCAGTGCACAGGGGCCGGACTGTACTCTGGTCTTCACCTCCCTGTCTGTGATTCCCCGGCCCCACTGCTTCCTCCAGTCTGTATATGGACCAATGGTAGAATGAAGGGTTGATGACAGCGCTTATCATTAACCCTTCATTTTACCTGTTGGTCCGTATGATTTCACTAGGGACTGTTGTTACAGTGATCTGCTTTTATAGTGGTTATGACTCATCACATCCACGTAAGGTGAAGCCTCTGATACCTCTAATCCTTCAACCTTAATCCCAGATAAGACCATATTGGTGCTTTTTGCCACCTGAAATTTTAGTCTAATTGGCCTCTGTTCGGTGAATGACCCGCTTCCTCAGTTTGAAGTCTCAGCAGTGACCTGTCATTTACAGACCTTGAGGCCGCGAAGGGGACAGGGAATTACAGATCCAGAATAGTTGCAGTATCACAGACAGGGAGGGGAAGACCCAGCTACAGTTCAGCAGTTGTGACTAAATGTAATTAGCAGAAAACGTCAAATAGTGATAAAAGAAGAATCACAAAGTGGATTTCTTCACCAAGGGTATCAATTTAATCTGCATTACAGTGACATTACTGTACACAATTCTCTTTAAAGAAGTTAAACAACTCTTTTACATCTTCTGTCCAACAGTCAATCATCTACCCCAATCATACTAGGCCAACCAAGATATATTATGAACCTACGATCCTAATGTAGAAAGGAAAGAGTGCTACCCACTTAGCCACCATTGCCCCTCGGCCCCCAGACCTCCCCGCATACTATGTTCTCACACCCCAGACCTCCCCGCTACTATGTTCTCACACCCCAGACCTCCCCGCATACTATGTTCTCACACCCCAGACCTCCACGCATACTATGTTCTCACACCCCAGACCTCCCCGCATACTATGTTCTCACACCCCAGACCTCCCCGCATACTATGTTCTCACACCCCAGACCTCCCCGCATACTATGTTCTCACACCCCAGACCTCCCCGCATACTATGTTCTCACACCCCAGACCTCCCCGCATACTATGTTCTCACACCTGAAGACAAGAGAGAAATTCCTAGAGAAAGGAAGTAAAATGGCGAAACCACCTAAGGTGACCGTGACATAAATGCAATTTTTGTGGTTATTGCATCGTCATTTTTGATTGTAGAGTCCAAAGAAATCCAAGGACATCATTGACCTGACATAGTCCATTTATGTTCCTCAAGATTTTGGAGTTTCTTGTAACCTCAATACTCTAGAGATCACTGTGATATGGATAAACTTCAGGCATTGTGTGCAAAATGATCAATAAACTGTAAAACATGAGCCAGTACAAGGCAATCAGGAGCCTGCTCACTGCTTAAATTACTTCTCTATAGGATCTCTGCAAAATGTATCAAGGATGGTGTTTCCTTGATTCATCTCCATAATCTCTTACAGAGCAAGGGAGCAGAAAATTGAACGGAGTAACGTGTGGGGCTTGGTTTTTAATCTTCATGTCATGCCTGTAGCAGAAAATTCATTTAACACACTAATACATCAATATATTAACGTAAACTGTAATGACAACTGGTCGACTCCAGATTCCTATTGTTCTCTTACAAATATCTTTTACATACATAAAATTATGGATATTTCTTTATGGTGACCAGAAAAATGCCTAAAAGGAAAATGCCTACAGAGTTGGGATTAGGGTTAGGGGTTAGGTTTAGGTGTTGGGGTTAGGGTTAAGTGTTAGGGTAGGTTTTAGGGTTAGGTAGGTGTTAGGGTTATGGTTAGGTTTTAGGCTTAGGTCTAGGGTTAGGTTAGGTGTGTTATGGTTAGGTGTCGGGTTAGGTTTAGGATTATGGTTAGGTCTTAGGGTTAGGTGTTTGGGTTATTGTTAGGTGTTAGGGTAGGTGTGAGGGTTAGGGGTTATGGTTAGGTGTTAGGGTTATGGTTAGGTTTTAGGGTAGGGTTAGGGTTAGGGGTTATGGTTAGGTGTTAAGGTTAGGTTTAAGGTTATGATTAGGTGTTAGGGTTTGGTGTTAGGTGTTTGGGTTATAGTTAGGTGTTGGGTAGTGTGATGGTTAAGGTTATGGTTAGGTGTTAGGGTTATGGTTAGGGGTTAGGGTTAGGTGTTGGGGTAGGTGTAGGTGTTTGGTTATTGTAGGTGTTAGGGTTAGGTGTGAGGGTTAGGGTTATGGTTAGGTGTTAGGGTTATGGTTAGGTGTTAGGGTTAGGTGTTAGGGTTATTGTTAGGTGTTAGGGTGAGGTGTTAGGGTTATTGTTAGGTGTTAGGGTAGGTTGTAGGGTTAGGAGTGCTAGGTGTTAGGGTTATGGTTAGGTGTTAGGATTAGGTGTAAGGTGTTTGGGTTATTGTTAGTGTTAGGGTAGGTGTTAGAGTTAGCAGTTAGGGTAGATGTTAGGGTTAGGTTTAGGGTTATGGTTAAGTGCTAAGGTTATGGTTATGTGCTAGGGTTAGGTGTTAAGGCTAGGTGTAAGGTGTTCAGGTTAGGAGTTAGGGTTAGATTTAGAGGTTAGGTATATGTTAGGGTTAGGTGTTAGGGGTTAGGTGTTAGGGTTAGGTTGAAGGGTTAGGTTTTAGGTATTAGGCTTAGGTTTTGGGTTAGGGTTTCCTGTGGGCATTTTACTTTGTAGACATTTTTCAGGGTCCATTTCTTTATATACACAGTATTGATAGATAATTATGCTTATCATGTATTACAGGTCCCACTTGAGATTCCTGGGGCCTCAGCACCCACTGGGGAAGCTGCTCATCCTAAGGGTGCCAGGAATGTCATAGTGGTACTTGACCATATCACTCTAAATTATTAAACTAAGTTTCACCAGCTGTTTTCCATAAGTAATACCCTGACCAGCAATATTTTTCTAAGGAAAAACTTTTATAACCAATTAGTTGCATTAGTTTAGTTAGCTTTCCTAACTTGAGGAGTCACTAGATCTCCACCGAAAAAGGCGATTGTGATCCCTTGTTCAAGACTTGATGTTGAGGAACCTCTTTGAGGCACATTTTTGAGAATCCTTTGCACCACAAAGATAAAAACATGCCAAATAATATCAATTTATGCAGTCAAGTGTGATGATGATATCGATATGGAACATTTCTTTTGCATTTTTGGAACCTCCTGTGCATGCAGATATTATCTATCACAACACAAAGCTCTGAACCTTATTTTTTGTTTTCAGATAAATAAAACGTAAGATTTTCCCCTTACCTGGTAATCCTAGACAAAGCAAGAGACTGTAGTAGATAACGGGTACATATCCCAATCCACAGCCATACTTGTGAGACAGGAGAGAGCTGTTGTAGATGTGATTGTGCTCCATTTACTTGCTTTTCAAGGTTTCTCCGATTCTGTTCTTTCAAAGCATAAGTGAAAGAATCAGAAAGATGCTGGTCCCCCTCTTACGAGAGCAGGCGGCTTTGTCCTTCAGAGCATCCCTGTATCCCAGGACTCCCTCCACCTGCTGCTCAACGTAATAATTAAGAGAAAGTGCAGTGGTGCTGCTGCAAGCTGCATGCTTCACACTCGGGAGGAAAGAGCCGAGCCGTCCTCGCGAAAGACCAATTTATGGAGTGAATTGTGGATGAGCGAGCAGTTCTGTGCGGTGGATAGGAGCATCAGTGGGGGAGAAGAGAGCATGTGTGTGTGCATGAGTGTGTGCATGAGTGTGTGCGCTGTCACAAGGAAGAAAGGCAGCAAAGAAGCCACCTCTCCTGCACCAGTTTGAGAACAACTAGGTTCAAGTGGTGATAATGAATTTTCATGCCACCCTCCCCCACTCATCTGTTCGCTGCTACTCAGAAATTTATGTCTGTAATTATTATAATATTCCCATGCCGGTGGAAATCTAATTAATTGGAAAATAATACAACCTTGTTTTAATAATATATTACGCATCAATAATTAATTTTTCTTATTATGTATGTACATTATCAATACTGGAGATCGACTGTGGATAATGTTATTATTCACCAAGTAATTTTGGGTAAATAAGGAACAATGCATTCCAATTTAATCGGGTGTATCATTGGTGCAACCTGTGCAGCCGAACAGGGGCCCAAGAGTTGAAGGGGGGCCACTTACCCCTCCAAAGCAGCTGGAATTGTGAATTTTTATTGGACTAAAAAGGGCCCGATGTACTGTTTTTGCACAGGGGCCCTTTTGTGTCTGTGTCCACCAGTGTCTGCGCCACAAAATGAAAAAATCTGGAATTCGACAAAACCGGATCAGAAATGACCAGTGCATGTTCTATGTTTGAAATTATTTATTTATTTTTTCTTGTCTACAATAAATTAGTTTTCTATGTTTATAAGGAAAGGTTATACATTTTATTTTTATTTCATATTGCACCAGCATATTCCACAGGGCTGTACCAAAATTGTCCGCTTTCACACAGCTCTATTTATTCCTATTTTAGACACACAAAAAATAAATTGCATCAGAAGCAAAATAAGGTATTAGACTGTGTGCTCACGACCTGGAGGCTCTGCATCTTGGACACCGCGCCTCCGGACTTGTGGGAACCCGCGGTTTCACGAAGGGAGACCACAGTTGCCCTGTACTTATGATCTGCGGAGGGTGCACCGATGGTGACTGCTTTTGACTCTGCATCATGAAATTAACATGTCGCAGAGATGCGGGAGTCCAGAAACCCGCACCGCAGCTGAAATAAAGCTGCGGAGCGGAGAGGCACAGTGGGCGTGGGATTTCTTGAAATCCCATCTACTATGCTGGTAACTACAATGCAGCATTTTGGATGCAGTGGCAATACGTTGCAATTCCTACCCATGAGCACACAGCCTTAGTAATTCCTTGACATGTGGAGGCAACTTTGGCACATTCATGTAAACAAAATATACATCCCACATGCACACTTGTATGGTTTAGAACCAATAATCCCACCACTGCAAGTAATCAGTGACACCCAATGAGCAACCGTGCCATTTGATAATATGAAGCATTTGCTCATCTCTGCCTTTTGTGTTTTTTTTTTTTTGCATAGTATTACTTATGTTACACCAACATATTCCACTGTGCTGTACAAAGCTTGGCCACATCACATTAGTGTCTGTCCATCACCCAATAGGTGTCTAAAGTGTGTCGCAGACTGATTTTATCTTGGGGGGATCAGAAGGTCACAGCATTTATATGATCGCAGATCCTCTTTAGAGCCCGCTTGTCACTGAGTAGCAGGTTATATAATTCTATCCAGTGCTGAAAGGGTTAAGGTTCCTTTTCTATCCTGCTGTGATTAACATGTAGTTGTAATCTCAGCTGCAGCCACTCCCTTCCACTATATAAACCCACTCTTTACTCTCTCCTTTGCCAGTTATGTATTTCTATGCTGACCTGTGAAGTAGTTGTCCCTGGAGAAAGCTGTCGTTATCTTTCCAGTGGATGTGGTGGGGTCCCTTTCAGAATAATTAGAGTTCTTTTATTGAATCTGTCCCCCTTCTTTGTCACCCCTTCCTTGTGTTGTTTTTGTATTAGTAGTAAGACTAGTGTCTTGCTGGTCTGTGCACTAGATACACATCCTGCGTTATGGCCAAAGTGGTTGTGCAGTGCTAACCTTACATGGAGACCATGCATGGGTTTAATCCTGTAGATTCGGAGCTGTTGGTAATTAGATGTAACCTTTACCCTTCTCATCTCCTTGACCCCCCTCCCCCAAGCTACTGTACACAAATCCTGCATTTTCTTATCATGCCCAAATAAGAACTCATGTTTCTACATTGCCTGGATAAGGGTGGCTTCACATTAGCGTTCCCCTGCGCAGCGTTCTGCGGAGAGGATCCGCAATGTGAACGCAGCACCGCAAGCCCCTATGTTTATAATGGGAGCGCACCGTGCTGCGCTTGACTGCGCATGACTGTGCGCACCCATTCACTGCCATATGTGATCTGTGCGCAGGCGGATGCCTGCACACAAATCACGCACTCTCGCCCGCACCAGGGACGCAACATGTTGCATTCCTGGTGCGGACGAGAGTGTGGGATTTGTGTGCAGGCATCCGCCTGCGCACAGATCACATATGGCAGTGAATGGGTGCGCACAGTCATACGCAGTCAAGCGCAGCACCGTGCGCTCCCATTATAAACATAGGGCTTGCAGTGCTGCGTTCACATTGCGGATCCCCTCCGCAGAACGCTGCGGAGGGGAATGCTAATGTGAAGCCACCCTAACAACCTGTCCTCTCCCCTTGTTTGGTGGGGATTCCCCTTAACCATTTGGATGTGTCTTTTCAAAAGGAAAGAAAATTATATAAGTCTGGCAATACTTGTTTGCTAGAAACACAAACTGGCTCTGGTTAGTTACTGTATTCTTATCCAAGTACTTACTACAGTGGGGAAGGAAAGTATTCAGACTCCTTTTAAAATTTTCACTCTTTGTTTCAGTGCAGCCATTTGGTAAATTCAAAAAAGTTCATTTGTTTCTCATTAATGTACACTCTTCCCCCCATCTTGACTGGAAAAAAGCACAAACATAGGTATTTATGCAAATTTTTTAAAAAAGAATAACTGAAATATCACATGGTCATAAGTATTCAGACCCTTTGCTCAGACACTCATATTTAAGTCACATGCTATCCATTTCCTTGTGATCCTCCTGGAGATGGTTAAACTCCTTCATTGGAGTCCAGTTGTGTTTAATTAAACTGATAGGACTTGATTTGGAAAGGCAAACACCTGTCTATATAAGACCTCACAGCTCACAGTGGATATCAGACCAAATGAGAATCATGAGGTCAAAGGAACTGCCCAAAGAGCTCAGAGACAGAATTGTAGTAAGGCACAGATCTGGCCATGGTTACAAAATAATTTCTGCAGTACTCAAGGTTCCTAAGAGCACAGTGGCCTCCATAATCCTTACATAGAAGAAGTTTGGGACCACCAGAAGTCTTCCTAGACCTGGCTTTTTAGCCAAACTGATCAAATGTGGGAGAAGAGCCTTGGTGAGAGAGGTAAAGAAGAACCCCAAGGTCACTGTGGCTGAGCTCCAGAGATGCAGTAGGGAGATGGAAGAAAGTTCCACAAAGTCAACTATCACTGTAGCTCTCTGCCAATTGGGCTTGTATGGCAGAGTGGCCTGACGAAAGCCTCTCCTCAGTGCAATACATATGAAACCCTGCATAGAGTTTGCAAAATTGCAAAAAAATACATGAAGGACTCCCAGACTATGAGAAATAAGATTTTCTGGTCTGATGAGACGAAGATAGAACTTTTTTGCTGATAATTCTAAGCAATATGTGTGGAGAAAACCAGGCAGTGCTCATCACCTGCCCAATACAATCCCAACAGTGAAACATGGTGGTGGCAGCATCATGCTATGGGGATGTTGTTCAGCTGTGAAGGACAGGACGACTGGTTGCAATTGAATGAAACATGAATGCGGCCGAGTACAGAGATATCCTGGATGAAACCTCTTCCAGAGTGCTCTGGACCTCAGACTTGGCCAAAGGTTCACCTTCCAACAAGACAATGACCCTAAGCACACAGCTAAAATAACAAAGGTGTGGTTTCAGAACAACCATTCTTGACTGACCCAGCCAGAGCCCTGACCTAAACCCAATTGAGCATCTCTGGAGAGACCTGAAAATGGCTCCACCAACATTCACCATCCAACCTGATGGAACTGGAGAGGATCTGCAAGGAAGAATGGCAGATGATCCCCTAATCCAGGTGTGAAAAACTTGTTCCATCATTCCCAAGAAGACTCATGTCTGTACTAACTCAAAAGGTGCTTCTACTCAATACTAGCAAAGGGTCTGAATACTTATGACCATGTGATATTTCAGTTTTTCTTTTTTAATAAATTTGCACACATACAGTGCTTACAAGTAGTATTCAACCCCCTGCAGATTTAGGTGGTTTGATAAGATGCAAATAAGTTAGAGCCTTCAAACTGCAAACGAGAGTAGGATTTATTAACAGAAGCATAAATCTTACAAACCAAAATGTTATGTTGCTCAGTTGAATTTTAATAAATTTTAAACATAAAAGTGTGGGTCAATTATTATTCAACCCCTAGGTTTGATATTTTGTGGAATAACCCTTGTTTGCAATTACAGCTAATAATCGTCTTTTATAAGACCTGATCAGGCCGGCACAGGTCTCTGGAGTTATCTTGGCCCACTCCTCCATGCAGATCTTCTCCAAGTTATCTAGGTTCTTTGGGTGTCTCATGTGGACTTTAATCTTGAGCTCCTTCCACAAGTTTTCAATTGGGTTAAGGTCAGGAGACTGACTAGGCCACTCCATCACCTTGATTTTATCCCTCTTGAACCAGGCCTTCGTTTTCTTGGCTGTGTGCTTTGGGTCGTTGTCTTGTTGGAAGATGAAATTACGACCCATCTTAAGATCCTTGATGGAGGAGCGGAGGTTCTTGGCCAAAATCTCCAGGTAGGCCGTGCTATCCATATTCCCATGGATGCGGATCAGATGGCCAGGCCCCTTGGCTGAGAAACAACCCCACAGCATGATGCTGCCACCACCATGCTTGACTGTAGGGATGGTATTCTTGGGGTCGTATGCAGTGCCATCCAGTCTCCAAACGTCACGTGTGTGGTTGGCACCAAAGATCTCGATCTTGGTCTCATCAGACCATAGAACCTTGAACCAGTCTGTCTCAGAGTCCTCCAAGTGATCATGAGCAAACTGTAGACGAGCCTTGACATGACGCTTTGAAAGTAAAGGTACCTTACGGGCTCGTCTGGAACGGAGACCATTGCGGTGGAGTACGTTACTTATGGTATTGACTGAAACCAATGTCCCCACTGCCATGAGATCTTCCCGGAGCTCCTTCCTTGTTGTCCTTGGGTTAGCCTTGACTCTTCGGACAAGCCTGGCCTCGGCATGGAAGGAAACTTTCAAAGGCTGTCCAGGCCGTGGAAGGCTAACAGTAGTTTCATAAGCCTTCCACTTCCGGATGATGCTCCCAACAGTGGAGACAGGTAGGCCCAACTCCTTGGAAAGGGTTTTGTACCCCTTGCCAGCCTTGTGACCCTCCACGATCTGGTCTCTGATGGCCTTGGAATGCTCCTTTGTCTTTCCCATGTTGACCATGTATGAGTGCTGTTCACAAGTTTGGGGAGAGTCTTAAATAGTCAGAAAAGGCTGGCAAAAGAGATAATTAATGCACACATGTGAAGCTCATTGTTCTTTGTGCCTGAACTACTTCTTAATACTTTAGGGGGACCAAACAGAATGCTGGTGGTTTGAGGGGTTGAATAATAAATGACCCTCTGAATTAACTTTTAACGCTTTAAAAAAAAAAAATCTTTTTGGCTGCAGTGCATTTCCCACTTCCAGGTTGATCTACAGTCCAAATGTCACAATGCCAAGTTAATTCCGCATGTGTCAACCAGCTAAATCTTCAGGGGGTTGAATACTACTTGTAGGCACTGTATCTACATTTCTATTTTTTTTCAGTCAATATGGGGTGCAGCATGTCCATTAATGAGAAAAAAATGAACTCTTTTGTATTTACCAAATAGTGAACAAAGAGTGAAAAATTTAAAGGGGTTTGAATAACTTCCGTACCCACTGTACATACATGCTGTTTAATAATTTGTTCAAATATCTTTTCCTGAAAGTAAGGCTCACTGGCCTGTAATTTCCCAGTTCCATTTTCTATCCTTTTTTTTAAAATGGGGACAACATTTGTCCTTCTCCAATCTTCTGGGACTTCTCATGTTCGCCAGGAAAAATAGGGCTGGAGACATGGGGCACGGCAGGGGTATTTAGGACCTTTCATCATCCAGCTGCCTCAATTGGTACCCTGAGTACTCCATGGATCTCTGAACTGTTCATTTGGATTGTGTGATATCTACTGTACAAAAACATTTCAGTTAAAATTAGCAATACATTTACAGTATAGTACAGTATCCTTTTAAGAATAGGACAAGTGTGCCTCTATATGGATTTTTTAACCTTGCGGTAATCACTTTTGTGTGAATATGTTGTTGGGTACCCTCCCTGCAGTAATTTAAATAGTAAAATTAAAGGTTACATTTTAATAGAGTTTCTCCATGCTAATCATACAATTAGCACCTCTCTAAACATTTAGACAATGTGACTATGTATAATGTGAATTATATTGTTACAAAGTATTTTAATAACACAATGGTATCACTTCCATGTTGTAGGTGGAAAATAGCAAAGACTAAACTTTCTAACACGGCATCTCTTATTAATCATGAAAATTTGCAACATATTATGACCATGTGTCATTTTCATGCAATGTTGGCAGGCATATTGCTTCCTCTATACTATACCCCTGAGAAAGCATGTTTGTATAACACACAAAGCAAACTATTGGAATCTTCTGTAATAAATATCTAAATTAATATGCATTATAGATAGATTCTGGCGGCTCACCAAGCAGTTAGCTATATATTTATACTCAGCTTACAGGCATGAATTCTTAATACATAGGGAGAACGCAGGCAACATTTATCTGAGCTGGAATTTAGAGTTTACTCCATAATTTTTCAGAGGTAATAAGAATAAATGCAAACTATGTGTGCTGGCAGAAAACTATAATTGGTAAATTTCATGAATATCTTCAGATCAGAATTGCAATAGCTGGTTGCATGTGTAAGGCTAGTTTCACACTAGTGTTTTTGTGAATCTGGGGCATGCAGGAAAAGCCAGCATCCCCCCAGATTCCCCCAATGATGCAACTGGATGCACACACACCGGTATTATCACTGATCTGGGCTCATGGATCACTGATAATACTGGTGTGGGAGCATCCTGATGCATCGGGTAGTGTACCTGTTTTTCTTTGATCCGGTTTTAGGGGGTGTCATTTAGAACTGTGTTCTGGGCATGTGCAGAACAAAAACCTATATCTAGGGTCTGTATTCAGCGGGATCTGCATTCCCCCGAATCTGGATTACCTAGAGCCCTATTTTAATTCGACCTGCATTGCCCCGAATTCGGGTGCTTTTGACATGGAGACCAAAAATGCAATTTGTTCCATTTTTGGTCTCAGGAAAAAAAAGGTGCATACCCGGCTTGGGGGAAAAAGGTGCACACCCATTTTGGGGGAAAAAGGTGCACACCCGGTTTGGGGGAAAAAAGGTGCACACCCATTTTGAAGGAAAAAGGTGCACACCCGGTTTGGGGGAAAAAGGTGCACACCCGGTTTGGGGGAAAAAGGTGCACACCCGGTTTGGGGGAAAAAGGTGCACACCCGGTTTGGGGGAAAAAAGGTAATCCTTTCATTCTGACATTGCTCAGCAACTGTGCTATAGCCTTAAGTAATCTGTCACCTCATCAGCTGCAGTCAGCAGTGTAGGCCATGCTCCCTTTACCCTTATATGGCTACATGCGAGTATTCAGTGTGAAGATGGATCTGACTGATAGTGAACATATGTCTTCTTCACACACAGTCTAGTGGGGACAGGTTGTGAAAGGTTTATGAATGGTTTTTCAACCAGAGTTCTCTAATAAAGTATATTTGAAAGTTTATTGAAATCACTTCCTCTATGTTATTATTAAATAAAAATTTAAATGACGGTTACGCTTTAAGTTCAGCAAGAGAGTGTATGTGTATTCCTTAACTAACTCAATTTCCACCAACCTAGTCTGATTGACATCTCCTCAGTGTCCTTCCTTTTTGCTGCTGCTGAAGTCTCCCACTGCTCAGTAAAAACTGCAGTTGTCAGACTAGAGAGAAAGAGATTAAGTTTAGCTCATGATTACACTTGGACTCAAAGTTTCAAAAAGGGATTATAATATACTGCCATACTGATGTGGATTTTCAAAGTAAGTATACCAGTCTCATCAAGAAATGCGTCTTACTACATTTTCCATGGTGGATAATAAAAATAGCACATCTTCAAGTACATCTTCTCAAACTTGGTCCTGTCAACCGATCTACAGAAGCTAAGTATCCCTATAGGTAGGGACTTCTTATTGCTTATTGAGGTTCTTCTTGGCCTTCTTCACCTTAGCCATGACATCTCTTTCTTACTTTAAACCTCACCTAAAACACCATTAATGGTCCCTTTACACGCCGCTACAGGATGGTGGAAACAACCGGGTTTATGATACAAATGTATCTTGCACCGCGAAATCAACCCGATGTAGCGGCGTGTAAACCCGGTTGTTGCCACCCGTCACTTCATGTACCTGTTTCCGAGCAGAGCCCATAAACAGGTTGATTTCAACCCGATGGTAACGGCGTGTAGTGGCGTGTAAAGAAGTTAGGGTAAGGTTTTTCCGCCACCTAGTTAAATCCTGGGGCGTGACACAGCCTCCGTGAAACCACCCCCCTTCAGGGATCATTGGTGGAAGCTCCTGCGTTACGATTGGCTGTCCCTGCACAGGGCAGCATATTTAAGGAGCGGAACAGTTACACTACACAATTGCTATAGCGTCATGTATTAGCCAGCCTTCCTGCGCTGGCTGGTCAATCATGATACTTTTGCATTGTCCAATCATCGTACGGGCGTCTCGTAATCCACAATTCTGGCACACCTATGTGTTGTCCCTGCTGCACCAGGTCCTCCCATATTACCTTCTGTAGCGGTGTGTAAATGAGGTAAGGTGCGCTACAGAGGGTAACTTTAGGCACCCGGCGGTGCATCCAGAGATAGATTAAACCTTCTGTAGCGCACCTTGTAGTGGCATGTAAAGGCGGTGCGGGTACCATTTTCAACCGTTTGTGCGTGCTCGTGCACGTGAAGCACCCGGTTGTTTCCACCATCCTGTAGCGGCGTGTAAAGGTACCTTAAGGGTGTTTTTGCCATCCGTGTGAATCCAGTTTAAACTGGATGCACTGACATCCATTTTAGGGCCCATTGACTTTTTATCCCAAATCGGGTGTGCACCTTTTTCCCCCCAAACTGGGTGTGCATTCAGAGAACTGCTAGATCTGCAGCAAAAAAAATAAAAGCCAGTAAGTGATACCTCACTAGAATCAGACCCCATTACATGCTGCTTTCAGACGGATAGCAAAACCTGGTAACATATTCCCCTTAAAGGGGTTGTCCGGCCTAAAACTGGTACAGCCACTCTATGGTATTGATTAAATTACTGCTATTTATGGTGTAGTAATCAACATAACCAGAAAAAATGACGGTCTGACATCACGTGATAGGTGTATGGTTGAGGGGTGCCACCCTTGTATGATTCTAGTGGATGAAGGAAATGTCACCATGCCCACCAAAAATGCCGTTCATGCCCACCAATGAAGTTGGTCACGCCTACTGGTTTGCTTCAAGGTTGACGTAACCGTGTTAGTTGGTGGGCGTAGGATTGTAGCCTATGCAAGGGGGGTTTTGGCCTCCTTGTACCCTCCACCTGTTGGTCTTACTCCCAGACCCCTGCTACAATTCTAATAAAGTCCATGGCCACATCTCTTCCTAAAGTAATGATCGGGAGTAACAATATGGCCAGTCCGCTACTGCGCATGACCGATTATACAAGGATGGCGGCCACATCAGTTACTGAGCATGAGCATGAAAATACTTTGTTTTTTTTACAATCTGGCCAATCAGGAGATACCTGTGGCCAGTGTCCTCTAGGTGGTGCTATTTCAGGGACAAACTTACAGACAGAGTAAGGCTTTTATGTAAGTAGAGTGCACATGTAGGGTATCTTTGGTGCAAGGAACCCCTTCAACACTGGAATCAGCCAATGTAATATAAAATAATGCAATAATATGGGAATAGCACATTTTCTTTCTTCTGCCTGTTGTTTTCAGATTGCAGAATAAATTCAGTGGGCATCTCCTGTAATTTCCTTTGGCACGAGTTGTCAGTACTTGAAATATAGGGAATCTCTAACTCATGGGGACGGGAATGAAATAAAATTAGAATTACGATGAAGAAGTGCGTGCAATGAATTCCATTTTTGTACAGAGCTGATATCATTAGTCCCTTATGTATTTTTTAATAGGGAACGGAACATGTACATTGTGCAGCATCACATTTCCCTCAATCATTGACTCTACAAGACTTGCCGGGAAACGATTTATGACAATGGAGGGATGATAATAAACCGCGTGAAGCACCATCGTTCCCCACTAGATGCTTTCCACATGCCCTGTTAAATGGCTCCAGTTCTTCAGTTGCTGTATTGGGCTTTTCACTGAAAATCCTATTTATTAAAGTGGCTGCTGTTTACTGGCAAGAAAGGTGAAGAAATCGCACATAATGATATACGGTAGCATCCTAGACGGTGGCAATAACTAAAAGAGATAGCGCTATTGACCCTTTTCATGCCTAGGGCCAAATTTCACCCTTTGGAATCCTCAGTCAAATGGGACAAAGCTATGAGTGGGAAAAACCACTGCAAAAAGTATAGAGTTGTCACTAGCCATCATCAGACTGTTCTTTGTTTCTCATCAACATTGCTGCTTCATCAGGGACAAAATCAGATCAGTCCATGTAGATCAAAGATGATTTGTTAAGTCAACCCAATTCAAAGCCATCACAGGCTTCTTCCTCAGGACAAATCAAATGCTATATGGTTTGTCCTGAGAAAGAAGCTTGCGGTGGCTTTGAAACGCGTTCACTTAATAAATCTTTGATCTACATGGACTGATCTGATTTTGTTCCTGGTGAAACAGCAGCGCGGGTTCATGCTGTTGTCTGGGGCCACAAGGAAATGGGGTACTCAGGTCTCGGGCGGTCAGTTGCAGGGGATGCCACGGGTGGTCCGTGCCCGAGCCTGTGCCCTTGGGTGACAATAAAAAGGGTGTATTTACAGGGATAGGAGTTGTCAGTCGTGACGCCACCTGTAGATTCCGGTGAAGGCATCGGCGCTGCTTGGGCCTCTGGGGTGATGGGCGGCAACAAGATAGAGTGGCCACCTACAGGAGGAGCAGAGTCCCCGGGGCATTGGAAGTAGGAATGGATGGTGGAGTACGGCAGCACAATCATTGCTGCACTGGGTTGGAGTAGGGGAGCACAGTCGGTGCGGTGCAGGATGAGTGGAAGGAGGGACACGCGCACATTGAAGTCTTTTGGTACCTTTACTGATGTCTGGTTACAGGTACACACATCCGGGGTGAAGGAAAACACCTTGGCATCTCCACAGCGAGTAGGGTTGTAGGCCTCCTTATTCTGGTTTCTTGTTCTGAGTCTGGCAGGTATGGAACCTAACCGGACCGTTACTTCTCTCTCTCCACACCTGTGATGCTGCACTGAGGGCTCTCTCTTGGGCCACCGCTGTCTCTTTCCCCGTGGTCCCTGGCTCTCAGTTGTTGGTGCTACGGGTTTCCTGGAAGCTAAGCCTCCTCGGGGTGCTGGTTTCTCTGATGGGTCTATTTCCTCTGTCCCCTGCAGACTCGGGCTCCAGTGACCGGTGTTCTGGTGGGGTGAGCTGGGATAGCTCCTCTGCCCCTGGTAAAGTGTTCCTCGCCTTTGCCTTCGATCCCTACTCTTCGGATCCCCACACTGGCTTTCGTGTGTACTGGTTCAGGCCTAGCACGGCTCCGGTACCAGTTCAGCTCACTAGTCTCTGAGCTTCCTTCTAGCGTCTGCACACACTCTGTCTGACTTCGCACCCAGCACCTGTATTTATAGGGGGAACTGGCTTAAGGCAACCAGTTGAGCCCCCTACAGGCCGTGTGTAATGTGTTGGGTGCAAGTGGGTTACTAGCTGTGGGAAATCCTTCAGTGTCCTAGAGAAGCCTGTGGCCACCTGGTACAGGGTGCCACACTGTCACGATCTCCATACTGTCCTTGTCTGCTATGTTTCTATTGTGTGGAAGCTGTCAGACTGTTTTGGTTGTGCTGGGTCTGTGCTGCAATCATCTGTGTTCACTTCCCTTGATTAGTCCTCTTCTTAAGCATGCTAGCTCCTCCATCCAGTGTCAATCGTATACTTGTTGCTGCCTGTGTCACACTGATCCCTCTGTGCGCTGTGCCTGACCCAGCCTGACTTTATTCCCTTACCTGGACTTTGACCATTTGCCTGTGATCTGACTACTCTTTTACCTGCTCCCTGTAAACTGTTTTTTCTGGTTTTTCTGACCCCAGTTCATGAATTTGATTTCGTCTCTGACTACCCCTTGTTGTACTGCACCATTTTCTGGACCTGACCTCGGATCGTTTCACCTCTCTTTACTTATCAGTAATTAGTATTAGTATTAGTATCACAATAACAATTACTATCTGTAATTGTAGTCTTATCTCTCCACTTCTGGGACTAGTTATTACAGTAGTGACTCGCGTCACAAAAACCCAATTCATCACCCTATATCGTCACATCTCTATGCAGGTTCGCAACAGCTGTTATATGTGTATACAGTGGTTGGGACTCTCACAACCACCAAAAGTGAGCCTTTACTGCACTATGGCAATTGTGTAATTTGCGCTTAATTTCTCTCTTCAGATTTTGGCTAATTTTGAAAACAAATCTTCGTGAACCACATTAGAGAACTCGGAGTTGCTGAGCGGAGGTCTCCTGTATGGGGTCCTTATTTCTTGACCTTAGTGGAGAGTGCTTACAAACAACGTCTCTCACTCTGGAGGACCTGTCCTGTTCTGCATTACATAGACAGCTCATTAAATAATAATTGTTTTGATAATGCCTTAGACAGCTTTATAACAATTATTATCCTAGAGACCCAACATTTTGGCGTTTATCATGTCGCCGTTGGTCTATGATTCCTCCTCTTATCCTTTACACACCCAAGCAGATGTCTGCTAAGACCAACACCTGCTGCAGACAACCAATATAGACCAAGAGGAGCAGGTGAACACCAAAACTAGACCAGTGGGGGAAGTCAAAGGAGGTAAGTATAATTTTTTTTAATTTTAAGCTAGACTTAGGCTAGGCAGGAAGGTAGATGCCCCCCGGGCCTGTACTACAGGATGTGTTTTGGGCCACAAGGCCATCTGTAGCTTTAGAGGATGCCGGCACTGTACATTCTAAACCTATCCAAGTGTTGGCCAGCCGCGTCCCGGTACAGCAGACACTTCCACTATGCACACATTATGGGCTGTGTCTGCTGATCTCCCCTCGCCTAGCCTGCCTGCATCTTCCAGCAGTAGAAGAGGAGACTATGTGAACTGTGCAGGCAGGAAAAGGTCAGTACAAGGCCGGGGCCGGGCAAGAGGTCTCTGATGTTGCCATAGGGTAGATCACAGGACCAGCTGAACAGCTGTCTTCATCATGGTTAATTGAAATGATATACTTACTGTATATAATCGTGTATAAGCCGAGTTTTTCAGCCCAAAAATTGGGCTGAAAAGTCCCCCCCTCGGCTTATACACGGGTCAATACGGTAATCCTATGGTGGGGGCTGTGTCCGGGTGCTGGGGAGGCTGTAGCAGGCGGGGGGAGGCTGCTGAGTGAGCGGCGCGTCATGTGACGCCACTCATTAGATATGCACGGCTCCCCCCGCCCATCACAGCGGCAGGGGGAGCCGTGCATACAGCCCCCCAGTGTATACAGGCAGCCCCCAGTGGTACACAGGCAGCCCCCCTCCTGCTGGCCCCCACACTGTGCAGAGCCCCCTGCTGCATTAACTTACATCCAGCGTCTTCATCACGCGCTGTGTTCCGATCACGTGACCCGCGATGACGTCATGCTGCAGCGGAGGCGGGTCACGTGAGACCGGGAACACAGTGCGAGTCCGCGATGATGAAGACGCTGGATGGTAAGTTAATGCTGCGGGGGGGCTCTGAACAGTATGGGGGGCGAGTGCCGGCAGGAGGGGGCTGCAACAGTTAGTGCACTGCGTCCCACGGCTGAGGGAGCAGTGCACTATCTGATACAGCCCCCTCCTGCCGGCACTCACCTGCTGTATACTACTGGGGGCTGCTGTATACTCCTGGCGGATGCTGTATACTCCTGGGGGCTGCTATATACTACTGGGGGCTGCTGTATACTCCTGGGGGATGCTGTATACTCCTGGGGGATGCTGTACACTCATGGGGGATGCTGTATACTCCTGGGGGATGCTGTATACTCCTGGGGGCTGCTGTACACTCCTGGGAGATGCTGTATACCACTGGGGGCCTGCTGTATACCATACTGCTGGGACCTGTATACTACTGGGGGGGCCTGTATACCTTACTGCTGGGGGCTGTATACCACACTGCTGGGGGCTGTATACCTGTGCTGGGGTCCACCCTCGGCTTATACACAAGTCAATAGGTTTTCCCAGGGGCAAAAATAGGGGGGTCGGCTTATACATGGGTCGGCTTATACACGAGTATATACGGTATTTTGTATTTAAGAAATTGCAAACATATATACATTGTTTTTTAAGGACATGAATTAGAATATAGCATGTAAATATTCTCCTAGGTACAGATGCAGAATACTTCATTTCTGAGCTGGTATCTGTTGCGCTATGATGCGATGAATAAAGGCTTATGAACGTGCATTATTTTAGGAGTTAAGACAATAAAATAGGGCTGGGGATCACATTTATTTTGTCAACTTCTATCAGAAGAAAAACTGTTTGATGTTGAAGGAGCATCGTGACAGGCGGTTTATTTTAGGCTAAGAAAATTGAAAATGTCAGATTTCAGAAGGCGTTTCATCGGGTATAATCTGACATGGCCAGAAACTATGAGAAGTGGCAATAGTAAGGACACGTTTCTGCTGTGATCAATAACTTCTAATGTATTTCTACCCAAGGAGATTTATACTGGAAGTCAAGAAAGTAACCACCATATGGTAAACTACTAAGAAACTTTACTTTTCATTCTGTAAATTCAGAAAAAATACTGATCCTTTACAATTGTCATTGACAATGCAGATATAATGAAGGTTAACCAGTGCTTAACCAGGAGTATGATAAATGGCCCCTTTCATTCAAACAGCAGCCATCCCGCCTCACATGCTCACATGGCAGGACAAGTTGCAACAATCTGAAAAACACAAATCCTGAGCGCTCGTCTCAGTGAGCAGAAGAGCAAAAAAACACCAGAGAGCTGCTGGAGAAGGGCTGTGACATGAGAAGAAATAAATCTTTTACTCAGACGACTGAGCACTGCTTTCAGGCCTGAAGCCAGTGTCTGAGGAGAGGAGTACAAGAAACAGAGGAACATATCTGGGAGACTGAGTTACCTCATAACTCGCCCCAGAGGAGCGCAGAGACCGGATACCAGATCCGAATCTGTGACTGAAACGCGCAGCACAGAAAACACCGGGATAGTGGAGGTTGTAGATCTACACTGTACCTCAGCGAAGGAACACAGTGGGGTCAGAAGCACACAGAATGACTCAAGTTGCCTAGCAAAAGAGGGTACCTGTGAGGAGAAACAGGGCTAGCAGCCTAGCTAAAGTAGCAGCAGGGCCACAGACAAGGCACAGGAGTAGGAAGTTGAGGACCCAGACAGGGTGGGAGTAACCCGGCCCCGGTACAGACTCCGTGGACAGTACTCTACTGAATACCATCACCAGTAAAGCCTTAGAAAACTTCAAAACTGTGAGTGTGTGTGATCCTTGTGCTCAAACCCTGCGTGTCCTCACAAACTACCATCATCTCTACTACTACCCAGATTCTACAACATCCATAGCACCATATATAGACTAATACTCCCACTGCCCCGGGGAACCAAGCTCTACCTGCGGAGAGCCATTACATCCCCAGCTGCCCAACATCATCCCCGAAGGTTCTGCAGCAGCGGTGGTCACCCTGACCACAACCCGTGGGTGGCGTCACAACAAACAATATCCCATGTAAATATCCCCCCATTACTTGCGGAACCCAGGACACGGTCTGGACCAAGACCGCCGTGATATCCCCAGCAGTACCCCGGTCCGGTACCGAGTACCCCATCCCAGTGGGCTTCACATATCCATAAGTTAAACCAGCACAAGAGATGTCTGGCAGCAGCTTTCTCATAGAGGATTCAAGAGTGCTCAGTAGAGTGTGGCCAATATATTGGATATGCCAACAAACGAATGGCTGAACCATCATTTGTCCAACTACAATAGGTGCAGGTGTTGCAATTGCACCGAGGCCTTGGACCTTAGGGGTCCCCTAAGGTTCCTTTGACCTATAGAAAAAGGCTATTGCTATTAAAGATTTGCAATAATTGTGGGTCCCACTGGGATGCTTTCACATTGGGGTCCATGAGCTTCAGTTACGCCACTGCCGACAGCTATCTGATGTGTAATGGAGGCTTAGGGAGGTTTATCTCTACTAACTTCAGCCATTATTTTTTATTTTTTAGACAATTTGTTTCTTTCTTTGACCTTACATTCATTAACACGGCTACTTTTCTCCTATAGAAATATTATCCTCAGTATCACTGAGGGGATCTATATCTCAAATTCCCTTTTTCCAGTAGTTTCATGGAAGAGCAGTTAGAGGCGGCATTATACTAGGAGCAATGATATATGACTATAATTACTGGATACATTGAAACTCAATATTCGGCTTAATTCTTTGGTGTTGCACAAAGCAATGTTTCACTCAACAAATTGTAACATTGATGGGAATCAGATAAAAAGTTATTACATTTTAGATATATCATTATTGTGTTGGCTCTGGCCTTGTGTGGCCCTTGAGCAAAATTATTGAAATTTAAAGTACAATTCTATTAAAAATTAATGTTAGACATTCAAGAATAAAATATTCATTTGCTGAACTCTTAAATAGGTAGTAAAATTCAAGAAAATGATACTATTTTACTTCTACATTCAAATATACAGGGTGCATTGTAGTTTAAATAAAAGCAGGTATCAAATCCAAATTTTAAAACCCAATACCAAATCCATCCAAATTTTGCAACAGAAAGACATACTTATGTGAAGGCTTCAGAGAGGGACAGGTCTTACGGTAATGATGGCCACATCTCTTTAGAGGTTGTCCACTTTGAACAATTGCTGCTTGTTGGAAGGGTCCCTTGACAATAGATTGATTATAGTGTTGCCCTAATAGGAATCCTTGTCATCCAGGAACATTCTATCAGGGATGATTCTGGTAATATTTTATTTTTAATTTGCAAATGGCTGATTTAGAATAATAAAAATATTTTAAAATAGTTAATATCCATTTTAGAAATATCCAGTGGGAATCGGGTAAGTGCCAAAATGCCTCACCTTGGTTCAGGCATCTCCGCAGCACACTCACTCTTCCACCAGTCCCATGGTGTCTGGCCAGGATCCGGCCTCTGCATTCAGCGCTCAGGGCCTGTGTTGGCATTGCAGGCCTTACAGACGCATGCACATCACACACCCTTTACTGAAAGGGCTAGCGTGCCTTCACCCGGAAGTTCTTCTCAGCCTATTGCTGAAAATCACAGAGTATTTATGGCACCTTTCTCCTATAGGAGATGCCAGAGCAATGCAGTCTATACCCTGCAGAACATTGCTAGTTCTCAATTCCCCCTCCAGCTTACTCTTTCCTGTACCTGTGTCAGTTATATGTTCCTGTGTCCGCTAACCTTTGTCTCTGTTCCAGTACCCTTGCCTGTACCTGCTGCAACTGCGTCATCTGCTAACACCTGAGGTGGCATTGTGCCTGCTGCTAGCCTGTACTAGCAATGCCGTCATGCTGCCTGCACCTGCTTGCATGAGCCATCTGGCTACATCTACCCTATCAGTGACTGTCTGGGTCCATACTCCTGGGGCAAGCTGTTACAGCTCCAGTCTTCTTGAATGACACCTGGTCTTTACCTACAGAGAACCTGGTGTCAAGCCCCTCTAGGTTGTGTTGTGGTGTCGTGGGCCCCCTCAGCATTGCAGGCCTTACGGGTGCGTGCTTAGGACGCATGCACGACACACTCCCTTTTCTGAAAGGGCTAACGTGCCTATTGCTGAGAAGCACAGAGTGTTTAAGGCACCTTCCCCTATAGGAGGTACCTGAGCAATGCAGTCTATACCCTGGAGATGCGTTGCTAGTTCTCAGGTTCCCCCTCCAACAGACATGCTGCATCCAGTGCTGTAATTAGATCACCATGCCTGGTTTGGTGACAGGTCCTCTTTAACTTCCAGAGTGGCTTAATGATATTGAGACTGAGATGGCCACTCCAAAACCTCCACTTTGTTCTGCTGTAGACAATGACAGGTCGACTTGGCCTTGTGTTTTGGATCATTGTCATGTTAGAACGTTCAAGTACATCCCATGCACAGCTTCTGGGCTGATGAGTTCAAATTTGGCTCCAGTAGTGCAGATAACGTGCTACATTCATCTTTCTTTCAACTTTAAAGGGAACCAACCACCTAAAAATACCTATCTAAGGCTGGGGTTCCACATAAGCCCTCAGTCCGTTTTTGGCTTCAGTTTTCTCATTTTTTTGTTCTAAGTCCAAAAACTGACAGAAAAACGGATTGGATGTAATAAACACCCTGTCCGTTTTTCTATGGAGCTCCAAACATTGCCCTGTCCGTTTTTGAGTCAAAAACGTTGCATGCAACGTTTTTGGCATCATTTAAAAAACGCATGCGTTTCCATGCATTTTTTTAACATGGGGCCCTATGGGAAACGCATGCGCGAACGCATGCAAATGCGCACTTGCGTTTGCGCATGCGTTCGCGCATGCGTTTTTTTAATGAAAATTCCAAAAACGTTCAGGAGTGCAGGAGGCTCAAAAAGCACCCAGAAAAAAACGGATTGGTGATGAAAATCACTTCCAAAAACGGATTTCTATGTGGAACCACAGCCTAACTTAAAAATATCTGTCCCTGGAGCCTAAAATTTCTATTTTAACCATCCCTTACTGACTAAATCTGCCTAACTACATGGACAATAAATCACTTTTTATACTAACCAAATTCTTGTCTGATGGGGGTTCTTCCAGGGTCTTTGACCGATAGACAGGTCTCCTCGCTGTGCTCGCACCCACCTCGCTGCTGTCCATCTTTTTTCCAGGAGGATTCAAATTACCCGCCCATCGCGTCCTCGCAATGAGCGGGTCACGTGCTGCAGGCCCCGCGTCACTTCCGCCCGCCGCATCGCTGGGTCTATGACGCGCCCAGGCCGGCTTCAGCATGCCATCTGCGCATGCTCGGAATCCAGCCTGGGTGTACCAGTGATGCGGCGGGCGGAAGTGATGTGGGGCCTGCAGCACGTGACCCGCTCATTGCGAGGATGCGATGGGTGGTTAATTTAAATCCTCCTGGAAGATGATGCCCTGGAAAGAAGATGAACAGCAGCGAGGCGGGTGCGAGCGCGGCGAGGAGACCCGCCTATCGGTCAAAGACCCTGGAGGAACGCCCATCAGACAAGGATTTGGTAAGTATAAAAAGTGATTTATTGTGCATCTAGTTAGGTAGATTTAGTCAGTAAGGGATGGTTAGAATAGTCATTTTAGGCTCCAGGGACAGATATTTATAGGTTAGATAGGTATTTTAGGTGCTTGGTTCCCTTTAAGCAAGTTTCCTGTGCCTTTGCAGTGCACACATTCCCACATCATCAGCGATCCACCTCCATGTTTTACAGTAGGAATGGTGTTCCTTTCATGAAAGGCCTTGTTGACACCTCTCCAAATGTAATTTTTATGGTTGTGGTAAAAAAGTTTGATTTTGGTCTCATCACTCCAATTACC
The DNA here is from genome assembly GCA_033576535.1 of Allobates femoralis. Taxonomy (NCBI): domain Eukaryota; kingdom Metazoa; phylum Chordata; class Amphibia; order Anura; family Aromobatidae; genus Allobates; species Allobates femoralis. The sequence continues at coordinate 214,336,775 of JARQOC010000011.1, read as the reverse complement.
TTGTTCCAGAGGTTTGGAGGCTTGTCTCTATGCTGTTTGGCATATTGTAGGCAAGATACTTTGTGGCTTTTGCGCAGTAATGTCTTTCTTCCGGCGACTCAACCATGCATCCCATTTTTGTTTAAGGGTTCTCTTTATTCAAACAGTCACACCGCTAGTTTTCAGTGAGTCCTGTAGTTCAGCTGATGTTATTTGTGGGTCTTTCTTTGCGTCCTGAACAATATTCCTGGCAGTTATGGCCGAAAGTTTTGTTGATCTACCTGATCGTGGCTTGGTTTTTACAGAGCCCCTGATTTTCCATTTGTTAATCACAGTGTGGAACACTGCTGACTGGCATTATCAATTCCTTGGATATCTTTTTGTATCCCTTTCCTGTTTTATATAGTTCAACTATCTTTTCCCATAGATCCGTTGACAATTCTTTTGCTTTCCCCATGACTCACAATCCATAAACGTCAGTGGGTGGATGAAGAATGCAAGAGTCTGTCTGGATCCCAGAAACTCACTCATCTTTTATGCACACACACTGATTACAGGCAAACAGGTCACAGGTGAGGATCTTACCGTTATTAGCCATTCAAACCCATTTGTGTCAATGTCTGTGCATGTTATCAGGCCAAATTCACCAGGGTATGTAAACTTTTGATCTGGGTCATTTGGATGATTTTGGTTGTCATTAAGATTTAAAAGAGAAAACTCAGTAGTTGGACAATAAATGGCTTCACCCAACCACTAACCGGAAAAAAGGTTTTGTCTTATCATTCACATTCTCTGAAAAAAGGCCAAGAAAGCAAAAAATCTGCCGGGGTATGTAAACTTTTGCGCACAACTGTATATGACTCACCGTAGCCGGGGGGTACACGTAGCGGGCGTTGCTTCTCCTCTGTCACGGAACTGCGCCTGCGGTAGTGTAGGCCCGGTGGTCCAGATCAATAGGAGAATGGCGGAACAGTAGGGGTGATTTGTCTTCGTGACGCCACCTGCGGGTGTTCTGGTAACCTTACCAGTGCTGTTCGGGTCTCCGGGGGATGTTATACAGCGAGATGGAACGCTCCCCACAGGATGAGCGGGAATCCCCGGAGCCGGGAGCTGCGCAAGATGTTGTGAGGCAGCTGCGGGATGCTGCGCGCTGAATCCAGGAATAATGTACAACCACACAAAGTCTCTTTTAGGTACCTTTACTGGATGGTAGTCAGGTACACTCGGACCGGGATAGTGAAGTTAGCGCTTCTGGAGTTTCACAGCAAGCAGTGTTAGGCTTCCTTTCTCTAGTTCTGGTGCTAAGGTCGGGTGGATGTGGAATCCAGCCGGACCGGGCAGTGTTTCCAATGGAACTTGCTTCACCTGGTTAACAGCACTGAGGGCACTGTAAAAGGGTTTGAGCAGGATCAGTACTCTTCCCTGGGCTCTCGTGGGTGGGTGCATCAGGTGGAACAGGTGGCTAAACCTCCTGTTGATGGTGCTGGTTCTCTGTGGTGGCTGGGCAGCTCTCACAGCTTCGGTTCCAGTAACCGGTTGATTTGGAAAGAGTCTGGTTAACTCTGTTTTCCTGAGAGGTGCTTCTTCTTTCCTATTGTCCCAATTGCAGGGATCTCCACTGGCTAGTGTGCTGGTTCTGGCCTGGTATGGCTCCAGAACTGGCAGATGCACACACACTCTTCACAGTTCTAAAGTGACTGCACACTCTGACATTTCTCCCTCCAAGACTCTATTTATAGGGGGAACTGGCTCAAAGTCACCAGTGTAGCTCCCCCTAGAGGCTCGGGGTGAAACCAGGTGTTCTAAGTGTTGTTGTGTTGTTTGGTGTTTGTGGGTTTGCTGTGCTGTTACTTACTCCATTTGTGCCTAAGGATTTCTGTGGTGCCCAACAGGTGCCAGGATGCCACATATACATAGGCCTGTTTCACATCTAGGCTGCTCTGCCTGCCCCGCGCTAGCGCAGGGGCATTTAGGGGCTTGGGCAGCCTAGCGCAGGGACGCATAGATGCCCTGCATTTGCACTCGGCTGCGCTCGGTGCCCCCCATTATATCCTATGGCCGAGCACAGCCGAGCGCGCGCTCTGGAAACTCTGAATCGCAAGTGAAACCGGCAGACGCCACGGCGCATGCGCCTGTGACGTAGCACCCGGAAACGCGTAATGTGATGTCTCCGGGTGCATCTGACCAGGCACATGCGCCGTGGCATCTGCCAGTTTCACTTGTGATTCAGAGTTTCCAGAGCGCGCGCCCAGCTGTGCTCGGCCATAGGATATAATGGGGGCAACGAGCGCAGCCGAGCGCAAATGCAAGAGGCAGCATCAGGCAATGGTAGTCTTCAACACTTTTATCAGATTTACGATCCTCTTTCCATATGAACAAAGTAAGAAATATAACTGATGTAACACGTTGCTGTACTCCAGACTGCAGTAACACCATTATCAAGAACCGTTTTAGTTGTTTCAGCTTTTCGGTGCTGTTACTAATATTTCCTGGAAGCCGACAGTCACCGTAGTTTCTGTATCACAGACTCCTGCTGAATTCCTGGATGTGCCGTACATCTTCTGAATGTATACAGTCATGCTGGTGTTATGCGGGTGCGTACAATCAATGCTTCTCTGAATCCTGATGATTAAAGATTAGTGTCAACTCTTCAGCAGAATACAGATAGCATCCAACAGAGAAATCGAGAGGTAACAGAGAAGAGTTTTTGACCATTCATGGTGTTAATTAAAGTGGTAATTCCAATTTAGATATTTATGATCTCTGCACATGGACATGTCATACATGCAAGTGTCAAGGTTGATCTATGCACATGGACATGTCGTACATGCAAGTGTCAAGGTATACCAGCAAAGCTCTAAGTATGACAAGATTCCCTGTGCATTAGAGGTAGTGAATATACAGTATATACATACACAAGACGCGGGCATTGTGTGATTCTATAACGTGTGCGATTATATATTAAACTATGTTGTTAATGTTTTAGGTTGTCAAATTAAATGTAATTTAAGTGTATTTAACCCTCAGCGTAGCAGTAGAATTGTATAGAATGTAAACAGCAAAGTAGGTATGTGTATGTTACATATCACTAAGGAGTTATAGATGGTGGCTAACGAAATAAACACTGATAGACGAATCTGGACTCCGGTGATTCATCATTAAGCCTGGCGATGGATGCTGCATCCTGTACAGTCTGATAGATCTGTACTCCTAGATTCATCATTATGGTACTAGGTGGTGAATGCTGCAACCTGTACAGTCTGATAGATCTGTACTCCATAGAGTCATCATTATGGAACTGGTGGTGACATGCTTCAAACCTGTGACAGTCTGATAGATCTGTACTCCATAGATTCATCATTATGGTATTGGCGATGTGATGCTGCATCTGTGACAGTCTGATAGATCTGTACTCCATGGATTCATTATTAGAGCACTGGTGGTGGGATGCTGCATCCTATGACAGTCTGATAGATCTGTACTCCATAGATTCATCATTAGAGCAGTGGCGGTGGATGCTGCAATCCTGTGACAGTCTGATAGATCTGCACTCCATAGATTCATCATTATGGTATCATGATGTGATGCTGCATCCTGTGACAGTCTGATAGATCTGTACTCCATAGATTCGTATTACGGTACTGGTGGTGAGATGCTGCATCCTGTGACAGTCTGATAAATGTGTACTCCATAGATTCGTCATTATGGTACTGGCGATATGATGCTGCATCCTGTGACAGTCTGATAGATTTGTACTCTGTAGATTCGTCATTATAGTACTGTTGGTGACATTCTAGAACCTGTGACAGTCTGATAGATTTGCACTCCGTAGATTTTCATTATGGTAATGATGATATGATGCTGCATCCTGGGGCAGTCTGATAGATCTGTACTCCATGGATTTTTCATTACGGTATGGTGGTGTGATGCTGCATCCGGTGACACTTGATAGATCTGTACTCCATAGATTAATTATTACGGTACTGGTGGTGTGATGCTGCATCCGGTGACACTCTGATAGATCTGTACTCCATAGATTTATCATTACGATACTGTTGTGGGATGCTGCATACTGTGGCAGTCTGATAGATCTGTACTCCATAGATTTATCATTACAGTACTGGTGGTGGGATGCTGCATCTGGTGACACTTTGATAGACCTGTACTCTGTAGATTCGTTATTATGGCAGTGCCTGTTAGACGCTGGATCCTGTGACAGCCTCATTGACCTGTACTCTGTAGATTCATCATTACGGCGGTGCCTGTATGATGATGCATTCTGTGACAGTATCATTGATGTGGATTGTGGAGATTCGTTGTCATGATACCGGCGATGTAATTATGCATACTGTAACAGTATCATAGATCTGGACGATAGAGAATCTTCTTCATGTCACTTGTGTTGTGATACTGCATAACTTTTCAACCTCCTGGACCTTGACGTTGAAGACACGGCCACTCAGCATGCTCGCTGTGATGCGGCATCTTATCGATCTTGACCCTGGAGATTCGTCTTGTCCTCGTTGTTGCTGTAAAATGGCATCATGTGACAATCTAATAGGTCTGGACAGGGGGGAGTGTGACACACATGCACTTCTGTGTAGTGGCTTGGTCAAGATGTTGCTTTTTTGTTCAGTAGTGCTGTTTGCACGTCGTTGCCTTTTCCATTGCGGCTGCTTTCCTTTCCATATCATGTGCATAGTTTTTGGGATGGACCATCTTGGCGCAGATTTTGAGTGATCAACCAAACATTCCAGTTTAACTGCCATTTGTAATTTACACAATGTGCTATAGGTGGCGCTGAAAGACACACTAGGGCTTTTATATAGTACATGCTGTATCTTTTTTGGGCTTAGCAAAGAAATAAGATACAAAACATAAGCATCTTAATGATACATTGGCATTTTAAATACTGATTGGATATAAATTTCAAACTACCGTGTTTATATCTTAAACCTTTGATTAACATAGTGTGGGCTTACTGCCATGGGGTTGTGTGTCTATAGCTCTTATCTATGGGAACTGGATGTTACATACTCTCACAGCAGGAAGCATTCAAAACCATAGAAAAAACACTATAGAGAATAGATAGTGTTCCCCACATATCTAGTGCTTGTCCATTGTCCTTTCCATGAACGCTTAGTAGAGATACCAAATCGGCAAACCACAGACTTCAAGAGAGGGTGGCACCAACACTTCTCTATAACAGTATATGAGGAACAGAATAGCTGAAAATCAATTTCCCCATTCTCCCTATAGGTGAGGGTTCCTAAAGATGGCACCCACACCCAGGGGCATATCTAGGGGGGTGCAGCCGGACCTTTTGCCCCGGGCGCAACTCAGTGGGGGGCGCCGGCGGCACCCCCCCTCCCTCTCTCCTCCCCCCCCCTCCCTCCACCCTCCTCCCCCCCTCTTGCTATACCAGGCAGCCGCACACACATTACAGGGGCTGATATTCACAGTTTAGCGGCGCGGAAGCGCCCGATGTCACTTCCACGCCAGTCTGGGGCCACGGGGGCCACTGGGAGACTTGGCGGCAGCGGGTCCGGGGCGGGGTGACCGCAGGAGACCCCGGAAACTGCGGCACTGGCGGCGGCGCCTCATATGTCCAGACTGGAGGACAGAGGAGAGACGGAACAGCAGGGGACAGGGTCCCAGCAGGGGGCGGGGTGAGTGACCGAGGAGTCGGTGGTGGAGGAGGGGGGTGAGTGACCGAGGAAAGCTGACAGCACCCCCCCACCCCTCCCTGTCCTCACCTACCAGGGGGAGGGGGGGCACCAAGATAGATCTGTGCCCCGGGCGCCAACATACCTGGTTACACCTCTGCCCACACCTATCCGGGGTTTTACAGCATTCTTCATATACTTTTATGGTGGTCTTTCATCACATACCGTAATTGATAGCAACAGCAATATTTAAGTTTAGTATTGATCACCTTGCTGTTTTATTCTTATTTTTTTTTTTTACTTTTATCCAATGTAGATGTTCTGGTGTGTATACAGATGCATATACAATATATACATTCATATACTCATATATAGTCATAATAAGAATATACCAGCTAGGTAGATAATAAAATGAAAGAAACTAAACAAAATTATAATGCAACCTACATTTTCTATCTTCTTAACCTGGTCACTTTACTGCAGAAATAGAAGTACTAGATTAAAAGGAATCTGTCAGCAGTTCATCAGGCAGAGAGATCCTGAATCCAATGATATATAACATAGATTATTGGCTGCAACCGTTTTGACACAATCAAAGTATTTAGTTTCAGGAACACAGCAGAGCTGGGAGAGCTGCCCCCTTTAGTAAACAATAGCACAAAGCCTGATAAAAGAGACACAGTTGCTTTTTGTTTTTTTTAACACTTATGACTCACTGTGGGCCGGGTTCTCTGGTCTCAGGTGCTGGCTGTCAGTCACGGTTCGGTGCCTGAGACTGCGGGCCAGGTAGTCAGAAAAAGTTTTAAGTAAAAGAAATAAAGGTGTTAGTTCGTGACGCCACCAGTAGGGTTCCGGTGATGGCACCGGCGCTGCTTGGACCTCCGGGGTGATGGGCGGCAGCAAGATGGATCAGCTCCCTACAGGACGAACGGAGTCCCCGGAGGTGAGAGCAGCAGTTGAGGAATATGGTAGCTCGGTTGTTTCTGTAGGTAAAGTGATTAGTAGTAGTCCCGAAATAAATCTCAGACACGTTACTCCTCTGAACGGGTATTTACTTAGTTCTTTCACGGCAGACTGGTATAACAGTTCTCGATACCGGGTAACGGACCGGTGGTCCCTGCAGTGAATAGTTTCCTTCCAAGTCTCCACAAGTGTCCTTCTCTATCCTGACTGTCCCTTTTTCGTCGCTGCTTCTGTATACCTAGCTGGGGTACTGAGGATCCTCTGTTGGAACCCGAGCCGTTGGCCTCCGACTCACGTTAGGTCCCTGAACCCCAATGGTGGGTACCCCCCTGGTACAGCTGTGGTGATGGTAGGTTGTGTATTGTGTTTCTTTAAAGCTCTCAATCACTCTGGTTATGTGGTGCAGCAGTAAAGCGTCTATACCACCTCGGAGCCAGTACTCCGGGTTGTGCACTGGGCTCGGGTCGTCTACCACCCGTCTTCCTTCTCTCTTCGCCCCTTTCACTTCTGGGTCACCAGTGCTCGGTGCCCTCCCTGTTAGCTATTCTTCCTGTCACGACTCGACTTCCCCTTGTCTTGTCTCTCCAACTTCCTAACTCTGTTCTTCTCTTCCCCACTGCTATATACCTAACTCTCCTCCCACCAGGACGGTTGCCCAGGAAACGGGTGCCTAATTGGTCCTCTGCCTCTAGGTGTTGCATGTGGCACATGGAGCCTTGGGATTATCCCATTCACCACTGGGACAGAGAGTACAGCACCTTCAGTCAGGGGTGCAGTACCCTCTGTGACGCACTCGTTGTGGGGCGCCACACTTACAGCATGCTGTCCTCAGCTTACATACCAAAATTCTGCTGACAGATTCCCTTTTACAGATGTTTTATGTCATCCATGGAAGCCAAGGTGCAGACTACATTTTTGACCACCAGTTATAGGTTTGTATAGTTGCCTCAGTAATACAAAAAGAAACAATGGACACCCAACTCATCAGCAGTGTTGAAGGTTTGTGATAATGGTTATAATTTGACATATATCTTTTAAAACATGTAAAGGGTGAAAGACTTCTGACTAGAAGACATTGTATTACTGAGCGTAGAATAGCATTGGGACAGGTTTAACCACTCATTCTGCTGCAACAGGTATGTAACCATCACTAATGCCAGTGTGATCACATTCTTATAACAGACCACAGACTAGTCAGGTGGGCACTTCCTCTTAAGTAGCGGTGCTCCGTGCCACAGGGCAGCGTCCCCAGTAACAATATCATAATAAGACCAGCACTCACATAAATTTCTTTTCTTTTCTTTAAAGTGTAACGTCGTTTAAATTTGTATTTAATAATAATGTAGAGCAAGTGATTTTAATAAACTTTTAAATATACTTTATCAGAGAAATCTGGTTGAAAACCATTCGTACACCTTCCACAAGGTGTCCCCACTAGACTGTGTGTGAAGCAGAATATGTTCATTATCAGTGAGATCCATCTTCACACTGAATATGCCAAGTAACCATATAAAGGAAAGGGGGAGTGCCTACACTGCTGACTGCAGCTGGTGAGGAAATAATTTATTAGATTTAGCTCAGATTACAACACAGTTGCTTAGCAATATAGAATGTCAGGATCACTGCAAACTCCTCTTTCTTTGGCACAAGCTTCTGATCTGTCATTTGGCTCCACACAGCTCAGTCAGAATCTCTGTTAACTCTTGCTCTGCTGTCACATCACACTGCTCCCTATCAGCCTGCTCTCAGAAGCTATGAAAATACACAACAGTGCTGGCAAATGCTGGCCATGACCACACAGCCATAAAATGCAGTTTTTAAAAGAACACAGAAAAATGTGAGCAAATAAGTCAGATGGCACAAAAGGAGCATTATCTTAGCTGCTATGTGACCCATCATTAACAACCAGTGCAGTATTATTTTTTTTTCTTCTCAATGAAATGACATTTACACTTTAAGCTTATTCCATAAATGACAGTCATAAATGACGTGTTTCAGCTTACATCCTGAAGCCTTTCTCAAACAGTGTATAAAGAGTAAAGGCTTCAGGATGTAAGCCAAAACGCGTTATTTATGACTGTCATTTATGGAATTATGGAATAAAGTTTAAAGAAAAGCAAACGAATTGTATGTGACTGCCGTTCTTATTATGACATAGTTATAAAAGAAAGATGTATGATTATAGAATGTCATTGTAGAGACAACAACATTCAAAAGGGGATGAGAGAATGGCTTCTTTAATGCCTTATGTAAATAAACAAACACTCTATGTTAAAAGTAATTTGTCAGCAGGTCACCTGAGAGCAGCATGATATTGTGGCGCCCCTGTGGTCAGGCTTCCACTATTGGTATTGCATGCATTTTACATGTATGGTACAATGCCATGATAAGCTTTGCCGCGACACCCATTTGCACCTAATATACCGTAATCCAAACTCGAGGCAGGGAGTTGCTTGGTGGAAGCAACCCACATTCAGGGCAGTCCCCATCTACTGGATAGAGGGAGGAGTTAGGTTAGGGGTGGGAGGCAGAAGGAGACAGCTCTAGTGAGATCCAGTCGGGCAGCTGGGAAGCTAGGACTACATGTGGAGTTAAGTGCTAGCCCCAGAGCCTGAGAACATGAATCTGCTGCCGGCTGTTCAGGCCAAGCAGAGGAGCTAGCTGGAGAAGGGGTACCAGCCCCAATTCAGTTTGGATTCTTCAAGACTAGCTGTGAAACTGGAAGACACTGGGCTTGAGGTACAGTGGCTACCTTAGTAAACCCTCCCAACGTTCAAGGAACTAAACAGGGTTAAGAGGACCAGCAAGTCTGTTACTCACAGAACCCGCAGTCACCTGCCAGCTGGGATTGGTGACCACAGGACACTTAGGAGAGGACAGGGGTAGCAAGTGCCAGGAAGAGGAAAGCAGCAAGGAAGGTCAAATACCCTGTGTTTCAGTGGACTCTAAATGCTTCTGGGCTGGCCAGCTGTAAGCTTCTTGGACTATGTGCCCCGACTGGGTTGTAATCTGCTTCAACACCAAGTAAATGGTAAGAACCACAAGAGCCCTGTGTGTTGTCTGGTCTTTCCTGCACCTCCTTGCATCACCCTACAGAGCCTTCGCTTTACACCACTACAACCCTCCTCCTCATCCTAACTACATCCTACACCTACCAAGGGACTCAGGCCCTAACTGGATGGGCACAACACCTGGCTACCCCACCATCATACCTTGGGTTCCCCCACAGCAGCCCTTGGCCACCTAGAGGCTAGAACTCCAGTTGGCATCACGACAACCAATTTCCCCTGTAAATAGCCCCCTTGACATCCGGTCGAGGCCATGACTTCTGGGGACTGCCACCGTGACATCCCCCGAACTGTTAACCCCTGGAAGGTCGAGTACCCTGGCCCCACGACTGCTGCAATATAGGGGCAGAAACACTGATTCCAGCAATTAATCACTTTCTGTGCTGCTTGGGATAATAATAGTAAAGCAACAAAACATAGTTTTGGTTAAAAACCTTTTTCTGCTGCAGATGCTGACCTCTTTATATTATTTTCATATCCCTGCCCACACTGTGCATAGGCAGAAAGCTGTCAATCAGTTGAGGGAAAGGTCAAGTAGTCCTCTAGTGATAATCTCTTCATGATAAAACAATGGTTTTATAAAAACTACACTAAACAGCCCAGTAAGTGACACATTGCTGGAATCAGGAATTCTGTCTCTACAGCAAAAACCTGCCGACAGATTCTCTTAAGAGCACAAATGTCAGTATTCAGTATTATACAATCAATAGGGTGTTTTCAACACTAAGAATACTATTTAAAGGTAACAAATCTCCAAATTAACCTGTCTCTTGACTACTATCTCCATGGAGCTCCTGGGTACTTTACCATGGAGATTGTTGGCAAGATAAATTTTAGATGTAGAAGTGATATCACTCTGTAGCTACAAGGACATGACTTGATCTTTCTTTTACGGTTTTCTCTAGACGTAAAGGAGGAATGTAATGATTAGAATCTATCCTGTTACAAGAAAAGTTCTCTTTTTCTCTATAGTTATATTAAAACGAACTCGTATGTTTTATGTATATACAGTATTTCTTATTAGAGATCTTTATTATGCATCCATATTTGTAAATATTTAATCATATCAATGCTTTAATGGCGCTAAATAAACCGGGTTAGGAAACTATGAGGATAACATTCCCCTTTTGGCAGTTGCCTTCTTAAAGTCAGCACCTTAGACAAGTGGACAGCTCCTTGTCTGGGTTTCATCATCATGTACTTGTAATGGCGCATACTCACGATCAATGTTTTGGATGCAGTGTATTACCGATGTGTCCAAAATGCTGCGTTGTACAGTAGCAGTATAGTGGATGGGATTTGTAGAACTCTCATGCTCACTATGCTTCTACCCACCGCAGCGTTATCTCACAAGCGGTGCAGGCAGGGCCACACTGTCCATTGGACAGTGCGAGCCCTTTAACTCAGGCGGCAAGCAGGCAGGGGGAGCAGCTGTGCAGAAGGGGGCGGTGCCATATCCATACAGCGTCTTCCTGCCCAACGGGCGCCGCCGGCTGCGGCAACACACAGCCTCTCCCCCTGCTGCATAGACAGACCTGTGGTGCGGCGGCAGCACAGATCGCACCCCCCTGGTCCTCACTTGTGGCTGCAGGGGCGGCGGTGCTAGCTACTGATACTGACAGCACCCCCCCTAATGCCCCCCCACCCCCGCTCCACACTATGTGGCTCATGCGGCAGGGGGGCTTGATGCAGAGTCAGAAGCGATCTCCAGCGGTGACTGCACCCACTGCAGATCGTGAGTACAGGGCGGCTGCAGCGCCTCCAGACCGTGTGCACATACCAGAACTCTCACCATAGGCTAAATCAGTGTTCATCAACTCCAGTCCTCAGAACTATGGATGGGCAAACCTAAATGGTACAGTTCGGGGTCCTCACTGAACACCTAGTGATCGGGCACAGACCCTGACTACGGCATTTCCTGGAAAGTCTGTGATTTGGTGAACCCCAACTGCCTGGGTTTTACCCTGGCTGGCAATCAAAAATAGGACGAACCCCACATTTTTTCTTTTACTTATTTACTTAAATAATTTTAAAAAATAATGGTCTCCCCTATATTTTGATTGCCAGCCAAGGTAAAGCCAGGTGGCAACTGTAGCTGTCCACTTCATCTGTGCTGAGAATTACAAATAAAGCAAAGCCCTACATCAGTTTTTTTAAATTATTTATTATTGTTACAGTACTATGATGTCAGTCAATGGCTGAGGCAGTGGCGTACCTACCACGGTCGCAGCGGTCGCGGTTGCGACCGGGCCCGCCCCCTTGGGGGGCCCGCGCCTCCCCGCGGGGGGGTCAGTGCCTCCTACCGCCCGCCGCAACCGTGGGTGTCCGAGACGAGGAGGGAGGATGGGGAGGAAGTGAAGCGGCACTTCCTGTAGGTGTGCCCGCCCCTCCTCTCTCCTTCTGCTGTCGGCGGCTCTGCCTGCTAGCTAGTAAGGCGGAAAGCTCCTGGCAGCACCTAAGACCCCCCCCCTCGTTCACCCCCCCGGCTCGCCCCCGCTCTTCTCCCCTCTCCCCTCTCTGCTCCTCTTCTGTGCTGTCTGGCAGAAAGTTCCGCTCCGCTGAAGAAGCCGGCAGAGGCCTGTGACGTCAGCTGCGGGGCTGTGCTGATCCCCTGCAGTGAGGACAGTCACGGTGCGCCTCAACGCCAGGAAGACAACAGAAGAGCACATGGGTGAGACAACAGAGGGGAATGGGGGCCACAAGGGGGAAGACATTGCTGGATGGGAACATAGAGCTTGTGTGTGTTTGTGTGTATATGTGTGTGTGTATGTGTATGTGTGTGTGTTTTATGTATGTGTATGTGTTTGTGTGTGTTTGTGTGTGTGTGTTTATGTGTATGTCTGTGTGTTTATGTGTGTGTGTGTGTGTTTATGTGTGTGTATGTGTGTGTATATGTTTGTGTATGTGTGTGTTTATGTGTGTATGTTTGTGTATGTGTGTGTTTATGCGTGTATGTGTGTGTTTATGTGTGTGTATGTGTGTGTATATGTTTGTGTATGTGTGTGTTTATGTGTGTATGTTTGTGTATGTGTGTGTTTATGCGTGTATGTGTGTGTTTATGTGTGTGTATGTGTGTGTATATGTTTGTGTATGTGTGTGTTTATGTGTGTATGTTTGTGTATGTGTGTGTTTATGCGTGTATGGCCAGGGTCACATTTGCGGTTGGACCCTGGCCTGCCGGATTCCGGTTTCAACTTAGCAATTTTTCCATCACCGCATAGCGTTTCCGCTATGCGGTGCTGGAAACCGCAGTCCCTAGTTACCCGGTGTTTACCTGCACGACCTGTCACACAGGCAGCGGCTCGGAGGGCGTTTTACAGCGCCGCACAGGAAACCGTTGCAGACACGATTTCCTGTGCGGCGCTGTAAAACGCCCTCCGAGCCGCTGCCTGTGTGACAGGTCGTGCAGGTAAACACCGGGTAACTAGGGACTGCGGTTTCCAGCACCGCATAGCGGAAACGCTATGCGGTGATGGAAAAATTGCTAAGTTGAAACCGGAATCCGGCAGGCCAGGGTCCAACCGCAAATGTGACCCTGGCCTATGTGTGTGTTTATGTGTGTGTATGTGTGTGTATATGTTTGTTATGTGTGTGTTTGTGTATATGTTTGTTTATGTGTGTGTGTGTGTTTGTGCTTGGGGGTGTATAGAGTTCTTTACATCTCCATCCTGTACTTGCCTGGGGAGGGGGGTGTGTGTGTGACTGCTTGTGAGAGGAGGGCTGGGGTTATTGGGCCGGTTTACAGAACGCAGTGTAACCAAACACATGCGCACTGCATTCCTATGTATAATATGGGAACGCATAGTACGTGCATATGGCTGCGTTTGGTTACATTTGCATTCAGATGCATTTTTTATAGCACCCTCTGAACCAAACATGTTGCATTTTCTGTGCATTCGCGGGGGCTAATTTTATCAGCAAGTGCCCGCAAGTGCACAAAGAATGCATGGAGCTCAATGGATCCGCAGTGTCCTCCGCATGACAACGCAGGCAGATGCTGCGGATCCATTGAAATCTCCATAGAAATCAGAGGCGGCCACCGGGAGATCAGTAGCGGACACTGCTGATCTCCAGGCCACCGCCAAGACCGACCGCTGATTGGGTGACCGGGCACTATACTATGTGAACGCATGCAGAGAATCCCCGCTGCGTTCACATCAGTATGACTACGTTTGCACCTGCATGTCAGACACATGCAGACACAAACGCCTTAGGCCCCTTTCACATCAGCGGTTTTCGCTGATTGCAGCAGATTTACCTCATCTGCCGCCTAACGGCCGCACTTGCAGTACACTTGTGGCAAGCCCCATGCATTGTCTAAGGGGCTTGCGGCAGGTCCGGCATGTGCGGTATAGCCGCAGTTGCGGCAGATGCGGTTTTTGTCCGGATCCACCGGATCCGGACGAAAACGCTGATGTGAAAAAGGCCTTACATTGACTGGGCCAGAACCTGCTGGATGTGCTGCAAGTGACACGTCCATCATATAGCCAAGGGAAGAAAGTGATAGCAGCAGAGTAGAGGATGAGGAAACTGTCTGCTGAGGGGAAGAAGCTCTATTCCTCAGCACCCAGCTTTCCCATGCTCTCCTATCCTCTATTCCTCAGCTTTCCCATGTTCTGATTTCCATCAGCATCCCACCTTCCCATGTTCTGCTATCATGGGAGAGCTGGGTGCTGAGGGAAATCAGAACATGGGAAAGCTGGGTGCTGAGGAAAAGAGGATTGGAAGAGCATGGCAAAGTTGGGTGCTGATGGAAAGAGGATAGAGGAGCATGGGAAAGCTGGGACTGAGGAAAGAAGATAGAGGAGCATGGGAAAGCTGAGTGCTGAGGGAAAGAGGATAGAGGAGCATGGGAAAGCTGGATGCTGAGGGATAGAAGAGCATGGACAGCTGAGTGCTGAGGGATAGAGGATACAAGAGCATGGGAAAGCTGAGTGCTGAGGGAAAGCAGATAGAGGAGCATGGGAAAAATGGATGCTGAGGGATAGAGGAGCATGGGAAAGCTGGATGCTGAGGGATAGAGGAGCATGGGAAAGCTGGATGCTGAGGGATAGAAGAGCATGGGAAAGCTGAGTGCTGATGGATAGAAGAGCATGGGAAAGCTGAGTGCTGATGGATAGAAGAGCATGGGACAGCTGAGTGCTGAGGGATAGAGGATACAAGAGCATGGGAAAGCTGAGTGCTGAGGGAAAGCAGATAGAGGAGCATGGGAAAAATGGATGCTGAGGGATAGAGGAGCATGGGAAAAATGGATGCTGAGGGATAGAGGAGCATGGGAAAGCTGGATGCTGAGGGATAGAAGAGCATGGGAAAGCTGAGTGCTGAGGGATAGAGGATACAAGAGCATGGGAAATCTGAGTGCTGGGGAAAAGGTGTATAGCAGAGCAGGGGGTGGAAAAGGTGGGGGTGCTGAGGGAAACGAGCTCTTTCCCATCCCCTGCTGTACTATAAACCTTTTCCTCTGCACCCAGCTTTCCCATTATATCAGAACAAGTGTCAGCGTCATTATCCTGTACCGTCAGCGTCATTGTCCTGTACCCCCAGCGTCAGCATCATTGTCCTGTACCGTCAGCGTCATTGTCCTGTACCCCCAGTGTCATTATCCTGTACCCCCAGTATCAGTGTCATTATCCTGTACCCCAGCGTCAGCGTCATTGTCCTGTACCCCCAGTATCATTATCCTGTACCCCCAGTGTTATTATCCTGTACCCCAGTGTCATCACCCTGTACCCCCAGTGTCATTATCCTGTACCCCAGTGTCATCACCCTGTACCCCCAGTGTCAGTGTCATTATCCTGTACCCCAGTGTCATCACCCTGTACCCCCAGTGTCAGTGTCCCTCCCTCCGATCTTCTAAAGTCGGGAGGAATGCCTCATCAACTGTGCTGTCAGGCTGAAAGTTACTGACAGCACCCCCCCCCCCCCAGTCCTCACCCAAGGGGGCCCCGGTGTAAAGGCTGCACCGGGGCCCGCAGTGGTCTTGTTACGCCACTGGGCTGAGGGCTGGGGCTCAACAGCCAATCACAGATACTACCACAGAGAAGGGCGTCTGTGATTACCAATGAGTGGCCCCTGAAGTACAAGCGCGTGTACAAAGCACAGTAAGTATGAGCTGATATTTAATCAATGTTTTCCTTCTTTGTACAGCCCCCTTGTTCCCATTTCATAACTTTAAAGTCAGAGTTTGGGGTTCAGACTCAAGTTTGAGAAATATTTGGTCCTGAACTTGAACTTTAAAAAAAGTCTGGCCGGGTCCGCTTAACTCGAACATCGGAGAATTTGCCCATCACTACCCATCAACAGGTCAGATTTCAGGATTTCCTTAGTATTTCACAGGTGATAATATAATCAACTGCACTGGTGATAATTCCAACCCTTGCACAATGCTAAGAAAATCCTGAAAACATGACCTGTTTGAGGCCCTTGAGGACTGTAGTTCGAGATCCCTAGGCTAAATGTTCAACATTTTCACAAGTTGTGTTACTGAAATAAAATTAGTAATTTTTCTAATCAATTTTTATGTGCTCAAGACGAATATGAGAGTCAAAATGCAAAATTGGCTGTAGTTTTTTGTAATCTGCAATTATTGTATGCCTATAGTAATGGCAGGGGTGGGCAACTCCAGGTCTCTAAAGCCGCACCCACTGCAGGTTTTCAAGATTTCCTTAGTATATGACAGTTGGTAATTTAATCTGCACAGGTGATGATTGCAACTGTCAAATGCTAAGGAAATCCTAAAAAACGTGAACTGTTTGTGGCCCTTGAGAACCACCCCTGCCCACCCCTGACCTATGGTGAATACCTGTAAAAAATCAAGTCAGAGACAACGTCTTAGATTTCTTTGCCGGTCTCTAGTACAGCGTTTCGGGAGCATCTCTGGGGATTGTCCATCAGCAGTCAGCCAGTATGGTAATGGACCATCTTACTTGGTATCTTTGTTCCATTGTTGCGATATCTTGATGGAAACATTCACCAAGTTCATCACTAACCATACCACAGTTGTCGGAAAGAAATCCAGATGGGAACGAAGGAAGTGGATCTCAAGAGACATTTTGCAAGTTTCAGCAGGTCTTCTCCTAGTTCCTTGTAGGTTTCTGCCCTAATATTCCCAAGAATGTTTGTAGACACTAGATGAAAGCTGTGTTGCATATGTAGCATAGCATATACACTATGTGGGGCCCAAGGCTTGTCCTCCTTGTTGCCTATCTTGAATCCAAAGTAAAGATTATCTGCCTTCTTCACTTAAGTAGTTGGACTTTTTTCTGGTTGGCAAATGTCAGTTCCCCACAAATATATCAAAAAGTGTCCACGGTATTCACGCAGTTTTGATGCATTAGTGTTCTGTATTGTAACCAAATGGATAGATGGATAAAATAATAACAGTTTTATGTAACAGTAGCTTAAACTGTATCCCACAAAGTCTTAAATATTTTAAATGCTCAACTTTTCTGACTTGACATTATAGCACACTGCTGAAGTCTGCTTACTTCAGCAGGCACCTGGCAGTAGTACTGCATTGCATCAGAATAATGCAATAAACTCCGGATGATGTGTTCATGATAATATTATGCAATGTGATGCAATATTACAACATTCCAGGCTTATTTAGGATGTTTTTACAGTCCTACTGGATACATTTACACAGTGAAACATAGAAAATGCACTATATGAAAAATCTTCAAAGTGAGAGCCAATAAAACATTTTCATGGTCATATTCGTGTTGAAATTGTTGATCAGTGTTCTTTTTCACTTTGCTTTAGTCCATGATAAAATGTTCAAGGGAAAAATAGCTTAAACTAGGCATTAAACCTTGAGCCAATGTGAAATATATATGTTTCACCAATCTATATACTCATTTCTGCTATCAGAAACGCACCACTAACATTTCAGTTCAGCTCTGATAATGGCCAGGGCTAGTGTTAGCAAAGTGGAGATCAGGGCAAAAGTTAAAGGGAATCTGTCAGGTCAAAAATCCATATGTAACTGATATAATTTTCTCATTCCTCTGGTGAAGCTCTATCTATTCACGTATTTCTTTTATTTATACTCCAACCTACCTTCTACAAACTACAAATAAATAGATTCATTCCATCTGTCCATCACAGTGAGTGATCACTTAAGGGGGTGTCACACGCGTCAATATCGCCTGCACGATATCGGCTGCACGTGACGTTGCAGCGATATTGACGCGTGTGACATACTGCATCAACCAGCGATAAATCGCTGGTTGATGATCGCCAGGTTTTAGAACCTGCTCTAAAACCTGGCGATTGTCGCCCGGTGGACACGCAGCATCGCTGCGTGTGACACCGGGAGTAGCGATATTCCAGCTCCCAGCGCCTCTCACAAGCGCTGGGAGCTGGTAACTAAGGTAAACTGCGGGTATCTAGGCAGCACGCTATGCCTAGATACCCGACGTGTACCTTAGTTACCAGCCTCCTCCGCTCACCGGCTGGTATCTAAGGTACACAGCGGGTAACTAGGGTCCCTAGTTACCCGCTGTGTACCTTAGATACCAGCCGATGAGCGGAGGAGGCTGGTAACTAAGGTACACGTCGGGTATCTAGGCAGCGCGCGCTGCCTAGATACCCGCAGTTTACCTTGGAGACCAGCCTGCTCCCGCTTCCAGCAGCCTGGCAGCGGGAGCAAGACATCGTGGAAACAATATTTAAATCGTTTCCACGATGTTTCTGGTCAATTGATCGCTGGTGAGTCTGCCTGTGTGACAGCTCACCAGCAATCAGCCGTCAATGTCGTCAGCGATCATCTCACTGACGACATTGACGCGTGTGACACCCCCTTTAGGTCTCTGTTGCACACTCCCCATAGGATGAATATTCATGTAGTGACATCACTGCACTGCACACAAGACATTCAGTAGAAATCACTTACATGGGGGATGCTGTATCCTTCTGTCTACAGCAAAACAAATGTTCAAATAAACACATAGATTCTCTCACAGACAGCATGACTTATGCTCAGAGCAACAAATAGAGGAAATCACCTTATTTCTTATCTGATAGCTTGGCTAGGCATGTGCCTGCAGTCTCTCCATCCCCTTCTCCTACCCCTTAGAAGCCCCTTAGCAAAATGAAATTGAGACCCAGAGCACAGGGTGGAGGGAGGGAATTGCTGCCTGGGAAGGAGTGAATAATAAATGAACATTTACATACTGAGGACTATTGAGCAGTGAAAATAATGGACTGGACTAGTGAAGCAGCTGCCTACTGGGTGTGAAGGTGCTTATAGCAAGAGAACTTCAGAGGGTACAGTAATGATTTTTACATATTCTGAAAGGCCTGCTCAGGCACTATTCATGGTTACTATTAGTATGATACTAAAAAATGACCTAACAGAGTCCCTTTAAAAGTGGGGCCTCAATTGCTAACATATTGCACCATCACACAGAAACACACGTTTATGTTGCATTTAAAACCTTTCAACAAACACATTCAACAATATTAAAGTCATCCGGTCCATACATATCCTGTTATCGGCAACACATTTCCCGATTACACTCAGTGATGTGTTAACGAGAACAATGGTCCCGGTTCATTAAGACTGGCATTGTAACATGGGCACTGGAGGAAGATGCGTCTAAATTAATTAAAAGGCACATACCACTTATTGAATTAGTGCCTATATGTGCCTATGACAGAGTTGAACTCTGGTCTAGGACTGGAGTACATTTCTGGGTCAGTATTGCCACTAAAGTAACTGTCATGAATTTGACAGGCAGGTATAGTCAGGACACAGCCATACCCAATCATATTGGCGCGGCTGACCAGGACTGGCATAAAAAGGACAAAAGTCGCTGTATTTTTGCACATGTTCTGGACTTTACAAACATGTTGCGACTTATTTCGGTGTTTTATACTAATATTCTGGAATAAACACTAACGATTATTGCTCTGGCATATACAATCAAATTATCGGATTAATGAGATAATGTTACTAGTTCATTAGATGATTGCCAACATGTTTAGACTCATTAGCTTTTGTTTCTATAAATGTGGATGCTGCACATACAATGTCACACACACATACACACATCAGTATATAACACAAAAACACCGCAAGAGATATATTCATATACACACAGCACACACACGTATATACACATAGCACACACATGTATATACACAAACATGCAGCAAATACACATATGTATATACACACAGCACACACGCATCTGTATTTATACACACATGTATATACTGTACACATAGCATATAAAGTATACACACATGTATATACATGCAGCACATCCACACAACACATACATACGTGTGAATTTATATTATACTCCACACACAAGCCTAACACGCCTGTGTCCTCCTCAGGTCCTGTACGCTCCCGCAGGGTAAAGGAGCCTTTGTGGCCTTATGGTCACATGACTGTGATGTCAAAATAGGTCCAGTTGCAGTTTCACCTTGGTCCCTAAGTTGATAATGTAGAATTTGTATTATCAGTAACTGCTCAGGGTCCTTATAGGGATGGGGGCCCTGGGTAATTGCCCAGTCTGTCCCCTCATCTCATTCTGGCCCTGATTATGGTGCTTTGGACTCTAATAAATATACCTTTATGTAATTAGTGGTCAGTGACTGAGCTTGAGGATTAGCTGTAACACAAATCAGAGCAAGATACATAATGGATTTGGATTTAGAGTACTCTGCAGACTCTGTGTCAAGTGAATCGCTCTGTAGTTTTTTAGTCTAAATGGGAGTAAATTTCCTTTAGGACATTTAGGGTTGGCATCAGTTTTTCCTAGTCGCCCCTGTTGTTGTCTGTATCAGGTGAGGTGGTTGACGACCACTCCTCCAGCCTTTAAGTAGTCTCATGATCCATCACCTGATGTCGCTGATAGAGTTCATACTTTGACCAGTGAGCTGTTTGGATGCTGTGTGCAGTTTCTGCTGAAGCCTTTCAGGAGATGTATTCTCCTTTGGGGTTTGGCATCGTGCATGGGGTGATGCTGTTTTTGCCTTGACCCCCCGGGTTGGAGGTGAGGTGATTTTAGACTAGAGCTGGCCAGGAGCAGGGCAAGGGTAGTGGCCCAGACATCCTCACCATTAGAGGTAATTCTGGGAATAGGGTCAGCTAGGGCTCCCTAGTGTACCCTAAGTTAATAATAATAATAATAATAAAATCTTTATTTATATAGCGCCAACATATTCCGCAGCGCTTTACAATACAGTGGGTAATAGATGAAAATACACAGTATAATGCAGTAAGAGAATACACAATACAGTAATTCCAGTAGAGAAAGAAAACAGTACAATAATAGGAAACAATACAATAAGCATAAAATCAATGTAAGAAATACAATAGATAAAACAAAAAATAAGAGTGACCCTGCTCAAGAGCTTACAATCTACAACGAGATAGGGGTTATACAAAGTACAGGGGCTTATTGCACTGATGGTCCAGGCATCTTGAGAAAATGGGGGATAGAACTAAAGTTGCATGAATGGTCACCAGACAATCTGTGTAGAGCTTTTGGGTTTGGTGGAATTTAAAGAAGGGTTATGTCGAGAGAGATGGTGAATGGGCTATATACAGTACAAAGGAATTTTGTTAGGGAGCGTGATAGGCCGCCTTGAAAAGATGTGTTTTTAGTGAGCGTCTGAAGCCATGCAAATTGTGGATGGTCCTGATTTCTTGGGGTAGTTACCCTAGTCTGTCACTACCACCCCGTTGTAAAAACTGAAATAGAGAGAGCGCAAAAGTGGTCTTATCTCACATAAATAAAGATGGCATGTGAAAATGGTTATGCTCACCTTTTCAGGTTGTGAGAGCCACAACCACTATAACACATCTAATCCCCGGCTGCTGCACATATCCACTTTCAATAAGACATTTGTGGATTTACCATGAGCGCTACTGATCAAAAGTCATAATCCAGATCTTTTTGAAGGCTTTATTTGGCCTACGCGTTTTGTAGCTGCCTCACTACTTCTTCAGGGCACACATCATAGACACAATGGTGCTGACTAGGAAACATACTGTATGCTTTAACAGAATTACTCCATCAGAATAATTATAGTGCATTTGCCCTATCTGGACATACTTAAAGGGGCTTTCCCGGCTTTACACGAAAGTCTGCAGTCATTCTATGTGACTGCAGACTTGTGAATCTTCATATAGTAGGCAGCACCCATTGTGAAGATTCAACGTTGATATTGGTGAGACACATGACCGCAAGAATGTGATATGCATAATTCTGGCCACATGCCAAACAGATGTGAATGATCTCACTCAATACAAGTGAATTGAGTGAGGCCATGCACGTCTGGTCAGAATGTAGCATGGGGTATGCATATTGCATACCTTCGGTCACACAACTGCTTGGTCTTGCTGTGGGCACCAACTCCCTGATATGCCTGGCCAATTTCTTTAAAGGAAAGGTCACCTATAGAGGTAATGTTATGGCTGTATAGGTACTTGAGCGTCAATAAACTGATACGTATTTACTAGACATGTGGGTGCCAGTCATAAGGATCTAATATATAAGTCATATGCAGATCAGCGTGAAAGTGCACTGCAAGTGTGTCACAGCACTTTGCTGGCTTTGTCCAAGTATATTGACACTCTCGAAGATTTTTTCTGACTGTCACATGAGATCTCTATAAAAAAAAGATTTAACTTTCATAGAGAAGCGTATGCCTCCATAACCACACCACTACCTCATGTGTAAAATCATGATGACAGGTTTCCTTTGAATCTCAGCATATTCCTTAACCGACTGAAATCACATCACAAACCTTGGGTGGCCACATACAGAAACACATGGCATAGATGTATTATGACACAACATGCCTTTATTTAACTAGCACCACACATATTACAACATGTTGATCCACGAGACAGGTACAAGGATTTAACCAATAAGATAACAACGTTAAAGTGGTTTTCCCATGTTCAAAGTTCATTTTAATCAATAGATCTTGGAATAATAATAATTTCCACAATTGGTTGATTATTTTTTTTTCCTGTGCTGAGACAATCTTATATATGGGTCCCTGCTATGTACTGTGTAATGGATGTGTCTGACCATACAGGGACATGGTGTGATCATACCACATCTCCTGTGCTGAGATAATCTTATATATGTGCCCCTGCTATGTACTGTGTAATGGATGTGTCTGACCATACAGGGACATGGTGTGATCATACCACATCTCATGTGCTGAGATAATCTTACATATGTGTCCCTGCTATGTACTGTGTAATGGATGTGTCTGACCATACAGGGACATGGTCTAATCATACCACATCTCCTGTGCTGAGATAATCTTAAATGTGTGTCCCCACTGTGTACTGTGTAATGGATGTGTCTGACCATACAGGGACATGGACTGATCATACCACATCTCCTGTGCTGATATAATCTTAAATGTGTGTCCCTGCTGTGTACTGTGTAATGAATGTGTCTGACCGTACAGAGATATGGTCTGATCATACCACATCTACTGTGCTGAGATAATCTTATATATGTGTCCCTGCTATGTACTGTGTAATGGATGTCTCTGACCATACAGGGACATGGTCTGATCATACCACATCTCCTGTGCTCAGATAATCTTATATATGTGTCCCTGCTATGTACTGTGTAATGGATGTCTCTGACCATACAGGGACATGGTCTGATCATACCACATCTCCTGTGCTGAGATAATCTTATATACGTGCCCCTGCTATGTACTGTGTAATGGATGTGTCTGACTGTACAGGGACATGGTCTGATCATACCACATCTCCTGTGCTGAGATAAGCTTATATATGTGTCCCTGCTATGCACTGTATAATGGATGTGTCTGACCATACAGGGACATGGTCTGATCATACCACATCTCCTGTGCTGAGATAAGCTTATATATGTGTCCCTGCTATGCACTGTATAATGGATGTGTCTGACCATACAGGGACATGGTCTGATCATACCACATCTCCTGTGCTAAGATAACACTTCACGCAGGCTTATTGATGACATCCGAGCTCCCCGCACACCAGCTGAGCTGTGTGCGCCTGCGCAAAACAAGATGATTATGCGCAGGCGCCGGAGAGGAGGGGGCAAACAGAGAAGAGGTGGGGAGGACTGGACTGTCAGCGATGTTAGGACACAAGGACCGTACCCATCGGAACGGCTAAGTACTCATTTAAATACATGGTGGGAAACATTATAAACTGTTTCTTTTGGAGTACAGGGGGGAGAGGGAGTACAGACACCTTCACAGAATGCAGCATAATATCTGCTGAAGGTGCTGCTTTCAGCTTGCAAAGCACTAGGGGGGGTGACAGGTTCACTTTAAGTAGAGGACTAATCAAGGGAAGTGAACACAGATGATTGCAGCACAGACCCGGCACAACCAAAACAGACTGACAGCCTCCACACAATAGTAACATAGCAGACAAGGGCAGTGTGGAGATTGTGACAAAGTACACACCAAATACACGATGCAATATGCATTGTGTGCACGGACCCTTGCCGAATCCACAGCAATTTTAAGGGTCTCTGAAATAATGACATCGTTTTTTAAGTCTTCAAACAGATTTCTGACTATTAACTCAACATCTTTTCGGTAACGCAGCATTGAAAACAAATGTAAAGTGCAGGAGTATAATCCAGCACAGTGCTAGGTTCCTTTAACACAAATTTGGCAGTGAATATTCATGAGAATTGATATCTGCATCCTAGTTTACCTTGTCATGGTAATCTCTAATTATTTTAATTAATTTAAGCCTGATTATTCATGTTGATGTTTTGTTTTGGATTTTCTGCCGTTTCCGTCTTCCGTGTTAATTATTGTGTTCTGAATTCAGATGCTGTCTGGGAATTGTAGAAACATGATTGCTGGGTGACATACTTTAGAAAAATACTCACGTTATGGATGGGAGGTTAAGAATAATGCATCTGTTTTATGCTTTCAATTACTCCATTCTTCTGATTGTAGGATGCTGGAAGAGTCACCTCCTGATCCCGAGCAGAAGTC
This sequence comes from Allobates femoralis, assembly GCA_033576535.1. NCBI lineage: Eukaryota > Metazoa > Chordata > Amphibia > Anura > Aromobatidae > Allobates > Allobates femoralis. Next base: position 214,312,105 of record JARQOC010000011.1, on the reverse strand, counting down.
ATGCTTTGTACAATCACTACTGAGTACAAATTAAACAAAACCTGTCACCGTGATGACATTTCTCATATCAATGATATGTTCTAATGTCGAAGACAGCAGAGGACTCCTGTGCAGGAACACATTGCTCCCGATTCATCATTTATGTTTTTACTCACTTTTATTTTTGCTTTGTGGAATGCCACAATGCCATTATCAGTATCGCAAAATCTTCAGATGGCACCCATGGTTCATGAATTATGTACAAAGTAAAATTTAGCATTTTTTATCAGCACCAAAAAAGTCATGTTTCATTAGATAGTGCACCAAAATATTTTGAGTACATATAATCAATCTAGGTGTCACAGGGTGGTAATAATGGATGAGGGGGTAAGGTACCAGGATGGCAGTGATGGGCAAATGCAATCAGGGGTACTAGTCTGACCCTTAGACTGAGGTCTCTAGCTGACCCAGTTCCCAGAAGTATCTATGAAGGTGAGGATGTCTGGGCTGCCATCCTTGCCCTTCTCCTTACCAGTACTAGGCTAACACTCCATCACCTACACCCAGGGACCTGGATAAGAACAGCAACTCCTTGAAAGAAGGCAATCCCCAGGAATCAATACAGTTCATGGTCAATCCAGAGAATGAAGTCCATCAACGACACCAGTTGATGGGCCATGGAACTACTTAAAGGCTGGGGGAGTGATCCAACCAAATCAGCTGATTCACTCAGCAACAGCAAATGGTACTGCAGAGCCACAGAAGTTAACTCTTAATAGGCTAAAGGAAAGTAACTCCATTTAACTACTGGAGAGCAATACACAGAGACTGCAGAACAGTCTACATGTGACACCAGGGTGAAGTTGGGGAGGAGAACATTAGAGACAAATTTTGCAAATTTTCCAAAAAGTCGATAATGATGAATCAGGCGAAATCATCTACCGTGTTTCCCCGAATATAAGACAGTGTCTTATATTAATTTTACCCCCAAAAGTCCCACCCTGTCTTATATTCGGGGTATGACTTATATAAAAAAAAAAAATGACAAAAATGAAAAGTCCCAGCCCCATACAGTATGCCACTGCAGCCCCCAGCACAGTACCGTTAAAACCGCAATTCCGCCGCTCAGCCGACTTGCGGCACACTTGCGGCAGGTCCCCATACAATGTACGGTACTGTATGGGACACTTGCGGCAAGGTGCAGCAAAGGTGCGGTAACCGCACCTTGCAGCAAGTGTCCCATACAGTACCGTACATTGTATGGGGACCTGCCACAAGTGTGCCGCAAGTCGGCCGCAAGTCGGCTGTGCGGCGGAATTACGGTTTTAATGGGCAAGTCGGCAAGGAAACATCCTTACTTTTTAGGATAATGGCGGCCTCGGGCTATGGATTCCTCCGCGGTGCAGGGCGTTGTCCAGATGCTTCTTCATGCAGGAGCTTCTGGCCAATCAGCATTCGAGCCGATGAGCCAATCAGCGCTCGAGATGCTGGGGAGCCACTGGCCAATCAGAAGCTCTTGCCGGCAGCGGTGACGTCAGGCCGGGGCGACAGGCGCACAAGATTAACCCTATGCCCTCGGGGTTACCTGCGGCACCTGAGGGCAGAGGGGAGCCCACGGGGGACAGCGGACCTGCGGCTGCACCTGAGGGCAGAGGGGAGCCCACGGAGGACAGCGGGGCCAGTGGGACAGCGGGGACACAGGTAAAAGATGCAATTGGCAAAAATGGCACTTTAGCGGTACCCTGTCTTATAATCCCCGAAAATAAGTCACCCTGTCTTATAATCGGGGTATGACTTATATTGGAAAATTCTGCGCCAGCCCTGCCCTGACTTATATTCGGGGGTGACTTATTTTCGGGGAAACAGGGTAGAAACCCTAAACTCCAAGACCATAGTGTTAAGTTTCTGTATTATTGAACTTAGGTTCCAACTGGCTCACAGGGGAACAGGTGAATCCCTGGATGGGCCCATTTGGGGGATAAAACCCCTAACCCCAAAACGTAATCAATAGTTGGCCCCATTGTACCGCCAACATCTCCGTAGCAAGGATGATGGGTTACGGGTTACTCACCACTGTGGCTGGACCACACACACCATATCCCTTCCTGTGCTGCCTCTCATTCGCAGATCCTGTGCATGACACACAGGTCTCCCAGGAGTTCCCTTAGTATGCGTGCCCATGCTTCTGCCCTGCTCTTAAAGGGCCAGCACACTGTTACCCAGACATGCCCCTCAGCCTAAGGCTGAGGGGCACTGTGCATTTAGGGCATCCTCCCATTCAGGAAGTTCCCAATCAACTACTTTAGCTATCTACTTTTCAGTCTAGCCAGGTAGTTGTCAGTTTCTGTGTTGTCTCATCACTGTCCCAGTACCTGCCATACCTGGCATCCCTGCCTGCATCTACCCAGAGACTGTACCTGTGTCTGTGACATGGAGGTGGTAATGGACAAGGGAATGAGCAGCACAATGATAATAAAAGGGAGAAGGGCACCCGAGAAACTAGTCTGGCCCTGGACTTGGGGTCCCTGACTAGCCCTGCTACCTAAGATACCTCTGATGGTGAAGAGGTTCAGGCCGCCACCTGCGTCCTCAGCTCCTCAACCAGCCCTATGCTACTTTCTCTAACCTCCCACAAAGAACAGGGTTCAGCAGCCAGTCCAGCAAAAGATAAACTTCCACAGCCTGCAGCAAAAGCACCGAGGTCCACACAGAGGCTTAGTCACCGGCCAAGTGAAAACTCTTACAGTGATGCCATCTGGTGGAAGGAGAAGCTATTTAGAGGCCAGGGGCAGGACTCCAGATGACTCAAACAAGCTTCACGTCATCCAGCACCTGAGCACAGACATAGCAGAACTGACATTGAGTACTTTACACAGGCCCAAGATTCACACAATTTATAGCAGCGGGCTCAAAATAGACTGTTAGTGAAATCAGGGACAGTAATTTAAAATTCCCTCATTTTCACTAGACATGGATGACCCTGGTTCCCTGAGTTTCACATCCCAACCGTAATTACCCTGTCGCACCCTAGACAATGTACGCCGCGGCTTAAGGTACCCATACAATCACCAGTATGTTCGCAAAAGGGAATTCACTGCACCACCACCACTTTCAATAACACAGCACCCCCAAAGAGGGGACAAAGGAAGGCAAATTCCGTCCTGCGTGATCACGCCTCCTACACTAGACCTCGTCCTGATTCTTCCCTTAGGAGGCTCGCCCTGGGTCCGCCTGTGCGGGCCACAGCACCCTCCTACCCCTTTTGGGCGGCACAGGGTACCATCTCCCCATGGCTCCGCCATCGGCGAGCCTCTAACCCACCAGTGACAGTCTCCCCTAGTATGTTATTCATATAGAAGCAAAGTTAAATTTGTAAAAAGGGGTAATGTAATATTTGCAAAGTCAATGTTACTGGTGGTCATTTGGAACCCTAGTCTGACATTGATAGAATCCCCAGGCAACACTGTAACAAATTTTCCCTCCATACCTCTTGTCATATGTGTGAGGTCTATGGAGCAGGTGAGGAGACTTTTTTTTGTCCATCAGACTTTGTTCAGCTCTTGAGATTGATATTTAACATTATTTTCTCCTATTTTATCCTGGAGAACATTATGTCTGGTCCTTTTCTTTCCACACTGGATGGCAGATATTTAAATTGAAAAATGTTATATAGTGTTAATATTCTACCAAACCCATATATCTTGTCCTCAGCAGATTGTGCATAGATCAGACCCATCTGTTGTGCTGTAACGAGGTGAATGATTTCTTATAACTCATATTTCCAACGGATTTGTTACATCATCTAACACGAAAGAAACCTAGATTGGCTAACATGAAAAAAGGATCACAGGGGCAAATTGACTGATCCGACTGGGATAAAGTCAACGTGTGAAATCATTAGTAGACCGTACTCTATTATCTTATGTATAAATGAGAACAAATTATGTAATCTATAACTAAATCCACAACTATTGGTCACCTCCCTGAGCTTAATAATTTAGCATGTGGATATTCTCTTAGTTTACGATTTGCTACGATTATGTATAAAATTTGCTAAAAAGCTGAGACTTCCTTCATATGACCTGCACTGGTACATTGTAGAAAACAATCTTCATAGCAGAAAGCTTTGTGTTGCTGATGTGTTCTACAAAGAATACAAGGAAAGGATACAAATGTAACAAATAATTCAAGTGGGCGGTGCTCACAGGATCCTCTGGGGCGTGTCTTTAGGCTGTTCTTCATTTTTAATATGTGAGCCGAACCCCTGGTAAAGACCATAATAGTGGGAAATAAAAGGCCCATGTCTCTGGAACTGTATGCCATATCTAAAGAAAATAATAAGTGGAATAATCACGGGCAAGCTAGCACAAACTAAAAAATAAACTGGACATTGACCTGGTGACAGGTCCTCTTGCATATACCCCGAGACCCACCACTGCATCTCTGTTGAGAATGGGGTTGGATGAAGAGATGGATACAGTGTAATAACTTGAAGCTTGTGGACCTCATTGCAAAATCTCCAACAGGTATCCTAATTATCACAATCTTAAAAAGTAATGGCCTTTTCATGGGCCAAAATGACTGTTTGCATCCCTTAGGCTTCAGGGTCTGTATATTTTGTGCATATGTGTTTCTTACAAAATCATTTGTGTAATCTCAAAAAAGGTAAAGGGTCCAAATTGCGCTGCCAGAATGATGCATAAATTCCTCAAATATTATTATCAAAGTTAATTGTTGACCATTACAGAGCACTCAGTTCTATCTGTTTTGTCCTGAAGAAGGAGCTGAAGGTTCGAAATGCGTCAACAATTAACCTTTATAATAATATTTGAGGAATTTATGCATCATTCTGGCAGCGCAATTTGGACCCTTTTCCTTTTCTCTTACTTTATACCTGCATGTGGGTCTGCAGCAAGCGGTTTATGCGGTTGCAGTGGTTGTGTTTCACACAACCATTCAGGGTGAGTGCATCTAAGCTTCATTTTCATGTGGATAAATTGGGTAAGACCCTATTCTACGCACTTTTGTCCTCCCAGATTCTATATTTATAAAGCTGTTGTGTGTGAGCTACAAAAAGAACATCTCCCATACAAATTAATTGAGATCTGTGCATGGATTAACCCCTTCATAACCGTGGAATTTTTCATTTTCGTTTTTTGCTCTCCTGCTTCCAAGAGCCATAACTTTTTTATTTTTCCGTCAATATAGACATATGACGGCTTGTTATTTTGTGGAATGAGTTGTGCCGGTAACCGGCCCATCACGTTGTACAATGTCATGAGTGGGGAAAGGTTAAAACCTCTCTACTGACAATGGAGTGGAATGAGCTCTGTGGGTTGTATAAAAAGTTGCCATAAATGTTTGATATCAGAATAGCCCATTATTTACACTACAGGAAATAACGATCTGGCGGCACATTTTGGGCTGAAGCAGAGTAGCGGCTAAAACACCACCCCTATCTGTGACATCACTTCCTGCTCTTCAGCTATTAGACTATGTTGCACCATATAGAGTCCCTGTTGACGCTGTCCACCCCTTGTTATAGGCGCATAGTACATTTAATACTTAAAAAAAACATCTGCTCAATCTGACACAACACAAGTGAAGGTCGGGCACCACCACCGGTCAGGCCTTTTTTCGGGATCCACACATACCGCTGTTTTTTTCCTGTGAGAAGCCGCACTTGTGCTACTAGGTGCATACTCACAGACCACAGTCCATAGTTAATTGCATAGAAAGTAGAAAAGAGTTACACTCACCGAGTTGCTGGCAAATTTCTTTATTTCAACCTTTTAAACATGTAAACATGAAGACATAAGACAGGAGGGAAGATGGCAACTACGGCCGTTTCACATGGATCTCCAGCGTGAAATGGCCATAGTTCCCATTCTACCTCCTTTTTCATGTTTCCATGCTTACATGTTTAACATGTTGAAATAAAGGGGTTCGCCAGCAACCTGGTGAGTGCTACTCTTCTCTTCTTTTTATGCAATCTGCTCAATCTGATCTAGATTTTCTTTCCATTAGAACAGAAAGTGAGAACAGAGCACCTATTGATGTCGAGTACCCAACCTAAGTTTGAAGATCAAAGAGCAAGAGATGAGTGGAAATTCGGGTTTGCCGGTCCTGTCCAAACTTTTTAGAGAATCCAAGTATAAGAAATTATCGGCACTCTACCCAACCAGGGGAGGTGCATGTGGAGTATAGAAATCCTGACCGTTACAAGAAACACCGGTACTCACTTTTGCTGCTTATTCATCGTTTTATTCCAGGCTTCACTCCCTGAATGTTTCAGCTTCTTGAAAAGAAGAAGCTGAAACGTTCTGGGAGTGAAGCCTGAAATAAACAATAAGCAAAGAAAGTGAGCTCCAGGATTTCTTATAATTGTCGTAACTTTTTATAGAAGTCCAGTTCAGGACCTAGACCTAGAAAGGTAGAATTTGAAGATTCCTCCTGGGTCATCTGGTCCAACCCCCTGCTCAAAGCGGGATTCACTAAATCATCCCAGACAGATGTCTGTCCAGTGTCTGTGTGAATACTTCCATTGAAGGAGAACCCGCCACCTCTCACGGTCGCCTGTTACACTCGCTGATCACCCTCACTGTCAATAAGTTTTTCTAATCTCTAAGGCCGGGTTCACACCATGGCATGATCCGATTCGGAGCTGTCCAGGGTGAAGCTGACAGCCCTGGATCAGAGTTATCCAGATTTATTAAGTGTGCTATGGGGCTGGATGGAGCCGGATGGCAGCTATCTGCCATCTGGCTTCCATCTCTCCAGGAGAATCCGGGAGAATTCGGATTTTTCTCCTGGACACAAAAACATTGCTTGCAACATTTTTGTGTCCGTGGAGAAATATCTCCCCAAATTGGCTTCTCCGGGGCAATCCGGTGCTCCATAACATGGGATTCTATGGTGCCGGATCACCCTGATCCAAGAGGATCCGGGAGGATCCTGGAACCGGACACCGGTGGCTGAAGTTCAGCTTGAGCTACGCTGACCCTCAGCACCAGGGAGCTGTCCCCTGCTGACAGTTCATGACCGCGGCTAGCCGCAATCTTGAATTATCAGCAGCTGCGGCTGCAATAACAAGAATCCGGCTGGACACCGGACCGGAGGGCATATTCGGCCCTCCGGTTCTGTGTCCAGATGAGGTCAGGGGCTGTCCGGTTCATAGTCCCGGATCTGATCACACCGACCTAATCTGTGTCCCCTCCATTCAGTTTCATACCATTGCTTCTAGTCTTTCTTTTCGAAAATGAGAATAAAGCTGATCCCTCTACTCTGTAGAGGGATCAGCTTTATTCTCATTTTCAAAAAGAAAGACTAGAACCAGAGGAGACTTAATGCTGTCCACAAATATCTCAAGGGCTGTCACACTGTAGAGTCTACAGCGTGACAGCCCTTGAGATATTTGTGGACAGCATTAAGTCTCCTCTCTGTCTTCTCTTTTGTAAGCTAAACATTTCCAAATCCAAAAAAAACAGGAAAAGGACCTTTTCGGCACTTTCGATAGGAATGATACGATTTTACTTTATTCTATAGCAATAAAATATTAACATCATGTCAAAACAGACTATGGTAGGTTCTTGTGACGCATTTCGGATGTAACAAACATCCTTAATCATAGAATCTTGATGTTACCATTTTATTGATACGGAATAAAGTTCTGAGAATTTTATCATCTCTATCAGAAGTTCAAAAAATGTCCTTTTCCTGTTTCTATAGGATTTGGGAATGTTTAATTTGGAGAAGGCAGAGGAGACCTACAATGCCCTTATCTTGATTCTATATTCTGACTTCTGAGGCACCAGTAAACTTGAGCACACCGGAGGATATGTACCGTACTTGCAAGGTGTGTGCGGTTGACAGCATGGGCTCCTATTGAACAAGCTATGGTGAGCTCTTTTTCTATATACAAGCGCTGCGGAATATGTTGGCGCTATACAAAAATAAGTTTTATTATTATTATTATTATTATATACTTATTGAATTCCCAAATCCTGTAACCATTCCTCATTGAACCCTCTCTCATCTCTCTCTCTCAAACACAAATAGGAACCGGACATAAGGGTAGAAGTCTGTGTTCAGGGTTCAGCACCGAACACTAAGGCTATGTTCACACTGGGCATTTTTTATCTGTTTATGGTGCTGAATTTTTTCTTAATTTGCACCAAAAATAGATGTGATTTTCAATTTTCTGTGCAGACCTCAGTGTTTTTGACTGCTGAATTAGTGGTACAGAAAGCGCTTCCATAAAATAATGGGCGTCAATTATTGCTCCATTTTTCTGCTGCGCTTTCCCCTCCACCAATGCTCCATTACTTATCCCAAGGTGAGCCCCAGTGATTTCTTCCTTCCGGGCACTGGTAGGACCTGCGGGCATGGTACTAACAGGACCTGCTCATGTGATTCAGCCTGAAAGTCACTTGCTCAAGGTCCTGCAAGTACTCGTACTAAATTGCAGGTCCTGCCAGTGTCCAGAAGGAATAAATCACCAGGGCTTACCGTGGGATTGCCAGGGGAGGGTAAGAATGTGTGTGTGTTAGTTGGAGTCGGAGTCATGGGCTGGAAGCACACTATCCTACTTATACTCGAGCAGTGGCGGAACTTGAGCCTGGCGGGGTCTGGTGCGGAAGTAATACTTTTGCCCCTCAAGTTGCTGGAGGAGTCAGTGCTGGCAGCTGTAGGTGAGGAGTGGGAGGGGGAGTGCGAGCGGTTCCTACCTGCGCCGGGCCGCGCATTGCAGGTCTGGGAGCCGGGCGGCAGAGGAAAGGAGGGGCGGGAACAGCCAAGGGAAGCAGGAAGCTTCCCTCAGATAACCTCCTCTCCTCTGACACAGGGTCACGGGGAGCGGCTGTGCAGGGCCCCCTACAGGTGCTTGAGGGGCCGCCTAGCCAGTCGGGGCCCTGGTACAGCTGAACCAGCTGCACCACGGTAGGTCCGCCCCTGTACTCGAGTCTTTCGGACGTGATTCACATCAGTGAACCTGAACGGCTTCCCTCCTCTCTGGACGGAAGTGTCATCTGCTTGTGTTTTTGTGCAGCATCACACTCCTGTCCAGAGAGGGAGAGGCCGTTCAGGGTCACTGATCCGAGTCTCGTCCGAGAGACTCGCATGTGAGTAGGATAGAGTGTTTCCAGCCATGGAGTCGAAGTCGGTGCCCATTTTGGGTGGAGTCGGAGTCAGATTCAGCGATATTGAAGAGTTGGAGTCGGAGTTGGATTTGTGTTTTACTGACTTCAGCCATGATTATGGAGTCAGAGTCGTGGAGTGAGATCGGTGTCCATTTTGGTGGAGTTGGAGTCGGATTGCGGGAAATTGAAGTCGGAGTTGTCGGAGCTTACCGACTCCACAGTCCTCCTGGCAGATACTGCACCAAAAATGTAGCACAAATGCTGTGTGAATGAGGCCTAAGCGTTCGGTACAAACTTCGAAAATGACAGTTGGGGTTTGCTCATCTCTACTGAGAACGGTAGAAGTCAACGATGAATCTTCTACACGGAGACGTCTTCATATAACTTGGCGTGCCGGCTGTACGATAAGGAAAGACATCATTTTAGAAAACCACTAAATGTTCTTTTGCCGTGTTCTCAGTGTAGACCTTCACGATGGAGAAGAGGAATCGGGAGCGGAGCTCACCCCGGGCTATTATATTTACTAAATTAGATTGCAGACATAATATACTGTAAGTGTTGCCATGGTACCTCGGAGTTTTACTAGACCTACTATGTTTTCCCAGACAAAAGGCTTGGTCACACCTCGTGCTACGGCTCCTAATTATCACTGGATTTGTGAAAGAACACATTGAGCCGTAATTGTTTCCCAGCAATAATTTTTGTTTTGCTCTTTAAACGACATAACGAACAAAGTGGCGAGTGCTTAAGATGAATTTCAACTATTATAATGTTCTTCTGTGCTGCCGGTAGAAGATTAGAGCACCTGTAACCTACAGGGACACAAATGTACGGCACACAAGGCTAATGTGGATCAATGCTAAGTACCATCTCACGTGTACAGTACTATGTACACATTGTTACTCTTACACAAAGACTTAAAAACAACTAAGTAAACTGAATAATACAAGATGTGAGATGTAAAAGCATTTTTTTTTCCTTAGTAAAAAATTGGTTTGATTTACAGAATATTTTCTTTATAAGGATACATTTATTTCTGGGGTCGCATCTACATATTGTCAAAAAAAGGAGTTAGGGAATGGAAGCAAGATGGTAATAAGAGGCTAGGATAACTGGGTGACTGGAATGACCCTATAGACTGGGGTCCCTAGTCTGACCCTGTACTCTGAAGAACATCTGATGGTGAGGAGATCTGGGCCACCACCCTTGCCCTCTGCTCCTCAACAAGCCCTGCGTTAACTTTCATTCACCAACCTACAGACGAGGACAGCAGCAGCAAATGCCCCAAAATGGAAGACGCCAAGAGTAACAAAGTCAGGAAAGCTTCAGCAGACCAAACGAACGTCTTACTGCACACACGGTGAAACTCTATCTGCGACATGAGCTGGTGCAAGAAGAGGCTATTTAAAGGCCCGGGGCGTGGTCACCTGACAAACCAAAACTTCCCACCTGAAGAGCTGCACAAAGCAACACACAGCAGCATTTACACATTAACACTGAATGTGCCAAAGGAAAAAGACACACATTTGATCTGTAGCAGAGCATCTCACATGGACTGCAGAGCAGTTAACATGTGATACATATAGTTGTCACTTAACCCCTTCCCGACCTATGACATTGTACAACGTCATGGGCTGGTAAGGGGGGTTGGGTGTAAGCTCCGGCACGGAGCTCACATCAAACAGCCGACATCTCAGCTGATGTGATCAGCTGAGATGTCGGGCTAGCAGCACCACTCGGATCCGGGATCTGATCGGTGCAATTAACCCTTTGGATCCGCCATCAATCTCTGACAGCAGGATCTAAAGGCGCTGCGGCGGGGAACGCCCTGTTCCCTGCCTGCACCGGAGATCCCGCGATAGTATTGCGGGATCTCCGGCGCTGACATGACAGCCCGGGGTCCTGGCTAGACCCCGGATGCTGTCACTGAGCAGTTCCATGTTGTGGTTGGCAGGCGCTGCCAACCACAACAGGTCCGCGATTCTGAGAGATACAGATGAGCTGCAGCTCATTGGTATCTCCCAGAAGCAATCGGATTGTGCAGCAGGGTGCCTCTCTATGGGGCAGTGTAAAAATAAGAATGAATTGATTAATGAAGTTTTTAAAAACCTGTAAAAAAAAACATAAAAGTTCAAATCACCCCTCTTTTCCCCCAATCACAATAAAAGTATTAAAAAAATACAAAAAATACACATATATGGTATCACCGCGTTCAGAATCACCCGATCTATCAACATATTAAATCCGTTAATGAGAGCCGTAAACTCCATAATGGAAAAAATGGTCCAAACGCCAAAATTATGTTTTTTTGGTAGCCGCAACATTGCAATAAAATGCAATAACGGGTGATCAAAACTGCGGATCCGCCCAAAAATGGAATCATTAGAAACGTTAGCTCAAGACACAAAAGATAAGTCACTGCAGAAAAAATGGGGATTATCCACAGCACCTTATGGAAAGGGAATCCTCTGGGTTCCTCACATTTGCTTGTGCAGGCTTTGCCCTCTCCCCTCTCTGTCACTCACAGAATGCAAATCATTAGTCCTGCCTTCAGCTCCACATCACAGCAGAAGCTGCACAGACAGAGAGGGCGGATCATTCAGGCTGCAAAACAACATGCCCTAAGATCTAATCACTAATGAGTAAGTATTAAAACGTTTTTATGGGACATACTAAAAAGAATGAAGAAAAGGAATAAATAAAAAGAATGAAGATAATAATTTATTACCAAAAGATTATGTAGATGTAAAAAAGGTTTCTTGGGAATCTTAGATATGGAATGAACATATATGCCCCATAACCAGGTGTATATTACGTTACCTGAGCATTTTAGGTGTGGAATGAAGATGGAATATCAGTAGATAATAAGAAAATGAACACATAGCCCATACAACCAGGTGTATATTATGTTACCTGAGCATTTTAGGTGTGGAATGAAGATGGAATATCAGTAGATAATAAGAAAATGAACACATATCCCATATAACCAGCTGTATATTATGTTACCTGAGCATTTTAGGTGTGGAATGAAGATGGAATATCAGTAGATAATAAGAAAATGAACACATAGCCCATATAATCAGGTGTATATTATGTTACCTGAGCATTTTAGGTGTGGAATGAAGATGGAATATCAGTAGATAATAGGAAAATGAACACATATGCCCCATAACCAGGTGTATATTATGTTACCTGAGCATTTTAGGTGTGGAATGGAGATGGAATATAAGTAGATAATAGGAAAATGAACACATATGCCCCATAACCAGGTGTATATTATGTTACCTGAGCATTTTAGGTGTGGAATGAAGATGGAATATCAGTAGATAATAGGAAAATGAACACATAGCCCATATAATCAGGTGTATATTATGTTACCTGAGCATTTTAGGTGTGGAATGAAGATGGAATATCAGTAGATAATAGGAAAATGAACACATATCCCATATAACCAGGTGTATATTATGTTACCTGAGCATTTTAGGTGTGGAATGAAGATGGAATATCAGTAGATAATAGGAAAATGAACACATAGCCCATATAATCAGGTGTATATTATGTTACCTGAGCATTTTAGGTGTGGAATGAAGATGGAATATCAGTAGATAATAGGAAAATGAACACATATCCCATATAACCAGGTGTATATTATGTTACCTGAGCATTTTAGGTGTGGAATGAAGATGGAATATCAGTAGATAATAGGAAAATGAACACACATGCCCCATAACCAGGTGTATATTATGTTACCTGAGCATTTTAGGTGTGGAATGAAGGTGAAATATTAGTAAGATAATAGGAAAATGAAACATATCCCATATAACCAGGTGTATATTATGTTACCTTAGCATTTTAGGTGTGGAATGAAGATGGAATATCAGTAGATAATAGGAAAATGAACACATAGCCCATATAACCAGATGTATATTATGTTACCTGAGCATTTTAGGTGTGGAATGAAGATGGAATATCAGTAGATAATAGGAAAATGAACACATATGCCCCATACCAGGTGTATATTATGTTACCTGAGCATTTTAGGTGTGGAATGAAGATGGAATATCAGTAGATAATAGGAAAATGAACACATATCCCATATAACCTGGTGTATATTATGTTACTTGAGCATTTTAGGTGTGGAATGAAGATGGAATATCAGTAGATAATAGGAAAATGAACACATATCCCATATAACCAGGTGTATATTATGTTACCTGAGCATTTTAGGTGTGGAATGAAGATGGAATATCAGTAGATAATAAGAAAATGAACACATAGCCCATATAACCAGGTGTATATTATGTTACCTGAGCATTTTAGGTGTGGAATGAAGATGAATATCAGTAGATAATAGGAAAATGAACACATATCCCATATAACCAGCTGTATATTATGTTACCTGAGCATTTTAGGTGTGGAATGAATGTGAAATATTAGTAGATAATAGGAAAATGAACACATAGCCCATATAACCAGGTGTATATTATGTTACCTGAGCATTTTAGGTGTGGAATGAAGATGGAATATCAGTAGATAATAGGAAAATGAACACACATGCCCCATAACCAGGTGTATATTATGTTACCTGAGCATTTTAGGTGTGGAATGAAGGTGAAATATTAGTAGATAATAGGAAAATGAACACATATCCCATATAACCAGGTGTATATTATGTTACCTGAGCATTTTAGGTGTGGAATGAAGATGGAATATCAGTAGATAATAGGAAAATGAACACACATCCCATATAACCAGGTGTATATTATGTTACCTGAGCATTAGAGGTGTGGAATGAAGATGGAATATCAGTAGATAATAGGAAAATGAACACATATCCCATATAACCAGGTGTATATTATGTTACCTGAGCATTTTAGGTGTGGAATGAAGATGGAATATCAGTAGATAATAGGAAAATGAACACATATCCCATATAACCTGGTGTATATTATGTTACCTGAGCATTTTAGGTGTGGAATGAAGATGAAATATCAGTAGATAATAGGAAAATGAACACATATCCCATATAACCAGGTGTATATTATGTCACCTGAGAATTTTAGGTGTGGAATGAAGATGGAATCTATGTAGATAATAGAAGAATGGACACATATCCCATATAACCAGGTGTATATTATGTCACCTGAGCATTTTAGGTGTGGAATGAATGTGAAATATCAGTAGATAATAGGAAAATGAACACATATCGCATATAACCAGGTGTATATTATGTTACCTGAGCATTTTAGGTGTGGAATGAAGATGAAATATCAGTAGATAATAGGAAAATTAACACATATCCCTTATAACCAGGTGTATATTATGTTACTGAGCATTTTAGGTGTGGAATGAAGATGAAATATCTAATATATAAAACCACAAGCGATTTGTGACGTCAGTTCCGTCACTTTGCACACACTTCCGTAACTTTGTCCCAAGGTACACCCTCTCAGGGTGGACCAAGACGGCCGCCCTTAGCGGGACGACCGTGGTGAGCCAGCCGGAAGATGACCGCCGTTAGCTGATCGTCTCCCGGCTGGCGACCCGCTGCCCGGAGCTGAGCTGCGGCGCTCCCCGGCACGGAGCTCTGTGGCGAGGCTGCCGGGAGACGACCGGCGTTAGCCGGTCGTCTCTCGGCAAGCGATGCTCGCCGGAGCTACGCCACCGTAGGGGCCCATTCACTTTCAAATTTGCAGCCGTGCGCGAGCCGCCTCTCTGATTGGTTGGCGCCAGCGGCGAGCGACCAATCAGAAGAGCGCTGCGGGACACGCACCCATAATTCCAACATGAAGCCTTCCCGCCGGATTTCAAATATGGCACCATGTTTCCTCCCGCTTCTCCCCTCATCTCTGCTGAAGACTTTGCCACCTTCTTCAAGGAGAAGATCGACAAGATCAGAAGCAGCTTCGGTCCACTATCCCCACACCTCCCCTTCCCACCTACACTGCCCTCCTCCTCCATCAGCCACTTCCCCCCCATAACTGAAGACCAATTTCCTCCCTCCTGTCAGAATCACACTTCACCACCAGCACCCATGACCCGCTCCCATCCCACCTCATTCCCAAACAAACCTCCATTTTCATCCCAGCCCTCACCCACCTCTTTAACCTTTCACTTAGCACAGGTACCTTCCCCTCGGCCTTCAAACACACCCTAATCACGCCCATCCAAAAAAAACCCTCACTTGACCCTACCTCTGTCTCTAACTATCGCCCCATATCTCTTCTCCCATTCACCTCTAAGCTACTTGAACAACAACTGTCCTCTCACCTCTCCTCGTGCTCCCACTTCGACCGCCTACAGTCCGGCTTCCGACCCCTCCATTCCACCGAAACAGTCCTGACCAAAGTCACCAACGACCTACTGACCGCCAAGAACAAACACCACTACTCCATCCTGCTACTCCTTGACCTGTCTGCCGCCTTCGACACGGTTGACCACTCCCTTCTTCTCCGGATCCTGGAATCCCTTGGCATCACCCACCTTGCCCTCTCCTGGATCTCCTCATACCTAGCGGACCGGACCTTCAGTGTCTCCCACTCCCACACCTCCTCCTCACCCTACCCCCTTTCAGTCGGAGTCCCCCAAGGTTCGGTCCTGGGACCCCTACTTTTCTCCATTTACACTCTCGGCCTAGGGCAACTCATCGAATCCCATGGCCTCCAGTACCACCTCTATGCCGACGACACCCAAATCTACCTGTCCGGCCCTGACATCACCTCCCTACTCTTGAAAATCCTTCAATGCCTTTAAGCCATTTCATCCTTCTTCTCTGCTCGCTTCCTTAAACTCAACATGGACAAAACTGAATTCATAGTCTTCCCCCCAAGAAATTCCACCCGACCTCCCAACCTATCCATCTGCGTCAACGACTGCGCCCTCTCCCCAGTCCCCCAAGCCAAGTGCCTCGGGGTAATCCTTGACTCCTCCCTATCCTTCAAACCCCACATCGAGGCCCTCACCACATCCCTCCGGCTCCTGCTCAAGAACATCTCACGGATCCGCTCCTTCCTCACCCACGACACCGCTAAAACACTCATCCATGCTCTTATCATCTCCCGCCTTGACTACTGCAACCTCCTTCTCAATGGCCTCCCGGCTGACTCCCTCACACCTCTCCAGTCTATCCTCAACTCCGCTGCCCGACTCATCTATATGTCCTCCCGCTACTCCCCTGTCTCCCCCCTCTGCCAAGCCCTTCACTGGCTACCAGTCTCCAAGAGATCCCAATTCAAAACACTAATCATGACGTACAAAGCCATACACAACCTGGCCCCACCATACATCTCTGACCTGGTCTCCCGATACCTACCCTCACGTAACCTCCACTCCTCCCAAGAACTCCTCCTCTGCTCCCCCCTCATCACCTCTTCGCACAACCGAGTCCAGGACTTCTCCCGGGCATCTGCCTTACTCTGGAACTCCCTACCCGAACACGTCAGACACTCTCCTACCCTGAGTAGCTTCAAGTGTCACCTGAAGACTCACTTGTTCCGTCAAGCCTACAACCTGCCATGAGACCCAGGCGAACGCCCCATACCTGACATTCCCCCATCCTACTGTATCCTAACCCACCCCTCATAGACTGTGAGCCCTCGCGGACAGGGTCCCTGCCCCTCCTGTACCTGTACGTCCTGATCGCCTAGATTTAGTGTACTTGTTCTTGTCTCCCTCATCCTCATGTAAAGCGCCATGGAACCTAATGGCGCTATATAAAT
The DNA here is from genome assembly GCA_033576535.1 of Allobates femoralis. NCBI lineage: Eukaryota > Metazoa > Chordata > Amphibia > Anura > Aromobatidae > Allobates > Allobates femoralis. The sequence continues at coordinate 214,295,271 of JARQOC010000011.1, read as the reverse complement.
AAATAATAATAATAATAATGTTTCGCGGCGCGATTCTGATTAGTCGGCGCCAGGCGCGAGCGACCAATCAGAGGGGCGGCTCGCACAGGGCTGCAAATTTGAAAGTGAATGGGCCCCTACGGTGGTGGAGCTACGACGAGCGTATCGCTTGTCGGGAGACGACCGGCGTTAGCCGGTCGTCTCCTGGCTGGCGACCCGCTGCCCGGAGCTCAGCCGCGGCGCTCCCCGGCACCCTACTCTCGCCCCCCTTTTTACAAGCCCTGCCGCTCACTGCCCACAGCCCGTCACTTTCCTCCTCCATCCGGGAGCCGGCCCCGCCCACACTCCGGTCCGGTGTGCGGCCTCCAGCATCGCCGCTCACCCCACACAGAACGGTCAGTGGCCTCTGTGCCCTCCAGCCTCCTCTGGCCTCAGTGCCCTCCAGCCTCCCCTGGCCTCCGTGCCCTCCAGCCTACCCTCTCCTCACCCCTCCTCACCCCTCCAGCCTCCGCTCTCCGCACCCCTCCATCCTCCGCTCTCCTCACCCCTCCAGCCTCCGCTCTCCTCACCCCTTCTCACCCCTGCAGCCTCAGCTCTCCTCACCTCTCCTCACCCCTCCAGCCTCCGCTCTCCTCACCCCTCCAGCCTCCGCTCTCCTCACCCCTCCTCACCCCTCCAGCCTCCGCTCTCCTCACCCCTCCTTACCCCTCCAGCCTCAGCTCTCCTCACCTCTCCTCACCCCTCCAGCCTCCGCTCTCCTCACCCCTCCATATGCAATGTACAGTATGTGTATATATGTGTGTATGTAATATAATTTGTAAATGATGTGTGTGTATGTATATATATATTTCTACATGTTTAGAGATTTGCATGTGTCTACATATAATGTGTGTGTATCTAATATATTAAAGACCAAGGCACTTCCGTCACTTTGTCCGCACTTCCGTCCCTTTGTCCACACACACACACACACACTCCGCTATACTTACCACCGGCCCAGCGTCCGCCGCCTGGATCCTCAGTCGACATGTCGCCACCCCCGAACTACTGGATCCAATATGGCGTCCAGGAAGACTCGCCAAACTTCCCGGACGCCATATTTGATACAGATGTCCGGGGCCGCCGACATGCTTTGTCCAAGATGGCGTCCGGGAAGTCTCGGCACACTTCCCAGACGCCATATTGGATCCAGTCGTCTGGGGGCGGCGACATGTCGACTCAGGATCCAGGCGGCGGGGAAGATGCAGGGCCGGTGGTAAGTATACCGGAGTGTGTGTGTGTGTATGTGTGTGCTGAACACTCTGCCCACGGCGCTGCGCTGACCACTCTGCCCACGCCGCTGCGCTGACCACTCTGCCCACGCCGCTGCGCTGACCACTCTGCCCACGCCGCAGGCGCTGACCACTCTGCGTACGGCGCTGCACTAACCATGCTGCCCCACCGCGCTGCGCTGTCCATGCTACCCTGACGCACTCACTGCTAACCACTTAGCCACCGCACTCACTGCTAACCACTGAGCCACCGCACTCACTGCTAACCACTGAGCCACCGCACTCACTGCTAACCACTGAGCCACCGCACTCACTGCTAACCACTGAGCCACCGCACTCACTGCTAACCACTGAGCCACCGTGCAGTGCCAACCACTGAGCCACCGCGCAGTGCTAAGCACTGAGCCACCGTGCAGTGCTAAGCACTGAGCCACCGTGTACTGCTAACCACTGAGCCACAGCACTGTGGTAACCACTGAGCCACCGAGCACTGCTAACCACTGAGCCACCGCGCAGTGCTAACCACTAAGCCACGCGCAGTGCTAACCACTAAGCCACTGTGCAGTGCTAACCACTCAGCCACCGTATACTCTGCTACCCACAGAGCCACCTGTATACACACAATTCATTTCACCGCACTCCCCTAACTATTACTAAATAAACTATATATGGATTCTAGACTACCTGATTCTTTAGAATCGGGCCGCCATCTAGTCTACATATATTCCATCTTCATTCCTCACCTAAAATGCTCAGGTAACATAATATACACCTGGTTATGGGGCATATGTGTTCATTTTCTTATTATCTACTGATATTCCATCTTCATTCCACACCTAAAATGCTCAGGTAACATAATATACACCTGATTATATGGGCTATGTGTTCATTTTCCTATTATCTACTGATATTCCATCTTCATTCCACATCTAAAATGCTCAGGTAACATAATATACACCTGGTTATGGGGCATATGTGTTCATTTTCTTATTATCTACTGATATTCCATCTTCATTCCACACCTAAAATGCTCAGGTAACATAATATACACCTGGTTATGGGGCATATGTGTTCATTTTCCTATTATCTACTAATATTTCACGTTCATTCCACACCTAAAATGCTCAGGTAACATAATATACACCTGGTTATATGAGATATGTGTTCATTTTCTTATTATCTACTGATATTCCATCTTCATTCCACACCTAAAATGCTCAGGTAACATAATATACACCTGGTTATATGGGATATGTGTTCATTTTCTTATTATCTACTGATATTCCATCTTCATTCCACACCTAAAATGCTCAGGTAACATAATATACACCTGGTTATGGGGCATATGTGTTCATTTTCCTATTATCTACTGATATTCCATCTTCATTCCACACCTAAAATGCTCAGGTAACATAATATACACCTGGTTATATGGGCTATGTGTTCATTTTCCTATTATCTACTGATATTCCATCTTCATTCCACACCTAAAATGCTCAGGTAACATAATATACACCTGATTATATGGGATATGTGTTCATTTTCTTATTATCTACTGATATTCCATCTTCATTCCACACCTAAAATGCTCAGGTAACATAATATACACCTGGTTTATGGGATATGTGTTCATTTTCTTATTATCTAATATTCTTCCAACAAAAGCTCAGTAAATAATACCCGTTATTGGGATATGTGTTCATTCTATTATATATTCATCTATCCAACCTAAATTCATAACATATCACTGGTATGATATTTTATTTCCTATTCAACTATTCTACTAACATCAGGTATATATAATGTTATGCATTTCATTTTCAACTATGTATCACTATTCCTAAATGGTAATATATACACTGTTATATGATATTTCATTTATTCACTAATTCATCTTCATTACACATTTGTAAATATATACACGTTATGATATTTTATTCCTAATCTCAATTCTCTTAACTAAATCATACATATAATTATTATGATATTTTCATTTCTATTATAATTTTATTCAACTAATCATAATAATATCACCTGTTAAGTATGTCATTCTATATCACGATTTCATTTTTCACACCTATCCTAATATTACCCTTTATAGAATATTTCTCATGTACCATATACACCTGGTTATAGATATTGTTTTTTCTATATCTACTATTCTCATTCCACACTAAAACATATATAACACTGTTATGGGATATGTGTTATTATTATCACTATCTTCATCAACCTAAGCTCGAATAAACCTGTTAGGATTTTTTCTTATACAATTCACCACACCCTAATGTCGTAACATATATACACTGTTAAGAATGTGTTCATTCTATCTCGTTATCATCACACCTAAAATGTCAGTAACATATATACCCTGTTATGGGATTTGTTATTTTCTTTATAATTTATTCCACACATGCTATAATATAAACTGTATTGTAGTTTATTTCTATTATCCATATCATCATTCCACACTAAAAGCGGTAAATATACACTGTATGGTTTTCATTCTATATTCTATATCCTCATTCCATAAAATGCTCAGACTATATATGTTGGATGTCATTCTTTATATATCATCTCATCCCACTAAAATGCCGTAATAATCACGGTTATGGGTGTATTCTATTACTATAATATTCTCCCACCTAAGCTGGTAAATATATACACGTATATGGTAGTTCATTCTTTACGAATCACTTCATCCACAAATGCCAGTAACATATATCGTAGGTATTATTTTCTATATACGAATCATTTCATCCACCTAATCAGTAACATAACCTGGTTTGGTTTCTTCATTCTATATCACTTCATTCCCACCTAAGCAGGTAAAATCACCTGTTGGATGTGTTCTTTCTATATCACATATCACTATCCACACTAATCATAACATAATAACCTTATGGATGTTTTTTCTATTTACGATATCACTCATCCCACCTAAAAGCCAGTACTAATATACCTGTAGGATTTATTTTCCATATACATTCATATCACACCTAAAAGCTAGTAACATATAACTGTTATGGGATTTGTCTTCTATCACATATTCCTTATTCCCACTAATCAGTACATAAAGTTTGGATATGTTTTCTATACAATCATCATTCACAAATGCCAGGTACATAATATACACCTGGTTATATGGGATATGTGTTCATTTTCTATTATCTACTGATATTCCATCTTCATTCCACACCTAAAATGCTCAGGTAACATAATATACACTGGTTATGGGATATGTGTTCATTTTCTATTATCTACTGATATTCCATCTTCATTCCACACCTAAAATGCTCAGGTAACATAATATACACCTGGTTATTGGGATATTGTTCATTTTCCTATTATCTACTGATATTCATCTTCATTCCACACCTAAAATGCTCAGGTAACATAATATACACCTGGTTATATGGGATATGTGTTCATTTTCTATTATCTACTGATATTTCCATCTTCATTCCACACCTAAAATGCTCAGGTAACATAATATACACCTGGTTATATGGGATATGTGTTCATTTTCCTATTATCTACTGATATTCATCTTCATTCCACCTAAAATGCTCAGGTAACATAATATACACCTGGTTATATGGGATATGTGTTCATTTTCCTATTATCTACTGATATTTCCATCTTCATTCCACACCTAAAATGCTCAGGTAACATAATATACACCTGGTTATATGGGATATGTGTTCATTTTCCTATTATCTACTGATATTCCATCTTCATTCCACACCTAAAATGCTCAGGTAACATAATATACACTGGTTATATGGGATATATGTTCATTTTCTTATTATCTACTGATATTCCATCTTCATTCCACACCTAAAAATGCTCAGGTAACATAATATACCCTGGTTATATGGGATATGTGTTCATTTTCCTATTATCTACTGATATTTCCATCTTCATTCCACACCTAAAATGCTCAGGTAACATAATATACACCTGGTTATATGGGATATGTGTTCATTTTCTATTATTCTACTGATATTTCACTTCATTTCCACACCTAAAATGCTCAGGTAACATAATATACACCTGGTTATATGGGATATGTGTTCATTTTCCTATTATCTACTGATATTTCATCTTCATTCCACACCTAAAATGCTCAGGTAACATAATATACACCTGGTTATATGGGATATGTGTTCATTTTCTATTATCTACTGATATTCCATCTTCATTCCACACCTAAAATGCTCAGGTAACATAATATACACCTGGTTATATGGGATATGTGTTCATTTTCCTATTATCTACTGATATTCTCTTCATTCCACACCTAAAATGCTCAGGTAACATAATATACACCTGGTTATATGGGATATGTGTTCATTTTCCTATTATCTACTGATATTCACTTCATTCCACACCTAAAATGCTCAGGTAACATAATATACACCTGGTTATATGGGATATGTGTTCATTTTCTATTATCTACTGATATTTCCATCTTCATTCCACACCTAAAATGCTCAGGTAACATAATATAACACTGGTTATATGGGATATGTGTTCATTTTCCTATTATCTACTGATATTCATCTTCATTCCACACCTAAATGCTCAGGTAACATAATATACACCTGGTTATATGGGATATTGTTCATTTTCCTATTATCTACTAATATTTCACTTCATTCCACACCTAAAATGCTCAGGTAACATAATATACACCTGGTTATATGGGATATGTGTTCATTTTCCTATTATCTACTGATATTCATCTTCATTCCACACCTAAAATGCTCAGGTAACATAATATACACTGGTTTATGGGATATGTGTTCATTTTCTATTATCTACTGATATTTCCATCTTCATTCCACACCTAAAATGCTCAGGTAACATAATATACACCTGGTTATATGGGATATGTGTTCATTTTCCTATTATCTACTGATATTTCATCTTCATTCCACACCTAAAATGCTCAGGTAACATAATATACACCTGGTTATATGGGATATGTGTTCATTTTCCTATTATCTACTGATATTTCACATCTATTCCACACCTAAAATGCTCAGGTAACATAATATACACCTGGTTATATGGGATATGTGTTCATTTTCCTATTATCTACGATATTTCATCTCATTCCACACCTAAAATGCTCAGGTAACATAATATACACCTGGTTATATGGGATATGTGTTCATTTTCTATTATCTACTGATATTCATCTTCATTCCACACCTAAAATGCTCAGGTAACATAATATACACCTGGTTATATGGGATATGTGTTCATTTTCCTATTATCTACTGATATTTCACATTCATTCCACACCTAAAATGCTCAGGTAACATAATATACACCTGGTTATATGGGATATGTGTTCATTTTCCTATTATCTATATGTATCACTCTTCATTCCACACCTAAAATGCTCAGGTAACATAATATACACCTGGTTATATGGGATATGTGTTCATTTTCCTATTATCTACTGATATTCATTTCATTCCACACCTAAAATGCTCAGGTAACATAATATACACCTGGTTATATGGGATATTGTTCATTTTCCTATTATCTACTGATATTTCATCTTCATTCCACACCTAAAATGCTCAGGTAACATAATATACACCTGGTTATATGGGATATGTGTTCATTTTCCTATTATCTACTGATATTTCCTCTTCATTCCACACCTAAAATGCTCAGGTAACATAATATACACCTGGTTATATGGGATATGTGTTCATTTTCCTTATTATCTACTGATATTTCATCTTCATTCCACACCTAAAATGCTCAGGTAACATAATAACACCTGGTTAATGGGATATGTGTTCATTTTCCTATTATCTACTGATATTTCATCTTCATTCCACACCTAAAATGCTCAGGTAACATAATATACACCTGGTTATATGGGATATGTGTTCATTTTCTATTATCTACTGATATTTCATCTTCATTCCACACCTAAAATGCTCAGGTACATAATATACACTGTTATGGGATATGTGTTCATTTTCTATTATACTATTTTATTCCAATAAAAGCAGTAAAATATACACCTGTTATGGATATGTGTTCATTTCTTTATCTACATATTCTCTTCATTCACACTAAGCCGAACTATATCACCTTATGGATATTGTTCATTCCTATTTCTCTGATATCACTTCATTCCACACTAAATGCTCAGTACATAATATACACCTGTTATATGGATATGTGTTATTTTCTATTATCTACTGATATTTCACTTCATTCCACACCTAAAATGCTCAGGTAACATAATATACACCTGGTTATATGGGATATGTGTTCATTTTCCTATTATCTACTGATATTTCACATCTTCATTCCACACCTAAAATGCTCAGGTAACATAATATACACCTGGTTATATGGGATATGTGTTCATTTTCCTATTATCTACTGATATTCATCTTCATTCCACACCTAAAATGCTCAGGTAACATAATATACACCTGGTTATATGGGATATGTGTTCATTTTCCTATTATCTACTGATATTTCACATTCATTCCACACCTAAAATGCTCAGGTAACATAATATACACCTGGTATATGGGATATGTGTTCATTTTCCTATTATCTACTGATATTCATCTTCATTCCACACCTAAAATGCTCAGGTAACATAATATACACCTGGTTATATGGGATATGTGTTTCATTTTCCTATTATCTACTGATATTTCATCTTCATTCCACACCTAAAATGCTCAGGTAACATAATATACACCTGGTTATATGGGATATGTGTTCATTTTCTATTATCTACTGATATTCATCTTCATTCCACACCTAAAATGCTCAGGTAACATAATATACACCTGGTTATATGGGATATGTGTTCATTTTCCTATTATCTACTGATATTTCATCTTCATTCCACACCTAAAATGCTCAGGTAACATAATATACACCTGGTTATATGGGATATGTGTTCATTTTCTTATTATCTACTGATATTTCATCTTCATTCCACACCTAAAATGCTCAGGTAACATAATATACACCTGGTTATATGGGATATGTGTTCATTTTCTATTATCTACTGATATTTCATCTTCATTCCACACCTAAATGCTCAGGTAACATAATATACACCTGGTTATATGGGATATGTGTTCATTTTCCTATTATCTACTGATATTCCATCTTCATTCCACACCTAAAATGCTCAGGTAACATAATATACACCTGGTTATATGGGATATTGTTCATTTTCCTATTATCTACTGATATTTCCATCTTCATTCCACACCTAAAATGCTCAGGTAACATAATATACACCTGGTTATATGGGATATGTGTTCATTTTCTATTATCTACTGATATTCATCTTCATTCCACACCTAAAATGCTCAGGTAACATAATATACACCTGGTTATATGGGATATGTGTTCATTTTCTATTATCTACTGATATTCCATCTTCATTCCACACCTAAAATGCTCAGGTAACATAATATACACCTGGTTATATGGGATATTGTTCATTTTCCTATTATCTACGATATTCCATCTTCATTCCACACCTAAATGCTCAGGTAACATAATATACACCTGGTTATATGGGGATATGTGTTCATTTTCCTATTATCTACTGATATTTCACATCTTCATTCCACACCTAAAATGCTCAGGTAACATAATATACACCTGGTTATATGGGATATGTGTTCATTTTCCTATTATCTACTGATATTTCACATTTCATTCCACACCTAAAATGCTCAGGTAACATAATATACACCTGGTTATATGGGATATGTGTTCATTTTCTATTATCTACTGATATTTCATCTTCATTCCACACCTAAAATGCTCAGGTAACATAATATACACCTGGTTATATGGGATATGTGTTCATTTTCCTATTATCTACTGATATTCCATCTTCATTCCACACCTAAAATGCTCAGGTAACATAATATACACTGGTTATATGGGATATGTGTTCATTTTCCTATTATCTACTGATATTTCATCTTCATTCCACACCTAAAATGCTCAGGTAACATAATATACACCTGGTTATATGGGATATGTGTTCATTTTCCTATTATCTACTGATATTTCATCTTCATTCCACACCTATAATGCTCAGGTAACATAATATACACCTGGTTATATGGGATATGTGTTCATTTTCCTATTATCTACTGAATATTCATTCATTCCACACCTAAAATGCTCAGGTAACATAATATACACCTGGTTATATGGGATATGTGTTCATTTCCTATTATCTACTGATATTTCATCTTCATTCCACACCTAAAATGCTCAGGTAACATAATATACACTGGTTATATGGGATATGTGTTCATTTTCTATTATCTACTGATATTTCATCTTCATTCCACACCTAAAATGCTCAGGTAACATAATATACACCTGGTTATATGGGATATGTGTTCATTTTCTATTATCTACTGATATTTCATCTTCATTCCACACCTAAAATGCTCAGGTAACATAATATACACCTGGTTATATGGGATATGTGTTCATTTTCTATTATCTACTGATATTTCATCTTCATTCCACACCTAAAATGCTCAGGTAACATATATACACCTGGTTATATGGGATATGTGTTCATTTTCCTATTATCTACTGATATTTCCATCTTCATTCCACACCTAAAATGCTCAGGTAACATAATATACACCTGGTTATATGGGATATGTGTTCATTTTCCTATTATCTACTGATATTTCATCTTCATTCCACACCTAAAATGCTCAGGTAACATAATATACACTGGTTATATGGGATATGTGTTCATTTTCCTATTATCTACTGATATTTCATCTTCATTCCACACCTAAATGCTCAGGTAACATAATATACACCTGGTTATATGGGATATGTGTCATTCTTCTATTATCTACTGATATTTCATCTTCATTCCACACCTAAATGCTCAGGTAACATAATATACACCTGGTTATATGGGATATGTGTTCATTTTCCTATTATCTACTGATATTTCACTTCATTCCACACCTAAAATGCTCAGGTAACATAATATACACCTGGTTATATGGGATATATGTTCATTTTCCTATTATCTACAATATTTCCACTTCATTCCACACCTAAATGCTCAGGTAACATAATATACACCTGGTTATATTGGGATATGTGTTCATTTCTCTATTATCTACTGATATTCATCTTCATTCCACACCTAAATGCTCAGGTAACATAATATACACCTGGTTATATGGGATATGTGTTCATTTTCCTATTATCTACTGATATTTCATCTTCATTCCACACCTAAAATGCTCAGGTAACATAATATACACCTGGTTATATGGGATATGTGTTCATTTTCCTATTATCTACTGATATTCATCTTCATTCCACACCTAAAATGCTCAGGTAACATAATATACACCTGGTTATATGGGATATGTGTTCATTTTCTATTATCTACGATATTTCATCTTCATTCCACACCTAAAATGCTCAGGTAACATAATATACACCTGGTTATATGGGATATGTGTTCATTTTCCTATTATCTACTGATATTTCATCTTCATTCCACACCTAAAATGCTCAGGTAACATAATATACACCTGGTTATATGGGATATGTGTTCATTTTCCTATTATCTACTGATATTCATCTTCATTCCACACCTAAAATGCTCAGGTAACATAATATACACCTGGTTATATGGGATATGTGTTCATTTTCCTATTATCTACTGATATTCCATCTTCATTCCACACCTAAAATGCTCAGGTAACATAATATACACCTGGTTATATGGGATATGTGTTCATTTTCCTATTATCTACTGATATTCCATCTTCATTCCACACCTAAAATGCTCAGGTAACATAATATACACCTGGTTATATGGGATATGTGTTCATTTTCCTATTATCTACTGATATTCCACTTTCATTCCACACCTAAAATGCTCAGGTAACATAATATACACCTGGTTATATGGGATATGTGTTCATTTTCTTATTATCTACTGATATTCATCTTCATTCCACACCTAAAATGCTCAGGTAACATAATATACACCTGGTTATATGGGATATGTGTTCATTTTCTATTATCTACTGATATTTCCATCTTCATTCCACACCTAAAATGCTCAGGTAACATAATATACACCTGGTTATATGGGATATGTGTTCATTTTCCTATTATCTACTGATATTCCATCTTCATTCCACACCTAAAATGCTCAGGTAACATAATATACACCTGGTTATATGGGATATGTGTTCATTTTCCTATTATCTACTGATTATTCCATCTTCATTCCACACCTAAAATGCTCAGGTAACATAATATACACCTGGTTATATGGGATATGTGTTCATTTTCCTATTATCTACTGATATTCCATCTTCATTCCACACCTAAAATGCTCAGGTAACATAATATACACCTGGTTATATGGGATATGTGTTCATTTTCCTATTATCTACTGATATTCATCTTCATTCCACACCTAAAATGCTCAGGTAACATAATATACACCTGGTTATATGGGATATGTGTTCATTTTCCTATTATCTACTGATATTTCCATCTTCATTCCACACCTAAAATGCTCAGGTAACATAATATACACCTGGTTATTGGGATATGTGTTCATTTTCTATTATCTACTGATATTCCATCTTCATTCCACACCTAAAATGCTCAGGTAACATAATATACACCTGGTTATATGGGATATGTGTTCATCATTTTCCTATTATCTACTGATATTCCATCTTCATTCCACACCTAAAATGCTCAGGTAACATAATATACACCTGGTTATATGGGATATGTGTTCATTTTCTATTATCTACTGATATTCATCTTCATTCCACACCTAAAATGCTCAGGTAACATAATATACACCTGGTTATATGGGATATGTGTTCATTTTCCTATTATCTACTGATATTCCATCTTCATTCCACACCTAAAATGCTCAGGTAACATAATATACACCTGGTTTATGGGATATGTGTTCATTTTCCTATTATCTACTGATATTCATCTTCATTCCACACCTAAAATGCTCAGGTAACATAATATACACCTGGTTATATGGGATATGTGTTCATTTTCTATTATTCTACTGATATTCATCTTCATTCCACACCTAAAATGCTCAGGTAACATAATATACACCTGGTTATATGGGATATGTGTTCATTTTCTTATTATCTACTGATATTTCACTTCATTCACACACCCTAAAATGCTCAGGTAACATAATATACACCTGGTTATATGGGATATGTGTTCATTTTCTATTATCTACTGATATTCATCTTCATTCCACACCTAAAATGCTCAGGTAACATAATATACACCTGGTTATATGGGATATGTGTTCATTTTCTTATTATCTACTGATATTTCCATCTTCATTCCACACCTAAAATGCTCAGGTAACATAATATACACCTGGTTATATGGGATATGTGTTCATTTTCCTATTATCTACTGATATTCCATCTTCATTCCACACCTAAAATGCTCAGGTAACATAATATACACCTGGTTATTATAGGGATATGTGTTCATTTTCTATTATCTACTGATATTTCCATCTTCATTCCACACCTAAAATGCTCAGGTAACATAATATACACCTGGTTATATGGGATATGTGTTCATTTTCCTATTATCTACTGATTATTCCATCTTCATTCCACACCTAAAATGCTCAGGTAACATAATATACACCTGGTTATATGGGATATGTGTTCATTTTCTATTATCTACTGATATTCCATCTTCATTCCACACCTAAAATGCTCAGGTAACATAATATACACCTGGTTATATGGGATATGTGTTCATTTTCTTATTATCTACTGATTTCCATCTTCATTCCACACCTAAAATGCTCAGGTAACATAATATACACCTGGTTATTGGGATATGTGTTCATTTTCCTATTATCTACTGATATTTCATCTTCATTCCACACCTAAAATGCTCAGGTAACATAATATACACCTGGTTATATGGGATATGTGTTCATTTTCCTATTATCTACTGATATTCCATCTTCATTCCACACTAAAATGCTCAGGTAACATAATATACACCTGGTTATATGGGATATGTGTTCATTTTCCTATTATCTACTGATATTCTCATCTTCATTCCACACCTAAAATGCTCAGGTAACATAATATACACCTGGTTATATGGGATATGTGTTCATTTTCCTATTATCTACTGATATTCCATCTTCATTCCACACCTAAAATGCTCAGGTAACATAATATACACCTGGTTATATGGGATATGTGTTCATTTTCCTATTATCTACTGATATTCCATCTTCATTCCACACCTAAAATGCTCAGGTAACATAATATACACCTGGTTATATGGGATATTGTTCATTTTCCTATTATCTACTGATATTTCATCTTCATTCCACACCTAAAATGCTCAGGTAACATAATATACACCTGGTTATATGGGATATGTGTTCATTTTCCTATTATCTACTGATATTTCATCTTCATTCCACACCTAAAATGCTCAGGTAACATAATATACACCTGGTTATATGGGATATGTGTTCATTTTCCTATTATCTACTGATATTCACATTCATTCCACACCTAAAATGCTCAGGTAACATAATATACACCTGGTTATATGGGATATGTGTTCATTTTCCTATTATCTACTGATATTCCATCTTCATTCCACACCTAAAATGCTCAGGTAACATAATATACACCTGGTTATATGGGATATTGTTCATTTTCCTATTATCTACTGATATTCCATCTTCATTCCACACCTAAAATGCTCAGGTAACATAATATACACCTGGTTATATGGGATATGTGTTCATTTTCCTATTATCTACTGATATTTCATCTTCATTCCACACCTAAAATGCTCAGGTAACATAATATACACCTGGTTATATGGGATATGTGTTCATTTTCCTATTATCTACTGATATTTCATCTTCATTCCACACCTAAAATGCTCAGGTAACATAATATACACCTGGTTTATGGGATATGTGTTCATTTTCCTATTATCTACTGATATTCCATCTTCATTCCACACCTAAAATGCTCAGGTAACATAATATACACCTGGTTATATGGGATATGTGTTCATTTTCTATTATCTACTGATATTTCCATCTTCATTCCACACCTAAAATGCTCAGGTAACATAATATACACCTGGTTATATGGGATATGTGTTCATTTTCTATTATCTACTGATATTCATCTTCATTCCACACCTAAAATGCTCAGGTAACATAATATACACCTGGTTATATGGGATATGTGTTCATTTTCCTATTATCTACTGATATTTCATCTTCATTCCACACCTAAAATGCTCAGGTAACATAATTATACACCTGTTATATGGGATATGTGTTCATTTTCTATTATCTACTGATATTCCATCTTCATTCCACACCTAAAATGCTCAGGTAACATAATATACACCTGGTTATTGGGATATGTGTCATTTCTATTATCTACTGATATTCATCTTCATTCCACACACTAAAATGCTCAGGTAAATAATATACACCTGGTTATTGGGATATGTGTTCATTTTCTATTATCTACTGTATTTCATCTTCATTCACACCTAAAATGCTCAGGTAACATATATACACCTGGTTATATGGATATGGTTCATTTCTTTATCTACTGATATTCATCTTCATTCCACACCTAAATGCTCAGGTAACATAATATACACCTGGTTATATGGGATATGTGTTCATTTTCTATTATCTACTGATATTCCATCTTCATTCCACACCTAAAATGCTCAGGTAACATAATATACATGTATATGGGATATGTGTTCATTTCCATTATCTACCTGTATTCATCTTCATCCACACCTAAATGTCAGGTAACATAATAACTGTTATATGGGCATATGTGTTCATTTCTTTTATCTACTGATATTCCATCTTCATTCCACACCTAAAATGCTCAGTAACATAATATACACCTGGTTATATGGGATATGTGTTCATTTATCCTAAATAAGAATTATTATTCCACATAATGCTCAGTAACTAATTCACCTTTATATGGTTGTGTTCATTTTTTATCACTATATTCACTATTCACACTTCTAGGAACAAATATGCTGGTTATGTGATAGATGTTCATTTTCTTTACTACTGATATCACCTTCATCCTGACACCTAAATATTGCTGTACATAATAACATGTTTCCATGGATATGTTATTTTCATATTATCTACTGATTTTCCATACTTCATTCCACACCTAACAATGCTCGTTAACATTACATATACACCTGTATTTGGGCATATGATGTTCGATTATCTTATTATATACTAGATATTTCATCTTCATTCCACATAATAATGCTCAGGTAACATAATATCACCGTTCATTCCATATCTAAGATACCCAAGAAACCTTTTATACATCTACATAATGTTTCTGTAATAAATTTTTATCTTCATTCTTTTTATTTATTCCTTTTCTTCATTCTTTTTAGTATGTCCCCGTTTTTATGCACTTTCACAGGATGCTTTTAGGAGACAAAAGGAGTGTGAGGTTAGTGATAGGATGGTGCAGGGACATGTTTTGGTAGCTTAGGAGGCGTTCTGGAGGTGACAGGATCCCTTTAAGGTCTTACAAAGTGCTCATGAAATAGTTGCCTGATATTGTAGCCTATAATATATATAGCCTTTCCCCAGATATTTACTTTTACAAATATACTGCATTTAGCCACTACTCCTCCTGTTATCTGACTAGTACAGAATTAGCAATTAGGCACGACTTGACTTGCCACCATTTTCACCTGGCATGTTGCCCATATGGAAGAATGATAACATTTCATCCAAAATAAGAGATTATTTTAAGGTGAACCTGTTACCCTCTAGGGCTTTTTAAGCTAAAAGTGCCACCTTCAGCAGCACCTATGCTGGTTTCTGTGAAGGCTATAATCCCTCTACAACCCCAACCCCCCACCTCCCGTACACCTAAATATTGACTGTATAAAGATTCCTCCCATGGATGTATATTCATACTTATGGGTCTGATGGGTCTTCTCACTCATCCGGACCTCACCACCTCTTTCGTCTTCCTCCGCCTCTTCTCTCTTCTAGGCGCCTCCTCTTCTTTCTTCTCCATATCATTTTTGGTGCCTGCGCAGATCCAGCTCTGCTCACGCAGGCGCCCTGAGTTCTGCCCTACTGCGGGCAGAGCATCTGACTATTGCGCCTGTGTGGCGCCCCTGTAGTCTGGTTGCCGCAGAGGTACTGCACCTAAGCCATAGGTGTGGTATCCCACTTCCAGATAAGGGAGGGACACAAACCCGAGACACACAAACCTGTACCCAACACCCATCCTGATTCCTGTCTAGGAGATAGAGAGGTGGAAGTGACCTCATACGAGGAGCCTCATCTTCTGTCAGGAGGAGAAAATAAGCAGAGGAGGTGGAAACAGAAGGTAGGAAAAGTAGAGAGGAAAAGAAGGAGATAGGTCAGTCAGCGAGAGGAGTTGGAGAAGAAGTAAGGCTGAGAGGAACATCTAGGACAATGGAGTTCTAGGGGAGGCTAGTGCCAGGGGAGGAGTGGGACCAGTGGGTAGGTCACCACGAAACCCTGGCCAGAGGGACCCCGTTCCAGCCACCATCCCGAGGTGATTGCTGGAGGAACTAGGTTGCAAGAGGGGACCGACCCCGATCTGGCAACATCACTTTAAGGCTGAGCCAGAAAACTGGAGGCTGCTGAGCTGTAGGCCCAGTAGCCAATGACTGTACAGACTCTGCAAAATGGTGGCTAGACCTAGAGTCAGAGGACGTATTGCCCATTGCTCGACAAGGCCTGCAGCCACCAGCTTGGGACACTGTGCATGAAGACACAGGGCAGGAAAGGAGAGAAGCCAGCGTGGGAAGTCAACATGGAGCGGCTTATAGTGGGGTGTCTCCATGGAGTGAACTCGAATTGCCTGGGGGTTGACCAGACAGGACACGGTGCCCCTGCTGAGCTGAAGCCACTGAACTGTGAGTAAACATTCAAAAACTGCAAAACCAGTGTCCTCCTCTTATTCTGCACACCCTCCCTACCGCTTAATTCACCCTGACCATCACCATCCTCATGGACTGTTACACTGACCCTGGGGGTCCTGCTCCACCTTTGGGGAGTGGTACCATCCAGGCTGCCATTCCATTAACATCAGAGGCCCCCAACTGCAGCGTTGGTCACCTCTAAACAGGTTCCACAGGTGGCGTCGCCGGAATCCTCTGTAAATATAACCCCCCCCCCCTCCATTATTGTGCGGCCAGGGCCACGGAGTTGGGCCACAGCCACCGTGACATCCCTGAACTTTTGCCAGCCTGGCTACCGAATAACCCCAGGTCCTTGCGGGGTTATACTGCAGGTGCCAGATCCTGCCCTAATCCGGGCAGAGCAAACAGCATTATGGCACAGCGCAGTACTGGTAGTGCGCAGGTGCCAAATTCCCAACCCTGCAGTCTGTATAAAGCAGAACATAAAACAGGGTAGGATCTGGTGCCTGCAGCACACCAGGTGCAATAGTCAAATGCTCTGACCGCAATAGAGCAGAGCTCAGGGCACCTGTGCAAAGAGAGAAGAATCTGCGCAGGCTCCGAAGACAAGACTGGGAAGAGAGAAGAGGAGGCTCCCAGAAGAAAGAATAGGCAGAGGAAGACCAGAGAGGCTGTGAGGTCCGGACGAGTAAGAAGACCCATGTATGAATTTACATACACGGCAAGAAACTTTATAAAGTCAGTATTTAGGTGTACAGGGGTGGGGATTATGGCCACCTTCACAGAATGCAGCAAAGGTGCTTCTGAAGGTGGCACTAGGGGGGTAACAGGTTCACTTTAATATCATACTGGTCCCTCCTCTGGATCTCTTTACATTGTAGAAGAGACCAATATAGTTATAGTTAGTCGCGCCAGAAGTAGACACCGGCAACTTCAAACTCCTATGCAAGTGCAAAAGGTCTTATGTGAGCACAATTTTGTAATGTCATGTAAAGACATGGCTTCAATCTCTAATACAGATTAAGTTGATACCTTTTGTGAAAATATCCACTCTATGGTTCTTTTTTAATCACCATTTAAAGTTTTCTGATAATTATATTTGGGTACACAAGGGCTGGAATGTACACTGCGTCTTCCCCTCCCCGTCTGTGATTCGCTGGGTCCTCTGCCTGCCTTCGGTCTTGTGAATGACAGGACACTGCTGAGATTACAAATAGAGAAGGCAGGTCATTCACAGATCAGAGGCAGGCAGAGAGGTCAATGAATTACAGACAGGAGTCAGTGGAGGGGTTAGGGAATCACAGAAAGGGAGGAGAAGATCCAGTGTACAGTCCAACCAATATGCACCGTAATTTAATTAGCAGAAACTTTCAAATGGCGATTAAAGAAGAACGACAAAGTGTAATTTTTCACCAAAGGTATAATTTTAATCAGTATTATAGTGACATTACAGCCACATCTTCACACACTACAAAATCATGCTAACAGCTGAATTTGTCACCAGGTTTATGCTATCTTATCTAAGAGCAGCATGGTTTATGCAAAGAGGCCCTGAATCTAACAATGTTTCACTTAGTTTATTGGGTGCAGGGTTTTTTAGATGTGGTGCGCAGCAGAACTGAGAGAGCTGCCCTCACCCACACCAGGCTCTTTATGTACAATGTCTATAGATAGTGAGCTGCTAATCACAGCAGGGGTGTGTCGGACTACCAAGCAGAAGAAATGTAGTCCAGCAATGATTATCTCCTGGTGCTAAAACAAGCCATGCTGGTAAATAACAACATGTACCTTGATAAGTTTGTTTTACAGAGACTGGAGTTGGATCAAACATGCTAGTTAGGCTGCTCGCTGCATCCTTTGTGCCAAGAGGTGCGTTGCACCAATATGGTCAATGGTTTTCTATGTCCCTGCCTCCTTTATTGGGGTCTGGCATTGATGGTTTGCCTGAACTTTTACTTCAGTCTGTGCTCACTCCAGTCGCTGTCAGTCACCAGTGAAGGAGGTCGGTGCTTACAAAACCAGAACGGTGCGCTAAGCTTCTTGGTCATGCCGAGGGTGCACCAAGCACAATTAGCATGACTTGTTAAACTTCATTATCTACAGAAGAAAAGCTGCAATTAAAACACAAATTGTGATTTTTTTTTATAGGGGCTACATCCCCTACAAAGTTATGTGCTATGTTTTCACTGTCAGTTCGGCTGACGGAGTCCCTTTAAACAGGCAATACACGGTCATTGACATCCGGGGAAGTTTCAACAATGTTTCTGGGAACATTCTTTCAAGGGAAGACAATTCATGGACAAAAGAACTTTCAGATAACAAAAGATCTTTCATCCGACTATTGAAGAGAGATTTCAAACATTCTTGTCTTCATTCCAGATGTGACCTGTTTCATCGGTTGTCTAATATGACCATTCATTGATTCGGTAAGCTTCATCCGGCAAATGTTCATTATGCTTTTCACCAACTTTGGTGTAATATCTAGAGGAGCCTCAACAATCCATTAATGATTTTGCTTTCTGGAATCCCTGATCTCATTTTTCTCTGTAGATCTATCGTCCTTATAGATTGTTACTTTACAGCTACATCGACTTCACTTGTTCCAGCCATGAATATAGTTTTTCATAGCTTATTTTTTCAACCTAACTTTCCTCACATCCTACCCACAGATTAAAGAGAAAGAATGATTTGCATGAACTTGTTAGTATATTGAAAAGTGTATTTTTTTGGAGTTTTTTTGTGCTCCCAATACAGGTGTGAGCAGGCTAAAATGTATCCGACTGCATCCTGGTTTGTTTATGCAACCGTATCTAAGGCTAGGGTCAGACGTGCATCATGCATTTGCTAAATGCATGTGCTATTTTCGTGTGCAAATGTTGAAAAACGCATGTGTTGACACACCCATAGACTCCAATGCAAAAAACGCATTGCAAAAGTGCAATGCGTTTGACGGTATGCGTGTTTGCAAGTGCACCAAAAGACGCGGTATGCAGGGTTTTTTGGTGCTTTTGCAAAAACGCATGCGCTAAAAATGAACATACATGCCATGAAAATGGCAAGGGGAAAAAAAGGATCCTTTAATGCATCCTTCCACACGTCACATTCGGTGACATCAGGCTTTTTATTTGTAATTTTGTGCGTCCTTGAGAGCAGGTCAAAAGGACGTATTTGTAAGGATACGGCTGAAATCTTATTCCATCGCATATGCTTGCGACCCAATTCTAAGTCTATGGAGACAGGCCTGATCAGGTAATATAAGGTTTTGGCCGGATTAGAACACTGAACAAAAAAATACAAGTGTGAAGCCACTCTTGCCGATGCCGCTCAGGTCCCATGGCGCCATCTTGTGCTCATAACGTCTGACTGGCCCAAAGTCAGAGGTTATGTCACAAGTTCTCAATATATGAGTATGGGTAGGGTCACATTGGAAACCTAAATTGCATTCACCGCATCCGGATCCGGATGCGGTGAACGCAATGCCGGTCGCACACAGTTTTTTTCAAAACTGTGTGCTGAATACCGCACTGCGGTCACCGGATGGCTCAGGATGTGTAATCCTGAGCCATCCGGTAACTGCATAGCTTGCAGTTCCCGATCTGGCAAGTTAATAAAGAGTTAAAATAGCTGACCTAAATGACTTTTTGAGGTCTGTAGGGGGGCTTAGACCCCCTACAGACCGGCCGGCGACTTCTACAGTGTTCTTCTACAATTTCTCAATGGTCACAGGCTCTTCGGAGCCCGTGCATGTAAACCAAAGGGGCCCCCCCGTATCACTATACTGGGGTGCATAGACCCCTGTATTACAAATAAGCTGTATTGATGTCTAGTAAGGGTTAAATGTATACATTTGCATTGTAAGTATATACTTACAACATTCTTTCGTAGGCAGACTGAAGGAAATCCATGGGCGGGGCTGTGTGCAGCAGCCTCCGCCCGCTCCTTCTTGATGCCCGCCCCCTCTGGCCGTAATCCAGTCTTGTGAGAGCGGGGACGTCGTTAAAGGGGCGTGGCTAACTATGTGCCGCGGTTAGCCACGCCCCTTTAACGACGTCCCCGCCCTCACAAGACTGGATTACGGCCAGAGGGGGCGGGCATCAAGAAGGAGCGGGCGGAGGCTGCTGCACACAGCCCCGCCCATGGATTTCCTTCAGTCTGCCTACGAAAGAATGTTGTAAGTATATACTTACAATGCAAATGTATACATTTAACCCTTACTAGACATCAATACAGCTTATTTGTAATACAGGGGTCTATGCACCCCAGTATAGTGATACGGGGGGGCCCCTTTGGTTTACATGCACGGGCTCCGAAGAGCCTGTGACCATTGAGAAATTGTAGAAGAACACTGTAGAAGTCGCCGGCCGGTCTGTAGGGGGGTCTAAGCCCCCCTACAGACCTCAAAAAGTCATTTAGGTCAGCTATTTTAACTCTTTATTAACTTGCCAGATCGGGAACTGCAAGCTATGCAGTTACCGGATGGCTCAGGATTACACATCCTGAGCCATCCGGTGACCGCAGTGCGGTCCCGGTAAACGCTGCGAAAACTGCTGCCTGCATGATTTTAAACGCAGGCAGCAGTGCCGGATCCGGCCACCGGATGGCTTGTGAAGCCATCCGGTGTTTTGCATAGGCTTCTATCAGGAGCCTTTCCTGGTCCGGTTTTGAGCTTTTTTAAAGCTCAAAACCGGATCAGGATTTTAAACAAAAAACGCCGATGTGACCCTGGCCTATAAGAGTCAGAACGAGGCTCCCATTGAGTTGTATTGAGTTGTGACCTCCAGCGCCTTCCATGAAACACTGGCGGTAGCGGCAGGTCACAAATACCCTCAGATCGACTGGAGCGTGGCTTCAAAAAGGTTAAGCTGCCAGTACATACAATTATACCATGATGGGGGACATATATAGCAGGATGGGGACATAAATAACATGATGGAAGCCATATATACCAGGATGGGAGCCATATATACCAGGATGGGGAGATACATACCAAGATAGGGGATATATTTACCAGGAAGGGGATTATATATACCACTAGCTGTGAGCCCGATGCAAATGCATCGGGTGTCTAGAATATTTTAAAAAATTTTTTAACATTTTCAAATAATATCCATATAAAGTATAGGGGGACTTGCGGCAGGTGCGGCAAGTGCGGTTTTGCACTTGCGGCAGGTGCAGCCGCGAAATAAACCACGGCTGACCGCGGTTTTTTTCGCGGCCGCACCTGCCGCAAGTGCAAAACCGCACTTGCCGCACCTGCCGCAAGTCCCCCTATACTTTCTATGGGGATTACCGCAACCGCGCCGCAAGTGCAGCGGTTATGCGGCAATCGCGGCAGATGCGGTTTTTTTCACCGCATCAGCCGCGATTTTGGCGGACATATGGTATGCGGACATATGGGGGGTGTGTGGTGACAGTGGGGGGGGGGGGGGTGTGGACATCGGGGAGCGTGGTTACAGGAGAGGCTCCGGAGCACTGTGTCAGCATGTGCTGACAGCAGCGGCTCCGGAGCGGGATCGGAGCAGGGGTGTGCGGACATATGGGGGGGGTGAGGACATATGGGGGGGTGTGGTGACAGGGGTTGGGGGTGTGTGCTGACAGCGGCGAGGGGTCGCACGTGGTGACGTCACAGAGTGACAAAGGCACGGTCTTTTGCGGGGTCCGACACGGAAGTGCCTACGGCAATTATATAGTAGATAGAATACATACAGCAGTACCGGTGTGCAGCGGTGCCAGTGTGCAGCAGTGCGGGAGTCCAGGAAGAGACAGCAGGTGGTGCAGTCAGGGGGGCTGGGGGACAGTGGCCGGGAGCGTTCAGGAGCAAGCCGGGGAACAGCGGGCAGAAGGGGGCTGGTGGAATAACAGCCATGTGTGGGCAGGAGGAGGCTGAGGAAGAGCGGCCAGGTGCGTGCAGGAGGGGGCCGGGGGACAGTGGCCGGATGCGGGCAGGAGGGAGGCAGGGATACAGCAATCGGGTGCGGCAGGAGGGGGTCAGGGGGACAGCGGCCATGTGCGGGCAGGAGGGGTCCGGGGAACAGCGGGCAGAAGGGGGCAGGGGAACAACGGCCATGTGTAGGCAGGAGGTGGCCGAGAAAGAGCGGCCGGGTGCGTGCAGGAGGGGGTCGGGGAACAGTGGCCGGGTGCGGGCAGTAGGGGCGGGGGGGCCTTCCTGGCCGCACCCGCCCGCTGTCCCCCGGCCCTCTCCTGCCCGCAGCACTGTGCTTAGCAGAGTTTACAGCAACTCAGTGGTTAGCAGACTTTATGCGGCTCAGTGGTTAGCAGAGTATACGGCGGCTGAGTGGTTAGCAGAGTCAGTGGCGTAGCTGGCCAGCTTCGGGCCCCGGGGCGAGATCACCGCCCAGGCCCCCCATGCGAGGATGGGGGGGGGGGGGGATTTGCTGGTGGAGGGATTTGAGGACCGGGGGGGGGGGGGGGTAGTGCTGGTGGAGGGGGAGGGATTTGAGGACCGGGGGGGGGGGGGTGCTGGTGGAGGGATTTGAGGACCGGGGTGTGGGGTGGAGGTGTGAGGAGGACCGGACCGGGTGCAGAAGGGCGCTGATACCCACCGCGGCCGGCCGCCTGCGTGCGTGCATCTGCTGTAGGAGAGGGAGGAGGGGCGTGCAGATCTGCACAGCAGGAAGTCCCGTCCTCCCTCCCCTCCGGTCGCGCGGCTGCCAGCACGGGGCCCCCCCAGGGACTGCGGGGCCCCCCCAGGGACTGCGGGGCCCCCCCAGGGCGGCCAATGGGCCCTCAAGCCGGGGGGGGCCCGGGGCGATCGCCCCCCCTGCCCCCCCGCTAGCTACGCTACTGAGCAGAGTATACAGGGTCTCAGTGGTTAGCACAGTATACACTGGCTCAATAGTTAGCACTGTAAACAGCCTCAGTGGTTAGCACTCTATGGTGGCTCAATGGTTGGCACTGTATATGGTAGCTCAGTGGTTAGCACTGTATATGGTGGCTCAGTGGTTAGCACTGTATATGGTGGCTCAGTGGTCAGCACTGTATGGTGGCTCAGTGGTCAGCACTGTACGGTGGCTCAGTGGTCAGCACTGTACGGTGGCTCAGTGGTCAGCACTGTACGGTGGCTCAGTGGTCAGCACTGTACGGTGGCTCAGTGGTCAGCACTGTACGGTGGCTCAGTGGTCAGCACTGCACGGTGGCTCAGTGGTCAGCACTGTACAGTGGCTCAGTGGTCAGCGGAGGACAGAGGGCAGAGTGGTCAGCGGAGGACGGAGGGCAGAGTTTATCAGCGGAGGACGGAAGGCAGAGTGGTCAGCAGAGAACGGGGGGGCAGAGTGGTCAGCGTAGGCCCAAGGGGAGGGCAGAGTGGTCAGCGAAGGTCGGGGGGCAGGGTGATCAGCGGAGGGTGGGGGGGCAGAGTGGTCAGTGGAGGGAAGGGGGGGCAGAGTGGTCAGTGGAGGGAAGGGGGGGCAGATTGGTCAGCGGCTGCCAGGGGGGCAAAGTGGTCAGCGGAGATCAAGGGGGACAGAGTGGTCAGCAGAGGCAGGGGGGAGGGGCAGAGTGGTCAGCAGAGGCCGGGGGCAGAGTGGTCAGTGGAGGCCGGGGGGGCAGAGTGGCGGGGAAATACTTACTTCCATCGCCATCTTGCATGTCGCCACTGTGAACAGGGCGAAACCAAGATGGCGGCCGGGAACTCTCGTGATACTTCCCGGCCGCCATCTTGGTTTCAATCTGTACGTGGCGGCGACATAGAAGAGAGCGGGCGGAAGACGGAGGCGGGTGCGTTCTGGTGGTAAGGCTACTTTCACATTACGATTTCTTTAAATCCGATGCTGTCCGAAATAAATCGGACAGCATCGGATCCAAACTGATCTCTGCAATCGGATGCCAAATAGGCATCCGAATCCTACTTTTTGCAGGATCAGTTTGGGCTGTCACGTAGCTCCTCCTCCTCTCTCCCTCCTGTCATCTTGCTGCCTCTCTGCGGCCCCCCTGTTTTGCCCTACTGTCCCCCTACTCTCTCCCTACTGTCCCCTGCTGTGCCCTCTCATGTGCCCCCCTCCTGTGCCCTCTCATGTGCCCCCCTCCTGTGCCCTCTCATGTGCCCCCCTCCTGTGCCCTCTCATGTGCCCCCCTCCTGTGCCCTCTCATGTCCCCCCCCTCCTGTCCGCTCCTCATGTGCCCCCCTCCTGTGCCCTCTCATGTCCCCCCCCCTCCTGTCCGCTCCTCATGTGCCCTCTCATGTGCCCTCTCATGTGCCCTCTCATGTGCCCTCTCATGTGCCCTCTCATGTGCCCTCTCATGTGCCCCCTCATGTCCCCCACCTTCTGTCCCCCCTCATGTCCCCCCCAACATAACAAATGTTTATTCTCACCTTCCAGCGCTCCCTCGGCGTCTCCAGCTGCAGCCGATCGGGTGTGCAGGACCTGTGATGACGTCAAAAGCGTCATCGGTTACCGCGGTAACCGGTCATGTGACCCGATCAGCTGATCGGGTTCTGACATCATCACAGGTCCTGTTACCGAGCGAGCAGCTGCAGCTGGAGACGCCGAGGGAGCGCTGGAAGGTGAGAATAAAGATTTTTTATTTTTAAACACTTGATTTAACTTTAGTATGACGGGGCACAGGAGCACAGTGGCACAGGCTCCGGAGCACTGTGTCAGCATGTGCTGACAGCAGCTGCTCCGGAGCGGGGGCACAGGGGCACAGGGACACAGGCTCCGGAGCACTGTGTCAGCATGTGCTGACAGCAGCTGCTCCGGAGCGGGGGCACAGGAGCACAGGGGCACAGGCTCCGGAGCGGATGACAGCGGCGAGGGGTCGCAATGCCCGCTACGCGGGCAATGCCTCGCACGGCGTGGTGATGTCACAGTGTGACATAGCCAGACGTGCCGGGGGCCGACACCAAAACGTGCTACGGCAATTATATAGTAGAGATGATGGGGGACATATATACCCGGATGAGAGCCATATATACCAGGATGGGGAGATATATAACATGATGGGGGACATATATACCACGATGAGGAACATACTGTATATAATGACTGTAAGACAGACACTGGCATTATAAGAAGGACCCCATTTAATGTAAAAAATATTTCTTTTCTTTTTTCCTTCACTAAATCTGGGGTGCATCTTATAATCCAGTGCATCTTATAAAGCGAAAAATATGGAAGTCATTTTTTTTTATATTTATAGCAATAACCGGTCCATTCACTTTAAATTTCAGATGTTTTACAATTAAAATTCTTAAAGGAAAGTTGGGGACTCCCTCAATCAAATGTTTAATCTTTAAATCATCCAAGATAAATGGCTTCTTCCCACAGTCAAATGTTCATTTTGCTTTAATGAGAATACATCTATCACAAATCATTGACCTCTCCTGTGAGATTGATGGTTTGCTGGAGGATCGGGTACAGACACATTCATGTGGACTTGATCCAAAGGCTTTTTCCACTCTGGACACACCTTCTAGCTAATAAACAAGAAAATCATCCGCCCCCGACCCGCACCCTCAGGTAATACATTTATGCATGAAAATAAATCCATTATGAATTTCATTAGCTCCAAGATGAACTCTGTACATTATTACAGAAAAGACAGCGCGAAAGTCTCCACAATTAATTCTCTTACATTATAAATCATCGGGTTTATGTCTGTGATAAAGTAAATACACCCATATAGTTTCAAGTTTGACATTCAATCAAATAGTTATTACAGACTAATACATTGTCGTTGGGACCTTTTCCTGATCAATGTCCTGGTAAATAAAGAAATAGAAAGGATATATAGTAATCACTTTTTGTGTATGTTATAAAACTATTTTAATTAGCCATAATGTAAGTCAAAGTGATAGATGGAAGGAGATAAAAAATATTAATACCTATGAATAATAATCTATATTTATAAATGTCTATGTGATCACTGCTATAATAATGTTGCAATTTAATACTATTCATAGGGTAAATGTACCAAGAAAAAAAGAGTAAAGGCCGGGTTACACACAGTGAAATCGCTACCGATGTCGCTGCAACATCATAGGTTTTGTGATGTTGCATCGACCTCGTTACCGATGTCGCTGTGGAATGGCCAGGACCATTTTTTGGTCGTCAGTCTCCCGCTGGGCACCATACATTGGCGTGTGTGACGCCCCTCTAACCCGATGTGTTCCCTGGTAACCAGGGTACACATCGGGTTACTAAGCACAGCACCCTGGTAACCAGGGTACACATCGGGTTACTAAGTACAGCACCCTGGTAACCAAGTTACACATTGGGCTACTAAGCACAGCGTGCTTTGCTTAGTAACCCGATGTGTACCCTGGTTACCAGTGTTTTCCTGCTTACCCCAGCCTATCAGAATGCAGTAGCGGGACTTCGACATCGTGGAAAAGAATAGTTTATATTCTTGTCGAGGTCATTACACGGGTCACTGGTCGCTGAGGAGATCTGCCTGTTTGACAGCTCACCAGCAACCACACCCAATGTTCCAGAGATCCCGGCCAGGTCGGATCGTTGGTGCGATCACTGGAACATCGCTACGTGTAACGTGGCCTTAATTAAAGGGATGCCCACTACATTTTTCTTATTTAAAGAGCTTTTCCACTACAATACTAATGTGATCCCCTTTCTTTTGACCCAACTGTTCCTAACTATCACTTTCCCGTTATACTTCTGCTACCTACCCTGCTCCTGTGGCCTTATCTCTCCGAGGCTCATAAATTACCTTTTTTGATGTTGTAGCTTTCATCCTTCTGGAGACTGGATTTGGACCAACTGAGCAGGTCATGTCACTGGTGGGGGCTGAGAGAAGAGTGAAGTGTGATCTGGCATGTGGCCCAGACTGCTGTCACTCACAGAGGCAGCTTTGCCTCATCAGTGACATGCACTGCTCTGCTGGTCTGAATCCGGTCTTCAGATCTGAAGATCAAAGCTACAACAACAATAAAGGTATTTGAGTGTCAGAGAGATCAGCTTACAGGAGCAGGGTAGGTAGCAGAAGTGTATACGGTGTTAGTTAGGAAGAGTTAGGACAAAAGAAAGGGGATCATAGAGGGAAACCTCTAATGCATCGATAGTAATATAAAATTAAAAAGTCTGGCTAATCTTCTTGCCTTAGGTGGCCTTAATTAGATTCCCCTTATATTTCATCTGAGTCAGAGGAGGCATAATGTGAGTTGATAAGAGGGATATCCATTTTTTTTTCTACACTGTACCTAAAAACTAATAGGTAGGTAGTTTATAACTACCTGCCTGCTGTGCCCCATGCTGTTCTCTGACGGGACAGAGTGGTCACAGTCTGTTCTGCTGGCAATTCAGCGGCTTTCGCTGACTACATACTGGCAGAGGAGTGCCTTTTTTCACTCTGCTCTGTAGAAGAAGTGTTGCTGCCAATGTTGGCTGATTGACTTCTGACTCCCGCAGTTTGGTTGTCAGTCGGCATGATGCCGCCACATTGACATAGCAGGTCAGAGAAAGATGAGCTGCTCTATTGATGTGGAGTAGCCGAACCGCCAGTAGGCCAGTCGGAGCTATGGTGACCAGTCTGTGCCAGCGCAGGGTACAACAGGTAGATATTTGCCTTTGTTAGCAACTCCCTGCCTGTTAGTTTTTGGATACATAGAAAACAAAAAGAAAGTCCTGAAACTCCCCTTTCCATGTGATTCCAGTGGTGATAGAAACACTCGGAGCAGTGACCCCTAAGTTGGAAAACTGGCTACTACAGATCCCAGGAGCAACATCTGAACTCTGTCCATAAAAGTGGAGAGCTGAGAACCACTAAGATCCTGGGCAGATCCCTCAAACTCCCAGCATGCCTCTGGTAGAGGAACCAAGAACGAGGAAGGACAAACAACCGCCCCACAGGGGTGAGAAGGTAGTATATCGAAAGCTCCCTCTAATACGAATAAACTTGTAACATAATATATTATCCATTCACAAAAAAACAATCAAAAAAACGTGCAAAAATACTCTGTTAAAAAAGATAAAAACAGTAAAAAACGCAAGTGCTACTAAAAAAGTGATAAAAAAACAGGGTATTTAGTTGATTACGTTTTTTTGCAAAAAATGTATATAAAGCTGCTCTACCGAACGTCAAGGTAACCCGTATCAAGAGCATTCCTCTCTGTGTGTTCAAAAACCTGACCATGTGACTAGTTACCTACATGAGCCGGGTCAGACAGGTCCAGTGTCTGACACGGACTGACTGCAGAAGACAGCTTTCATGTGCAGGACCCAAAGGGTAGTGGTGGGCGGCTCCCTTATCTTGCAGAAACAAGAAACAAACTAGAAAGACACTAATGAGCCATGCACACAGTGAACAGATCTGTAGGACACTGTCCACACACAAAGACTGAATCACAAAAAACAATCAGAAAAACGTGCAAAAATACTCTGTTAAAAAAGATAAAAACAGTAAAAAGCAAGTGCTACATAAAAAAGTGATAAAAAAACAGGGTATTTAGTTGATACGTTTTTTGCAAAAAATGTATACGAAGCTGCTCTACCGAACGTCAAGGTAACCCGTATCAGAGCAGTCCCTATCTGTCTGTTCAAAAAACCTGACCATGTGACTAGTTACCTACATGAGCCGGGTCCAGACAGGTCCAGTGTCTGACACGGACTGACTGCAGAAGACAGCTTTCATGTGCAGGACCCAAAGGGAGTGGTGGGCGGCTCCCTTATCTTGCAGAAACAAGAAACAAACTAGAAAGACACTAATGAGCCATGCACACAGTGAACAGATCTGTAGGACACTGTTCACACCACCAAAAGACTGAATCACAAAAAACAATCAGAAAAACGTGCAAAAATACTCTGTTAAAAAAGATAAAAACAGTAAAAAGCAAGTGCTACATAAAAAAGTGATAAAAAAACAGGGTATTTAGTTGATACGTTTTTTGCAAAAAATGTATACGAAGCTGCTCTACCGAACGTCAAGGTAACCCGTATCAGAGCAGTCCCTATCTGTCTGTTCAAAAAACCTGACCATGTGACTAGTTACCTACATGAGCCGGGTCCAGACAGGTCCAGTGTCTGACACGGACTGACTGCAGAAGACAGCTTTCATGTGCAGGACCCAAGGGAGTGGTGGGCGGCTCCCTTATCTTGCAGAAACAAGAAACAAACTAGAAAGACACTAATGAGCCATGCACACAGTGAACAGATCTGTAGGACACTGTTCACACCACCAAAAGACTGAATCACAAAAAACAATCAGAAAAACGTGCAAAAATACTCTGTTAAAAAAGATAAAAACAGTAAAAAGCAAGTGCTACATAAAAAAGTGATAAAAAAACAGGGTATTTAGTTGATACGTTTTTTGCAAAAAATGTATACGAAGCTGCTCTACCGAACGTCAAGGTAACCCGTATCAGAGCAGTCCCTATCTGTGTGTTCAAAAAACCTGACCATGTGACTAGTTACCTACATGAGCCGGGTCCAGACAGGTCCAGTGTCTGACACGGACTGACTGCAGAAGACAGCTTTCATGTGCAGACCCAAAGGGAGTGGTGGGCGGCTCCCTTATCTTGCAGAAACAAGAAACAAACTAGAAAGACACTAATGAGCCATGCACACAGTGAACAGATCTGTAGGACACTGTTCACACCACCAAAAGACTGAATCACAAAAAACAATCAGAAAAACGTGCAAAAATACTCTGTTAAAGAGATAAAAACAGTAAAAAGCAAGTGCTACATAAAAAAGTGATAAAAAACAGGGTATTTAGTTGATACGTTTTTTGCAAACTAAATATAATATATTATCCAGTAGGAATGTGACCTTTCCACAAAATTGAGAGATCCTAGAGTCAATCAATCCCACACCAGACCACGGTGGTCAATTACAGTTTCTAGTTGTCCTTCTGCTACACTGAACAATGTCATCTTCCTTAGTCTACGTAGTCTAGAGACTACAAAGCGGCATGTGCTTGATCCTGCTAAATGTTGTAAAGTGAGTATTACTTCTTTTAATATTTTTTAAAATACCAAGCCACTGGGAAATATTCATTTTGCGTGGACAATACCTTTATTACCCCTTATTTTTGGGGTACTTTGGACTCTGTTACATAGAATGAGATATTTTTTTAATTGATTAAGTCCCGATTCATTAGAAGCTATAGATAATGACCTTAGAATCAGCCACCGAGGAGCTGGGACACCTCCTTTCCTTAGGGTGTTTAAAACTCCGCTGGTGAACTTCCAGTTCCGGCGCTGCTATGAGATGTGCTGAGTAAAGAAGCTCCCGTCACCCTGCTGCCAAACGACTATAAAGACACAACTCAACGTCACATAAGCTGACTGGGAGGGCTGTGGACGCACCAGGATCAGGCTGGGATGGATCGTTATATCCTCTGGATCTCCGGTAAGGAGGACAGCGAGCTGGGTCCGGAGAAGGGGCAGCAACTGCTCCCAGTTAAAATGTCGCCGGCCACACCAATGGCCGAGATCACAGATCCGGCAGCAGCAGCGGAGGACACAGAGGAGAGGGGAGAGATCAACGCGTCCCAGTGCTGCAGTGATAATTGTGATTCAGGGGGGACACAGAGGAAAGAGAGAAGGAAAACTAATAAAGGCACAGCAATATACTATAAACTCCTTGCAAAGGAGGTAGCCATGTACCTTGCAGATGATGTTAAAAATGCCCTTAAAGAGACAGTACAATTAACCCTGCTGGAGCTGCAAACGGCCTCCTCTCCTCATGAAACAAGGTTGCAAGAAGCTGAGCAAAGACTGTCAGATGCAGAGGATATAATCACAGTGATGGAGAGACAAATAGTAGATTTACAAAAACAATCTAACTTCATGGTCAATATACTAGATGATCTGGAGAACTGTTCCAGTCGGAGCAATTTGAAGCTGGTGGGGCTACCCGAGACACTGCGCACACGTCAGCTGGATGAAATATGTGAAGTAGATCTACCTCGGGCTTTGGGACTATCACACATGATTCTAGTGAGTCTTAAGCTCAAAGCCAGAATAGACAACAAACGCAAGCCTCACTACCCAAACCACAGCAAATGGTGGTAAAATACCTGGAATACAAGGAAAAAAAGGAAATGCTGAGAGCCTTTAAAAGCAGATGACGCCCACTGATAATAAGGGGACACAAAACTTTGGTGTACAGTAACTATTCGATAGATAGGAGGTGAAAAGCTTGCAGCAAGGTGTGTATGCTGCTATATCGCAAAAATGTGTGATTCCATATGATATACCCAGTGACACTTCGATTCCGGTCACAAGATGGCAGGATGAGAACTACCACAGACTCCAAGAAGACAATGCAAATTGTTCAAGGGTAGTACCCACCCACTACAACTACTGTACAACTGCGAGGGGAACGAGAGGCCAGAAGTCTACGGATCACTCATCACAGGAGAGCAAAAGCATAGCAGATGATGAGGATGATTCCACAATTGAGAGGTATTCTCAAACTCACATTCAATCCCAACCTCAGATGCAGGAGATGATGACAGACAACAATGAGGTCGAGCAGAACCCCAAGTAACATAGAACACCCTAGTCAAAACACTCTGGTACAGAGACTTAACACTAGAAGTCCCAGAGAGGGGTCATTTAATATTTCTACCTTTGGAACCCAGAGACGGGTCGAATGACCTGAAGGATTTTAGGCCACATTTACAAATAAAAGGATGCTAATTGGAGCCAACAGAGTTGTCAGTTTGGACTAAGGGTCATTTGACCCTCTTTCGGGACTTCAGGGGGGAGCTCGAAATTTCTGGGACTTCTAGTGTTAAGTAAAGAAACTAGAGACTCACACATGTCTTGGAGTTTTATATCAAGGACTCAGGATGCCTCCGAAACCTTGCCCGCTGGGAAGACGCACAATGAAGGACCACCTCCATGACCAAGGAAGAGAGGAGATATCTGAATGCAGAAATAACGAAGGAGGAAGTACAACTGACTATACAGAAGTTATAATAAAGATAAAGGAGACAAACACGAGGCGCAATAGTGCCCTATCAATATGGCAAAAGTTTTCACACAGGTCACAATGATGGTGCACTCACCTTTTCTAGTTGTGTGCACCCACAACTAGTTTAAATCGCATGTAGTACAAAAAGCTGCTGCAGGACTTCTACCTCCACGTAACACATGTAGAAATATCTGGATCCAGGGATGGTGTATCACAGTCCGCGCTGCTTGAAATGAACACTCAAAGAGTCTTGAATAAAAGACCCCCCTTCTTACTTTATTTGCCTACGCGTTTCAATGCTATTCCCAGCATGCTGGGAATAGCATTGAAACGCGTAGGCAAATAAAGTAAGAAGGGGGGTCTTTTATTCAAGACTTTTTGAGTGTTCATTTCAAGCAGCGCGGACTGTGATACACCATCCCTGGATCCAGATATACAGAAGTTAGGTTCTCATAAGGCATCCGGCCCCGATGGCTTTAACGGAGAATTTTATAAAGCTCTTCAAAAAGCAGTGTTCCCCACCCTGACAAACATCTTTAATAATATGCTCAGGGGTGAAGGCCTCTCTGATGACATGAATTTGGCATATGTGGCACCCCTGCAGGTAAGTGTCACAGAACCACCTGGGGCACAGAGGGATTTCCACATCAGGTAACCCTACACATGCAACACCTTCCACCCCAGACCTGAAGGGGGAGCTCTACTTGCCGCCTTCAGGCAAGGTCCCCTATAAATTCAGGACAGGGGGAGGAGTTAGGCAGTGCAGTTCTAGAGAGAACTGTGAAGGGTTTAGTGTGGAGCAGCACTGAGGAAGACACCTGGTGAACAGAGCCGTGCTAGGCTCATACCAGAGGAAGCCTAGCCAGTGCAGGAACCCGAGAGTGAGGGTCGGAGGTAAGGTGAGGAGCAGAGTGGGGGCAGAAGAGCCTTACCGGTTCACCCCAGGAAGCAACCCGGACACCGGAGTCTGAGTCTGCAAGGGTCAGACAGCCCAGCAGAGAAAGCATCGGTGAACCAGTAGACTTTAGTCTTCTGGGGACACTTGTGGCACAGCACTAAAGAAAGCCAGGGACTGCAGGAGAGAAGTGGAACCCAACAAAAGGTTTTCAACAATTGCCATACAAGTGAAGAGCACAGGAGAGGTCAGGCCAGGGTTTCAGACAGGTCAGGACCTAAACACACTAACAGGGACAAGGAGGCCTCAAAACTCATCAGATGTGTAGATCCTGAAGTGCTTCCCGACTACCCGGAGAGTACCCTGGACAGTGCCTGGTTTTTCATCAGTAAAAGGTACGGAAACAGATCCAGCGTGTGTGTGTGTCAGTTCTTCCAGCCTCTGACCCTGTCCAACCCAGATACTATACCAGTATTCCACCTGCAGAGCCACCTCCCTGTGTGAAATCAAATCCTACCACACTGCCCCGGGGACCCTGCTCCACCTACAGGGAGAGTTATTATTTGGCTGCCCATCCATCATTCTCGGAGGTTTGCAGCAGCGCCGATGCCATCACCGGACACCGTAGCTAGTGTTAAGAGACTCTATTTGATTTTTCCCCTTTTTATTTTTACACATTTTTAGCGACCACCAGGGCCACGGGCTCGGGCAAGCCACCAGTGACATCCCCCAATGCAAACGCCCGGGTTCCGAGTACCCCACAGTCTTAGGGTGGGTCACATACATCAAACTGTTGCACAAAGGCGAAAAGGAGAGGGATTCACCATCGGGGTACAGGCCATCTCTTTCATCAACCAGGATGTTTAACTCTAAAATCATGGCTGATCGCCTGGCCCTGATCATGCCAAGTTTAATCTCCAGTCATCAGACAGGCTTTATCAAAGGGAGATCAGCATTCATTAATGTAAGGAAGGCCTTGTTGATTATGGATGTAGTGAGGAATAGGACATTAGGACCACAGGAGGACCAAGCGATGGTCACTCTAGATGCTGAAAAAGCCTTTGATAATGTTCAGTGGCCATGGCTGGGTAAGGTATTAGATAAGGTAAGCATAACAGGGCCATTTAGGGAGTTTATCACAGGACGTTATAAAAATCCACATGCAAAAGTTTATACGCCAGGTTTTCTCTCTGATGCCTTTAAACTCCTCAAAGGGATGAGGCAAGGGTGCCCTCTGTCTCCTTTGCTCTTTAACCTAGTGATAGAACCACTAGCCAGATTTCTTAACTTGAGTAATGCCTATGAAGGGATCAAGATAGGCAAGAAGGAGGTTAGGTCAGCACTATTTGCCAATGATGTGATTCTGTTTATGAATAACCCAATATGAGATTTATCGATTTTACTAAATGGCATAGATCTATTTGGGTAATTTTCGGGGTTTAGATTAAACAGGACGAAGTGCTAGATACTCATGCTAAAGGAAGGGAGGTGGTGACAATATTTTGGGTATCCCAAAGGCCAAAGCATCCTTGAAATACCTAAGTCTTCATATTGTCAGAACACCAGGCTTGGTCTATTCGCTTAATTATAAACCCCTGATAGAGAAAATTGAGAAAGAGTTAAAAAATTGAGAGGCTCTCCCATTGTCCTTTATGGGAAGATGTCACCTAATGAAAATGGTGAGTTTTGCCAGGCTATTATACCCCATGCAGACCAATCTTCTCCTGATTAAACATGTTGACTGTAGCAGTCTAATTAAAGCTTTCTCGAAATTTATTTGGCAGGGGAAGAGACTGAGAATAAGAGCAAGAACACTGATGTTACCCAACGAAAAGGGGGGGATAGGTTTGCCGAACCTGAGAGGTTATAACTTAGCATGTTTGCTACGTCATGTGATTGATTGGGTGAAAGGTACCTCCAGTTACTCAGACTGTGCCCTGGAAATGGAGTTTTGTAAACCATGGGATAAGATGTCGCTCCTGCATGCATCTTTACGAGGCATGCCAGAATACATTAAGTGTTCCCTGGTCTTCAAGGATACTCTCATGACCTGGAAGGCAGTCCGGAAAAAATTCAAATTACCATGGAGAGTATCTAAATATCTAAATCCGTGGGCACATACTGACTTTGTTCTGGGACCGGAAAACAAACTATTCACAGAATGGAAGAGGCAAGGAGTGACAAGGATGGACAACTTGATTCATCAGACAGAAGGTAGATGGACGCATGGTCCGGAAGTGCTTTAACAGTTCAATCTTGATACTTACCAAATATTGCAATATAACCAGTTACGTTTTCATGTGATGCAGAAACTCATTACCGTTACCAGAGAGTCAGGCACAAATGACTTTGACATATTAGTTAACAGGCACATAGGAGATGCCAATATATCTACTATATACTGACAAACTAGAGAGTCACTACTGTCCTCGGGTCCAGACAAACTCTTTACTAAGTGGGTGAAATACCTACGACAGGAGGACGCGGTAGAGAATATTCTAAAAGGCGGGAAATGTTAGAAGGGCTATATTAAACAAAAAATGGAGTGACAGCCAATTCCCCCTAATGCATAGTGTGATATGCGGATTTAATATAGCACCCAATATAACCTATCCAGATAGATCCTTGAAATGCCCTAAATGTAATGAAGATAAAACTGACATGATACATGACATATGGAGCTTGTCAGGCAACAGAAGGTTATTGGAGACTGGTTCAGAGATTCACCAAAGAGACTTGTGGGTTGGTGATGGATCTTGGCCCTTTGTGCTGGATTCTCCATGATACCGATGGCACATGGAAAGAGAAAGGAAAAGGAGTGCCGGGCTTATTTCATGGAAAAAGACTGGTGTAACTCCGCGCTGACCACGATGGACCGCCAAAGAAACCAACTTTATTCACTCACACCACACTCTTAGCCAACGTGTTTCGTTGCCCACTGGCTACTTCATCAGGACTCATCAACTAGCTAAACGTCTTCTCCTTCAGAACTGGTTGACACATTCACTTCCAGGGGAAAATGATTTGTTAATAGGTATGAGAAAACCCATGGACATTGAGAAACAAGAAGCCGAAAAAACAAGAAAAAATGGACAAAGTTATTAAAAAGTGGAGATCGTTTATTGAAAACTAATTGACGAGAGAGGAAATTGTGCAGGTGTTTAGTCCTTTTGCACAGTCCACATGGTATCTTTTGGAGGACATAGGTGGAAACCTAGGGCGACTGAAATTGTAGGTCGAAGGTTAATGTGAAGGGAATGCTGGGTGTTGTCACCTACCTGCAGGCATAATGGACATGTATGACATTGAGGGTTAATTCTTATCTTGACATTTAAAAATTCATATCATATATACTGATAGAAATGTCACTACTTTGAAAAATGCTAGTTTTTGTGATACAGCTTGTTGCTTTAGGGAGGGCACAGGGCTATTGAGTACACCCTCGCCCCTTTTCGCACATAGGCACACATAGTCCAGATTTTAACTGTTGAACTAAAAGCTATATTTTAGGAGTATAACCTTTTGTTTATAGAATTACATTTTGGGTTTACTTTATCTATTATTCAGTGAGCTGTCATTGGTTACTAATTGCTAAAATCTGATTGGACTGTGCGTATATTCATTTGATTGGTTATGCATATAACTATCCTTAATATATATTTGTAATTAACTATTACATTTCAACATTGTTTTGTACACTGTGCGCTGAATTATTAGGCAAATGAGTATTTTGATCACATGATACTTTATATACATGTTGTCCTACTCCAAGCTGTATAGGCTTGAAAGCCAACTACCAATTAAGTAAATCAGGTGATGTGCATCTCTGTAATGAGGAGGGGTGTGGTGTAATGACATTAACACCCTATATAAGGTGTGCTTAATTATTAGGCAAA
Source organism: Allobates femoralis (assembly GCA_033576535.1). Taxonomy (NCBI): domain Eukaryota; kingdom Metazoa; phylum Chordata; class Amphibia; order Anura; family Aromobatidae; genus Allobates; species Allobates femoralis. The sequence continues at coordinate 214,257,269 of JARQOC010000011.1, read as the reverse complement.
TGCCTTTCCTTTGGCAAAATTACCTGGTGAATATAAACAAGTGAGATGAGAATATATTTGGTTTTTATTAAGTTGCCTAATAATTCTGCACAGTAACGGCCGCTTTACACACACACAGATATCTGCGACCAACTTCTGAACAGATCTCTGGTTGCAGTGAAATCATGGACACATTGCTCCATTTTGTGGCTGTGTACAAATGTAACAATGTGTCCATGATTTCACTGCAACCAGTGATCTGTTCAGACGTTGGCCGCAGAAGTTGGTGTGGGTAAAGCGGCCCTAATAGTTACCTGCACAAACAGATATCCTCCTATGATAGCCAAATCTAAAACAAAAAAAACACTCCAACTTCCAAAATATTAAGCTTTGATATTTATGAGTCTTTCGGGTTGATTGAGAGCATAGTTGTTGATCAATAATAAAAATAATCCTATAAAATACAACTTGCCTAATAATTCTGCACAAAGTGTATAATCATCCATAAAATATATTTTTAATTATATTATATTATATTATATTATAATATTATATTATATTATAATATAAAATTATATTATATTTATATATTTTTATTTATATGTTTCAACATTATTTTGTATTACTACATGAAAATCACTTCCACTTCCTTTTTTCCCCCAAAAGACAGACAGATGTCTAAATTGGACCACTTCCCATGTCCCCATGTTATGTGGTTTCCTCTCTCACATATATATATATATATATTTTTTTGCAGTAAGCAGTAATTATGTAAAACATTTGAGGTCTACTATATTTTACTTAAAACAAAAGCCTGGTCAAAGGGATACACAGACACACACACACACACACACACACACATATATATTAGTTATGCAATGCAGGATACAAAAGGCACCTGATATCTTTGTCTATCTGCATAATAGCCATTTCCTTCACACTTGCAGGACTAGGTCTCTCCAGTACAGGCTGGTCTATCCAATCTATGTACTCACCCCCCTCACTGATTAGCAGGAAGCATCCCCTTGAAAAAGCCTTGCGAAACGGTCGTAGGGGGGGCCACAATAGAGGACACTCTACCTGGAGCACGGGAACAGCACAAGTATCATGGGTGAGTAAGTGAGTGATTGAGTGATTGTGTTCCACCACTATTATCACCTGTGTTATGGAATGATACCAACTATTGGCTTTATTACGTGCAATATTTTGGTCCCTTTAGAGTGTTATTACCCTTTTGTGGTTTATATCTGGAATCTTCCACACAAGTACTTCATTTTTAAAACAGTCTATTGTCTGTTACTTTATATGTGTTTAATAAAGTGGTACTTTTATGAAACAGCAACTCCTTAGTGTTCGCACTTATTCTATATATATATTAGTTATGCAATGCAGGATACAAAAGGCACCTGATATCTTTGTCTATCTGCATAATAGCCATTTCCTTCACACTTGCAGGACTAGGTCTCTCCAGTACAGGCTGGTCTATCCAATCTATGTACCCACCCCCCTCACTGATTAGCAGGAAGCTGCTAATCAGTGGTATGGGTGTGGTTATACCAAGCTCAGCATTCTAATCACTGCTACATCTATAACAGAGAGAACAGTGATTCTATGAAAACTGCACCAAGCAATGCAGTAAGTGATACATTGCTGGAATCAGGGTTTCTGCTCCTTCATCCTTCAACTCTCAGATTGCATAGCAAAAACCTGTTGATAGATTCCCTTTAATTGTTAACAGTTTTGAAATTTTATTCAGCAGTTGATAAAAATTGTAAATTCTGCAATAACCATTGGCAGAATCAGAAAACCCACTTCATTGATTGATGCTCCTTGCTGCAATAATTACAGGCATTACTCTTAGTACTGAGAGCTCAATACCCGTTCTCCCCGCCATGTGTGTTTGCATTCTGAACACAGCCTAAGGTTTCTTTTGTTCCGAGATTGTTTCCAGGATGTATCTCAGTTGGACAGAAGAAATCTGAGGACAATGGACAACACGTGATATTTTTTTAAATTCACACATATGTAGCATGTGAATACTTATTGTCAATTTGCTGCATGAATCCTCTATTGTGAGATCTCCATGGGAGCCCACAAACCCCCATGGATGAATATCAATCTTTCTTTACAAGATACAAAAAATAGATTTGTAGAAATGATAATGCAAACTACAACAAAAAGCTCTTACAAAACAGAGATATTAAGCACGTGAGGCTGCAGCGGTAATTGCAGCTCCTTCTATTGAAATGATTATTGATCTGTACCATTATACATAGCTTAGAGGGGCTGTGCCAGACCAGGATACATCAGAGATAAAAGATTTTCTGCAGGTATAGTACTTTATAAATACTGTACTTTACTGCAAGAGAGACACAACTTTTACAGTCCTTTGAATGCTGATAAGATTCTGACTTTGCCTCAAGGATGGTGGTAGAGACAGACAGAAATATCACAGAGTTGAACTCAAAGCACTTTAAAGGGGCATTCTCAAGTTTAGAAGTTATCCCCTATCCATTGGATAGGGCACCTCTGATCCTAACCAAACCCAACAACTAGGGCTCTAAAGAACTCCATGTGACTGGAGCCATGGTTGATAATGCCTACTGCCTCTCCTCTCATTCTAATGGGACCACGGGAGAAAGCCAAGTGCAACACTCGGCTGGTCTATGGCACTCTTTTTGACCTGGTCTTGGGATTAGGATACAGTGCAAGCCACATCTGGTTGATTATACCAACTGGCATCATAAGTAAACTTTATCCTTCAACTACCCCCTTTACATATGCCATTAGACCAGCTTCTGGGCACCACCACAGTTAACTTAGACTCTAGCTCAGCTGATGAGTACCCCAGTCCTTGTGACCAACACAGGTATTTTAGTACAAAGACTGACTCTCACTAGGAATCCAGTTGTGGCATAATGCTTCGTAATGCCTGTTTACCAGGCCAATCGTCTCTTATGTTTATGCTATGATCAACCTCCATCCACCATAAGATGAGAGTTTGTATTGTTTTTATCTCTCCATTGAAGTAGGTTTTATTAACAAATACGGAAAAATGGTTTTCATTACATGGGATTTTCGGTCGAGCTGGTTGTAAGGATTCTGTTGTCTTTCTTCTGATTGAACACTAGTGGCTGCTATTATTCACTTTTCTAATTTGTGCTGCAGTTCTACTCCTTACCATTGGAGGCTACTATTATGTTCTGACAAACTGCCCTTTAGTAAGATGGCTGCTGCTGAACCTGTGAAAGCTGTCTTGTTCCCTGTTTGGGCCTACTTATCCACATGTGGACTTCATTCAGTGCTTGAGCATTGTGTCTAATTAGTCTAGCTTTAGTCTCTAGCTCAGAGCAATCTTTCCCACTTTGCTCTCATCTAATGAGGATTGTTTCCAAAGATGTCCACTCCTGCATCCTAGGACTTCTACCACTACCTGCTGTTCCCAGCTTGTGCCCTTCAGCCATCGGGGTTCCAGTAAGTGTTCCACCAGTAACGTAACACTTGTGGGGTCTTGGCTGTCTTCATATAGAAGCATGCATGTCAAGGGCTTTGTAAAAATAACGCCTCAGTGCCAGGCAGAGCAGAAATAATTCAGATTCCACTTAGAAGAAGCACTTTGTGGGGATGCAGTTCAAAAAGAGAAAAAACGGAATACACACAAAGGTACCGTTACACGGCACGACGGCAAAACGAAATCCTTAACGATCTCATGAACGTGTGGTCGTTAGGACATCGTTTTGACATCGTTGGTGAGCTGTCACATGCATAGATATCGTGGAAGACACACCAACGATCCAGGGAACAGGTATCATTTGTACAACCCAGCGAACGATACTTGTTCACTGATGTGAATGGGCGAAGTCGTGAACGACATCGTTATCGTAGTGTCACACACAACGATGCTGCAGGTTGGCTGATTGTGGATCGTCTGATTTGAGAACATGTTCTCAAATCTGTGATCAACGATTCAACGATTTGTCATAATCATATCTCGGTGTTACACGCAACGATGTCCTAACGATATCGAGAATGACTCCAAACCCGTGAGCGATATCGTTAAGGATATTGTGCCGTATAACGGGGCCTTTATGCAGATCTCCAATGGTCACCCATGCATTCTTAGATTGGTGGTATGCAATGGCAGACACATTTTCTGCATGCTACACAGAATCTACTAGTTCAATCTATGTTATGTATTTTACTTTCGTCTTCAGATATAGTTATTAGAGGAACATTTTATCTGACCCTAGAATTCTAAATTCTAGTTCCAATTCTAAACCACTTACAGTTTAGACCTGGCAACATTTAAATTTCTATTAAATCTTTAATTCCAGGTATATCGTATGTATTCTTATTCTTTGAAACAATTCCAGCATTTTATTCGAACAGGAAAATGAAATCATGGTGTGAACGATGATGAATCAGCTCTCGTGGGTGGGAACAGATCTTCTTGGCCTCTGATGACTACAAACCTTGGCCGAGTCCATAACTTGGTTGAACGCAGCATCCAAGCATGTTGTGCATTTTAAGACATGACTAGTTTATTACATAACTAAATTATTCGAAAATATTCAAGATATCAAACACCTAATATGCCTGGAGATGTAGGGATGAATAATGAAATTCTGTTTTTCTAGAATAATTTATCCATTTTAAACACCTTTCATCTTTTATGTTGTCACTGAGAACATCACAAAACGCAATATAGGGACCTAAAACCAATCAAGTGTCAAATAACTTGAATGATAACTTATTTTTTATTAGTGGGGGTATGAGATGGGGGATCCCCAGCAATGCCAAGAATGGGGCTGTGAAATGTAAAGGAGTGGTGACTTTCATGTGTGCTACTGATCCTTACTTTATCTATTGAGGAAATTAGTAGTAAACAGTGTATCCGGGCACCGGAATAAGATACCAAGGGACAAGGAGTCTTAAGACATGAGACTTGTTTTAATCATAATGTGTTTTGGCGGTAAAGTCTGCATTCATCAGGTGATCACCTGATGAATGCAGACTTTACCGTCGAAACGCATTGTGATTAAAACAAGATCATGCTTTAAGAATCCTTGTCCCTTGGTATCTTATTCCGGTGCCCGGGTACACTGTTTACTACTAATTTCCTCATTATCTGTCCCTCTTGGAGGGAAATAGTGTACGGAGCTGCGGTGGAGAAGATTACTTGATCACTCGAGGACATGCACCTGAAGGACCTGTGGTGATGTCACTGTCTCCTTATTCGCCGCCGAACCTGGAAGCGCTGGACCCGCTAGGTGCATGATAGACACCTCACGCTGCTAGTGGTTAGTTGTATGGGCAGTACAACTAGACAAGTTTAGTGTACCTAATCTTAACCCTCCCTCCACTAGACCACCATTTATCACCCTAGGAGTTCCCTCCTGTCTCTATATTTCTCTCATACTTTGTCTATTGGCCTACTGGAGAAAGCTGAGTGCCGTACTGGGCTATGTCTAACAGTCTAATAAAAAATGAACCCCTATATTCACACATGGCATTTCAGGTCACTTCTCAGGATCCATTTGGGTCTCTGCTGTTGGAACATAACCGACTAGAGGAGAGGTTGTCTTTATATGTAATAATTTTCAGTTTTGGGTCTAGCTCTTTACCTATAAAGGGAATGCCACTTCTAAACAGATCCTTTCAATTTGTCTTATTAGAACATACGGACATCACTGTTGGGTGCCTCCTCCTCAGGAATAACCTTAATAGCCACCGAGTTGGTAGTAACCAAAGCAGTTCCGCTGGCAGACTTATAATACTACATGTCCAGAACATTACAGAGACTAGTGTGGTTGCTTTCTACGTTACCCTAATCCTGGTGATTTTATATGAGTGAATACACTTTAGCGGAATTGATTCTGACTTGAAATTTTTTTAGCAATTCACTTCGGTACAGATTCAGCAACATGGTGGCCGCTACCTGCCATTCTTTGGAGTCGTAAAGGGCCATCAAAAGGTTGAATATAAAAAATATCCTTATACTTTCCTTACTGCTCATTGCTCCGTCTCCTCCGTTGATCACTGTCACCCTTCTAGTCCTTGTCTCATTTTCTGAAATCCCCAAGCCTCTCATGCTGGGCCAGACGTCTGGCTTTGATAGCGCTCGGGAGGGTTCTCTGCATGCCTGTGCAAGGTCAAGGCACATGTTGTCATGTCATGATGTCATGACCTTTGTGTACTTGAATAGAACCCTCAAAGGCCTTATCAAAGTTGGAAGTCCCAACTCACTATGATTATCCTGGTGATTTACTGGAATAAAAACCAAACAGGTGAGAGTGAAGAACAGAGGGGTCACAGAGGTGAGCGCTAAAGTGAGTATAAGCATTTTTTAAATAATGTACTTATTATGTTAATTCTGCTCTTTGATCTGTAGAGAAGCCAATGCATAATAAGGGTCATTAAATTAGCAAAGAATAACCATGCAAACAGGCAATTTTGCCTTATTCACTCATCTCTACTGGGGATGCTGAGAGCCCACCCTTCATTCTACAATGAACACTTGAATATATATATACGCAAAATATACAGTCAACATACTTAATAGCCTCTTTAGGTACAATTGCTGTTGCATAATTTCGAACCCAGTTCTACGTCTTTCCAAAATGACCACTGAAGTCTCATGATGTCACGGGGATCTTAAGGAGACAAGGAAGACAGGAACCTGGCCCCTGAACTGATCCTCAGGCTAGGGAAACCCTGACTTTCCTTAACTCAGGGGTACCCTTGATGGTAGACAGTCCCGAGTCTCCAACCTGTCCCTATCTCCTGTCCAGTCATGAGCTGAACCCCAACCCACACCCCAGGAGATGAACCATTATGGAACCCACAGATATAGACAGTTAGGGATAAAGCAAACAGCACCTCACAACAAATAATCATGAAGATACAATATTTGCGTAGGGAGAACACAAATAACAATAGGGATGAAAAACAACAAGGTATATTCCACCAGATACCAAGGAATAATTAGAAATTCAACAGTAACTCCAAAACAGGCCAGTATGCAAGAGGCACGCAAATGCTATAGTCGGCATCCAGGAATGTTCTGAGCCATATGTAAAGGGAGAAGACGTTTCAGCAGCCAGGTGTCCAAAACACTGCAAACACTGATCATGGAAACGTACCCTTAGGTTGCATGCACAAAAGAGTTTGCAGTATTATGGAAGCAGTGTATTTGCGATGTGTCCAGAGGATAGATTTATAGAAATCCCGTGCTCACTGTGCTTCTCTCCTCCGCAGCGTTATTATAGATGCAGTGCCTCTTGCCGCGCTTCCACATCTCCGTAGCATATTAAAATATTGCTGCAGAGTCAGAAGCGGTCACCATCGGGTGCACATATCGAGAAGCTGCCCTGCATCCAACGCAAACCATGGGCACAGGGCGGCTGCGGTCTCGCTGCGTTCACCCAAGGCTTCCTTCAGGTCCAGAGGCACTGCGTTCAGGACGCTGTGCCACCAGATCATCTGCATATACCCAAAGGGTTTTCTAGAACGGAATTCCACATCAGGAATCCTCTTCTTGAGTCTAAGAGGAGAACCATTGAGGATCACCATCTTCTGCTGTATTAGATCTAATCCAGCCATGGATGTGTTACTGCGACTTCCAAAAGAAAGAACCAAGATCTCTACAACTTAGGAAGTGTAACAGAAAATATATTGCTCTGCAGCTTAGGGTGCTTTCTGCATCTGCCAGATCTGCCAATTTGCGGCATTGATCCAGCAAGCCCCATTCATTCTCTATGGGGCTTCCGGTCGGGTGCGGCAAGTGCGGTATTTCCAAATCCGGCACTTGCGGCACTTCAAAAAAAAAACGCTGCTAGCCGGATTCGGCAATACTGCACTTGCCGCACCCAACCGCAAGCCCCGTAGAGAATGAATGGGGCTTGACGGATCGGTGCCACAGGTTGGCAGATGCGGCAACATTACACCTACCGCAGATGTGAAAGGAACCTTACGTTCCAGCATTATGGATGAACCTGAAAATGTATAATTGGGTGGACATTTTAACCTGGGGTAAGGCAATGCACTTTTGCATTAACATTCCTTGGCAATGAAAGCGTTAACCATGGTTTCTCGTATTGACTCAACAGTTTTTACGGTTAAACCTTGATTATCTTTGGTTAAACATGTATCCACCTCATCATATTATGTGCTGTCTGTGTACGTTCTGTACCTGTCATCAGCTGTAAATTGCTGGAAGAAGATTGCTCAGCATTATTAAAGGCATTAAATGGAGCCTGAAGGCTGAATTTCCCGACTGCGGTTCAGGTCTTTTAACATCTTATCCTAACTATAGTAACTTACTGTTAACCTCTCAAGGCTTTTCTGATATGATTGCGCCACCAAATCATGCCATATTGTCAGATATTAACCCTTCGCCTTCAAGATTAAATTAGGACTTTTTAAAATAATTTTTTCCATCTAATTTTTAACATCTGTGTTGGAAATACATCAGCGGGAACACGACATGAGCGGGTCACATGCACGTGTTTCTGGTTTTTTTTTTACAGACACCACATGTACTCATTATGACCTGGAGATCTTTACATGTCTGTTTTTTTCCTGCATCACGGATGACAGGGACCAATATGAGTCTACGTGTCACGTACAGCACATGGATGGCATCAATGTGCGATTTGTGTGCCATCCAGGTACAGTCCATGTACTGTACATGTTTAACATTGAAAAGTATTAGAGAAGCTTTGTCATTTCATTCTTACTTTATTCATACCAAAAAAACACTAATTACACATGGCTAACACACTGATGGCATACAGATGGCACACTGATGACACACTGAAGGCACACTGATGACACACTAATGGAACCGATGACACATGGATGACACACTAATGGCATGGATAACACACATGACACACTTATGACATGGATGACACATGGATGACACACTGATGGCACATGGATGACACATGGCTGACACACTGATGGCACATGGATGGCACAAGGATGACACACTGATGGCACATGGATGGCACAAGGATGACACACTGATGGCACATGGATGGCACAAGGATGACACACTGATGGCACACAGCTAACACATGGATGGCACATGGATGACACACGAATGACACACTGTTGGCACGCGGATGACACACTAAGGGCACATGGATGGCACATGAATGACACACCGATGGCACATGGATGACACACATAGGACACAGATGACACACTGATGGCACATGGCTGACACATGGATGGCACACTGATGACACACTGATAACTCACAGATGGCATATAGATGAAATGTGGATGGCACACTAATGAGACATGGATAGCACACTCAGACACTCTGATGAGATGGATGACATATGGGTGACACATTGATGGCACAGATGACACACTGATGGCACATGGATGGCACAAGGATGACACACTGATGGCACACAGCTAACACACGGATGGCACATGGATGACACACGAATGACACACTGTTGGCACGCGGATGACACACTAAGGGCACATGGATGGCACATGAATGACACACCGATGGCACATTGATGACACACATAGGACACAGATGACACACTGATGGCACATGGCTGACACATGGATGGCACACTGATGACACACTGATAACTCACAGATGGCATATAGATGGAATGTGGATGGCACACTAATGAGACATGGATAGCACACTCAGACACTCTGATGAGATGGATGACATACGGGTGACACATTGATGGCACAGATGACACACTGCTGACACAGTGATGGTACACGGATGGAACATGGAACCCATACTGATGACACACAGATGGCACACTGATGGCACACATATAACTCACCGATGGCACACAGATGACACTCTGATGGCACACAGATGACACACTGATGACATTTAGCTTTTATCTCCATTTTATGAAACCCATAATGTTTTCATTTTTAGGGATACTTGGGTGTGTGAGGCCTATTTCTGGTTTAGTTCACAGACACCATTATACACCCTCTACATACAGCCTTGTAAGAGAGAATGCTATTACTGGTGGAAAAAAACAATAATGAGCAAGTATTGTGTTTTATGTTGTATGGCTAACTCCTAGTGTGAGGGGATACATTTGCTTTTCTTAAGAATCATTGATTATCCTTGCACTTTCTTGTAGACCTAATAGGCTGAATTGGCGTTAGTTCTGCCATCATTTCGGTTCCAGTTTCTGTACTTCTCATTGGTTGGGATTTTTGACTGTTAAGCCCCAATCTCAATCCTTAGCTGTATTTGTTTACTTTACTCTCTTTAATACTGCAGTCATCTGAACCTTAACTTCAACATCTATTCATGTGTTAATCTCATCTTTGTCTCCTAATTCTTATAATACAGTTACCACCAATTGGAAACTATGCCGTATGCCATAGGTGGGAAATTCCAGGCCTCAAGGGCCGCAAACAGGTCATGTTTTCAGTATTTCCTTAGTATTGCACAGGTAATAATATATATGTGATACTAGTCACTACAGTAATAACTAGTCACAGAAGAAACACTGCAATAACGGGAAGTAAATATAATAATGACACGCCCACTCCAGGGCAATGGGGCTACTTGGGACCGGGCCGGTTGTTACGGTCCTTTTTCATTCGGGGAAGATGTCATGGCGGTGACCCGGCTCAATGGCCCTGGCGGTGTCATTTAATAAAGGGATGCTGGGCATTGATGACGGGGTTATTGGAAAAGGGGTATGCGTGACGCCACCCACGGTATGCGGCGTAGTGCGGCCGCCGCTGCTGCAGAACCTGTAGGGACGATGATCGTCAGCTTGGATGGTCTCGCTACCCGCGGGCGGAGCGGGATCCCCATGGTAGTGGGTAGAGAAGTCAGTTAATTCTTGGCCGGTGTTCACCACGGTGTATCAGGTGGCATCTGCAGTCGGTGGGCGCCGCATAGAAAAGTCTCACACACATCTGTCGGAGTTCTGTACCTTTACTTCAACACTCCAACAAGGCCGCCTGGTACTTCCCTCTGCCAATCTCCGGTCCAGCTGTTTCTCAAGAACCGAGACAGTGTCGTCAAGACCCCTAGGTGTTCCTTGGTCTCTCTCGGTGTTTCCTTCACTCTCAGTGTTCCTTTCACTGGTGGTACTCTCAGCACCTCTAACATGTCTTGCCTTGCCTCACTCATCAGCACCTCTGCGCACAATGCAAATGGTGAGTATAGGGCAGCTGCGGTCGCCCTGCGTGCACCCACGAATTCTCTCCGATCCGGAGGCACTACACCCAATACGCAGTGCCTCCAGATGGTGAGCACATACCCTAACGGTTCATTCACACAGAGAGTTTACAAAGTTCGGGTCCGCTCATCTGTAACCAAGAGTTGATGAGGAAGAGAATAACCAATTATTCTATAAAATATGACAATTAGCGCCGCAGCCATGAGTAGGAATTTTGCCCTTCAAAATATCATTTCAGACATCCCGATTAATGTGCATTGTTCTATAGACTTTTATGTTTTCTGTGTATGTAAATGATTTATTTTCATTAACTGGAATTCATACTAGAAAGTGATTAACGAAAAGTGACTGGTCCTCGTTATGAGAATATAAGATCCCTCTTCAAGGTTCTTGTTCGTCCCCTTAGCGGGATGTTAGCGACATTGTTTATTCCATGCTGTACTGTGGCTCCACGCTGTTAAGGAAATCAGAGGCTCAGTAAATGTGCTTATTGATGCTTGTCCCTTTAGCACATTGTCTAACCACATCACACAGATCATTATTCATGGACAGACAAGAGCGCTCATGGCCATATTGATCATACTGGAGCTAATATGCCTTAAAGAATGATACTAAATGTTTTATTATGGCAATGATAGCAGCTCTATAAATGTCATACAGTGCAGATGAAACCAGAGGTTTCCATACCCTATATGCATGCTTTTCTCACTATCTGACATGAAATCAGAATAAACCTTTCCCGTATTTAGGTCAATTAGGATTTCCATAATTATTTATATTTGCCAGATGCCAGAATAATGAGAGAGAATGTTTTAAGGTATTTTTATTACTTTTTGCAAAGTCACAACCTTACTTACACTAAGATTACTATGCCTTTATAGAATTTAGGACATCCCATATGATGATCTCATGTGTTTGGAAGCTTCGAATAGGTTTATTGACAACATCTGAGTTAGAGACACACCTGTGGATGTATTTCAATGCACACCTGAAACACACTGCTTCTTTGTGTAGCATCATAGGAAAGTCTAAAGAAATCAGCCAAGATGTCAGGAAGAGAATTGTGGACTTGCACAAGTCTGGTTCATCCTTGAGTGTAATTTCCAGATACCTGAAGGTGCCTCATTCTTCTGTACAAACAATTATACACTAGTACAAACAAGAAGGGAATGTCCAGCCATCATACTGCTCAGGAAAGAAACGGGTTCTGTATCCAAGAGATGAACATGTTTTGGTCCAACATGTGCATATCAACCCAAGAACAAAAGCAAAAGACCTAGTGAAGATGATGGTGGAAGCTGGTAAGATTGTGTCAATATCCACAGTAAAACAAGTACTGTATCAACATGGGCTGAAAGGCCAGTTTACTAGGAAGAAGCCATTACTCCAAAAAAAACATAAAAAAGCCAATTTAGTTTTTGCAAATGTACACAAGAACAAAGACTTACATTTTGGACACATGTCGTTTGGTCTGAAGAACCTAAAATTAAACTGTTTGGCCATAATGACCATTGTTACGTTTGGAGGAAAAATGGAGAAACTTGGAAGACCAAGAACACCATCCCAACTGTGAAACACGGGGGTGGCAGCATCATGGTGTTGTTTTGCTGCAGGAGGGATAGGTAAACTTCACAAAATAGATGACATTATGAGGAAAGAAGATTGTGTGGCAATACTGAAGCAACATCTTCCTGTTTCTACATTTTCACGTAAAGGAGACAGAAGAGAGCAATTAACTGGGTAGAAGGGCAAAATAAACAATTATAAGTGCACAGTGCTAAATAATATGACTGCAATATATTAAGAGGATAAAAATATTGATGGGAGTGCTTCTTTAATGGAGTTAAAGCGCAACATGCAAAATAAAAAAACAAAACTTATTTTTACAATGTGACTAAGAACTTATAGGTAGGTAGTTGCTAACTACCTGCCTGACTCCAATCTTGGCTGGTACACAGTGGTCAGAGATTCTTTCTGCCAGCGATCCAGTAGAAGCCTAACTGTGGTAGGCCGTCTGTCCTTTAGCATGACGTTGGCAGTCACAGCAGATCGACAAAGCAGCCTGGTGGAGGAAGAGCTTTTCTATTGATGTAGAGTAGCTGAATTTCTGGCAGGAGTAGTGGATGGCCAATCTAAGCCTGTGCTGTGTAGAACAGGCAGGTAGTTTCAAATCAGGATCAGAGATCCTGATTCCAATGATGTGTCTTATTTGGCTGCTTGGTGCCGTTTTGATAAAATGTTTGTTTTCTGTGCTGTAGATGTAGCAGTTCTCTGACTACTGAGCCCTTTAAAACCCTGCTCATTCAACTAATAGTGTGTCACGATGGTCTCTTATCTTGGAGATTTGTGACAAATATCATTCCTTTAATGAAACTTCATTTTAAATGTTTCTCTCTTCTAGCAGCGTAAGAGTTGTTATCAGCTTCTGTTGCTACAATGCTCTTTAGTTCTCTTCCCAGGTGTGGCTACTTTGTGATCACTCCAATTTCCTTTATATGGTCACATGGTACAGCATGCCTTGCTGGTGATTGAACTCATTCCTGGACTGTCTATCTTAGGTGAAGGAGCTACTCTGGAGAAGCTGACCATTGCCAAGCCATCTGCTGCCTAGGAGAGTGGCAGCAGGTCTGATTTTCTCTTGTTGTTCCCCTCTGTGTCTTTCCTTCCCCTCTTGTTGATTTTATTGCAGTGGTTGGGAATAGTGCTCCCACAGGCCATCTCACTATTAAAGGTTAACATCAGTGCCAACGAGGGACTAGGTATTCTGCTCGGCGATAGGGTGAAAGAACCCATATAGTAACGGTAGAGGGATCAGGGCATTATCACAGGTGAGTGCAGGAGGTGGCCTTTTCCCCATTCCCTATGAGCAGGGCCACCCGTTGTATCCCCCTTGGTGTCTCCTCTGTTGTAGTGTGTAGTGCGCCGGACACCATTGGTCTGTACCCCACTGTCAAGCTCTTTATTTGTATGTGCCCTAGTCCGCGGCGTAACTCAGAGTACACTATACATAGTTTGAAAGCTACTAATCATTGGTGAGAGGTGGAGTTACACTGAGCAGGAGGGCAATATGGCATGAGACATCCAGTCCTCTAGAGATAATGTCAAGCTGATTAAACACTGATTTTATTGGAACTACAAAGAGCAGCCCAATAAGTGACACATCACTGGAATCAAGGTCTCTATTATAGAGACCCAAACAGAGAGTAAAGAAGTAAAGAATCAATTCAAAGCTTGAACTCAGATGGTTTATGTCAGGACATCACAATGTAGCGAACATGTAATAGGGTAGAAATTAAACCACAATTATAGCATCCAGGATGGGTGCCAAAGGTTATAAACCGTATCAAAACAGTGGACGCCGCCTAATAGATGTAACTCCGCTACAGGAGTTAAAGGTAAATTTTGGCTATGCCTTTTCACTAAAGAGGTACTTGTTCCTTATTTGATGATTATAATTACTTAATTATTTGCCTTTTATGTTTTCCCAGGTAATTCAATTGCCTAAGTGCTAGAGTGGAAGATTTGGAGCCAAGGTTTTATCTTGCAATTTAATTAAATTACATTTTATGTTAAGTTAATTAAACTTTCATAAACATCCTCACTGTAGCGGCACAGATAAGGTGATATTCTTTTAGATTCTTTCTTTGCACCTATGTGCCATACATGTTATGTTGTGGATTGTTAAAAACTGGATTTTTAAAAAAACTCTGACATTTGAACACTTTATCTGTTGAGTCGGGTGTAAAAATTAACAAAATAAAAATATACAAATGCATCTTAATGACTTAGAAGATCATCAAAAAGTGAATTTATTTCAGTAATTCAATACAAAAAGTGAAACACATATACAGAGCCATTACAGAGTGACCTATTTCAAGTGTTTATTTCTGTTAATGTTGATGATTATGGCTTACAGCCTATGAAAACCCAAAAGTCATTATCTCAGAAAATTAGAATATTATATAAGATCAACTGATAAAATGATTTTTAACTCATAAATATTGCCAATGAAAAGTCTGTACAGTAATGCACTCAATACTTGGTGGGCTCCTTTTACATAAGTCAGTGCATCAATGTGCCCGTGGCACGGAGGCGATCAGCCTGTGGCTGCTGAGGGTTATGGAAACCCAGGTTTCTTTGATAGCAGCCTTCAGCTCATCTGTATTGTTGGGTCTGGTGTCTCTCTGGATTTTCTATGGGGTTTAGGTCAGGCGAGTTTTGCTGCTAATCAAGCACCTGATACTGTGGTTAGTAAACCAAGTGTTGGCACTTTTGGTCAGTGTGGACAGGTGTCATGTCCTGCTGGAAAATGAAATCTTCATCTCCAAAAAGCTTGTCAGCAGAAGGAAGCATGAAGTGCTCTAAAATGTCCTGGTGGATGGCAGCGCTGACTTTTTGTTTCTTATAAAACACATTGGACCTATGCCAGCAGATGACATGACTCCACCAGGGTCTTCTCCGCCTAGATAGGTCAACCAGAGTCTTGTCCAAGACTAGATAAGTCACGGTCTACTCAGCGTGTAGTACCAGGGTCTTCTCCAAGCCAAGATATGTTCACCATGATCTTCTCCAACCCTAGATAGGTCCACCAGGTCTTCTCTGATCCTAGATAGGTCCACCAGGTCTTTCAGCCTAGAAGTCACCAGATCTTCTCAAGCCGATAGGTCCACAGTTTCTGCTATATTGACAGTATCAAGCCATTGGGTTGCTGGTCTTCCTCTTCACCTTGTACATTCTATTCTTCCTACCAAAATGTCCTTCTCCAGTGATCTTCGTATGATGTGTCCAAAGTAGACAAGTCGTAGCTTGGTGATCCTTGGTTCAAGTGACATATCTGGCCTGATTTGTTCCAAAATGGATTTGTTTGTTCAACTAAGTACCCCATTTTATTTACATGCCGTTCTATAAGTACTTTCTTAAAGATATTTGCTCATTTTTTATCCTAGGTTTTAGGTTATGAAAGACTTCAGTCATCTAGTTCAGTAATGTGTTTCTCTAAATTCTGTTCTTCTTAAACTAATCCTCTAGACAAAAAAAGTTACTAAAACGGTACATGAATACAATGTGTTCTAAACTAAGGTGAACCCACCAAATTTTTCAAGTAGAAGACTTTTTTCGGAAGTGTGTTTTATGTCATTATTTTCTCCCATTTACTAAGCATTTTTCTGGTGGTTTTGGCCATGGGCGTTCGTTCTTTTGGAGGGTTTTCCCATGGTTTTTGTGATGTCCTTTTTTACTGTGATTTTCCAATAGTTTTTTTTTACATGTTTGGTATAATGAAAAAAACAGCAGTTTTTACAAATGATGTTACAAAAATAATGACAAAATGCTCCAATAGACGTTCGTCCATCTTTTGAGCCTTCCCTATTGAGTTCTATTAAAACGTTTCAAGCGTTTTTCAAGTACAAAACATCAGAAGATTGGACATGTCTATTTAACTTCATGGCATTTTAGAAACCTGAAGCAGCTAATAGACATTCAACAGCTTGAACATATGCACACCAAGCTCTTTTTACATAAAAATGCATACGATCATTCTTGAGCTTTTCTTGGTTATCAGGTGGAAACCGGTCTGAAGAAGACATTGAGTCCAAGAGCCAAAACACATAAAATCACATTCTCTGTATATTGTTATTAGGACCAATAGTAGGGTATGTTCACACTGAACCTTTTTGATGAGTTTTTATAGTGGAAATGGAGTTAAACTCCCAACTTTTGATGAGTTTTGAGCTTTTGAAGAGAATATAGAGATGTTCCACTCAGTTTCTGCTCCAAAAACCTCTTGAAAAACGTTAGTGGAACTTAACCTTAAGAATGTATAGCTTAAGGTGTAACCGCCATTAAATCTTTATTTAATAATAATGTAGAGCAAGTGATTTTAATAAACTTTCAAATATACTTCATGAGTGAAATCTGGTAGAAAACCTTTCAAAAACCTTCTAGAAGATGTCACCACTATGGTGTTTCTAAACCTCTCATATAAAGTGGGGGGGGGGACCTACACAGCATGACTGGGTTCAGGAGATCAGTGTATTAGATTAGCTCAGACAAAGGACTTCAGGCTGTCAGCGCAAAGCAGCTATGCTTTTATCTTCTGCATTCAGATCGCTCTGCTCCATGCTACAGCTGAAGGCCCCCAAACAGCTCCTCAGATAGTAACATGGAGCAGAACGATCTGAATGCAGGAGATAAGATCACAGCAACTGTGTGCTGCCTGAGCTCTCTGTTCCTTGAGGTAATCTCATACACTCAGCTGAGAACGCTGTGTAGGCCCCACCCCCACCCTTATATGGTTAGATGGCTGTATTCAGTGTGCAAAACTTGAAGACGAATCTGACTGAGAATGAGCATATGTCAGGTTCAGGAACAGAGTAGTGGGGACATCTTGTGGAAGGTTTATGAAAGGTTTTCTACCAGATTTCTCTATGAAGTATATTTGAAATTTATTATAATCAATTGCTCTACATTTTTATTAAATAAAAATATAAATAGCGGTTACACTTTAAAAGCTTAATGGACAATATATTAAATATTGGGGTCTGTACTGGGCCAACCTATATGCAATACGTCTAAGTATACACTTACATTACATTGTTAGGAGAAGGGTTAAGATAACAAAGCTTTACTAATCCATATTTACAGAGATGCTTCTCTTCGTGGAGTACACTTTGTTGTTATTGAAGAACCTATGAAAGCTTTAGATATGGAAGTTGTTTGCTGACAATCCAGTGCATCCTAAAATTGGGTGCGTTGCATATTCTTGAAGTAGATCCATGCCATCTATTGCTTTATTTTTAGATGAAATTACGCCAAGCCATTATAACAAAATTTTCTAATAATGCAAACCCTACTCTACTTGCATAAAACTATTTATATTCTCATGTTGTCGTGATTATTTTAGAATCTTTTACAGCCACCGCAAAAGCACAAGACCCGAATGGAAATGTAATGGGTTGCAGCTTTATAGTCGTTTGACTAAAAATGTAATTATTCGTAGAATAGTCCATAAAACAAGGCATTCATTATTCCAGGCTAATACAATTTACTTCCAATAGTAATTTAAAGCATATCGCCACAAAATGCCCACGATGGCATTGAATCTAATCTCTGATGGGATACATTTATCTCTTTTTATTACAATGGGCCATTATTAAAAAACAATAAGCAGAAAATACTTAAAGATAAATAAAATATATGAAGCTCATAATTGTATTGGACGATTTGTATTGAGACATATAATTTGCATGCTGGGTACTTAAAGGGACTAAGGTATGGTGATTCACGCTGCCTTTACCATGAGAAGCATGAATCAGAGACCGGCAGTGTTTTCACAGCTGTGTATGTTTTAAGCTAAGGTCACATTTTGCGGTTTTTGACATTAAAAAGGGTCAAAACCGAATCCGGTTCCGCAGCCTTAGGCTGCAATAGAAAAACCGGATTGCACTTAATGCCATCCGGTTACACGATCCGGTTTTGCAGTCTGCAGTAAAAATAATGCAGGCTGCATTTTTCGGAGAGGTTGAAAAACCGGATCAGTTTTTTCAATAATGGGCGCCTATGGCAACCGGATCCGGTACCGCAAGGTACATGAATGTACCTTGCGGTACGATCCGTTTTTTGGTGTCACAATTTTTTTCTCATTCAGATCTGGATCCATTACTGGATCCATATCTGTAATGTGAAGCCAAATGTGATGGCACACAGTAATACCGCATCCGGAAATGGATGCGGTTATCGGATGGTGCTTTCCAAATGTGACCCCAGCCTTACCCTGAAGTGCTGCAGTGTTACAGGGGTGTAACCATCGCAGTCACAGAGTGAGTCCAGACGGCACAGGAAAAGCTGTTTTCAGCCCACACATTCAACTCATGTGTTTTGCGGCTCGGAGAGCCACCAGCTTCCTGCACTGCAATAGCTATTAGCTATGAATAAATTAGGTTTTGCCACTCACTAAATAATGTCCTGACCAGTCTGATGCATGTAGATGAGGGACACAGCCACCCATTGGCTGGGTAAATTGGAGAAATCCAGAAATAGAAAATAATGGCTGGTTAAAGCCTTATTACAAATAAGGATTCTGCCAAAATGAGTCAACTGTTACTCACCCTCCTGATATGATTTTTTAATATTTTTCAATAAAGCCAGAAAATTTTAATTTGAGGATCCAGCCATTATTTCCTATTTCTGGTTTCTCCAGCTATTAGCTATTGTGACTTTTGCTCGATCAAAGGCCAGCAAGTGGTGTCGTGTGCTTGTCGTGGGCATTGTGTTACATAATACCATGCTCTGCCAGTGTCCCTGTGCCAGCTATGAACAGGAACAGAGCACTGCCAGGTAAGAAAAATCTTTTTTTTTTGTGTCTTTGAGAGGAGGCAACGATGTGGGCCAGTATTATAGGAAAGGGTCAGGATTGAGAACATTATTACATAAAGGGTTCAAGTTGGAGGACATTATTAAAGGTTGGGGCCAGAATGGGGCACAATATTTCAAGATTAAAGATGGAAGGACAATATGATGGGGTGGGGGCAGCATGAATCAGCTGATCAGGTTCCCATCATTCAGGTCCTTGCTGCATAATTTCAAACAGTATATTGTCTCTGAAATGCTCTAATGTTTCAGAGAATATATACTTTAGAGATTCGGCCATGAACCATAGCTAAGAGACAAGCAGACCAGAAACCAGAAGGTGCCACACACGGCGGTCTTCTAACAGGGTCAATGCAGGTGATTCACAGGTCTCTATAGCAAGAGACCTGTCAATGACTTCTACCACTGCTGGGAAGAGCCGGCCTGGGACGGGACCAGACTAGTTTGTTTTTTAAAACATACTTTCTCTGAAATACTGGAGTGTATCAGAAGAGAATATACCTGACTGTACTCTAGATTAACCCCTGAGGAAGACCCACGTGCAGTGGTGATACGCGTGGGGTCCTCCCAAACACCCCCTCTCCTGCTCCAGGTGCCGATAGCTTAGCAGGACATTAGTTTGAGTTGGTTCTCCATTTTTGGGCTAGGTAACACCAGTTCAGAGATTTGCTGTTTATTCAACTTTCACATATACCTGTCCTTTTATAATAGGGTTTGTATTTGAGCATTTTTCCGTAACAGCCGTGGTGTTATCAAGTGTAATATACATGGGTCCGGTCGCTGGTTTTCTGGAGCACGGAACCGTGACCTGCAGATGATAAACTAGCCTTTATGTGTTATTTCATTTTCTAAAGATCCTAAACGTTTGGAGAATTGAAGAGAGAACGATATTTGGTTATAAAAAAGGTTTTCCTTTCACCACTGCATGCACTTTATACGGTACTGGAGCCTGTGAATTTGTGGGATGGGGCTTGCATATTATTGAACTTTATGCATTTTAATTGTTTTTAATTGCGGTTTTGCTGTGTTTTTCTTTTTTCAAATAAAAATTGTTATTTTTTTTTCATTCAGTTCGGGTGATCCGATTTCTTTTAACACCGTTTTTCCTTAATACAGGACCTGATTCATGTTGCGGGTGGTTTAGGGAGCATGAAACATGTGGCAGGTTTCTTTTAATATTGATAACAATATAAGAACCACATTGATGCTAGGTATATTGGCATACATGTGCTATGCTGGTAATATAATCAAATTCATGATCTAGACAACTAGTTTGGTTCGGTCAGCAAACTTCCTGGTGTTGAACAAACCTATTCGGGTTCAGCGTTTGGGTGCTTTACATTTGCAAAGCACTGGAGCGAGCATCGCAGTGGTTGGGTACAGTTGGTGCTTGGCCAAGTGCGAGCCACGTGCAGTGTTTGATTGACTTGCTGTAAAAACTATTGTGGATAACTCAGGAATCTATTAGTGGGAGGCAAAGACACAACTGAGACAATGTTTAAAGGTGAAAAAGTCTGTATTAACACATGTGGCAGTGGAACAAATAAAAGGTGCAGCAAGAAACCAAAGTTCATCAAACACAAAGAAATAATTCTTTTGAAGAAGCCAAATGGAATAGTCTCTAGAATGATCAAGCAGGAAGATGCCGATAGCAGAACAGTCTATGAACTCAGTACACACTGGGAGATACTGTAGGCTGTAGTATATGAGCAGAGTTCACACTGAAAGATGCCATAGCAACAGTCTATAAGCATAGTTCACACCCAAGGAGGCCTGGGAATGGAAATCTGAAAACAAGTCCAGAACTTGATGCAGTGCATTTTACTTTGAAAAGTCCTGAACTGTCAAGAGCACTGCTACTGCAACAACATACAAATGAGGAAACTGCTAAGCGCTTGAAAGCAAACAAGTTTATGTGACACAGCTAGAAGTGTTTTTTGTATGACTTGCTGTATGTGGGAGGAGAGCTGAACTGCCAATCAGTGACTTCCACTGAGCTTCGAGTCTAGTTCAGGATCACGAACAGTGCACCAAAACGTTTGCCTGCACCTTCCAAACCCAAACTTCAAAATATTCGCTCAACTCTACTGGACACCTAACTTCCCACATTATCTAGTTAATCTTTACACAAATATCCAAAATCACCATATTCAGGAGGAATCTAAGAGGGCCTCCCAACTCAATTAGGTACTGATCTTACTGATCTTTTTATTTTGGCTGTCCCTCTTAATTTGCCTCCATGGTAGATGTGTGACAAATGTCTGAAAAGGCATTTTAGTAAACCTGAACGAAGGGTTATCCTTAATATCCTTATACATAAAAAGTCATATAACATTAAATCCATTTGAAAATAATGCGAAGTTAGCATTTTTGTGGATGAAGCTGAGATGATCTACGGAGTATTATTATCTCTACAACTTTTCAAACCCATTACAATATTGTCACAGGCGATCTTTTAATGCAAAGGTTTCTATGCCAATTATAAGAGAATGCCAGTGGATGGTGGAAGGAATACAAATTCGTTGGCACTTCTCATCTCATTAAGGGAAAATGTTTCCTGAAAGTGGTGTTGATTAGATTAATTTAGCGAAAGAAATGAAATAGTATAGTCCGGTGCTGCCAGGTTCTTGAAAGGGCAGTTAACATTTCTGTCCTTATGTCAGTCCATTTTATACATCTTCTTATTTCTATCCGTTGTGCACAATAAAATAGGAAAAGATCCAGTTTTGCAAAAAAAAGTTAAACTATACTGTCTGAAGGTTTTATTAAATTAAAATTGAAAAATGATTCCATAGATGCCAATCTTTATAGTGAAAATATTATCTGTAGGGAATGTGTGACCAGCAGTAAACTAACATATGTTCTCAGGCTGCTTCCCTACACAAAAGATCATGACCTCCATTCATCTGGTACACAGTATCTGAGACCCCAGGGGGTCTTGCTGGGAAAGTTCAAACGTTATAGCTTTTCACACATCAGATGGCTTCAAAGGAATCGACAAATGATTGCTGATGGCAGAGTCTTAGATTCCATATTTGGGGGAATGAAAGGGCTGTGAGACAAAGAGTATTTAACAGGTAATGTATTTGTTGCTAAATTAGCCATGGTCCAATCACAGAATCAGAATTAGAATATTAAAATTAAAAGACTGTGCTAGAAATTCAATCTCAAGCTTAGGCCTATAAAAAGGCTGCCCAGGCAGAGAGAGTGTTCATAGATTGGGGATCAGACTAAGCTGATTGTAATCCATACTTCATCTTTCTTTCCCCCAAGGATACAGACAATAACATGAGACTGCAAAGTTTAGGTATATATGTAATTTTCTCTTATTTTATTTTATAACTTTTTTACACACGTGTATGTCCATTTTATTTTTCTCTTTTTTTTTATTGTATGCACTGTAACTTTTTATTAAAACTTACTTTAATACTTTATTAAGTTTGACCCTTGTATGTTCTAAAAGAATCCAAAGCCTTAGACTGTGTGATATGAGTGGCAAACAGTAGTGTATTTCAGGGACTTACCACCCTTTTTGTTTGAGGCGTAGTGGCAGCATATTGTGAAGCTGGAGATGTGTGGTTGTGAAATGAGCACTGAGTACACAAATCATAATACAGCTATGACAATATTCAGTGCGGAAAGCATAAATCAGCACTGGGTACACATATCAAACAAACAGCCCTAACAGTGTACAGTACAGAGGATCATTACACTAAAATGGAGGCAGAAGAGAGACACATGCATCCCTGCAGACCTAATCCCTATGTAAAAACGATTGCTGTACAATCCTAAATGTAGACTTTAATGTAACAAACAGGAGTGTAACTCTCACCAGATTAGCCTGACAAGGATGATAGGAGTTCATAAGAGGGGAGCAGAATGCAAGAAACACGTGTCCTGCCTGAGACCTTGTCTGGTACTGATCTAAAATGTGTGCTTCATCTCCAGAGATGCAGAGTGCTATCCCACAATTCACTATATTCTTAAAGGAGAAGAAACATGGATATGCAGGAACACTTCCAGATTGTGCTAAACATATTATACGTCATAAAAAGACAACATGTCACATCTCACAGGTTATATCACGCGTCAAACTAGAATTGCTCTCTCCTATTGACATATCACTCTGGAATGGCTGAGTTAGAAGCTTTTAGAAGGAAACAAATGAAAACACAACCTTCACTATAGCGTTTTTCAATTTTACCCTTCTAAACTCGTGAAGTTTGGGGAAAAAGGACAGAAATAAAAAAAAAAAATACCATTCCATCCAGAAACAATGCTACTGACGTCATTGACATGTATCTGGCATTACAGCTCACTGAGGAATTGCCAGGCACCACTCGTCCTCTGTCCTCCAGTCTCCTCCCAGGGATTCCTCATTCACTGGAGACACACCGCGTAGCCACCACTCGTCGGCTTGCAAGCCCAATCCCATGTCCTGGGTGCACTTCCGGGTTGCAGTGTACACTTCCGGTATCACCATAAAAGAGAACTGGTAGCACTCACCGGATTGGGATTTGAAACAACTTTATTCTTTTTCATTCTCCATATAAATGTGGCAGTACAGGTGGCTGTGCATAGGGAATGTCGGGGGTTGCAACCCGCAGAAGCGCCGTGAAGAGGTGCAAAACGGCCCGTCGTTAATAAAGACCCCCCATCCTCCCCCCTGACATCTACTATGCACAGTCACCTGTACCACCACATTTATATGGAGAATGAGAAAGAATAAAATTGTTTGAAATCCCAGTCCGGGGAGTGCTGGTATTACAGCTCACTTGAATAATGCTGAGTGCTGTTTCTAGAGGAAAGCAGGCTCAGCTTTTTAACTAATGCATCCTATTTTACCATCCTTATAAAGGAAAAAAATCTTTAGAAAGAAAGTATTATAATTGCTATTCAGCAGGAGATATTAAATCACCAGTCAAAACAAATTTTGACAATCTCCTGGCAGTTTTCTAGCACCTTACTGTTTTAAGATGTTAATTGTAGGATACAAAAAGAGGATTAAACAAATATCTCTCCGATTCATGTTCTTTTCTCTCTCCAACTATAAAGGAGTTTGGAATCTACAATTCCCGTTCCATATGTGAACTTGATCGATATGCAAAGCCTTAATTAAGCCTTTTTTTTCCATTGGCACATTCATCTTGTTCCAAAGACAAAGTACACCTCTTCATTCTGGTGACCATATTTGTACCTCTGCATCGTGCCCAGTTCTCCATCTGGTAATGGCATATCGGCATTGCTAAACTAGCGGTGAGAAATTCTTCTGTTCCAACCAATCCACCATGAAAACCTCAAATAACCTTAAAGGATAGGTGCCACAATTTATTTTTTGCATTAAAAATTATAGATTATATAAACAAATATTGTTAATACAAAATTAAAGGGAATCCATATGTAACTGATATCATGTTCTAATTCCTTTCTCTAAGCTCTCTCTCTCTATGCATGTATTTCTATTATTTATGCTTACCTCCTATCCTGTGTAAATTTCAAACTATAAGATTTCTTCCATCTGTCAATCACAGTGAGCTCTCCGCTGCCCACTCCCCAAGGAATGAATATTCATGCTTCACTACACAGCCCTGCCCTCTGGGTTTTATGCTCTGTGACTGCAGACAGTTCAGAAAGGGTAAGGGAGGAGATGTGTGCTCTTAGCTGCAGCTCTTCGTGTCATTGTGTGTATCTGAGGAATGTGTGTAGTGTGTGCAGTCTAAGATATTTCTATTTGATTATAAGAACATTTGATCATTGCAGATATATACATTACATGTCTGCAGGAAAACCAACTTTCATATGGTAGAAATCTCTTACACAGTGCACACAGTGCAGGACAAAACACCTCCCCCCTCCCAGCACAGAGGGGAGGGACAGAACACCAGCTTGGATAGGCATGAATATTTAAATAACACTTATACAGCTGGACTAGTCCTCTGTGAAAGTAATGGAGAGGACTAATGTACCAGCTCCCTGCAGGGTGTGAAAATGCTTATAACAATGAAATTACATATAGTACAATAATCATTTTACATGTTTTTAAAAGGTCTGCCCAGGCACTATTCAAAGGTAATATTAGTATCATACTAAAAAATGACCTGACAGTGTTCCTTTAAATGCATGTTTTATTTGCAATTATTTTTTTAGCAGCCACTGGGGGCTGCCATTTTCATTTGCGGATATGGCAACACCCTACACATAGGGAATAATAGAGAGACAAGAGGAAGCTCGGGCAGTAGAGGTCCTCTGTGAGGTAAGTATTGTCGGCAGGAGCAGTGATCAGCAGCCGGGTATTACCCTGTTTCCCCAAAAATAAGTCACCCCCGAATACAAGTCAGGGCAGGGCTGGCGCAGAATTTTCCAATATAAGTCATACCCCGATTATAAGACAGGGTGACTTATTTTCGGGGAATATAAGACAGGGTACCGCTAAAGTGCCATTTTTGCCCATTCCATGTTTTACCTGTGTCCCCGCTGTCCTCCGTGGGCTCCCCTCTGTCCTCAGGTGCAGCCGCAGGTCCGCTGTCCCCCGTGGGCTCCCCTCTGCCCTCAGGTGCCGCAGGTAACCCCGAGGGCATATGGTTAATCTTGTGCGCCTGTCGCCCCGGCCTGACGTCACCGCTGCCGGCAGGAGCTTCTGATTGGCCAGCGGCTCCCCAGCATCTCGAGCGCTGATTGGCTCAGCAGCTCGAGTGCTGATTGGCCAGAAGCTCCTGCATGAAGAAGCATCTGGACAACGCCCTGCACCGCGGAGGAATCCATAGCCCGAGGCCGCCATTACCCTAAAAAGTAAGGATGTTTCCTTGCCGACTTGCTTATTAAAACTGCAATTCCGCCGCACAGCCGACTTGTGGCCGACTTGTGGCACACTTGCGGCAGGTCCCCATACAATGTACGGTACTGTATGGGACACTTGCGGCAAGGTGCGGTTACCGCACCTTTGCTGCACCTTGCCGCAAGTGTCCCATACAGTACCGTACATTGTATGGGGACCTGCCGCAAGTGTGCCGCAAGTCGGCCGTGCGGCGGAATTGCGGTTTTAACGGTACTGTGCTGGGGGCTGCAGTGGCATACTGTATGGGGCTGGGACTTTTCATTTTTGACATTTTTTTTTTTAATATAAGTCATACCCCGAATATAAGACAGGGTGGGACTTTTGGGGGTAAAATTAATATAAGACACTGTCTTATATTCGGGGAAACACGGTAGTAGTGCGGTACCTGATTGATCATCACACACTGTGCTCTGAATACTTACTGAGGGTCTGTCTATCCATCAGATGGACAGACACAGATGGATGAATGGAAAGGATGGTTGGATGGAAAGGATGCATGGCTTTTTTTGTAACTATTTATTTAAAAATAAATAACTTACTCAAACTGCATGGAGCATCCTCTGTTTTGGATTCCTAGCCAAGGAGAAGCTGCCAGCTGTGGACTGCAGGCTGTAGCTGTCTGCCGTACCCTAGCTAGCTATCAAAAATAAAGGGGACTCCACATCATTTTTTTTTTTATTAAGTATTTATTTAGTGGTTAAATACAAGACCAAACACCCCTTAGTGCCACATAAAAGCAGAGCTGGCTGTAGGTTTTTGCGGGCCCCGGACAAAGGAGTCTCAGTGGGCCCCTTTAACACATACTGGTTGCATATATTATATATATATATATATATATATATATATATATATATATATATATATATATATATATATATGCTGTACATATATAATCCCCACAAATATAATCCCTCTCTGAGCCTGTCTTCCCCTGTGCGCTGTGTCTCCCCACTCTGTGCCTGTCTCCCCCGTGTGCTGCGTCTCTTCCCTGTATGATGTCTCTACCCCTGTGTGTGCTGTCTCACCTCTCTGTGTGCGATGTGTCTCCCCCTCTCTGTGCCTTTTTCCTCCTGTGCCTGTTTTCCCCTGGGCGCTGTGTCTCTCCCCTGCGTCTGTCTCTTCCCTGTATGACGTCTCTCCCCCATGTGCGCTGTTTTCCCTCTTTGTGCTTATCTCCCCCTTAGCACCCGGAAACGCCTAATTGGACATTTTCCAGGTGCGTCTGACATGGCGCTTGCGTCGTGGCATCTGCTACTTTCACTTGCGATTCACACTATGCAGAGCGCGCTCGACTGTGCTCGGACATATGATATAATGGGGGCACCGAGCGCAGCTGAGCGCAAATGGAGGGCATCTATGCGTCCCTGCACTAGGCTGCCCAAGTCCCAAAATGCCCCTGCACTTGAATTTGCGCTGGCGCGGCAAGCAGAGCAGCCTAGCGCAGGGACGTCATAGATGTGGAACAGGCCTATATCTATCTTTATCCATGTTTGTAGGTAACAATGCTTTATTAAACTTGGATGACTAGCTTTAAATTGACAGAGTTACACACGTGGTCAAAATTGTTAGTACCTTGCGTTTAATGAAAGCAAAACCCACAATGATCACAAAAATAACTTGAATCCGACAAAAGTAATAATAAAAAATTAAAATAAACAAATGAAAGTCAGACATTGCTTTTCAACCCTGCTTCCACAGAATTTAAAAAAAAATTAAACTCATGAAATCAGCCTGGATAGAAATGATGGTACCCCTAAAAATAATGTGACATAAGGGCCGCTTTACACACACCAACTTCTGTGTCCAACATCTGAACAGATCTCTGGTTGCAGTGAAATCATGGACACATTGTTCTATTTGTACACAGCCACAAAATGTAACAATGTGTCCATGATTTCACTGCAACCAGAGATCTGTTCAGAAGTTGGACACAGAAGTTGGTGTGTGTAAAGCGTCCCTTAGGGTACCTTTACACGCCGCTACTGGAGGATGGATACAACCCGCTACTTCACGTGCAAGAGCACGCACAAATGGTTACAAACGGGAAACGCACCACCTTTACACGCCGCCACAAGGTGCGCTACGCTACGCTACATCTATAGCTAGATACATCGCCGGGTGTCTCAAGTAGCTCATCTTAGCTCATTTACACACCGCTACAACCAGCTAATATGGGCGTACCTGGTGCAGCAGGGACAGCACATAGGCGTGCTACAATTGTGGATTACGAGACGTCCGTACGCTGATAGGACAAAGCAATAATATCATGATTGGGCAGGCATCGCAGGCGGCTGATTAATACTTGACGCTCGAGCAATTGTGTAGTGTGACTGGTCAGCTCCTTAAATATGTCTCCCTATGCAGTGACTACCAATCGTAACGCAGGAGCTTCCTCCAATGATCGCTGAACGGGCGCGGTATCCCGGAGGCTGTGTCACGCCCCAGCTACATACCAGGTACATCGCCTGGTGTATAGACATCCCTTCTGTAGCTTCTTTACACGCCGATACAGCTCGCTACAATCGGCTTTGTAGCCATCTGTTTTCGAGCAGTGCTCGGAAACAGATGTATCTGTTGCCGGCTGCCTCCTACCGTCTTCACACGCCGCTACTACGGGCTATATTGACGCTACAAGCTACATTTGTAGCCTGTAGCGGGTTGTATCCATCCTCCAGTAGCGGCATGTAAAGGTACCCTTAGGGACATGTTAGGTCAATGTGTGTCCACTTATTAACATCACAGGTGTCTACAATCTTGTAATCAGTCAGTGGGCCTGTATATATGGCTACAGATACTCACTTTGCTGTTTGGTGACATAGATACGAACAACACACTCAACATAGACCAGAGGAAGCGAACAAAAGAGTTGTCTCAGGAGATTAGAAAGCAAATTATAGACAAGTATGTTAAAGGTAAAGGTTATAAAACCATCCCCACGCAGCTTGATGTTCCTGTGACTACAGTTGCACATATTATTCAGAAATGTAAGATCCATGGGACTGTAGCCAATCTCCCTGGACATGGCCGCAGGAGGAAAATTGATGACAAATCAAAGAGTCGTATAATACAAATGGTAACAAAAGAGCCCAGAAAAACTAAAGAGATTAAAATTGAACTTCAAGCTCAAGGAACATCAGTGTCAGATCGCACAATCCATGATTGTTTGAGCCAAAGTGGACTCCATGGGAGGTGACCAAGGAAGACACCATTGTTGAAACAAAATCATAAAGCCAGACTGTAATTTGCCAAACTACATGATGACAAGCCACAAAGCCTCTGGGATAATGTTCTATGGACAAATGAGGCAAAAATGGAACTTTTTGGCAAGGCACATCAGCTCTATATTCACAGACAGAAAAATGAAGCATATCAAGAAAAGAACACTGTCCCTACTGTGAAACATGGAGGAGGCTCTGTTATGATCTGGGGCTGCTTTGCTGCATCTGGCATAGGGTGTCTTGAATCTGTGCAGGGAACAACGAAATCTCATGACTATCAAGGAATTCTAGAGAGAAATGTGCTGCCCAGTGCCAGAAAGCTTGGTCTCAGTCACAGGTCATGGGTCTTGCAACAGGATAATGAACCAAAACACACAGCTAAAAACATTGGACTATTCTGAAGTGGCTTCTATGAGCCCTGACTTAAATCCTATTGAGCACCTTTGGAAAGAGCTGAAACATGCCGTCTGGAAAAGATGACCTCCAAACACCAGACAACTGGAGCAGATTGCTCTTGAGGAGTCGCTAAAATCCCTGTGGAGAGGAGCAGAAGTCTAATTGACAGTTACAGGAATCGTGTGATTGCAGCGATTGCCTCGAATGATTGTGCAACAAGATATTAAGTTAAGGGACCATCATTCCTGTCCAGGACAATTTCATTAGTTTAATTCTTTTATTTTATTTTGTGGCAACAGGGTTGAGAACAATGACTGACTATCATTGGGTTCTTCTGTCAGATTCAAGTTAACGTATATACTCGTGTATAACGACCCGTGTTAAGCCGACCCCCTACTTTTGCCCCCAAAACCTGGGAAAACCCATTGACTCGCGTATAAGCTGAGGGTGGACCACAGCACAGGTATACAGCCCCAGCAGTGTGTATACAGCAGCCTCCCCAGCATGTGGTATACAGCAGCCTCCCCAGCAGTGTGTATATACAGCACCTCCCCAGCAGTGTGGTATATACAGCACCCTCCCAGCAGTGTGTAAATACAGCACCCTCCCAGCAGTGTGTATATACAGCACCCTCCCAGCAGTGTGGTATATACAGCAGCCTCCCCACATGTGGTATACAGCAGCCTCCCCAGCAGTGTGGTATAATGCACCTCCCCAGCAGTGTGGTATATACAGCACCCTCCCCAGCAGTGTGGTATATACAGCACCCTCCCAGCAGTGTGGTATATACAGCACCTCCCAGCAGTGTGGTATATACAGCAGCCTCCCCAGCAGTGTGGAATATACAGCAGCCTCCCAGCATGTGGTAAAATACAGCAGCCTCCCCAGCAGTGTGGTATATACAGCAGCCTCCCCAGCAGTGTGGTATATACAGCACCCTCCCCAGCAGTGTGGTATATAAGCAGCCTCCAGCAGTGTGGTATATACAGCACCCTCCCACAGTGTAGTAAATACAGCAGCCTCCACAGCAGTGTGGTTATATACAGCACCCTCCCCAGCAGTTGGTATATACAGCACCCTCCACAGACAGTGTGGTATATACAGCACCCTCCCCAGCAGTGTGGTATATACAGCACCCTCCCCAGCAGTGTGGTATATACAGCACCCTCCCCAGCAGTGTGGTATATAAGAAACCCTCCCCAGCAGTGTGGTATATACAGCAGCCTCCCAGCAGTGTGGTATATACAGCACCCTCCCCAGCAGTGTGGTATATACAGCAGCCTCCTCACGAGTGTGGTAATACAGCACCTCCCAGCAGTGTGGTATATACAGCACCTCCCAGCAGTGTGGTATATACAGCAGCCTCTCAGCAGTGTGGTATATACAGCAGCCTCCCCAGCAGTTGTGGTATATACAGCACCCTCCCCAGCAGTGTGGTATATACAGCACCCTCCCCAGCAGTGTGGTATATACAGGCCCCCGATCCCCCCCGCCCCGTGTATATACAGGCCCCCGTAGTTTATACAGGCCACCGATACCCCCCCCCCGTAGTATAACAGGCCCCCGATTCCACCCTCCCTGTAGTATATACAGGCCCCCCACGCTCTATATACAGGCCCCGGTTGCAGTCACAGACCTGTAAGAGAATCGCTTTCATACTTACCCTCCTCGCTGTTACCACGCAGTAGTATCATTAACTACTGCACTAAGTTTTCTTGGCTGACCATGGTGTTTACAGTCCTCAACGTTGACCATTTCTTGGTGCCCTCAATGCTGAGGGCTACAGGATAATACTTATTCATGCAATACCATCATGGAGGCATCAGATTTGCTCCAAAAGTATTGTGTCAGAGGTCAATGGCCCCAAACAGCCAATGTCATTAAAAACTATTGTGAGGTAGCACTCACTGAAAGCACAAGAGGATACTCACTTGGCTTCTAGCTTAAGGCACACAGGAATGATTCTTCATTTAAATAGTCCAGCTGGTTTATTTAGAGACAGCATAAACCACTTATAGTACAGTCCATTTCAACCAACAGAACATATTTTGACCACCAGTCTGTTCCAAAGGCGGGTTTGCCTGCATGTTTTTTCACACGTAGTCCGTTACAGAGTCCTCTGAGCTCTTAGTTCACCATTCAAAAAGCTGCCTCTCTGGGATTATAGACTCCTGTCCATTCCAGACCCTCAGCAGGACTGTAGCCTCCTCAACTCAGAGAGCCATACTAGGTTCTTCAGACATGGTCTCCAGCCCTCGTGTCATCCAGGGACCCCTGCTCCCAAACACCTAGAGACACAGTCTCCTGACCATGAGTCTTCCAGCCACAGAGTGTTTGCTCACATCACAGATCATGTGATACACCATAGTCTCACTATATGCATGAGACAAATCTATGAGAGGTATGTGGTTAGTCAGACCCACCCATCACTTCTGACTAACACTAAAATCCAGCCCTTATCACTGTAAAGGTTTGTGGAACAATACGTCCCAGCAGATATCCTGAATTTAGATCACAGCATACCTCTGTCTGTGTAATACATATGACACGCCTCCCAGGGCCTGGGATACTCGGAATCGGGCAACAGTTCTGCTGGGTAGTCATGGGGGTCGAGGCCTGGCTCCATTACCCTGACGGTGTCAATTAAAATGCAGGGATTTGGTTTTGCGAATAAGATGTGACGCCACCCGTGGTGTTTGGTTATTAATGGCCGACGCTGTGGTTCGGGACCTCTGGGGATGTTAGAATAGCAGCTATGCTGGTGTTGCTCCCCACAGGTGTAGCTATTCCCCAGGGCAACCGGTAAAGTCTATGGTGGTGGTAGGCCGGTGGAGTGCAGGACTGAGAGTGCAAAATAACCGACAGACACAGAGTTCTCAGTCTCCTTTACTGTTGGTTCAAGGTGCAGACTAGGACACTGACAACAGGTGGTTTGGTGAGTCCGGGCAGCCTTGAAGCAAGTTGGGGATCTCCTCACCCGGCGAGTTCTGAGGCATCCCTGCTGCGCTCCTCTTTGTTCCACCTTGCTGCTGCCTGTATTTAAGCTGCGGCCCTCTCTTCATCCTGACATGTCTCTCACCCAGATGGCAGGCAGCTTGAGCCCTTCTCTGGCACCTCTCCTCTGGCTGAAGTCCTGGGCTCTATTGCGCTGCTGTGCCTTCAGCTGCTTGGTGTGGCCGGGAGACTTGGAATCTCCTGTCCTCTGGTATTTGCTGCTGGGTCTAAATTATCCTCATAGCCTCGGACTCTGGTGTCCATCACTGGCTCCACTCCCCAAGCCTGTTTCTCAACTTCCTCAGACCCTTACCGACGGTCCCTCATGCTCACTCCTGGGATGAGTATGACACTGCTCCTGTCCCCAGGACGTCTGCCCTGTTCTTCCTCTCAGACTTTCTCAGACTTTCTGACTAACTTCCCCTCCAGACCAGAATTTATAGGGAAGCTCTCCTGAAACAAGGTTCAGAGCTTCCCCTTCAGGCCTGGAGTCAGGAAAAAGTGTTGCATGCTGTGGGCTTACCTGATGTGAAGACCCCTGCTTGCTTCCAAGCATGACATCACCCTCCCCTGAAGGGAGATAATGCTATTGTGGCAACCAGACTCTGGGGTGCCACACATACTTGTCATTCACAATAAAGCCAGCTGCATCTCAGACTATCTTTAGTCTAAAGAACACCAAGAAGTCCTGGAAGTGACAATATGGCCCCACAGAGCCCTGTTCTCAACATCATCAAATCTGTGTAGAATTCGACAGAGACAAAAGCTGGCGTGGATGCCAACATCCACAGAAGATGTGTGGTTAGCTCTCCCATAATATTTGGAACAACCTTCTTGCTTATTTCTTCCAAAAACTGTATGTAAGTATACAAAGTATAAGGTTGATGTTGTTTTGAAGGCAAAGTATGATCACAGTAAATATTAATTTGATTTCGATTACTCTTTTATTCATTCAATTTGCATTCCATTAATATAATAAAATAAATTATTGTTACTGATCCCACTGAAAAGCAATGAAAATCTGTCCTTGACTACAAACACAGAGCCAAGGCCCACAACCATTACAGCTCACTCTTTTTTACACTTTTTAGAAATATAAAACATTTTAAGCTAGATGTATCGTGTAAACATGACTGATTGGAAGCTGTAAAAACTCGTCTTATACATCTTGATATTTTCCTGAAAGTGGCACTTTGTCTACTACACCATTAAGTGCAAGGATAGAGCAGCTCTGAATCTCCCAAAAGATGTATTTAGAAGAAACATTGACTGAGAAACAAATATTCCTTGATTTTATGTTGTATCTGTTTAACGATCATAACTTCACAACATCTTGGAAGTGTCTGCAATGCATCTATTATAGCCCTGATACTGAATAAACTGCAAACTGCGCTTTCGCGTTCATTTACCACCTAAATGTATCTACCGGGGAAGATTTATGTCAATAAACATCCTTATTATAAATTTAATACACGGTTATAGCTCATCTCAGTGATATGTCTGTACAAGTAAAAAAGAACATTAATGGAACACTGGTTATATCATTATGTATAATAGGTCCTTGTCTATAGATGAGAAAGATTATTGAGGATGGGAGAAGGGAGTATAACCGCCGTTAACTTTTTAATTTAGTAATAATGTAGAACAAGTGATTATAATAAACTTTCAAATATACTTCATACGTGAAATCTGGAAGAAAACCTTTCAAAAACATTCCAGAAGATGTCCCCACTAGGCTGTTTTTAAACCTGACATATGCTGGTTCTCAGGGAAATCCGTCTTCAGCTCCATACACTGAATACGGTCATATAAGGGGGAGCAATCACACTACAGCTTATCAGAGTCTCAGGTTACCTCAGGCAGTGAAAGTGCTTAGCTCAGGCTGTCAGCACACAGCCCCTGTGATCTCATTTGACTGCTCTCCATTTACATGACTCTGCTCTGTGCAATCAGCTGATGGCACCACACAGCTCCTCAGCTGATAACATAGAGCAGAGCCGATGTGAATGGAGAGAGATCACAGGATCTGTATGCTGACAGCTTGAGCTCAGCACTGTTCCTGATTGAGGTAACTTGAGACTCTGATCAGCTTTAGTGTGAACACTGTGTAGTCCTCCCACCCTTATATGGCCATATTCAGTGTGTGGAGCTGAAAATGGATTTCATTGACAACCAACATATGTCAGGTTC
Source organism: Allobates femoralis (assembly GCA_033576535.1). NCBI lineage: Eukaryota > Metazoa > Chordata > Amphibia > Anura > Aromobatidae > Allobates > Allobates femoralis. The sequence continues at coordinate 214,222,089 of JARQOC010000011.1, read as the reverse complement.
AGAAACAACCTAGTGGGAACATCTTCTGGATGGTTTTTGAAAGGGTTTTCTTCCAGATTTCACTTATGAAGTATATTTGAAAGTTTATTATAATCAATTACCGTATATACTCGCGTATAAGCCGAGTTTTTCAGCCCAAAAATTGGGCTGAAAAGTCCCCCTCTCGGCTTATACGCGAGTCATATCAGTATACAGGCCCCCCTCACAGTATGGCGCCCCCCCCCAACAGGATGGCCCCCGCATGCAGCACTGCGCACATACATTACCTGGCTATCAGCTGTCACCCTCCGGTGGCATTTCGCTGCTCCTGGCTCCGGGCTGCATCTTCCTCTGTGTCTTCCTGCTTGTGGCCGGGGCTCATCACGATGACTTCATCGCGACTCTGGCCGGTCACATGACAAGCAGGAAGACACAGATGAAGATGCAGCCCGGAGCCAGGAGCAGCGAATCGCCACCGGAGGGTGACAGCTGATAGCCAGGTAATGTATGTGCGCAGCGCTGCATACGGGGGCCATCCTGTGAGGGGGGGCACCATACTGTGAGGGGGGGCTGTATAATGGCACTGCTGGGGCTGTATACTGTGCTGGGGACCTGTATACCACACTGCTGGGGCTGTATACTGTGCTGGGGACCTGTATACCACACTGCTGGGGCTGTATACTGTGCTGGGGACCTGCTGTATACCACACTGCTGGGGCTGTATACTGTGCTGAGGACCTGCTGTATACCACACTGCTGGGGCTGTATACTGTGCTGGGGACCTGCTGTATACCACACTGCTGGGGCTGTATACTGTGCTGGGGACCTGCTGTATACCACACTGCTGGGGTTGTATACTGTGCTGGGGACCTGCTGTATACCACACTGCTGGGGCTGTATACTGTGCTGGGGACCTGCTGTATACCACACTGCTGGGGCTGTATACTGTGCTGGGGACCTGCTGTATACCACACTATTGGGGCTGTATACTGTGCTGGGGACCTGCTGTATACCACACTGCTGGGGCTGTATACTGTGCTGGGGACCTGCTGTATACCACACTGCCGGGGGCTGTATACCTGTGCTGGGGTCCACCCTCGGCTTATACGCGAGTCAATACGTTTTCCCAGGTTTTGGGGGCAAAAGTAGGGGGGTCGGCTCAGGGCCGGCTCCAGGTTTCTGTGGGCCCTGGGCGAAAAGGTCTCAGTGGGCCCCCTTTAAGTACATATCGCGGACTATATATGTATATATATATATATATTGCCGCACACTTACCGCAAGCCCCATAGACAATGCATGGGGCTTGCCGCAAACGTGCAGCAAGTGCAGCCGCTAGACGGAAAATGCGGCAGATGCGGGGTTTTTTTACCGCAACTGCCACATTTTAAAAAAAACTCCTATGTGAAGGCAGCCTTACAGGAACAGTGACTGCTGAAACCAGCAAGAGCTGTTTCTGACAGTGAGTATATTACACGTTGTTAGGGCTAAAATGCGATTGCATTCTCTTGCGCTTTTTAAAAATACCCTTCAAATGCAAAATGTTGCATTTTTGTGCGTCTGAGGATGCTTGGTATATACACAAGCATTCTCAAGCACACAAATAATGCAAGCAGCTCAATGGAGCCGCACTGCCATATGGTGGCACCGCAGCCAAGCGGAGTGTCTGGCCGTCCGGATCTCTCTTTCTCCTCACCTTTCTTCTTGCCGCTCCGGTCTCCTCCGGTCGCTCTGCACATATCAGCACAATGACAACATCGTGCCCCTCCATGCTGAGCTGCAGAATGCAGACAGCGGCAGAAGAGACTCTGGAGAAGAATGCTGCTGGCAAAGGTGGCTGGGACTATAGGAGCGGAATCCGCGGGGGGCTACCACTGGTACACATACCTCATACACACGCGGCTCTGCTCCATACACCTCGTACGCACGCGGCTCTGCTCCGTACACCTCGTACACACTCGGCTCTGCTCTGTACACCTCGTACACACTCGGCTCTGCTCTGTACACCTCATACACACTCTGCTCTGCTTCGTACACCTCGTACACACTCGGCTCTGCTTCGTACACCTCGTACACACTTGGCTCCGCCCTGTACACCTCGTACACACGCGGCTCTGCTCCGTACACCTCGTACACACGTGGCTCTGCTCCGTACACCTCGTACACACGTGGCTCAGCTCCGTACACCTCGTACACACACGGCTCTGCTCCATACACCTCATACACACACGGCTCTTCTCCGTACACCTCGTACACACACGGCTCTTCTCCGTACACCTCGTACACACACGGCTCTTCTCCGTACACCTCGTACACACACGGCTCTGCTCCGTACACCTCGTAGACACACGGCTCTGCTCCGTACACCTCGTACACACACGGCTCTGCTCCGTACACCTCGTACACACAAGGCTCTGCTCCGTACACCTCGTACACACACGGCTCTGCTCCGTACACCTCGTACACACAGGGCTCTGCTCCGTACACCTCGTACACACACGGCTCTGCTCCGTACACCTAGTACACACTCGCCTCTGCTACATTCACACTGTAAATCCCTCCTGACCCCACACATAACCTTCACCTAATTGCCATACACCTAGTACACACTCACCTCTGCTACATTCACACTGTAAATGCCTCCTGACCACACACAAACGTCACCTTATTTGAGCATCATTGATGGCCAGCACAGTCCTGGTCCTGGATACACTGAGGAGCTGATCATGAGACCCCTGACTCCTCCCCTCCATGTGACATCATCGCAGGTCCTGTAAGCACAGAGTGTGTGCAGCTCTGTCGGCTCCCGTGGAGGGGGGAGGAGGGAGACCTCCGGTGCTGCAGCCTGCAGGAGCCTGAACATGACCCCCCAGCTGCCCCCTGGATATGGCTCTGGCTGTGGGGGCAGTGCTCAGGGGCCCCTGAGGCTAGGGTCACACTTGCATTGTGACCCTAGCCTTATGCAAGTATTGTATGTTGCAACGCTGCTATGCGCTGGAGGCAGCCCATAGAAACCCGACGTTTACCGTGACAACCACTCGTTGTCAATGTAAACTGCGGGTTTCTATGGGCTCAGTTGCTGGCAGCGCATAGCGTTAAACGCTCTGCGCTGCAGCAGACAATACATGCGTCAGGCTAGGGTCACAACACAAGTGTGACCCTAGCCCTCAGGGGCCCGGTGGGCCCCCTCCAAGCCGTCGGGCCCCGGCACTTGCCCGGGTACGCCGGGTGCTGACGCCGGCCCTGGGTCGGCTTATACACGGGTCGGCTTATACACGAGTATATACGGTACTTGCTCTACATTATTATTAAATAAAAATGTAAACAGTGGTTACATTTTAAGTTTTGCTTCATTTTTTGGCACATTGTACATTTCTTTTAAGTTTTTAGTTATAATATGTGATTATAAAATGTTTGTAAATAAGTTTTTTAAAAAACATTGCAAAAAATGTCTCAAAATGGAGGGAGCCAGTGTGAAAAGTGCTAAGAAATCTTACCCCAAAGATCTTAAACATTGAGAGACACTTTGTTCACTTAGGTGCAAATAACAACAGTGCATCCAGAAAAAAAAAAAAACATTATCAATTTCTCGTATAATGTTATTTTCATTGTATGTGTGTCGCCCCAGGGTGTGGGCATCGGGTATCAGGCGGCAGAAGGTGTTAACTGTGTCATTGGAAATGGCAGCCGTGCCTGACCCCAGTGTCCCAGGAGACTATTCTCTTGAAAAGGGGACATTATATACAAGGCATTATGTACAAGTTTGTCATCGTGACGCCACCTGCAGTACCTGGTGAGATGTCACCAGCGCCGCCACAGTCCTCCGGAGGTTGGTGGTATTGCTGAGATGTTGTAGCCCTCCGCAGGCAGGACTGGGACCTCCGGGGCAGCAGTCCTGTGAAAGGAATGAGTTCATGGAAAGAAGATGCAGCAGAGTCAAAGTCACTTCACCCGGGTACTTTACTGGAACTTTAACAGCGTTATTACAGTCCTCAGTGCAGTTAGATGTTAAATGACAAGTGGCTACGGGTGGCTGCAAGTGGATCTCTGGTAGCTGGACGGAACCCCCAGCATGTGCCTTTCCTGTTCCAATTCTTCCTGCTTTCCAGTAGTCAGTGTGAAGTCTGACCCCATGAAGTAGATCTGACCTCCTGCTGTCTCTCACTCTCCTCGCTCCCATCTGGTTGCCTTCTCTGGACACTGCGGCTCTGCCCTTGCTGTGTCTGGTACCCTATTCTGGTTGCTTGAGAGTCGACGCTGTATATAGATATACCCCCGTACATTGGATTTTCTGCGAGCCTTAAAGGTTCCCACAGGTGCGGGCTCCGGTACCTGGTTTCTCTCCTGGGGCGAACTCTCTCAAGTTCCACTATCCCCCTCTCGCTCTCTGTATCTGGGATCTGTCCTTATCTTTCCCGGGTCCCTCAGCCGAGAGACCCTCCTTGCTCCCTCAGGCCATCCGCCTGGTCTCTCTCTCCAACTCCAACTCCCCCTAGAGGTGCTTTTGTACCCCCTCCCGGTTACCTCCCACTGTGTGACCTAGTGTGGGGTGTGGGTTTAGGGTTCCGCCTATCATCCTGAAATCCACTTGCAGCTGGGGTGACTACACCTCTTTTACGGGTGCAGTACCCCTCTGTGGCACCTACATAGTGGGGCTCCACATATGCAATAATATTTTTAATGAAGCAGGGATTCAATATCATAGGCATGACTGGAGCTTCCAATGCCCTGAAATAATAGTACTGTAGTCTTACTATAGGGCAGAAAAACCACTGGACCACCTTATGCCACCTATGTCGCTTACCCACTTATCAGCTACCAGAAAAGAAGTAGGTAATGGTTGAGCACATGGGATACATTGAGAACCCCAGCAGACAACTTTATTGTTATTAAATGAAGATAAACCTATGCAATGACCAAGACAGATATGCCCACTATACAGAGACCATATTGTGCTAGAAAACAGTTACGCAGCCAGTATAAGTGATTACAGTATAGATATACACAGTGAATCAAAATTGATGCGATTACTGATGGGGCCGTTCACTTTTCTAATATTTTCCATCTGGTCCAGACCACCATGACAACTTTATCCAGTAATGATCAATCTGCACATTTTGCAGAAAGCACATTTCACGTCTTTCATTACCATCCTCACCTACTACCAACCTTCACGAACTCCCCATCCGGCGCAAGCTCCCACCCCAAATAGTTGTTGTTCTGATCACCAGTAAATATTAAGGTTCCTTCAATACCCCCTGAAAAAAATGAATAATATCTAAATAGCAGTTAATATCTGAAGATCCCCCTTAATACTAATATCTAGATGGTATACTGGATGTGTTGACACCATTGGCCATCTCAAAGACAAAACCCAAAGAAATACACAAAATGAGCATATACCCTATAATAAAGTAAATACGTAAATAGTTATGTAAATGCACTACCATTATTTAATTATTATTATATGCTCAGTAGTGTTTTATCCGAGTTTGTCTGCATAATGGCCGTTTGGTAGAAAATAGTATAAAGGAAGAGCAAGAGCAAGAAAAGAATGATATTTGTTCCATCATAGTCATAAGAATTCAGACTCATTTGCAAAATTTATCACGTAATTTGATTTATGGGCTTGGAAATATTTCCAGGAATATTAGAGTGATTTCACACAGGCAGTAAATTGTGTGATATTAATGTATAGATGGCAATGGTTCAGTTTAATTAATCCCACAATTTTAATTTTATTGAAGAGAAAATTATTTAAAATGTAACTGTACTTTCACCAAACTTTGCATAAATCAATAGTACAGGCGAATAGAAGAAACTTTGTAACATAACTAATCAATGAAATCAGCTTCCTTTTTCTCTTATAAGGCACTTCTCCCTCTCCCCCATGTCCAAAACTTATCATCCACTCTGCAAAACCGTCATTAGACAAGAGGAGGACATGTGAAACAGCTCCATAGTCTCTATGGAGGAGGAGTGAGGAGCAGGGAGAGGAAATAGGCAGAGGGAGAAATACAAAGAATGTACAGATCTGTATAACGAGTGTTTTACCCCATATTAGAACTTGATTCAGACAGCTCAACTCTGCTGTATGATTTCCTCGATGTTGCTGCAGATTATTACTGTGTGCAGAAAAATTATCAATTAAGAGCAGGGATCTCACTGTGTCCTGTAATGTGTATGGCAGAGATCAAAACAGCTAGTCTCCACCTCCCACCTACCCAATTGATTGCAAACAGGGGTGTAACAATATTAGGTCTAGGGGTTGCAATTGCCCCCTGGGCCCTGGAGCCTAAGGGGCGCCAAAAGTCCCTCTGACCCATAGAAAAGGACTAATGCTATCGGGGCCCATGAGCTTCAAGTTATGCCACTGATTGCAAATTAGACTTAAGACCCCGTTACCCGCTGCAATGTTCCAGCGATCCGACCAACAATCTGACGTGGCCGGTATCACTGGAACATTGTTTTGTGATCGCTGATGAGCTGTCACACAGGCAGACTCCCCAGCGATTAGTCAGTCTGAGCCGACGGTCATAGCAGGGACACATATATAAGATTATCTCCACACAGGAGATGTGGTATGATCAGACCATGTTCCTGTATAGTCAGACACATCCATTGCACAGTACATAGCAGGGACACATATATAAGATTATCTCAGCACAGCAGATGTGGTATGATCAGACCATGTCCCTGTACAGTCAGACACATCCATTGCACAGTACATAGCAGGGACACATATATATAAGATTATCTCAGCACAGGAGGTGTGGTATGATCAGACCATGTCCCTGTACAGTCAGACACATCCATTACACAGTATATAGCAGGGACACATATATAAGATTATCTCAGCACAGGAGATGTGGTATGATCAGACCATGTCCCTGTACTGTCAGACACATCCATTACACAGCACATAGCAGGGACACATATATAAGATTATCTTAGCACAGGAACATTTTTTAAGCACATCCAATTGCGAAAATTATTATTATTTCAAGATCTATTGATTAAAATCAACTTGAAATGAACTTTGTTTGTGGGAAAACCCCTTTAAGGATCAATATTATTAATTATTGCTATAGCGCCATTTATTCCATGGCGCTTTACATGTGGAAGTATTGCCTACATTTGTTATACCCAAAACATATATACTTAGATAACTAGGAACATTTTCTCTTATAGTGGTGATAATCCGACCATTTTGTGGGCTGAATGACATCTAAGATTAATACTTTGAGAAAAAAAATCTTCAAAACCATGCTTAAACTAATTACCTCTATGCAGGGGCGGATTAAGACTAGGCAGGGCCCCAGGCTATTTAGAAGGCGAGAGCCCCCACCCCAACTGAAAGTATCATGTGACATGTACACACATGATGTACACACATGATGTACAAACACATAGGTGCAGAACTATAAAAGAAAAAAAACAAGAAAATCAGTGACAGGCGTAGCAGTTTTTTCCCCCCTAATAAAGCGCTATACATAATGATATACATAATAGAGCAGGGGTACAAAATTAATTTATCACAGCCCCCAGTATTACAGTAGGAGGCCAAACGCAGTCCCTAGCACACAGCAGGAGGCTGCACATAGCCCCAGCACGCAACAGAAGGCCATACATAGCCCCCACGTAATAAAAATAAAAACACATACTCACCTCACTCCTGTCCTCCCGCTGGTCTGCTCTGACCTGTCACCACATCCTCTTGATGCAGAGGCGTACATACTGGTGCTGGCTGATTACATCATTGCACCGCCAACAGGGGCTCCCCTAAGCTGCGCTGCCACTGTGAACTGCCAGCAGCATAGTTCCAGAGAAGCTCTCTGCTTCTGAGATGTACACCAGGGGACCAGGAGTGAGATAAGTATCTGTTGCTGCACAAAACATTAAAATGTGGGCAATCTGGCCATGGGCTCCCCCTGGAGCCGAGGTTCCTGGGCGGCAGCCCAGATTGCCATCATTATAATCCGCCTATGACTCTATGTGATCTTGACGATAGAGGAGAAGCATGAAAAATTGGAATAAAAATGTGAACACCATAGGTACATGCACATGATCCATGTGCCTTCTCCATACATCAAAGAGAAAATTTCAAAAATGAGCATAAAATATGTACAATTTCTTCTTGTTATAATACTTAACATCCCAAGTAATGATCAGCTTGTCTGTATTAGGAGTTAAATGGTAAATTATGCCAATATTCAAGTTTGGTTAGAGGACAGTACAGAGGAACTTTTAGCACAATCTCCATTGACATTAACCTGAAAATTAGTCAAATAAGATCATTATAAAATCCATCATCACATACAAAAAGTCAGCAAAGAAACTTCAGAGGAAATATTGTAGTAATTACCGCTTTATGTTATGCTGAACTTCTAGAAATAAGAAGAAGCAATGAAAGAGATAATGATCTGCAATAAATGACTGTCGCAGTCATTTGCTTCAATTTAGTCAAGAAGATACAGAACTATTTCTTATGTATGGCAGCGGAGGGCAACATGCTAAATGAGAGGTATGAAAAGACTGTGATTAGCCACCATTTAAGACATCATTAGGTATAAAAAGATAACACCTATAAGTCTTTACACATTCAAGATTTTGTACAGTATCAGTGGATTATTGTATAAAAAAGACCAAATAATGAGGAGTTGCAATGGCTTAAATTTTGCTTCCTTTAAAGAGATTCTGCCTCCAGGTTTTATTACCTCATTTACAGCTACATTCTCATGTTCAGTTTTTGGTCAGTTTTTTACATTAGTTTTTGTAAACCAAAACCAGGAGTGGGTGATAAATACAGAAGTGGTGACGTGTTTCTATTATACTTTTCCTCTAATTGTTCCACTCCTGGTGTGTCCTATAAATATTGAGGTAAAAGCTCATCAAGTACTCAATATGTGATCGTGGCCTACGGAAGCTGATCGGGTGACTCAAGAGCACGTGCACAGATTGAGTATTTGATGAGTTTTTTACTAGAGATGAGCCACCACCCCGGTGTTCGAATTCGATTCGATTCGCCGAATCGACGGGGTGTTCGACGAATGTTCGTCGAATGCTCGACGAACACCGTCGAACACCCCGGAAAACGAACAAACCGGGCTTGTGGGGCTTTTTCACTTCCACAATGTATATACATACATTGTGGAAGTGAAAAAAAGTGAAAGAAAGTGTTAAAAAAAAAAAAAAATCAATGCTCACCTGTCCGCGGTCCACCGAAGCCTCCGGCAAGGTCCTGTCGCTTCTAGGACCTGTGGTGACGTCATGTTCTCGAACATGACCGGAGTTCCCGCGAGAACATGACGTCACCACAGGGACCTTGCCGGAAAGCTTAAAATAGATATTTTTATGTTTCGGACACTTTCTTTTACTTAAAGAAAGTGTCCGAATCATAAAAATATCTATTTTAAGCTTTCCGGCAAGGTCCTGTGCTTCTAGGACCTGTGGTGACGTCATGTTCTCGCGGAACTCCGGTCATGTGACCGGAGTTCCCGCGAGAACATGACGTCACCACAGGTCCTAGAAGCCACAGGACCTTGCTGGAGGCTTCGGTGGACCGCGGACAGGTGAGCATTGATTATTTTTTTATTTTTAACACTTTCTTTCTTTTAGGGAATGTTTTTTTTGGCTAAAGATGCGGCGGATGCGGTTTTCTGACCGCATCTGCCGCATTTTTGAACCAAAATCGAATATGTTCGAAATTCGCCGAATTTGAACCAAATTGTTCGAATTCGGCGAATGACTCGAATAGGGCCAAAATCAACTCGAATTTGAGATTGGCCAACTATTCGAATCGAACATCGCTCATCTCTATTTTTTACTTCAGTATTCGTAGGCAAAATCAGGAGTGGGTGATAAATACAGAAGTGGTGATGTGTTTCTATTAGACTATTCCTCTGATTGTTCCACTCCTGGTTTTGGTTTAGAAATTCTGAGTTAAGAAACTCACCAAATTCTCAACATGTGCCTGTTGACTTAATGGGAACCTGTTACCTCGATCTACTCCCCTTACCTATCACTACCTGTACCTACAGCTTCCCAGCTGATCCCTAACCATCCTTGTCTGATCTAAAAAGGCCCTATAAAGAGGGAAAAAAAGAGTTATAAAGAGTTATATACTTACGTCTAGTCTGCGTACATAGTCTGCGGTGGGAGGGCTCCGGGGCTCCATTCCTCCTCCTTGCTTGCTGTAAGCATGCCCCGCTGGGCGTCATTGTTCCATCCCTTCATCTCCTGGTCATTTGAAAATTCCCGCCTCTTCAGCCCCCACAATGCTCTGGCCGTAACGTCATATCTTGCCTGCGGCATTGTGGGGGCTGATAACAAGGTACGGGCTGGCTCCAGCGCATCCACAGTGCCCATATCTTGTGATAAGCCGCCTCAATGCACCAGGCTGGATATGATAGGCCCTGGAGCCTGCCCACCACAGACTATGGACGCAGACTATAGGTAAGGACTGTATATAATTATTTTCTCTCGCTTTATAGGGCCCTTTTAGGTGAGACAGGGATGGTTAGGGATCAGCTAGGAAGGTGCAGGGAAAGGTAGTGATAGGTTAGGGGGGTAGATCGAGATGACAGGTTGCCTTTAAGCTCCAGGATGAGTTCCTAAGGTCTTGTGCACACATTGAGTATTTGGTGAGTTTTTTACCTCAGTATTAGTGATGGGCAAGTCCTAAATTACTCGGAATCGCTTGACTCTAGCGAGCCCGAGCCCGGGACTCGCTACTCGTTGCGAGTCTAGCGAGTCCAATGTTAATGAATGGGGAAGCGAGTAATAGCGAGTAATGTGCGATTTACAAATCGCAGATGTGTCTCAAAATCTATCAGGTGCAAAAAAATAAGAAATAGTACCTCAGCTAAGGCTACTTTCACATTAGCGTTCCCCTCCGCAGCGTTCTGCGGAGGGGAGCCGCAATGTAAACGCAGCACCGCAGGTCCCTATCTTTAGAATGAGAGTGCACGGTGCTGCGCTTGACTGCGCATGACCGTGCACACCCATTCACTCCCATATGTGATCTGTGCGCAGGCGGATGCCAGCGCACAAATCACCCAGTCTCGTCCGCACAAGAAATGCGGAGGGGAACGCCAATGTGAAAGCACCCTAAGCCCCTGACTTCAGCTATTAGGAAAGCTGAGTGTGCAAGCTAAGCTATGAGGCCGGTCCTGTGTGCACTGTAAGGCTGCTCCTCCCTGCCTGCCTGCCTGCCTACAGTCCTCTACACAGTACTCCTCTGTCCTCCTGGTAGCTCTCAGAAGAGCTGTTTGGGTTAAATATAAGGAATCTTGAAGTTTCCCTATACTGACTGACACTCCCTATGATCTGCTCCAGCATCTACCTCACCCTGCACTAGCTCAGATCGTCACAGGAATGTGGAGGAAATGGCGGTGGCAAGGCTTATATACAGCCTCGCCTCTCATACATGACATAGGCATCACGATGGACAGAAGCCAATCATAGTCCTGCCACAACCAACATGGCTGTGGCATTACTGAATATGGTTGGCTAACATGCTTGTCCAATAAACAATTGTAAGAAAAGAGCGGCACTCACCGAAGTAGTAGCATGCGGAGTCCTTTATTGGGATTGTTGTTACACAGTGCAGGGAGGGGGACCGGGTGACGACGGCACCGTTTCGGGCGTGCTGCCCTTCAACGGGTCACTAACAACTGCAGATGTCTGCTCCCACTTTATATAGGTGGAGCAGGACCGCCTACATGACATCATCGGCAGCTGAAACAGGTGCACATAATCATGTGAACGAGTTAAAAACAGAACACAATCAAATTACAGAAAGCACACTGAAGAGCTAATAACCAGAACTATACTGTTAAAATGTCCATATACAGCAACAAGAGTCTATACTTACACTGTTGCGATCTTACCAAGCGGATAGCAGGCAATGGAGCCGGGATGTTGCCTAGTTTCCGGGTCATGTGACGCGTCACATGATCGCGATGCGGGCGCGATGTGATTGGTCAAAGCTCTAGGATGCTACTGCGCAACTGCGTGCTTGCTTCAAAGCGGAGCATAGGCAAAATGTTTGTTTACGTTCCCCGGGCAACTGGGGAGACCAATCTACAATTTAGCCCTAGCATCCCGCTGCAAAGTAGCAAACAAACGGGCCAAGCACTACTCCACTGATCACCCCAACATCGTGGGTTAGAACAAATGTAAATTTTTAATGCAGTGCTAAAACAAGCCTCCAACTGCTTGCTATCTAACCAGTAAACCCAAATTGCTACTTGCATCACAGAAAACAGGTCAATCCTATGCACCACTCCTGCATCCCTACTTAGTCTCGGAATCACTAGAAAGGGTGGAATACAATATTACATAGAAATAGAGAGCCTCATATAGAAACTCTTATGCCCACGTGAAGCCAGGATAGCGGGGAGGGGGACAGATTCAATCGGGCCACTATCTATCAGAGGGAAACAAACCTACTTACTACTTACAAAAACACGGCCATATCTAGTTTGTCGTTTAATCCCAGTGCCCCCTGAGCATTAAGCTCCAGGATCCACCTGGCTTCCATTTGTAGCAGTCGTTTGTGGTGGTCACCACCTCTATTAGATGGCGGAAGATTGGCAATTCCCGCAAACTTAAGCACCCCGGCATCTCCATTGTGACAATCGTTCATATGCCGGATTAACCGGGGAGATCCTTTGTTTTTAACAATAGAATTAAAGTGCTCTCTTACCCTCACGAACATGGGTCTAATAGTCTTGCCTACATAGAACCTTTTACATGGGCACCAAATGGCATAGACAACCCATTTAGTTCGACAGTTAATAAAGGAACTGACCTTAATCTTATGACCGCCTAATTCGAAAACATTGCCTGCACACAATTGTGTACACCAGCTGCAATGTCCGCATTTAAAATTACCTTGCGGTCGCTTCTGTTCTAGCCAGTTCCCCCTACTCTCTGTCGAACTATATCGTTTGCGTACTAGGTGATCTCCAAGATTTTTGCATCTTCGATACGTCACAACAGAAACCGGGGTCAATTTCGCTAAGGTCCTGTCAGCCTCCACCACGTGCCAGTGTCTTTTAATGGCGGTTGTAATACTGCTAAACATTGGCCCATGCTTAAAATTGAAGTAGAACGGTTTCCCTTCAGAATTAGGATCGTGTCTCCTGACCCTGTCTCTCATACCTCTGTCTGGGATATACAATCTAGCTTTTTCTCTAGCTTGTGTGAGGATGTCAACTGGATATCCTCTACAGAGAAAATCCGACTCAAGTTTGTCAGCCTGTTTTTCAAATTTATCGCTACTATTATTTATGCGGCGAAACCGTAAGAATTGGCTATATGGAACTCCAATCCTGGTGTGCAGAGGATGAGCGCTCCGGAAATGGAGTAAAGAATTTGTCGCCGTAGGTTTCCTAAACACTGACCTAATCAGTCCTTCAGCTGATAGGTCTAATTTAACATCTAAAAACTCTAATGAAGAGTCACCAAAATTGGCAGTAAACAGCATGTTAAAGGAATTATTGTTTAGGAAAGCGACAAAGTCAAAAAACTCCTCCGGACTACCCTCCCATACCACCAGGACGTCGTCCACATACCTAATATAGTGTTTAAGGAATTTAGCAAAGGGGTTGCAGAGTGAATACACATAATCTTCCTCGAATGTTGCCAGAAACAGGTTGGCCAAAGTGCACGCAACCGGCGTGCCCATGGCCACTCCTCCTCTTTGGCCATACCAATTACCGGCAAAGCTGAAGGTATTGTGTGACAAAATAAAGTCCAAAGCCTCACAAACAAAACCCGTCATATTGGTGTCTACTTTGTTATTCACTAGAATCCTTCTTACTGTCGACACAGCCAATGACTGCGGAATCCTCGTATAGAGGCTTTCAATGTCTAAGGAGGCTAGCTTATAACCATCCCTCCACGCAATCTGATCTACCATTTGAGTGAATTCAAAGGTATCCTTTACTAAAGAGGGTACCGCTTTCAAAAAGGGGTGAAGAAACCAATCGAGGTATTTTGATAGTGGTTCTAACAATGAACCCACGGCGGAGACGATCGGCCTACCTGGAGGAGACTGTTCGTTTTTGTGTATTTTTGGAAGAAAATACCAGTGAGGTCTCGAGGGGAACTCCGGGTACAATTTCTCTGCCTCTTTAATAGACAGCACATTTTTATCCACATAACGTCTCAATAGAGAAAACAGTTGCTTTTGATGCACCAAGGTCGGATCCCCTCTCAACACCTCATAGGTATCTCTTTGATTCAATTGTCTATAAGCCTCCTCCAGGTATGCCGATCGCGTCAATAGGACTATGCTGCCCCCTTTGTCCGCCTTGCGGAAGATGACATCAGACCACTGTTTCATTTCTCTCAGAGCGGCCTCCTCACCTTTTGTCAAGTTTTTAGCTGGGTGCGGGTAGACCAAAGCCCTTACATCTCTATCAACCAATTCAGAGAAAAGTTCTAAGTTGTCATTCTGGGCTACTGGGGGCATAAAGCAGGATCTTACTCCTCCAGTGAATGGTGGTCTATCATCACTCAGAACGCTTTGCAAAGTGAGATGGTTATCATTTACCCCCAATAGCTCTTCAATCTCTGATTGAGTCTGGGCACCCACCCCTCCTCCAGGAAAGAAACCCAACGGGCCGATATTTACTGCGTGGGAAAAGGTTTTAGTATGACATTTATCAATAACAGGGGTGTGACTAGCCTTCTGGGTTTCAAAATATTTACATAATTGCAACTTCCTAACAGATTTAAATAAATCTGCTCTGAACTCTGTGTAGTCGAAGTCTTCGGCTACACAAAAGCTCAGGCCCTTTTGTAAAACCAAAACCATATCGGGAGATAAAGTATGGTCAGTCAGATTGTATATTCTCAATTCAGAACTAGTTAATCCCGCCATGATACTTGTTTCCGCTTGTTTGGCGGGGGGGTCACAAAGTCTTCTTCTAGATCTATGTCGTCCTCCTCTCCGTGTCCTCCGCCTAAAGGGGAAAACGCTCCTCCGGAACTGCTACCTTTGGGCAAACCTGAGTCAGATTCTTCATCTGATACGATGATTGATTTAGTTTTCTTCTTTTTCGTTTTATCAGGAAGTCCTCTAGGATTTTTAGAACCTGTTGGAGTTTTGGGGGCATGTGGTGTTTCTGGTGTTTTTGGAGTGCCTTGATTCCCATGAGCTTTCTTTTTCTTTTTCTTAGGGGTTTCCAAGAATTTCCCCCAAGTGAACACCCGTCCGGTATCATAGTCTATCTTATCTCTTAAGAATTTATCCCTTTTAACAGACTTCACATCATTCTGGATAGGAATAAGCCTTTCATCCAGTTTTTTAAGGAAGTTCTTCCATTTCTCATTGGTATATCGGCTCTGTAGTTCCTGTCTCAGCAAGATGAGCTCTGAGATAACTTTCGAATGTTCAATCATATTTTGTTCAACTACTAAGTTCAGGAATCTTAGGGACGACTCGTGTTGTTCAGTCTCCCACTTTTTTAAAAAATTCCGGGGTGGGATTCTGGAATGCCAAATTTTTCACCACTCTCAGACCCCGTGGGACTCTGGCGCAGGCCACATATGTCTTTAAGGATGTAACAGACCAGAAGAGCCGAAGTTCTCGCTCGGCCAACATGGAGATCTTATGTTCTAAACTCTTGATGCTAAGGACACTGGTGATTTCTTCAGTGTTACATTCCGTAAAGAAGGTTTCCGCATCCTCCCTCCCTGTCAACAACTCCCATTGTTGTATACCCGCACTGTGTCCATCTTCACAAGTTTTCTGACCTAACACGCTAGGCTGTCTCGGAAGCTTTGTCGGAACATAACAGATTCTGTATTCGCGAGTCCCGAATACAGTATACAGGACTTGGATTCGTAGACTCGCTCAGACTCGCTCAGACTCACTCAGACTCGCTCAGACTCGCTGCTGACAGCGGGTATCCGTGAAGCGGTGCGATTGTTTAAACGATTTGGGGAGATTCAAGCTACATAGCGATGTGATATAGCGAGTCTAGCGAGTGAGAAAAAGTAAACTCTGACAAAACTAGGATTGCCATTGACTTGCATTGGACTCGTTACTGTGCGAGTAATCGCTGGGAAACTCGCCGAGTACCGAGTCCTGCGAGTCCCTTACTACTCGCCGAGTAACGAGTCCTAGCGAGTAGACTCGCCCATCCCTACTCAGTATGTGTAGCCAAAACCAGGAGTGGGTGATAAATACAGAAGTGGTGCCATCTTTTTATTATACTTTTCCTCTAATTGTTCCACTCCTGGTTTCGGCTACAAAGACTGAGGTAAAAAACTCACCAAATACTCAGTGTGTGCTTGTGGCCTAATAGAAAGATGTCACTACTTCGTATGTATCACCCACTCCTAGTTTTGTCTTACAAATACTGAGGTAAAAAACTCACCAAATTCTCAACATATGCATGTAGACTTAGGGTCCAGGATGAGTTCCTAAGGTCTCGTGCACACATTGAGTATTTGGTGAGTTTTTTACCTCAGGATTTGTAGCCAAAACCAGGAGTGAGTGATAAATACAGAAGAGGTGTCGTGTTTCTATTATACTCTTCCTCTGATTGTTTCACTCTTGGTTTTGGCTTGTAAATGCTGATATAAAATACTGACCAAATACTCAACATGTCCATGTGGCCTAATAGAAAGATGTCACCACTTCTGTATTTTTCATCTACTCCTGGTGTAGTAAGGGTTAGTCACTTTGCTGTGACTTTGAGGCAGTCACAGGAATGGTTTCTATTCAAACAGTCCAGCAGATTTAATCAGGCCCTCATATACCACTTCTCAGGAACATAACATGAGCCTTTGTGCGGCTTTACAGAACACAGAACCATACCACGGTATTACAGTCCATTTCATTTGTGGTTATGCCTGCAGATTTGGATACAACTCCTCTCCAGTGGAGCAACCTCAGGCTCCACTCACACTGTCCCCAGTCAGTGCACACTAAACCTCTGTAACAGACTGTTTGACCTTGTGTCAAACACACAGGCTCCATTAAGAGACATGACCCACACCGATGAGTGATGGTATGTGGATAACCAGACCTGCCCATCTCTCCGGCTATCTGTAAACCTGGCCCTTAATGCTTAACAAGACCTGTGGAACTACAAATTCCATGGTAAACATTCCAAGTTTACATCCCAGTGGACAACCAGCTTTGCAATACATACCAGCCATTCACAATATAGTCGGTCACCATATTACATCTTCTACAGATCTACCAGTTTGCTAAATGCTGAGCTTTGTATAACCCCCACCCAAACCTTCCCGAGTGGTAGCTTTCTGCGCGCACAGTGCATAAGCAGAAAGCTGCCAATCAGTGATGGTGATGTAGTTGGACTATCTGCCAGCAGGTTTACTAGTCTGGTGATATTTGGGGTGCATCTATTAATCTGGTGCATTTTATAATCTGCAAAAATATGGTGTATACACAAATCACAGTATTTTTTTGTTTTATTACAAAAAAATTGTAAAAAGAATATTACAACAGAATTTAAAAAATAAATTTGGTATCGCTGTAATTCCATTGACCCGTAATACATTTGTATGTCTTTCAGTGGTGGGTGTGAAAGAGACAAACCAAAATGGCTTTGTCTTTATGGGGTTAAAAAGGATATTTTACATTCATAGAGAATATACGGTATTTGAGTCTTTTTGCACCTTCTTTTCATGGACTTCAGCTTTTCTTTGCCTTTTTATAATTTACATGCAGCATAGGGTGCAGAGATTGACATGAAGGTGAAGGTACGCGGCGCGGGATGGTGCGCTCACATCCTATCCACAACTAATTCACGGACATTTCAAGACATAAATGCACTAAGGTAGATGAAGCAGCCGGCGGTGCGGGCAGCCTGAAGTCTTGGACTGGAATTGCTTTTCAAACACAATTACAGACATTAGCTTTCCTACTGCCTTTTTAACTGATTTATCTATTATTAAGTAAATTGTCCAATTTGCATATATTTCCAAGCTAGAGGCCACGCTGGATCTCAATGTAAATGGCGCAGTCGGAAATTACGACCAATGTAATTATGCAAATTATTGTAAATGTGTCACTATATGAGGCTTTGCAGTATGCCACCATTTAAACAACCTAATAAATGCAAGAGTTTACTGTGCGTGGATTTTAATTTATGATATAAACATAACATGACCAATGTCATTTCATACCGTAGCAGTAAGAGCCTCCTTCACACTATTCGTTCTGCCAGGCCACCCAATGGAGAAGTCCTAAACCACTATACTGCACACCTCTCTAGCTGATGCTTGGCTCCATAAGACGTTTTTAAACTTGAATCTGCATACTTGAAGGCACCTATCACCTGTTTTGGGGGTTGTCAATCCTGCCCACCACCTTTAACATGATGCAATTGGGGTTCCTGTAACCCCTTTACATCCCCAGATGTCCCCCTGCATACCTCATCAATCAATTTTTAATCTGTCCCGTGCTGTATGCTACGTACTTTTAAGGGTCATATGGGTGTCTGCACACTGCGGTCATTGCTGCCCCACTGCATGGAAAACCCGCCCCACTCCGCCCTGAAAAGACTGCAAAAGATACAGAAGCGCCAATAGGGTCTTAACCTGATTAAAAAATATGCGATCCAAATATTGCTGCTCACCCGACCTGGTTGTGGGAAACACAACCAGTATATATAGCATGCAACGGCTGCTGCAGAAACCACAAATCCATGTGTACTATGTGGTATAAGGCAAAAACAATGGATATATACAGGGGTTGGACAAAATAATGGAAACACCTGGAAAAATCAACAAAAGTTAGTTTAATATGGTGTAGGTCCACCTTTGGTGGAGATTACAGCCTCAATTACTCTGAGGTATGGATTCATACAAGGTGATATCATTGGCTCATTGGCCTGGCGGATCTCCATGAAATAGCTACCCAGATCATCACAAAACCTCCGTCATGTTTTACGGTTGGGAGAAGGCAGTCTGGATGGAAGGCTTCTTTCGGCTGTCTCCAAACGTACACTCGGCCGGAGGTTGGAAAATGGGGTAAACGATGATTGGTCTGAAAATATCACATGTTTCCACTGATCGAGGGACCAATTCTGGAGGTTTCTACACCACTCTAAACGCTTGGAAACATTTGTCATTGAGAGCAGCGGTTTTCTAATTGCAGCTCTTCCGTGGAATCCAGATTTGTGCAGCTCCCGACGAACAGTTTTCGTGGACACTGGGTTGTGTAGGTGTCATTGAGCTCAGCAGTGATTTTGGTGGACACTGGGTTCTGTAGGTGTTCATTGAGCTCAGCAGTGATTTTGGTGGACACTGCCTTGTGTAGGTGATCATTGAGCTCAGCAGTGATTTTCGGAGCCGTGGTCTTGCGATCCTCTCTCACAATTCGCTTTAGAGTCTGACGGTCTCTCAGTCAACTTCGACTTTCGGCCGGACCTGTGCTTTGCTGCGGACGTTTTTCCTTCTCTTTCAAATGCAGTCATTACTTTGGAGACAGGACCTCTTGACACACCGAGCATTCGGGCACTTTCTGTTACACTAGCGCCTGCCATACGAGCACCAACAATTTGGCATTTTTGAAAATCCGAAAGGTCTGCCATTGGTATCAGGTTTTCATCAATGTTCTTACAATTCGGCAAAACAAACAGTTAATTTACATACACATATCACTTAACAAAAATAATCAACCACAAAACATTAACATATGTCAAGGTTTGCATGTTTATAACATGTCCTAAGATTATGATGCCAAAACGTTAGGTGTTACCATTATTTTGTCCATCCCCTGTATGTGGAAAATCCGTGCTGCTGTGTGATGAATAAGACAATATTAATATATGGATAAACTGGTGGCTTTATTCTACATGTTTCGGAGCATCAACCTCACCCCTTCCTCCGGAAACCTGGTTGGTTTCCGGAGGAAGGAGCGAGGTTGACGCTCCGAAATGCATTGAAAAAAGCCACAGGCTAACCCTGGATTTGCGTTGACTAGGGTGCAGGTCAGCAAGACACTAGTATTATTGTGGCAACACAAGGAAAGACAGACAAAGGCCAGGGTCACATTTGCGTTATGACCCTAGCCTGCCGGATTCCGATTTTATCTTAGAACTTTTTCCAGCGCCGCATAGCGTTACCGCTATGCGGTGCTGGAAAACGCTGCCCTTAGTTACCCGCTGTTTACTTTAACGACCTGTCACACAGGCAGAGGCTCGGAGTGCGCTTTACAGCGCCGCACAGGAAACCGTTGCAGACAGCGTTTCCTGTGCGGCGCTGTAAAGCACACTCCAAGCCGCTGCCTGTGTGACAGGTTGTTAAGGTAAACAGCGGGTAACTAAGGGCAGCGTTTTCCAGCACCGCATAGCTGGAAAAAGTTCTAAGATAAAACCCGAATCCGGCAGGCTAGCGTCATAACGCAAATGTGACCCTGGCCAAATAAGGAGAACAACGAAGCAAACAAGGAATCCACTGGAAAAGTTACCACAGCTTTCTCCAGGGACAACTCCTTCACAGGTCAGCATAGAATGAACTATAGCTGGCAAAGGATAGAGTAGGGAGTGGGTTTATATAGCAGAAGGGAGTGGCAGCAACTGAGATAAGAACCACATGCTAATCACAGCAGGATAGAAAAGGAACTTTAAGGCTGGCTCCACACCACGGTTTTTGCCATCCTGTTCTGTTCGTTTTTATAAGAACAGAACAGGATCGTTTTTAGCCTCCTATGTATCCCTATTCTGCCGGATAGGTCAGAAATGACCATCCGATTTTGTGAATTCAGTCCCAGATTAGTTTCTGTCCTGTTTTTTTCTGGCTGCAGTATCCGATTTTGGGCTCCGGTGAAAAAAATTTGACCAAACCGGACATAAACGAATCCGGGGTGATCTGGCGCCCATAACATGGGAATCTATGGGCGCCGGATCCGTGAAAAAAATCAGATTTTTTGCACACAGCATGCTCAGAAATCCTGCTTTGCAAAGTTCAGCACCATGGACAGCAGTATTTCATGCATAGGCTGTGAATTCAGCATCAAGGATAGTGGCAGAGCAGACACAGGCAGACTTCAGCACCATGGACAGCAGTAGAGCAGACACAGGCAGACTTCAGCACCATGGACAGCAGTATAAAGCGAATAATGCAAAAAACAGGATCCCGGACCATATTTGGCCACACTTTTCTACACATCCTGTCCTGTTTGTTCCTGTCAGTGGGGTACTGCAAAAAACAGGATCCCACGGACCAGAACAAAACTGTGGTGTAAAGCTAGCCTAACTCTTTCTGCACCAAATGGAGTTAAATTAACACCTACTTAAGATAAAGAACGAGCAGGTTCTAAAGAGGATCTGCAATCAAATAAACGCTGTGATCTTCTGATTCCAGATGCCCCTAAGGTCTCATCAGTCCAAGACACACTTGTGACACTTCATCAATCATACCTACATCCCCCTTCGGAATAGGTGATAAATATGTACCGAATGATTTGTGTATAAACAGTATATGCGAAAGTTGATCTCATTAAGAGAAATGTTATTGGTGTTTTAGTTTTACTATTTATAGTGGAATGCTCTTTAATTTCTTTATTTTCATCCACTTGACTTGACTTGATATCCTAGATGATTGATGACTCTGTGAGTTTAGGATGACGCGCGTTCATAGATGAGGCTTTACCTTCTGCTTTCTCCATGATCCTTTTACACATATGTATAAATCTAGTAAGGTCTCGCTGAACAATCGCCGTCCAACAAATTGATCTTATTTGCCTATTTGCGGTATTAAATAGAGGCATTAGCGAGACAGACAAGCTGATTAAGATGCCAAGAATGAATTCAATAGAATCTTATCATTTCACAATTGGGTTATTGATTTATTTTCCAGTGTACGGTATTCGTGGTCTAAATAAGGCAGTTTAACCTGATTTGATCTTAGATTAGGGAGGGAGATTCTAATCAGATTATAGGTTCACAAGAAACAGTGACAATAATGAATGGATTGTGCCGGGCGCTAGTAAATGGAAGACCATAGAGATGCGACATCAAGCCTTTCCTGATACCGATCCCTGAGATTACATGTTATTCTTGTCTAGCAGATGTAAAACCCGGCTCTAATGAAATCACAATATGGGAGGCAACTAAAATATAATAACTGTGGGTATAGTTTGCCTTTATAACTGCAATCATTACAGATGTGTCCACATGTTTGTTAATAACTCTAGTTTTGTGCAATTAAAATTTAAAGGAATCTGTCAGCAGGTTTTTGCTACTTATTCTGAAAGGAACATGATGTAGGGGTAGAGACCTGATTCCAGTGATGTCACTTACTGGGTTGCTTGTGATGTTTTGATAAGATGATTATCACCAAAGTACTAGTAAAGCTGCTGCCAGGTAGTCATGCATATTTATAAGCACTGATTGGCAGCTTACTGCCTATGCACAGTGTACACAGAAAGCTGTCAAACAGTGGGGTGGGTGAAATTATAAAGGGCTTTACATTAATTGAACTGATAGATCAGCAGCATATAAAACTGTGATTTTATCAAAACTACAGCAAGCAGCTTAGTAAGCGATACATTGCTAGAGTTGGGACCTTCCCCTACATCATGTTGCTCTCAGAAGGGGTAGCAATAACCTGATGATCCTTGTTAAAACAGTTTCATGACATGCTTATGTAGTGACCCAGGGTATGCCATGTGATGTTTTATAATGTTGTGAATTGTAGCTCCTACACCTTAAGGCCAGGTTACACGTAGCGACATTGCAAAGATGTCACTGCAACTTGTGACGTTGAAGCGACCTTGTAGCGATGTCGCTACATGTGACATCCCTGCAACGATCAATGATCAGCTCGCTGATCGTTGTGGAATGGCCAGGGCCGTTTTCCGATCGTTGGTCTCCCGCTGGGCGGCCAGCATCAGCATGTGTGACAGCGGGAGACCAATGATCAATGACCTCCCGGGCGATGCCCAGCACCGCACAGTACACGCTGGGACATGGAAACCAGGTAAAAATTGGGTAACTAAGTGCAGCGCTATGCTTTGTTACCCAATGTTTACCCTGGTTACCTATGTTCTCGCTGGTTGCTGGTCGCTGGTGAGTCTGCCTGTGTGACAGCTCACCAGCGAACATATAGCGATGTCCCAGCGATCCCGATCGTTGGTCAGATCGCTGGGACATCACAGCGTGTAAACCGGTTTTTTAGCTCTGAGACTTGTAGCATGTCCAAATCCCACACAGCCCTCTGCTGACCTTTCTCTAAACTACAGTTTCTTTACATGGTCAATGGTAGCTTAGCTATAGTGAGGAGTTTCCTGCAGTTGAATATAGCTGTTGTAGATGATGGAGCGAGTGAGGACACAATTGTGACGATACGAGAACTATATTTTTAGGAGAAATGAACATCACTTCTTCACTCCTATCCTCTGGCCATAATTGAAAGGACGCACTTTATACAGAGAACTTTATACAGATCCCTGCTGCTAAGAAACTCTCAGAACTAAAGAAGAGGGAGAGTTAATTAAATGTACTATGTTGACTTTGCATTTAATATGGAGTAAAAGTCCTTTATCGGTCAAGAAACCTACGGTGTCCATGTTTCCTATGGGACTGCAACCACCTCTACTATTACTCCACAGTTGGATTAAGAAACTAGCCCCTGCAATTCCCCTAGCTATCTCCCCCTTTTCTACATTTGCCTTCCAACCTGTGGCTTGCCGGATTCAACACCGATTTCACAGTCTCTACAAACCTGAGGGAGGTTGCGGTACTTACAGCCTGATTTTTAGATCATAGCCATTGGATCGTCATTCGTGCATTAGATACATCTCTGAACAGATTATCACTTCTTGGCATTTGTCAAATCAGTAGGAAAGGTCAAAGTAAGGACATCACCATCAATCGCTGCCTGCAGATGAGGGGTGGGTGTTGGCTGCAAGGGCCAAGTTACTTAGCCAAGGTTCAGTTCACGGTAGCTGTGCCCAGCAGCCGTGGTCCTAAATGAACATATAAAGATGTAGTAGTAGGGATTAAGTTTTATTTGTGATGCCAGTTGGGATAATCAGTCTGATGTGGCTGGCACTGCAGATGATCCCTGGGAGATAGGTGGAATAAGCCGCAAAGATGGTTAACCCTTCCCAACCTGGGCTTTCTCCCAGAGAGATTATGAGGGTAGTAGTGCTAGATGTCGTGGACGAAGGAGATAGCAGGAGTCAATCTTTTGCTTTATTTTTTCTTACTGTAATTCTGTATTGAGTCCAGGGTAGTACCACCACTACCAGGCATATGGTCTGGCCAGTCTGATGGGAGCTAGACCCTATCTGCTGGTTGAGTATTGGGGGCCTTACTGCTGACTTGTCCTGAGCTTTCTTGGTGCCTGTAGCTTTTCAATACTCCCCAACCGGGCTGGTAATGCGGGTATTGTGGGTATACATGCTTTAGAGCAGTTCCCTGGCTCTATGTGTTGCTGAAGGCCCACAGAACTCCACTAAGTTACTGGTGAGCATTAAACTCCCTCAGCATCCAGTTCTGCCACCAGGACCTCAAAGCCTGGGTGGTTTAGGGACTGGTCCCCTCTCTGCAGTTTGTTGCTTTGGAGCAGCTCTCGCTGCCACCACACTGGATGAGTTCTTTGCCTCCTCCGTCTTACTACACTACCTCTAACCCCTCCCCCTACCAGGGAGAGTGTCATATGCCCAAAACAGGCATCAAGTGCATAATCGCTAAATAAGGGACATGGCAGTACATTGATGTTACCTGTAATGCAGGGGTGCAACAGGTGGACCTTCAGATAAAATGTCCTCTCTTGAGACTAAGGAACCCCAGTCTGACATTAAGCTTTCTGTTTCATGGTCATCTGTGAAAGGAGTTAAAAAAGGGTTGAAGAGTGATATTGGGTTTAACCAGGTGTGTACTTAAGTGTGTACCAGGTGTGTATAGACACAGGATTGCAAATAATTCCTTCTTTGAGGTAAAACATTTATACCACACAAAAAAATCACCTGTGACCCCGTGCTGTAATGTCTGTATACTCTTTTGCGTCCTCCTCAGCACAGGAGATGTGGTATGATCAGACCATGTCCCTGTACGGTCAGACACATCCATTACACAGTACATAGCAGGGACACATATATAAGATTATCTCAGCACAGGAGAATGTGGTATGATCAGACCATGTCCCTGTACGGTCAGACACATCCATTACACAGTACATAGCAGGGACACATATATAAGATTATCTCAGCACAGGAGATGTGGTATGATCAGACCATGTCCCTGTACGGTCAGACATATTCATTACACAGTACATAGCAGGACACATATATAAGATTATCTCAGCACAGGAGATGTGGTATGATCAGACCATGTCCCTGTACGGTCAGACATATTCATTACATAGTACATAGCAGGGACACATATAAGATTATCTCAGCACAAGAGATGTGGTATGATCAGACCATGTCCCTGTATGGGCAGACACATCCATTACACAGTACACAGCAGGGGCACATATATAAGATTATCTCAGCACAAGAGATGTGGTATGATCAGACCATGTCCCTGTATGGGCAGACACATCCATTACACAGTACACAGCAGGGGCACATATATAAGATTATCTCAGCACAGGAGATGTGGTATGATCAGACCATGTCCCTGTACAGTCATGCATCCATTACATAGTACATAGCAGGGACACATATATAAGATTATCTCAGCACAGGAGATGTGGTATGATCAGACCATGTCCCTGTACGGTCAGACACATCCATTACATAGTACATAGCAGGGTCACATATATAAGATAGGGTAGGGTCACATTTAAAACAAGAATTGCATTCACCGCATCCGGATCCGGATGCGGTGAACGCAATGCCGGGCACACACATTTTTGTTCAAAAATGTGTGCAGAATACCGCACTGCGGTAACCGGATGGCTCAGGATGTGTAATCCTGAGCCATCCGGTAACTGCGTAGGTTGCGGATCCCGGCTATTGCCGGGATCAGCAAACTTATTAAAGAGTTAAATTGATTACCTAAAGGACTGTTTGAGGTCTGTAGGGGGGCTTACACCCCCCTACAGACCGGCCGGCCACTTCAATAGCCTTCTTCTACAATTTCCCACCTGGCACGGGCTCCTCGGAGCTCCGTGCATGTCAACCAAAGTCCCCAGTGCCCCCCCCGTATCACTATAGAGGGGTGCATACACCCCTCTATTCCAGTTATGCTTTAATTATGTGTACTACATAAAGGATTATTACAGTCGCCATGTAAGTTCATACTTACATGCTCTCGTAGGCGGAGTCCAGGGATTTCCATGGGCGGGGCTGTGTGCAGCAGCCTCCGCCCGCTCATTCTTGATGGCCGCCCCCTCTGGCCTTAATCCAGTGTTGTGAGGGCGGCCGCGTCATGAAAGGGGCGTGGCTAACCGTGGCACATAGTTAGCCACGTCCCTTTCATGACGCGGCCGCCCTCACAACACTGGATTAAGGCCAGAGGGGGCGGCCATCAAGAATGAGCGGGCGGAGGCTGCTGCACACAGCCCCGCCCATGGAAATCCCTGGACTCTGCCTACGAGAGCATGTAAGTATGAACTTACATGGCGACTGTAATAATCCTTTATGTAGTACACATAATTAAAGCATAACTGGAATAGAGGGGTGTATGCACCCCTCTATAGTGATACAGGGGGGCACGGGGGACTTTGGTTGACATGCACGGAGCTCCGAGGAGCCCGTGCCAGGTGGGAAATTGTAGATGGAGGCTATTGAAATGGCCGGCCGGTCTGTAGGGGGGTCTAACGCCCCCTACAGACCTCAAACAGTCCTTTAGGTAATCAATTTAACTCTTTAATAAGTTTGCTGATCCCGGCAATAGCCGGGATCCGCAACCTACGCAGTTACCGGATGGCTCAGGATTACACATCCTGAGCCATCCGGTTACCGCAGTGCGGTATTCTGCACACATTTTTGAACAAAAATGTGTGTGCCCGGCATTGCGTTCACCGCATCCGGATC
Source organism: Allobates femoralis (assembly GCA_033576535.1). Lineage (NCBI taxonomy): Eukaryota > Metazoa > Chordata > Amphibia > Anura > Aromobatidae > Allobates > Allobates femoralis. The sequence goes on along the minus strand of JARQOC010000011.1, from coordinate 214,195,130 downwards.
CGGATGCGGTGAATGCAATTCTTGTTTTAAATCTCAGCACAGGAGATGTGGTATGATCAGACCATGTCCCTGTACAGTCCGACACATCCATTACACAGTACATAGCAGGGACAAATATACAAGATTATCTTACGCTAGGGTCAAACTTAGCATCCGTTTTTTTGCATGTTTTAGGCAGCATGCGTTTTTGGGCTTCATTTTTGCTGTTAGGTGTGGAGCAGCCTTAAAAAAACGCATGCAAAAACGCATGTACCATTTAGACACTTTCAAAAACGCATGCATTTCCCCAAGGGCCCCATGTTAAAAAAAGCGCATGTGTTTTTGAAAAAGCACCAAAAACACATGCAGTATTTTTTGGTGCTGAAGCAAAAACGCATCCCAAAACACATGGTACATTCAGACATGCGTTTTTGCTGTTGGGGCAGGCGTTTTTTGCATGGGGGCCTATGGATGCGTTTTTCATGCGTTTTCAGAAAACGCAAGTCTCAAAAACGCTTGTAAAATCTGCAAGTGTGACCCTAGCCTTAGAATAGGAACATTTTTAATCACAATTATGGAAATTATTATTATTCCAATATCCATTGATTAAAATGAACTTTAGAATTAAGTTTATTCATGGGAAAACCCCTTTATATGAGGAAGTTTTCAATGTGAGAGCTGAATCTTTGTAAGAAAAGCACGGTATTGTTATTAAACACAAAGAAAAAGAGATGTGACCAAGAATGTTAATAAATGCAGCTATTTTACATTTGCTTGGATTTTCATGCATATGAAGCGAGTTTCTTGAGCTCAGCACTTCAGAGGCGAACATACAATGTGTCTGAAAAACCTTCATGAATTTCAATACATTTTTGCTGGTCATTTGCGTCTTCTGGGGTCTTAATTTAAATAATTGTTTTTATGAGCTTTTCTTATCTGAAAATAAATCCTGATGATATATAAAGAAGTTAATATAAGTATTTTAACCCAGAGACAAACGTCCTCATCCGCCTAATACATACCTCCATTAAAATATTGGTTCCAGAGCTAAGATATTATAGATTGGTATTATATGTCTATTCTGATTCTTTACATACATATGCCAAGCTTTTCTATAAAGTCTGTGAAATACAAACACAGCTCTGATCTTCAGGGCCGTATCTCGACCATCTTCCTTGAAGTACAGTGAAGGAAATAAGTATTTGCTGATTTTGTAAGTTTGCCCAATGACAAAGACATGAACAGTCTATAATTTTAAGGGTCGGTTAATTTTAACAGTGAAGAGATAGAATATAAAAAATAAAATCCAGAAAATCACATTGTCTAAATCAGGGGTCTCAAACACGCGGCCCCCGGGCCGCATGCGGCCCGCGAGGCTTCACACTGCGGCCCGGGGCTCCATAGAAACAAAAGCCATGCCCCATTTCATTATGCAGGGAGCCGCCACGGTACCCGGTTTATTGTGACTTCCGGGTACCGCCTACACAAGCCCCTTCATGCTTGTACATCAATGAGAGGCGGCGGACCAATCAGAAGCCTCCTGACGCCTACGTCAGCTGCAGGCTTCTGATTGGTTCCCCGGCCGCCGGCTTGCATTGATGTACAAGCCGTGAAGGAGCTTGTGTGGGCGGTACCCGTAAGTCGCGATAAAGCGGCTCCCTGCATATGCATAATGTACCACAGCATCATAAAGGTGTGTTTGATTGAGAGCGTGTGAATGTCTGAGTGTGTGTGTATGTGTGAGTGTATTTGTGAGTGTGTATATGTGTGGCAGCTGTGATGGTGAGGAGGAGGACAGAGGAGGCAGTTATGGTGAGGAGGAGGAGGATGGAGGGGGCAGGTGTGATGGAGAAGAGGACAGAAGGGGCAGATGTGATTGTGAGGAGGACAGAGGAGGCAGTTGCTATGGTGAAGAGGGCAGAAGGGGCAGGTGTGATTGTGAAGAGGACAGAAGGGGCAGGTGTGATTGTGAAGAGGACAGAAGGGGCCGGTGTGATAGTGAAGAGGACAGAAGGGGCAGCTGTGATGGTGAAGAGGACAGAAGGGGCAGGTGTGATGGTGAAGAGGACAGAAGGGGCAGGTGTGATGATGAAGAGGACAGAAGGGGCCGGTGTGATGGTGAAGAGAACAGAAGGGGCCGGTGTGATGGTGAAGAGGACAGAAGGGGCAGGTGTGATGGTGAAGAGGACAGAAGGGGCAGGTGTGATTGTGAGGAGGATGGAGGAGGCAGTTGCTATGGTGAAGAGGACAGAAGGGGCAGGTAAAATGGTGAAGAGAACAGAAGGGGCAGGTGTGATGAAGAGGACAGAAGGGGCAGGTGTGATGGTGAAGAGGACAGAAGGGGCAGGTGTGATGGTGAAGAGGACAGAAGGGGCAGGTGTGATGGTGAAGAGGACCGAAGGGGCAGATGTGATTGTGAGGAGGACAGAGGAGGCAGTTGCTATGGTGAAGAGGACAGAAGGGGCAGGTGTGATGGTGAGGAGGACGGAGGGGGCAGGTGTGATAGTGAGAAGGAGGACGGATGAGGCAGTTATGGTGAGGAGGATGGAGGAGGCAGGTGTGATGGTGAGGAGGAGGATGGAGGAGGCAGTTGTTATGGTGAGGAGGATGGAGGAGGAAGGTGTGATGGTGAGGAGGAAGAGAACAGAGGAGGCAGTTGTTATGGCGAGGAGGATGGAGGAGGCAGGTGTGATGGTAAGGAGGACGGAGGAGGCAGTTGTTATGGTGAGGAGTAGAAGGTTGGAGGGGGCAGGTGTAATGGTGAGGAGAAGGACGGAGGGGGCAGTTATGGTGAGGAGGATGGAGGGGGCAGGTATGATGGTGAGGAGGACGGAGGGGGCAGGTGTGATGGTGAGGAGGAGGACGGAGGGGGCAGTTATGGTGAAGAGGATGGAGGGGGCAGGTGTGATGGTGAGGAGGACGGAGGGGGCAGGTGTGATAGTGTATGTGTGTGAGTATGCGTGTATGTGAGTCTGAGTGTATGTGTGAGTGTGTGTATGTGTGAGTATGTGTAAGGGCCGCTTCACACTGCGGCATGATCCGGTCCGGTTCTGTCTGGGAGGACCCAGACAGCTGCGGACCGGATCATCACACAGGACTGGGGGGCTATTATGCCCTTCGGTCCTGACCTGTCAGCGGCTGCAGCTGCGTGCGCTGCGCACAGGACCGGAGGGCATAATAGCCCCCCAGTCCTGTGTGATGATCTGGTCCGCAGCTGTCTGAGTCCTCCTGGACAGAACCGGACAGGATCATGCTGCAGTGTGAAGCGGCCCTTAGTGTGTGTGTGTGAATGTCTGAGTGTGTGAATGTGTGTATGTGTGAGTGTATGTATTTGTGTGAATATGTCTGAGTGTGCGTATATGTGTGTGTATATGTGAGTGAGTATGTGTGTGAATGAGTATGTATGTGTATATTTGTGAGTATATGTGAGTGTATATGTGAGTGTGTGTGTTTGTGTGTGAATGTATGAGTATGTGTGTGTATGTGTGTATGTGTGAGTGTGTATGTGTTTATATGTCTGAGAATGTGTGGGTGTATGTGTGTGCATGTGAATGAGTGTGTGTGTATATGTATGAGTGTGTATATGTGTGTGTATATGTGAGTGTGTGCATATGTGTGAGTGTGTGTGAGTGAGAGAGAACAAAAAGAACAGAGACCAGGTTATGGGGACATCACCGTAAAAGCGGATCAGGATGTGGGGACAGCACTAAAAAATGGCGTCAGGATGGGGGACATTACTACAAGATGACAAGGGAGGGAACATTACTAAAAGACATTAATATATGATGGGGACCAGTATGGAGACATTATTACAAGAAGGGGAACAGGAAGGGGGCATTACTACATGATGAGGACCATGATGGGGACATTACTACAAGAAGAGGACCATGTTGGTGTACATTACTACAAGAAGAGGACCAGGATGGGGACATTCCTACAAGAAAAGGACCAGGATGGGGACATTCCTACAAGAAAAGGACCAGGATGGGGACATTCCTACAAGAAGAGGACCAGGTTGGGGACATTACAACAAGAAGAGGACCAGGATGGGGACATTCCTACAAGAAGAGGACCAGGATAGGGACATTCCTACAAGAAGAGGACCAGGATGGGGACATTACTACAAGAAGAGGACCATGTTGGAGTACATTACTACAAGAAGAGGTCCAGGATGGGGACATTCCTACAAGAAGAGGACCAGGATGGGGACATTCCTACAAGAAGAGGACCAGGATGGGGACATTCCTACAAGAAGAGGACCAGGATGGGGACATTCCTACAAGAAGAGGACCAGGATGGGGACATTCCTACAAGAAGAGGACTAGGATGGGGACATTCCTACAAGAAGAGGACCAGGATGGGGACATTCCTACAAGAAGAGGACCAGGATGGGGACATTCCTACAAGAAGAGGACCAGGATGGGGACATTCCTACAAGAAGAGGACCAGTATGGGGACATTCCTACAAGAAGAGGACCAGGATGGGGACATTCCTACAAGAAGAGGACTAGGATGGGGACATTCCTACAAGAAGAGGACCAGGATGGGGACATTCCTACAAGAAGAGGACCAGGATGGGGACATTCCTACAAGAAGAGGACCAGGATGGGGACATTCCTACAAGAAGAGGACCAGTATGGGGACATTACTACAAGAAGGGGAACAGTATGGGGACATTACTACAAGAAGGGGACCAGGATGGGGGCATTACTACAAGAAGGGGACCAGGATGGGGACATTCCTACAAGAAGAGGACCAGGATGGGGACATTACAACAAGAGAGGACCAGGATGGGGACATTCCTACAAGAAGAGGACCAGGATGGGGACATTCCTACAAGAAGAGGACCAGGATGGGGACATTACTACCAGAAGAGGACCAGGATGGGGACATTCCTACAAGAAGGGAACCAGGATGGGGACATTCCTACAAGACGGGGATATTCTTACATAAAGGAGGTTAGGGTGGGGACATTCCTACAAGATGATGATCAGGATTTGTACTTTACTATATTTAGCAAAAATTCTGGCATTGCTAAAATGTCACTTAGTCCTACAAGCAATGCGGCCCCCCGATATAATTTTTTTTCTATGTGCGGCCCACCAACCCAACCGAGTTTGAGACCCCTGGTCTAAATTATATAAATGTATTTGCATTTTGCAGATAGAAATAAGTATTTGATCCCCTAACAACCATAATGGTGGGTTTACACATCGCTATATTGGCATTTTCAACACAAAAGAACAAAAAGTACTATGCAAAAAGTCAAATTTTATTGGAAAACATCATTAAAAATAGTAAGGTGACAAGAGAGGCATATACAAACAAGCCCATCAGGTTACAGCAAGGGCAGTAAATATCGTAATACATCAATTGGCACCAATTCCGATACAAAAGGAACCATACTGGACCTTGGATTATCTTCAAGTCATGGGATCTGGTTTTTTGTCCTTAATCAGGGACTTTCTAGATTTGTGTGACTCTTAGAACTGATGCCACAAAATCACTCATCTTCCCTTGGGAAGACTATATATTTAGAGGATTGAGTACTATTCATTTTTCTCCATTATAGTCAATGAAGGTGTAAATTGTTTGTTTTTAATTCTCTTTTCCATTGATGTGTTGCTCCGCGTCTCCTTCATGATCCCCCATACCTAATTAACAGCCACCATCGGGCTCTTAAGCTCCTTGTCCACCCCGCCCTCCTCACACCAGCGCGCGGGGTGACGCTTTCCAGGACGGCCGAACCTGACGCGCATGCGCGGGTGCCATGGTGACGCGTCCCATGGCGCCGCGTGCGCGTCACGGCCGGCCGTCACGTTAACTGGAGCGTCACTTCCGGCGCGCGGCGACTGAGGATGACGCGCGCACACACAGGTGGTGTACGAGTCTCGCTTATTATGATCATATATAGGGGGACGAATGAGGGCAGACATAGAGCACATAACACTCCCCCTTGAGGAAGCTGCAGCTACCAGGCTTATGCAGCGAAACGCCGCGTCGGGGTGCTAGCCCATCAGGTCCCTTGTGGAGGGCAATATACTTGGATCCAACATGGGTATGCATAGGTCTTTATTGTTGGGACCCCTCTTTGTACTTTGATCCAGACAAAAGCGCTTGAGCATGTCCATTCTAAGGATTTATGTATAGCCTATATACTTGTTGCACATGCACTTTATTTGGATGCAATCATGCTCACTGCAACTACGCTTTTATCATTTATATGGTAATGAACCTTTTGAGGTTTTCTTACCTTTGTACTTGTGGGATTTTCTACCATTGTGAGAATTATGTCTACCCGTTGATGTATTACGATATTTACTGCCCTTGCTGTAACCTGATGGGCTTGTTTGTATATGCCTCTCTTGTCACCTTACTATTTTTAATGATGTTTTCCAATAAAATTTGACTTTTTGCATAGTACTTTTTGTTCTTTTGTGTTGAAAATGCTAATTTGAGTACTTTTATGCATACGGCAAAGCCCTCCCCCACTGGCACTTGCATGTGGTGGGCTCTGCCTCACTTGTATAAGCCCATTTGGGCGCTGTTTCTAATAATAATCGCTATATTGGCGTCCAACTCCGACCAAAAGTCACGTGGTTCGTGCGTTGTCCCCGATATCGTTCGTGCGTTGTATGGTATAAACGTCCAATACGATGCATGAACGATGCCAAACCGATATCGGGGATCAAATGAGCGTGCTCTCCAACGGCCCGATATTGGATGGGCGTTGTGGCAGGATCGTGCTGTGTAAAAGCCCAACTACGATGTAGAGTACAACTTCCCCTATCCTGTCCCATGTTAAATGGTCGTTCCTGGGTCGGCCGTACAAGAGGGTGTACACATCGTAGTGGCGTTGTCTGCCGATATCATGCTGTGTAAATCTCGGATGCGATCTTGGAAATCTGGCCCAAAAAAGCGGGCTCCCGCGGCGTCGGATCCAATATCGGACCGACGTTGGGATGTGTAAAGTGGCCATTAGGAGTTCTGGCTCCTACAGACCAGTTAGTCCTAATCAACTCGTTACCTGCATTCAAGATAGCTGTCTTAAATTGTCACCTGTATAAAAGACTCCTGTCCACAAGCTCCATTAGGCAGGCTTCATATTTGCGTTCGGCACTGCAGTGTATGCAGCGTATACGCATAAGCAGTGCCGAACGCAAACACTTTCATGTGAACGCGGCGGACATTGTCCACATGCATTCACATAACAATGTGATTGTGAGCCGCCCTGCCACCCAATCAGTGGGAGCGGCGGCTGGGAAGCGGAGATCAGCGGCAGAGATCTCTACTTCCCAGCCGCCGCTGCTGATCTCTTCCTCCCTGCCGCCGCCGCTAGTTTAAAATAGCCGTCGGGAAAGCCAATGGTGAAGTTCATCGCCAGCTTTCCCGCCCTGCTAATTCAAATGATCAGCTGATGCTGATCATTTGAATTAGCGGGGCGGGAAAGCCAGCGGTGTCACCTCTGGCTTTCCCACCGGCTATTTTAAACCAGCGGCGGCGGCAGGGAGAAAGAAAGAAGATGACAGAAGAAGAAGAAAGAAGAAGAAGAAAGAAGAGGAAAGAAGAAGAAAGAAGAAGAGGAAAGAAGAAGAGAACTGCGGGACAGGATTCACCTGTAGATGACCTCAGAGAAGGTCATCTTCTGCAGCTTCTGTGCATTTGCCAGCAGATGGCAATGCGCACAGATTGACTTTCATTCATGTCTTGTGCGCGGCTGCCTGCATGCGCATAAAGCAAGCACACAGCCACGCACAAAAAATGCAACATGTTGCGTTCGGCATGTGCATAAATTATGTGCAGACGAATGCAAACGCAGCAGAGTGCAGGTACACACAGGCACAATGCGTTCCTATGTTAAACATAGGAGCGCATAGTGCCTGCATCTTCCTGCGCTCAGGAACACTGCGTTCACAACGCACATCGTGCGCAAATGTGTACCCAGCCTTAATCAGTCAGACTCTAACCTCTACAACATGGGCAAGAACAAAGAGCTTTCTAAGGATGTCAGGGAAAAGATCCGAGACCTGCACAAGGCTGGAACGGGCTACACAACCATAAGTAAGACGCTGGGTGAGAAGGAGACAACTGTTGGTGCAATAGAAAGAAAATGGATACAGAGATACAAAATGAGTGTCATTCGCCATCAAGCTGGGGCTTCATGCAAAATCTCACCTCGTGGGGTATCCAGGATCAAGAGGAAGGTGAGAGATCAGCCTAAAACTACATGGGGGAAACTTGTTACTGATCCCAAGGCAGCTGGGACCACTGTCACCAAGAAAACCATTGGTAACACATTACGCTGTAATGGAATTAAAATCCTGTAGTGTCCGCAAAGTCCCACTTCTCTAGATGCACAGTTTGTCAAATGAACACCTTGGTGATTCTGAGAGTGATTGGTAGAAGGTGCTGTGGTCAGATCAGACAAAAATTGAGCTCTTTGTCATTAACTCAACTCACTGTGTTTGGAGGAAGAGAAATGCTGTCCATGACCTAAAGAACACCATCCCCACTGTCAAGCATGGCAGTGGAAACGTTATGTTTTGGGGGTTTTGCTCTTCTAATGGTAGAGGACTATTTCACCACATCGATGTGACACTGGATGGAGCTATATATCATAAATCCTGAGTGACAACCTCTGTCCCTCCACCAGGACATTACAAATAAGTGGTAGTGGGGTCTTCTAGCACGACAATGACACAAAACATACAGCTATGGCAACAAAGGAGTGGCTCAAAAAGAAGCACATTAAGGTAATGGAGTGGCCTAGCCAGTCTCCAGACCTTAATTCCAAGTGACAGCCTCAAAATCTTCATGATTTAGAGATAATCTGCAAAGAGGAGTGGACCAATTTTCCTCCTGACATGTGCTCAAACCTCATCATCAACTACAAAAAATGAAGGACTGCTGTGCTGCTAACAAGGGTTTTGCCACCAAGTATTAAGTCTTGTTTGCCAGAGGGAGCAAATACTTATTTCTCTCTGCAAAATGCAAATACATTTATATAATTTATGATCAAAAATAAGATGAAAGTATGGCACTCACTAAGTCTTTGCAGTAGCTCAGCTTTATTCAAACCCAACGAGATTTTACATTAGTGCGGGGAGAGGGAGTGTGGAGGCAGCGGATGACAGCACGCCATGCCGTCATCCGTTGCCTCCACACTCCTTCTCCCCGCACTAATGTAAAACCCTGCTAGGTTTGAATAAAGTTGAGCTGCTGCAAAGACTTAGTGAGTGCCTTTCATCTTATTTTTGACCACAAAGCGTCATTGTAGTAGAACAAGCAGTGTACTATAGGGGCTTATGGCAGGACATACTGAGTGAATACAAGATTAACCGCATGGATGCCTGCCTTTAACTCCTCAGATGCTGGATTCATATAATTTAGGCAATGTGATTTTCTGGATTTTATTGATGATATTCTATCTCTCACTGTTTAAATTAACCTACCCTTAAAAGTATAGACTGTTCATGTCTTTGTCAGTGGCCAAACTTACAAAATCAGCAAGGGATCAAACAATTATTTCCTTCACTGTATAACTTGATCCCCTTTACCGACTCTAAGTGCTACACTGCCCCTTATAAACCATAACTGAGACACTGCCCCTTATAAACCATAACTGAGACACTGCCCCTTATGAACTACTATAAGCGCCACATTTCCATTTAACCGTCACACAGTCCCCATATAAACTACCCCCACCACATTGTCCTTCTTTATGTGCTATAGCCTCCACACTATCACCATTTCACATTCTCCTTGTCTCAACACTGTCCCCCACCTACACAGCCCTCATCCCCTCACTGAGCATGTCACTATACTGTGGCATGCAAAAGTTTGGACACCCCTGGTTAAAATGACTGTTATTGTGAACAGTTAAATTAAAGATGAAATGATGTCTTAAAGGCATAAAGTTAATAATGACGCATTCCCTTTGTATTTTAGCCCAAAATATGTTTTAATCTTTAACATTTTGAAAATTACAAACAAAAAATGGGGCAAATGCAAAAATGTAATCACCCTGGGAGACTTGTGTGCTCAGTTAACTTTGACCAAGGTTTCAGATCTGAATTAGTCTGTTATGGCCACTTTACACGCGGCAACAGGAAGATAGAAACCGGCAGGTGTCGGAGACATTTGTACCTTTTACCTTCAAAACACCTTGAAGTGGCTGCGTGTAATTCAGGTATCTGCAAGGTGTTTTGAAGGTAAAAGGTACAATTGTCTCCGACACCTGCCGTTTTCTATCTACCTGTTGCCGCGTGTAAAGTGGCCATTAGGGATATGACTTGTTCACTATCATCATTAAGAAAATCCAGGTGATGCAAATTTCACTGCTATATAAAACCCAGCCTCCTCTAACCTTGTGCCAAAAAACAGTAGCCATGGGTTCTACTAAGCAGCCGCCTAGCACTCTGAAAATGAAAATGGTGTAGGCCCAAAGAGCAGGATAAAGCTATAAGGAGGTGGCAATGTGTTTTCAAGTTGCCCTTTCCTCAATTTGAAATATGGTGGAACCCAGTCTCCTATGCGATCATAGTTTTATTGTTGCTCCAGCGATACCGGTCCTTTCCTTGGTGTTTCTGGTTTTTGAAAACAGTCACTACTAGTTTGGTGTTTGGTGAAAACGTCCTTGTAGTATATTTATCTACTGCTTGTTCTTGTTTCCTCCTTTATCTCATATTGTATTCTCCCCCGTGAGTAAGTGCTAAGAGCTTGTGTTTTGGCTCTCCCCTCTCTGTCCTCATCTGTGTGCTCCTTTAGTTCCCTGGAGTAGGAGTAGGAATCAGCTCAGGGCTGACCAGGAACAGGGCCAGGATGGAGACTCAGACATCTCCACCATCAGGATTACCCCTGAATTAGGGAAAGTTCAGGGCTCCTTAGCTTGAGGGGCAGATCAGGAGCCCTGGGTTCCCTTTTCCATTGCCATCATGACAGAGATATGGTCAAGAATGTCCTAAAAAGCTGTATGATTATTTCAGGGACATAGGGTAACAAAGACAAATTCTGCAGAAAATCTTAATTCCATGAACCTATGCATGTCTGACATGAAATTATTTCTAGGTTTTAGAATTACATTTTGCTATTTATTCAATAATCTGCAGGAAAACCCGGATTGGACAACTTGACCCAACCATGATGCTTTAGATAGAAAAGTGGCAGGTGCTGGGCTTTCCAGTATATGCTACAATTACAGTACATTTCTATTCTTCATGATTCAAAGCTAGTTAAGAAAACCCCTCAACATACTTAGGAAAATGTTGATGAGCCTTATAGCCGGTTTTACGATGGCGGTAAGGTAATTTCATCAATCTATTGTTTGTAAACTTGTATGGCGAAGAGAAACAAGTCTATCCCTTGCGCTTTCTATTCTCTTATTGAATAAGCTTGATTAAATCTGACTCCGGTTTCTGCAAAAGCTTGAAAGCAAAAGCTGAAAAAGGATTAGAGTTGGGCGCGCTCGGCCTGCCCCGGTACGCCTTACCTTATATTAAATTGTTCAGTGGAGTAAAAATCAACATTTATTAAATGCTGCAATATGTTCCCTTCTCTTCTCTGTTGCTTCCATTGAATTAAAATCCTGGTAGAACAACTGAAAAAGGAAGACACTTCTGCAAGAACTGAATAGGTTTTCTTATAGATCTTGTCTGTCTTTGATGGTATCAGCCCCCTGCCCCCATTGTGAAACAGATGAATGATGTGGTGTTCTGTCACAGCAGAAGTAATATCTGGTGACAACATCATAATCATTGCCTTTCTTGCATCCAGCAGCTACTGAAATGCTATCAATTCTATGGGGAGCAAAAATTGTTAGTTATCATCACGTGAGGAACAGCTGGAACCTTAACTGATGGCAGAACAGAGGAGGGGACCACAATTTCCCTGCAGCAAAATAATACATCATATTGATAGGCAACCTTGTACATTTTATCATTAAAATCAGGGACAAAAACTTTGCTTTATCTAGATTATTTTTTATAAGTAAATGGTCATTGTGTTGTAAAATATTATACTGGTAAAATAAAGTTGATGTCATTTAGATTTCCATAGTCAGAAGCATTGGATCCTATATCCCTCGTCCGTACAATTAAGTTACACCATTTTTACATTGGTTCGGGTGAAAATAGAATATATACGAGGGGCGTTCATTAAAGAGTCCCCCTTCTATTTATCACAGGATACTGAAACTGCACATGTGTAATGATATAAGACTCTATAGATTACCTGCCAATTTGCAACTCTGAACTGATAACGGTCTTTCTTTTACAGGTGCTGAAGTGGTGTGAGGTGTGATAATGGACCCAGTGGAATACAGAACAGTCATCAAGTTCCTTTACTTGAAAGGCCACACGCCAAGGGAGACATTCGATGAGATGAAAGAGGTTTATGGTGACAATTCTCCATCATATAATGTAGAAGAGAACTGGTATTGTCATTCCAAATGTGGTCGAGGTTCGGTGGAAACAGCTCTGATCTTGAATGACCCCATTCCGCTATCGATGTACACACCTTTCATGTAAAGGAACTTGATGACTGCTCTGTATTCCCTTATCCCACCTCACACCACTTCAGCACCTGTAAAAGAAAGATTGTTATTAGTACAGAGTAGCAAATTAACACCTAACCTATAGACATTTACCGTATTTTTCGCATTATAAGACGCACTTTTGTTCCCCAAATTTTGGGGGAAAGTGGGGGGTGCGTCTTATAATGTGAGACAATGCTTGATTGGTTTTGTCGTGTACAAAAAAGATGACATAACGCCCTTCCTCCCCTGGAAGTGTTTTGCTTATGGCTGGGAGGAGAGCTGAACTTCAGTGACTTTCAATGAGGTTTGGGTCAAGCTCGGGTCCAGAACAGACCTTTATAAAGAGTGTGGCTGAACCCCCAGAACCCAAACTTCCACAGTTCTGCTCATCTCTACTCATCACTAGTAATAAATACATACTAATATTATTTATTAGAACTCTTATTAGATAACCCTGATATTTTTGAGGGCATGTCCATCAAATAGACTTAGAGTGAAGTGGGAGATTGCACATAATATTCTTGTTTCAATAGAGTTTAATACAAGCATTTATTTACAACACTAGTGCCAATGTCATTCATGACCATCCTGCTCCTGTCCTATAACCTGCTCTTTGCTACAATGTATAGAGGCTATCAATAAGAGTTAAGACCATTAGTGAAAACTCACTTGTACTTATACCATCTCAGTATCTTAGGCTGGTTTCAAACAGCCATTTTTTTGGAATCCGTGCGATTCCAGCTTTGACTGGATGCACCTGCATCCGTTTTCGACCCCATTGAAAGTGGCCGCAGGAATTTGCGGGTGTATCCAGTTCTTCCCATTTCCCCCTGATACGGGTCTCCACATTTTTTTCACTGAGACCAAAATTGCAAGATGTTGCAATGTTGCTGTCCGTATCAAAAACCGTGAACACCCGAATCCGGGGCAATCCAGGTTGAATTAAGATGTGACTCTATGTAACCTGTATCCAGTGGACTCCGATCCAGCTGGATCTAGATGCTGGATCTGGGTTTTTGAACTGCACAATTCCAGAATGCAGTTCTAAATGGCACGCCGTCTAGTGAGCATGTCATTTTCCACCGGATCCTGTGGAAAAAAGTACAGAGCGGATGCAACAGGATTTTCCTGCACTGGTATTGTCACTGATTCATGAGACGAATCAGTAATAATAATAACGGTGTGGGTGCATCCAGTTGCACCATTGCGGGGGAATCCAGGGGATACAGGTTTTTCCCGCATTCCCTCACATTCCAAAAAATGGCCTAAGTATGTATTTTACCAGAAATACACACAACTGGCTCACTAAAAAAGTGAAACTAGGTGGAGCTGGCTTTCCGACATTCATGTTGATGCCTCCAAGAAGGCACTCTGTTGACCTAGCATGAAGGCCAACTGGTCCTTGACCAGAGGTCTACTGGTGGATCGTCATCTACTATTGGGCCACAATTTAGTGAACTAGGTGCAAACAATATACAGTTGTGGCCAAAAGTATTGGCACCCCTGCAATTCTGTCAGATAATACTCAGTTTCTTCCTGAAAATGATTGCAATCACAAATTCTTTGGTATTATCTTCATTTAATTTGTCTTCAATGAAAAAACGCAAAAAGAATTGTCCTAAAGCCAAATTGGATATAATTCCACACCAAACATAAAAAAGGGGGTGGACAAAAGTATTGGCACGGTTAGAAAAATCATGTGATGCTTCTCTAATTTGTGTAATGAACAGCACCTGTAAGTTACCTGTGGCACCTAACAGGTGTTGGCAATAACTAAATCACACTTGCAGCCAGTTGACATGGATTAAAGTCGACTCAACCTCTGTCCTGTGTCTTTGTGTGTACCACATTGAGCATGGAGAAAAGAAAGAAGACCAAAGAACTGTCTGAGGACTTGAGAAACAGAATTGTGAGAAAGCATGAGCAATCTCAAGGCTACAAGTCCATCTCCAAAGACCTGAATGTTCCTGTGTCTACCATGCGCAGTGTCATTAAGAAGTTTATAGCCCATAACACTGTGACTAACCTCCCTAGATGTGGACAGAAAAGAAAAATTGACAAGAGATTTCAACGCAAGATTGTGCGGATGGTGGATAAATAACCTCGACTAACATCCAGACAAGTTCAAGCTGCCCTGCAGTCTGAGGGTACAACAGTGTCAACCCATACTATCCGTCGGCGTCTGAATGAAAAGGGACTGTATGGTAGGAGACCCAGGAAGACCCCACTTCTTACCCCGAGACATAAAAAAGCCAGGCTGGAGTTTGCCAAAACTTACCTGAGAAAGCCTACAACGTTTTGGAAGAATGTTCTCTGGTCAGATGAGACAAAAGTAGAGCTTTTTGGGCAAAGGCATCAACATAGAGTTTACAGGAGAAAAAAAGAGGCATTCAAAGAAAAGAACACGGTCCCTACAGTCAAACATGGCGGAGGTTCCCTGATGTTTTGGGGTTGCTTTGCTGCCTCTGGCACTGGACTGCTTGACCGTGTGCATGGCATTATGACGTCTGAAGACTACCAACAAATTTTGCACCATAATGTAGGGCCCAGCGTGAGAAAGCTGGGTCTCCCTCAGAGGTCATGGGTCTTCCATCAGGACAATGACCCAAAAGATACTTCAAAAAGCACGAGAAAATAGTTTGAGAGAAAGCACTGGAGACTTCTAAGGTTGCCAGCAATGAGTCCAGACCTGAATCCCATAGAACACCTGTGGAGAGATCTAAAAATGGCAGTTTGGAGAAGGCACCCTTTAAATATCAGGGATCTGGAGCAGTTTGCCAAAGAAGAATGGTCTAAAATTCCAGCAGAGCATTGTAAGAAACTCACTGATGGTTACCGGAAGCGGTTGATCGCAGTTATTTTGGCTAAAGGTTGTGCAACTAAGTATTAGGCTGAGGGTGCCAATACTTTTGTCTGGTCCATTCTTGGAGTTTTGTGTGAAATGATCAATGTTTTGCTTTTTGCTTCATTCTCTTTTGTGTTTTTTCATTGAAGACAAATTAAATGAAGATAATAATACCAAAGAATTTGTGATTGCAATCATTTTCAGGAAGAAACTGAGTATTATCTGACAGAATTGCAGGGGTGTCAATACTTTTGGCCACAACTGTATAGTAACAAACACACTTAGGCCGGATTCCCACTATGGCTGGGATCCGATCCGTGGCTGTCCGCTTGAGGCAGACAGCCGCGGACCGGATCAGCACACAGAACTGGAGACAGCCGCGGACCGGATCGGCACACAGAACTGGAGGGATAATTTGCCCTCCGGTCTGGTGTGCAGCCACATGCAGCTGCCGTTGCTGATAGGTCATGACCGCGGCTCGCGGGGAGCTAGCCGCGGTCCTGAACTGTCAGGAGGGGCCGGCGCTGAGCTTCAGCACCATGGAGCTGTCCCCTCTGACAGATCAGGAACGCGGCTCGCTCCTTGCGAGCCGCGGTCCTGAGTTATCAGCGGCGGCAGCTGCGCCGGCCACACACTGGACCGGAGGGAAAATTAGCCCTCCAGTTCTGTGTGCTGATTCGGTCCGGAGCTGTCTGCCTCAAGCGGACAGCCATGGATCGGATCCCAGCCGTAGTGTGAAGCCGGCCTTAGATCTCAGCCATCCGTCCTTTTAATTGTAATAAAAGCTATTACATCAGAAAGAGTCTGGCCGATAGTTAAGATACCTGCTTATGTTGTTATCTAATTAGTCGTCTTCTCAAGACTCGTTTTATCCTTGATGTGAAAGTTAATCATAGTGAAAAATAAAAGGGGTTTTTGCACATTATGTAAGAAGTAAAACATTCATTATACTGTGACTTGTTTTCATTATGTGGTTTTCTTTATCAAAGTTCTCAAAGAATATTGGAAAATGCATTGGCATAAATGAAACGAGACGAATAATAAATGAAGAATCCAACTAATTAAAACTGGATACTTTGTTCTCTTTGGTTTCAGCACAGCCATTAACAGTAAATTAGCCAGATTTTCTTTTTTAAATTAGATATTGATGATAGAACTCGGTAGCCAAATAATTCAGTTCTGCCTTATTATATTTGATTAATTCTGTGGATTTTGGAAATGTATGTGCATTCAGGAGAGGGTAAAAGAGAAACGCTACTTTGTAAAATCCAATATGTTTATTTTATCCTAATGACGCCGTGGAAAATTTGTTTTTGTGCTTTCAAATAATTCCTCCTCTTTGCTTTTATGTTACTACATAAAGGACTCAGAAATAGGGAAATAATTCTAAGTGAACTAAAATTGTGGAAACCAAAATGCAACTCATTGTCTTTTGTTTTTAAAGAGGTTGTCCAGTCTAAAGTGATAATTCTGCAGTCACTTGATGTGACTGTAGATTTACCAGTCCTCCCGGACTGGGCACTGCGAGGATTTTCTGGTTTCTAATCCGGGAAAGCAACGCAATTATGCACTGTACGTGTTCCCAGCCTGATGTCAGGGGTGGCAATAGCGGACAGGCGTAGTTGTTGCACAGATGGGCTATGGGAAATGGGGAAGCTAGTCTGACCCTGTAAACTGGGGTTCCCAAGCTGATCCTGTTCCCGGAATTACCTCTAAAGGTGAGGAGGTCTGGGCTACTACCCTTGCTCTGCTCCTGACCAGCCCTGAGCTAACATCCCCTCACCTCCACCCAGGGATAGAAACAGCAACTTCACTAAGATGACTCTAACAAATATATACACTTCTGGAAGGCTTCAGCAAACTGAACAGCATCCAAACAGCTCAAGGTCATAGTAGAGACTAAACTCTTACAACAACATAACCTGATGGATAATGAGATTATTTAAAGGCTGGGGGAGTGAACAACCACAAACCTGACGCACACAACAGCAAACTCACCAGTGGAGCCACAGCCAGAGCATGGACTGTGGATACTGCTACAGCTCCTGACATTAACCCCAAAGGCACCAACAGAAATAAACACATTTAATCCACTGCAGAGCAGTTCCAAGAGTCTGCAGAGCAGACTACATGTGACACTTGAACCGACCAGTGAGTGTGGCCTCACTCAATACAAGTGTATGGATCGGGCATGTCCGACTAGTAGGTGGGGCCATCTAATGCAGAGATCGCAAACTCCAGGCCTCGAGGGCCACACACAGTGCTGGCTTTTAAGATTTCCTTATTATTTGATAGTTGCCAATTTAATTTCCTGCACCGGTGATGAGTCCAGCTGTCAATACTAAGGAAATCCTGAAACATGAACTGTGTGCGGCCCTTGAGACCTGGGGTTTGAAACCCCTCATCTTATGGGTGCAGCCTTGCTGCATACAATTGAGGGAGTCTGCACCCACTAGTCAGGTTCTGGCTGGGAACATACATACGGCCATGCGGTCCATTTCCATCTTAGAAACCGTGAATCCTTGATGCGCACAGTGCATGCTCTGGGAGGATTGAAAAGGTTGCAGTCACATGGAGTGATTGCAGAATTATCATTTTACACCGGACAACTCCTTTAAGCTGTTCATTGGGTAATACAATTAACCTGGCAACATGATTATCCAGGTTTGTACGATTATTGCAATAACAAAACTTGTATAGTTTTATTTTATTTAAATGATGAAAAAAAATGTGTAACATAAATTCATTTAATTTTCCTGTGGAGTTGTGTGATGGCAAGATAATGTCTTTATTGGCACCATTGATAGATACGACTTTGAGGATGCGGCTGTGTAAAGACCAAAGGTCCGAACTAGATCCAGTGAGTCACAAAAACAGGGACAGAGGCAGAAGCAACACAAAATGCTTCATTTTATTAGGGGAAACAAAGGGAATATTCAGAGTAAGGGCCACTTTACACACACAATTATCTGTCCAACTTCTGAACAGATCTCTGGTTGCAGTGAAATCATGGACACATTGCTTCCATTTTGTGGCTGTGTACAAATGGAACAATGTGTCCATGATTTCACTGCAACCAGTAAGTTGTTCAGAAGTTGGACAGATAAGTTGGTGTGTGTAAAGTGGCCATTAGAGGCACATATAAGATATTTCACCCGAATTACTACATCTATTATTTACTACATCCCGCATCAGGCTAGGGGTCAGTGTGTTAACTCAGTATACCTCCTCAGTGTGAGGAAACCAACACCACCAATAAATTTACCTAAAACCTACATGAAAAATAAATAATAATTAACTACATATAGCAGCAAAACAGGTGTAAATCAGATGAGGGTACTCTAGTGAGGATCACTAAAATAACACTGATTTACATACTTAACAAATCTATGCATATAAACACATATACTTCAGCTAGTGAATACCCAGGCATCTTATCTAACGGTATGGTTAGTCCGTTGCAGTCTAACCAGGCCGGGGAAAAGTATGGATTGTACTTACAATGATCTTTTTGGTGCCAAAAACACAACAGCAGTAAACAAAAATAGTCTTGTCTGAAGGTGTCTTACGTCTTGAGCTTTTTGGGGCAAAGTATGTTCACCTAGAGACACTTCACCAAGGCCTGCAGTCTCATTTTAGTTCCTCACAGCAGTGATTCAGTCTTTCCTTATATAATCTGCTGGTCTAGCTCCACCAATGCACTTTTACCCTGGCAGCAGTCCACCTGCTTCTTCTCGGGAATAAGTACTCGGTACCCTCCTGGGGCCCGGCTGTGAGTTAATCACCGTCTGGTCTCAGCTACGTCTGACACAGACTTCCCCAGAGCCGCTCTCCTGCACCTCAAGACGCTTGTCCCTCTCACTCCTACAACTGCCTTTTCTCTGCATCACAACAACTCCCTCGGCTCTTGACCCTAGCCTTTTTCAGACGGAAATTTCTGGTCCTAGTAACCCCCAATGTCTCTTCCACACACAGTGCTGCATACATGGGGGAAGACATGCCACTATCTACAGATCTCTGCACATTCTTACAGCTGTACCAAATTGTTTGTTTTTCATTTCCTTAATTTATTATTTAAAATGTTTTATTCTATTTTCAGTTTTTTTAAATTCTCATATAGGAGGTATCGGGGAATATAGGAAACATCATGGCCTCCCATGAAGTCCAACCGGTGGCTGGTCTTTATCACAGGAACCAGATGGCAGAACCCAGGCTACTATGGCTGTGCATTAGAGCTTCACAATCTTGTCCTAAGGGGGCATTGAAAGGACACATGGGAAATATCACATGCTTTAAATGCTGTGCCAGAGATAGCAGTGGCATTTAAGAGTTTAAACAGCAGCATCCATTGTATGTGGAATGGGCTCAGCTCCTGAGCCTGTTCCATACACCAGTACATAACATAGCATCCTATGTCATAAAGAGGTCAAATAGGAATGGCCTGATTTTACCTATATACACAGTGAAATGATTTTATCAAAGCTGCACCCTAGTGCTTTAACAACTTTATAGCTCAGCTTTTATTGAGCCTATAGTCATTTAGTTGCACAGGGTAACCAAAGCAGATTCTCTTTTACAAATTGTTAATATATAGTAACTGCCCTAGTTGGCCTGTGTCTATAGATTGCAAAATCGGAAAGGCACATGCTAAACTCAAATATTTGTGTGTTTACTTGATAAGTATGGTGCCAAACAATGTGTCCACAGGGGACAGTCCATCAAGGCTGCCTTGGACAGACTTGTCCAAACCATTCCAATTATCAGATCTCAAGATCACCGTATGATCACTTTACACCTTTATACAGGGATCTGTCTTTTTGGTTAGTCCTTCTGATTAGCTGCCGTCTCATGGAACGAGTTGAGAGAAGAGGCATCAGCAAGCTGGATTTAAACAAGAGAAGGGAAAACAATGATAAAATTGGATACCAAAAAAAGTAGTCAGGGGATAGCTGGGTTCAAGCTCAGAGGTCAAGCTGAAACATTAGGTAAAAGAGTAAACAGACAGTACAGGAGTCAAAACTAGAAAAGTTTTCAAGAGGTTAAACAGCAGAGTACTCATAGAACAAAAGGCGGGTCAGAATGCAAAGGGTCAATTCAAAATGGGAGCACTGGAGATGTAGTACAATGCAATACCTGGCAAAAGGCAAGAGTAAAATGGATATATAAACATGTGACATGGCCCCCTACTGCCACTATAAACCATCGGCGATTGGTCTGCTGACTTGTCCCTGAAAAGCACAGTCAACAGGACCTTTATTTACATGTATTTTTACAGCTGTGCAGTGGTCAAGTTGCCCAGAAGAACACTCTTTCTTTAATGGAGTTGATTCCCAAGCCTGCAGAGAGATGAGGGCACCACACGGCACTGATGTTTCCACCGCCTCCCCCACTATCAATCAACCATCCAGAAATTCCCGGACAGTCTGTAAAAATATGGACACTTTTTTGTCCTGTCCAAAAAAAATAAATTTAAGGCATCCAGATTTTTGTGAAGCTGAAGAATCATGTTGATACCCTCACCCTTAGAGGTTCTCGGGAAGACCTAGTAGACACTTAGTCACACCGCCCAAGGTAAGCTCAGCCCGTGGCACGGTGGGTTCACACTCACCAGCGTGACACTAGTTTATTCCTTAATTTTATTCAGGTAAAGATGTTAAAAAATTGGGTTATGAAGGATCAATTATTGCTTAGCATGGTTTATCAGCTCATCAGCAAGAATACAGTACATTAGGTCAGCTATGACTTTATGATTTTAATATTCACAGGTAAAATTTCAGAAAGGTCAAGATGCTGCAAGCATTATTCCCGAAAGTCTAGTGATCAGTTTTATACTTGTTCTAAAGACTTCAGACAGGTGACATTTTATTATAGTATCAGAAAGACAGTTGACCGTGTCGCAAAGCAAGATCTATAGAATAATGAGATGCTCAGAGAAAGACATGGCCATATGATACTTCCAATAGCGGTTCTATTCACATCAGTGTTGGGAGCTCTTGTAATAGGCCTTAGTTGTTAGATTCTCATGGTTTCTTTTAATGGTAAAAAAATGTCACTTCTTGATTACATTTGTTAATTCCATCAAACTGTTTATTGTCATGCACTTGCACTTATGGAGACCTATGAAGATGCATGCGTATCTATAATGTTTATATGTATCAATGTATGTTCACCGGCTGCATTTGGTGCATGTACATTTCATTCATACATATTATTGATGACATAATGTGTTCCTAAGGCTAGGGTCAAACCTGCGTCTGCCCTCAGCCTGCCGGATCCACTGAAAACTTAGAAATTCTCAGGCTGAGCGCATAGCGTTATCGGCCTGTAACGCTATGCACTGCCTGTCTAAGGGCCGGGTTACACCAATGATCGAATCGCTGGGACATGGCTATATGATCGATGGTGAGCTGTCACACAGACAGACTCACCAGCAACCATAGGGCTGTACTTACTTACCCTATGTTTACCCTGGTTACCATATCCCAGCATGTACTGTGCGGCGCTGGGCATCGGCCGGGAGGTCGTTGATCGTTGGTCTCCTGCTGTGACACACTCCGATGTATGCGTGACAGCGGCAGACCAATGACAGAAAAATGGTCCTGGCCATTTACCAACGATCACGATCAGCAAGCTGATCGCTGGTCGTTGTTGCATGTCACACGCAGCGCATCGCCACGAGTCGTTGAAACGTCACCAAACCGGTGACGTTGCAACTATATCATTATTGATATCGTTGCATGTAATAGGCCCTTAAATATCCCAATGGCAACCTGAAGCTGCGCGCCGCCAGCAGCTCTACTCACAAGTCCTGGATATGCGGTTTTGATGAGCGCACAGAAGACACGTTTTCCTGTGCATTCTGCAAAAGCGCATATCAGGTAATTCTCTGTGCAGTTGGCGGCTGTGGTAAACATCGGGTTTCCATAGAGATGAATAGGCAGGCAGCACATAGCATTACATGTCGGTAACGCTATGCACTGCTACTGCCACATACTAAGGCTAGGGTCACACATCTGTTTTTTTTTCAAAACCTGATCCGGTTTTGAGCTTTTAAAAAGCTCAAAACCGGAGCAGGAAACGCTCCTCATAGGAGTCTATTTTAAAAACTGGATTGCTGTACAAGCAATCCGGTTACCCCTCCGCTCTGCAGCCTGCGTGAAAAATCATGCAGGCTGCAGTTTTCGGAGCGGTTCTGTGCCCCGCATTGCGATAACCGGATTGCTCAGGATGTGTAATCCTGAGCAATCCGGTTCCCGTATACTTTGCTTATCCCGGCTGACGGCCCGGCCCCACCGCCCCCTCCTGCCCGCACCCGGCCGCTATTCCCTGGACCCCTCCTGCCCACCTGGCTGCTGTTCCCTGGCCCCTCCTGCCCGCACTCGGTAGCTGTCCCCCTGGCCCCCTCCTACCCGCACCCGCCCGCTCTTCCCTGGCCCCCTTTCCCGCCCGCACCCGCCCGCTCTTCCCTGGCCCCCTCCTGCCCGCACCCGCCCGCTCTTCTCCCCTGGCCCCTCTCTGCCCGCACCCGGCTGCTCTTACCCGGCCCCTCCTGCCCGCTGTTCCCCGGTCCCTTCCTGCCCGCAGTCCCCCGGCCCCCTCCTGGACTTAGGCACGCTGCACACTGGCACCGCTGCACATCGGTACTGCTGTAGGTATCTACTATATAATTGTCTACTTCTGTCTGTTTGTCTGTAACGCAAATCCTGCGTTGCTGATTGGTCAGGACAGCCGCCCACGACCAATCAGCAACAGGGACAGTCCACCCGTAAATTGGCGCGTGATTTCAACCACGATTCACCGATTGGTTGCGCCCGGCCGGTTGCCAGCAATCAGCGATATTGGCGCAGGATTTAAACCCAGCTTCGCTTTGCATTATTCTTAAATCTTCATAAATAAACTACATACATACTCTAGAATACCTGATGCATTAGAATCGGGCCACCATCTAGTATATATATAAAATTTTATTTCTATTACTTTAGGTGAGTTCAGGCTTCAATAAGAGTGGTTGTCAGTGCTATTTATAAAATCTAAGTGTATATCTATTTAGGCTGCAGAATGCTGACAGTTTGTAACTGACACCCTGGCATTTTTGAGGGTTACCTAGATATCACTATTCTGCGTCTGGAGGAGACTGTGTAAGCGTCATAACCGGTCATTCACACTCACAATCCTACAAACACGCCCCAGACTGCAAAAAGCCCTCCCCAGTCCCAAGCATGCCCACCCCGCACAGCAACAAGCTCTTCCCAGTCTCAGTATGCCCACCCCAGTCTCAGTATGCCTGCCCTCTCCACATAAATTGCCCTATGTAATCTGTGATAGAACAGCTGCATTGCACTGGGAGCGGTCATCTCCTTCTGAGACACTGTGACATATCCGTAGCTCTGAGAAGATGACCACTCTCAGTGCGGTATGTTTGCACTCACCTCCTCCCCTGTGGCGGCGGTGATGTGATATGATGAAGTGCTGATGCCTTACTGCTGCCCAGGTCCATCTCCTCTGTGAAACAGAATGAATGAACCACCCACTGCACAGAGGGGGTGGTGCTGTGAAGTCAGAGGGGCTGTTTGGTCTGGGCGGGTGTGAGACATCAGTGCACTTCATTATATCACATCAGTGCAGGTACAGGAGAGGAGGTGAGTGCGTACACCAGGCACAGAGAGTGGTCATCTCATCTCCTCAGAGCTGCAGATTCGTCACAGCGTCTCAGAAAGTGATGTCCACTTTCAGTGTATTGAGGCAGTTCTATCTCAGATTACATAGGGCAATGGAGTGTGGAAAAGCCAGGCATACTGAGACTGGGGGAGGCGGACATGCTGAGACAGGAGGGACGGGCATGATTGAGACTGAGGGGCAGGCATACTGAGACTGGGTGGGATAGGCATACTGAGACATGGGCGGGCTTGTTGCTGTGTGGGGCGGGCATGCTTAGGCCTGGGGAGGGCTTGTTGCAGTCTGGGGCATAAATGTTGGAGAGTGGGTGTAGGACCGTGCCATCCATTGGACAGTGTGAGCCCTGAGTCTCAGGCGGCAAGCAGGCAGGGGGAGCGGCTGTGTAGAAGGGGGTGGCGCCTGCACCACACAGCAGCTCCCTGTGTGATGGGCGCCGCCGGCTGCAGCATGATAAGGTACAGCCTCTTCCATTGCCTGCCCTGTGTGATGGGCGCCGCCGGCTGCAGCATGGTAAGGCACAGCCTCTTCCACTGCCCGCTCCCCTCCAGTGCTAACAGCACTGCTTCCCCCCCCGTTCCTCACCCACTGCCGGCGCTAACAGCACCGTGCCCGCCCACCCCCGCTCATCACCCGCGGCCGGCACTAACAGCTTCCCCCCTCGCTCCTCACCCGTGGCTCAGGCAGCAGGAAAGCTTCAAGCACCCCTGAGTGGGTGTGAATGACCAGTTACAGTATGACATTTTCACCCAAGCTCAAAAAGTAACACGTCTCTTCGTCGGTTTCCTCCAGCTGCACAATAGTGATATCTAGGTAACACTGCAAAATGTTGACAGGGGGTAAATTACAAACTGTCAGCATTCTGCAGCCTAGATAGATACCCTCTGGTGGGACGCCACAGGGAGGTACAGCACCCCAAACAGGAGGTCTAGAGCCCCCAAAGTCACGGGTAGAGGGGGAGCTACAGAGTCTGTATTAAAAGCACAACAAGCCCAGCTATAGACACCCTAGCACCAGGAACTGTATATTCAGTAGGTCCCAGGGGGGTGGAGCTTAGCTGAGCGGGAGACGTGACGTCAGTGACAGTTGACACAAGTCAGGGAGACGGTGAGAGGAACTTAAAGAGGATGGACGCAACAGTGCCTGCAGATCTGACAGGAGGATACCTCAACCTTAAAGAGGTAACCCAGACACAAAAGGGGCCACCCCAGACTTGGTGACAGCCATCTGGAGTGTCCAGGTCACTACTAGTGTACCGGAACCGAGGTTGTTTGCCAGATTTAATCCAAACCACTGACTGGCAGTCTGTGATCCTGATAAGGAGTCACAGCACTCATCAAGAAGTCCAACATCTGTCCCATAGCCGGGTTCAAGACGCTGATAAGTAAAAGAGACTTTAAGCAACAGACCCCGAGGACCAGAGACTAGACTTGTGAGTGGGGAAGTAAAGAGCCATAAGAGCCTTTAAGAGCAGGACAAAGGAAAGTGTTGAAAGAAATCTCAGACAGACTCTGTGGTGAACCCCCAGTACTTGTGGCAGCAAACCGCTGGCAAACTGGACTGTACCGTGTACCTTAGATACAGTTAGGGCCAGAAATATTTGGACAGTGACACAATTTTCGCGAGTTGGGCTCTGCATGCCACCACATTGGATTTGAAATGAAACCTCTACAACAGAATTCAAGTGCAGATTGTAACGTTTAATTTGAAGGGTTGAACAAAAATATCTGATAGAAAATGTAGGAATTGTACACATTTCTTTACAAACACTCTACATTTTAGGAGGTCGAAAGTAATTGGACAAATAAACATAACCCAAACAAAATATTTTTATTTTCAATATTTTGTTGCGAATCCTTTGGAGGCAATCACTGCCTTAAGTCTGGAACCCATGGACATCACCAAACGCTGGGTTTCCTCCTTCTTAATGCTTTGCCAGGCCTTTACAGCCGCAGCCTTCAGGTCTTGCTTGTTTGTGGGTCTTTCCGTCTTAAGTCTGGATTTCAGCAAGTGAAATGCATGCTCAATTGGGTTAAGATCTGGTGATTGACTTGGCCATTGCAGAATGTTCCCCTTTTTTGCACTCATGAACTCCTGGGTAGCTTCGGCTGTATGCTTGGGGTCATTTTCCATCTGTACTATGAAGCGCCGTCCAATCAACTTTGCAGCATTTGGCTGAATCTGGGCTGAAAGTATATCCCGGTACACTTCAGAATTCATCCAGCTACTCTTGTCTGCTGTTATGTCATCAATAAACACAAGTGACCCAGTGCCATTGAAAGCCATGCATGCCCATGCCATCTCGTTGCCTCCACCATGTTTTACAGAGGATGTGGTGTGCCTTGGATCATGTGCCGTTCCCTTTCTTCTCCAAACTTTTTTCTTCCCATCATTCTGGTACAGGTTGATCTTTGTCTCATCTGTACATAGAATACTTTTCCAGAACTGAGCTGGCTTCTTGAGGTGTTTTTCAGCAAATTTAACTCTGGCCTGTCTATTTTTGGAATTGATGACTGGTTTGCATCTAGATGTGAACCCTTTGTATTTACTGTCATGGAGTCTTTTCTTTACTGTTGACTTAGAGACAGATACACCTACTTCACTGAGAGTGTTCTGGACTTCAGCTGATGTTGTGAACGGGTTCTTCTTCACCAAATAAAGTATGCGGCGATCATCCACCACTGTTGTCATCCGTGGACGCCCAGGCCTTTTACAGTTCCCAAGCTCACCAGTCAATTCCTTTTTTCTCAGAATGTACCCAACTGTTGATTTTGCTACTCCAAGCATGTCTGCTATCTCTCTGATGGATTTTTTCTTTTTTTTCAGCCTCAGGATGTTCTGCTTCACCTCAATTGAGAGTTCCTTTGACCGCATGTTGTCTGGTCACAGCAACAGCTTCCAAATGCAAAACCACACACCTGGAATCCACCCCTGACCTTTTAACTACTTCATTGATTACAGGTTAACGAGGGAGACGCCTTCAGAGTCAATTGCAGCCCTTTGAGTACATTGTCCAATTACTTTTGGTCCCTTGAAAAAGAGGCGGCTATGCATTACAGAGCTATGATTCCTAAACCTTTCTCCGATTTGGATGTGGAAACTCTCATATTGCAGCTGGAAGTGTGCACTTTCAGCCCATATTATATATATAATTGTATTTCTGTACATGTTTTTGTAAACAGCTAAAATAACAAAACTGTCCAAATATTTCTGGCCCTAACTGTATCTGCCTGGTACCAGTAAAAGAACTGTTGAGCTGATTTGGGCTCTGACTCTATTTGTTCCATTGCCTGAGAGGTCTCTACAGCACCTGAGAGATAAGGACTACTACGCCCCTCATCTACCCTGCTGCCCTGAGGTAAAGCTCCACCTGTGGGGAGCTGTACTACCCAAAACTGCATCACCATCACCTCAGCGGCCGGCCGCAGCGCTGGTAACTAGATTACCAGGTATCACAGGTGGCATCACGTATAGTAATCCCCCATCCCAAATAGTTTTCCCCTCAGCCAATTAAGTGTCCATGGCACGGGACCGGGACCCGACCAGCCGTGATCCCCACTGAAGTAGCAACATGTCCCGGTATCCGAGTACTCCCTACCCTGTCAACCGACTCATATACACATGGATTTAATAAAAAATGCAGACAACTCCTTTAATTTTGTTCTTTATCATACAGTGTTATTTCACTGTACACATTACGGCATAGTCCAACACAGTGTGCTCATTTGTCATCCTTACAATTTCTGAAACATTTGTGGGAATAAAAAGCATTTTTCAGCTGCCAACTGCGGGTCCTGATTGTATCTGGGACAACATTTGTCATGCTTAAGCCTTTTTTGTGAAAAATATGTGTAATAGGAAGACAGACAAATTAGTAAGGTTTATATAAAATTATAGAAAGTGGATTTTATAAAAATAAAGTTCAGTAATTAGGTGAATACATCCAACAGTTATCTGTGAGTGTTGCGACAGTCTTTTGGGTGATAGTTCACCTGCCTATACCAAAACCTAATATTAACAAGAACTGTCTTACAAATGTGTTACGATGACAAAAGACCTTACGTTTCTTAAGTTAATTATTTTTCATGATTTTGAGTGTACGAATAATCTAATGTCTAGACAGATAAGAGATGTTAGAAGAAACCAGGATGCAAAAATTGGATTACAGCCTGCCCGACACTATGTACACTATGTACTAGGGCATGGTGGTGTCAAGAATTTTCATACTTAACTTTATGCTGCATTAGATTAAAAAATAGAGAGTTACTTGTTAGGACAATGCCTATAGTTTTGCCATTGTCAATATAATAGAGAGGGGTCCTCAGCTTGGGCCACTAATAGTGGATGGATTCACCTAAATTTTATGTCTATTTTATTGCAGCCTCCCTGTAGTGGTTACTTGCTGTAAGTTCAACCATGTCAACCCGGCTCATCAATACCAGCTGATATCCAGTCGTTTATAAAGCCAAGCCTATAGTGATCATCTCAGTCAAGGCCACCATCAGGGGGTGACAGCCCTGCCTGGAGTCAGGGCAGTTTGGGAGACTTCACTTTTAGAAAATAAAGGTCAGCTTTTTCATCAAAATGACTGAATCCTAAATTTAAATGGTTTCTTAAAAGAGAAAATGAACCAATATTTCAACCAGTGTTTCTGCTAAAGGGAATCTGTCAGCTGGATTTTGCTATTATTGTATTATGTAGAAGAAGAGATTCAAGTTCAGATGACGTATCACTTAGTATCCAGGAGGCGTGATGGAAGGACGGGTTTCTGAAGTCCGCGCTAACCAAGAGAGGACAAAGGATATACTCCAAAGAACCTTTTATTCGTGCCGACGCATTTTGAAGCTCACACACGACTTCCTCAGGACTATTCGATTACAGCTTGCTAAGCATCATTAGTTTTATACAAGAACATTGTGAGATCACAGATCAAAACATAAAAAAAACATAAAAAAAAAACAGTGACGTAAAATTCCGGTAACAACGCCCTTAGACCCCTTTCACATTAGCGTTTTTCGCTGATTGTGGCAGATGCGCCGGATTTACTGCATCTGCCGCCTAACCGTCACACTTGTGGTTCACCTGCAGCAAGCCCCATGCAATGTCTATGGGGCTTGCGGCAGGTGCAGCAAGTGCGGTATAGTTGCGGTTTCGGCAGTTGCGGCCGCGAAAAAACCATGGTAAGCAGCTTTCAGGACCAAGGCTAGCGGCTCATACAGTACGTACATAACGTACTGTATCTACTACACAGCGAGGAGCCGCCGGGTTCATTCATAAAATAGTAAATGCAGACAATAGCTGGCAATACTATATATGCCAAGATTAACCCCTTACATGGCCACCTGAGTAGACAGCAAGACTGTAGGGAGGGTGGGCACCCCCTAAAGACATGTTGCCCACATCTATTGATAACATTTAACCCGTTGTTCATCCCTGCTGCAGCATACGGTAACCGGATTGCTCCGGATTACACATCCTGAGCAATCCAGGTACAGCATTGCCGTTTGCCGGACACATTTTGTGAACAATATGGGCCCCTTTACACGTGGCTACATTTCTTGGGTGGCTACAGGTAACTTACTGGTTGCAGTGAAATCATGGAGACAAGGTTCTATCTTGTTGCTGTGTACAAATGGAATAATCTCTCCATGATTTCACTGCAACCAGTAAGTTACCTGTAGCCACCCAAGAAATGTAGCCGTGTGTAAAGGGGCCCTATGTGTCTGAAGGCAATTGCGCTTACCGCATCCGGATCTGAATGCGGTAACCGCAATTACCCTACCAAGTGCGACCCTAGCCTAAAATTAAAAATGACTAAACCTTTTCCCGTATCGAACCTACTTCAAAAACCTCCTGGCTATTCAAAACCCCGTTACTACCATTAGATCAGACTGCCTTTAGTGTTTTGTGCCCAAAAACCTTGGACCTACTCATCTTAATCATTACAGCAATAATACTTACTTCCTAAATTTACATCTTACTGTTTATGGATTCTGCTGGAAGGGATTGTTGCATTGTGCTATTGTCTATGATTTATGTGGAAAAGGATTATCTAGATTATAAATCGCTGAGATATAGAAATAATAATACAAAAACCGGTGTCACATACAAGAAGCTGCTGACATGAAACAAACCAGCAATAAACAGATTGGTGACCCAAGTTTCTGCAATAGCCGCGCCAACAGTTTAGAGGGTGTAGAAGATCAGATTAGAATTAAGGAACCGTCACCCTCATTCACCATCCCCGCTGACAAATCACAGAAAGGTGTCACCCTCTCAAGGTCATGATGGATCTCCAAATGAGATGGCAGGCTGTAGTTTTAACATCCACGGCTTCGGGAGAAAGAAGAAGAGCTGGCTCTCGTCAGAATAAATCCACCACTTCATTTAAGCCTCTTGGATTTAATGTGTCTAGTTTATAGATCCAGTAGATCTCCCTTTTGTTGAGACTCTGTGTTCTATTGTGATTGTCTGCGGATATGTGGTCAATAGGGGTTACACGAAGAGGAATTTTGCCTCCATGCTTTTCAAAGAAGTGTCTGGACAAGCCATGCTTTAAAAAACCTTTTGCCATATTGTGTCTATGGGAGTTGATTCTTTTATGTAGTGGCTGTATAGTGCGACCCACATATTGTTTGCCACACACACAATCATGTGCAAAAAACTACTAGAAAAAAGCAGCATAAAAAACTCACCATGTATGCCAAAAGCAGAATCAAAATGCACTCTCAGGTTGCAGTCAGAGCCCATATGTGAAGCAAGCCCAGCTGCAGACTGATAAATCACCTCTACCAGCAAGATGTGGGAGGCGATCTGCCATGCATACACTGAGCCTGCTTAGAGCACCATTCACACAGATACAGTTGATGCAGAGTGTCTGAAAGCGACCCATCCTGCGCCGCTGCTTGAGCGATGGGTCGCACACAATCAATCAAATAAATCACATAACTTGATCGACAGTTTAATCTGAAATTACCGTAATATTAAAC
Source organism: Allobates femoralis (assembly GCA_033576535.1). Classification (NCBI taxonomy): domain Eukaryota; kingdom Metazoa; phylum Chordata; class Amphibia; order Anura; family Aromobatidae; genus Allobates; species Allobates femoralis. Next base: position 214,164,112 of record JARQOC010000011.1, on the reverse strand, counting down.
TTATTGGTAGTATTATTATTCAAATAAAAGGTGTCAACATTATTACTAATCCCACAAACAACATATACATTTTCTCTTTTTGCATCTGAAAGAACCCCGTGGCAAGATAGAAGTATGATCTATCATGTCCTCACTTTCTTTGTCTTTATTCTTTCTGATCCTGCTAGGCGCCAGAATATTTTTCAGAGTTGGAGGTCTTCTAAATGTAATCACTGGTTTGTTAGGTAGTATTTTACAACAGACAGCAGGGGTGGGGAACCTCAGGCTCCAGGGCTGAATGCGGCCCTCGATGACTTTTTTTTGCGGCCCCTGGGCAGATTTCTGGGGACTTCAGTGCTCAGGCTGGCAGACGTGCTTTGCCGACTTTCTGCCCTTTAAATCCAGCTCTCCAGTGATCTCTGTGCCCCAGTGTCAGCCTCCCCAGTGACATATATGCTCCCAGCCTCTCCTGTGATGTCTATGGCTCTAGCAAACCTGGGAAAGAAGTTGAGAAGAAACATTATCAATATCACCCACGCCAAAGAGAAGCAGCTCCAGCCACCACAGTAGGGGTGAGTTGATTGTTTAACCAAATATAGTAGGGGAATGTTCAAGTTAATAATTTTGTACGGCCCCCGAAGGATTGTAGAAATTTCCAAATAGCCCTCGGCAGAAAAATGGTTCCCCGCCCCTGACATACAGGATCATTCATTATAATGCTCCAATGTCTTTCTATTATACATTTAATTTCATTACTTTGGGATGAAAATGTTGTAATGTATCACTTAGTATACAATGCAAGAAAGTATGCCCCACCGTGACTCATTCAAATCCACATCTCCAACCCCAAGCTGTGACTCCCAGATGACTTCAATTACAAAATGAGGTAAGTCCCATGTAGATTAAAACCTTCAGCTTATACTGAAAAATATTAAAATCCATAATAACTGACATAGTACAATTCTTAATGCGTTTCTGCTATGCGACCTTATTCATTGATACATATTACTTTATGGCAAGCAAGCTTAAAAACAAATAACAGCCAATCCAGAATGACTACTATAATTCCACACATATTTTATCAATTTATCAACATACAGTGTTAACCACTGAGCCATCATACATTGCCAACCACTGAGCCACCATATACAGTGCTAACCACTGAGCCACCATATACAGTGCTAACCACTGAGCCACCATATACAGTGCTAACCACTGAGCCACCATATACAGTGCTAACCACTGAGCCACCATATACAGTGCTAACCACTGAGCCACCATATACAGTGCTAACCACTGAGCCACCATATACAGTGCTAACCACTGAGCCACCATATACAGTGCTAACAACTGAGCCACTATATACAGTGCTAACCACTGAGCCACCATACAGTGCTAACCACTGAGCCACCATATACAGTGCTAACCACTGAGCCACCGTATACAGTGCTAACCACTGAGCCACCATATACAGTGCTAACCACTGAGCCACCATAGAGTGCTAACCACTGAGCCACCATATACAGTGCTAACCACTGAGCCACCATAGAGTGCTAATCACTGAGTCACCGTATACAGTGCTAACCACTGAGTCACCGTATACAGTGCTAACCACTGAACCACATTACTATTCTAATTATTGAGCCACCATATACAGTGCCAACCACTGAGCCACTATAGCAGTGATGGCGAACCTATGACACGCGTGTCAGCACTGACACGCGTAGCCATTTTCAGTGACACGCGGCCGCCGGAGAAACTAGACTCGCTATTTGGATAAAAACCACAGACACATCTGCGATTTGTAAATGACACATTACTCGCTATTACTCGCTTCCCCATTCATTAACATTGGACTCGCTAGACTAGCAACGAGTAGCGAGTCCCGGGGTCGGACTCGCTAGACTAGAGTCAAGCGATTCAGAGTTAGGACTCGCCCATCACTAACTACAGATGAGGAAAAAAAAATGTGCTGGAGGTCTGTAGCCAGAACAGCAGAGCTCCGGCACAGAGCGTCTAGTCCTGGGACTTCCGGTAGGGCGGCGGAACTTCTGGCTGGCGCAGCAGGGAGCAGCGGAACGCTGTGGGGGACGCATATCTGAGGCCCTGTGATCGCTGTCTGGAGGTCCAGTGATTACAACCATCCTCGAGTCCAGTGAAAGGTTCTGGGCAGAATCTGGGCTGGGTGTCATGAATGTGTGATTGGCCATTACTGAGATAAGTGAGGGGGAGGCTGGAAGAGGCCTGTGCTATGGGTGCCGTTTCCCGCCATTAATTTACATAAGGAACGCCATCTTGCAGCGTACAGACTCCATTTCACCCTATTAATCCCTATTTCTGCTTATTAACTCTGCCCTTTCCTAAAAGACAGTTAACCCCTAATTGCCTGCAGGGCTATCTATAAATCTTCTGTCACTGCCCCTCTGATGGAGAAGCCAAAAAAAACAAGGTTAAGTAAAGGAAGTGGTAGTAGTAGCAGTAGCCGACCCTTTCAGGAGACATGGACTGAGATGTATGGCATTATAGAAAAAAATGGCAGATCATTTTGCGTTCTATGTAGTGAAACGGTAGTAAGCAGAACGTGGAATATAAATAGACATTTTGACAGATAACCTTAGTAGCGCTTGCTTGGCCATGAAGTGTACAAAATACCAACCTTCAATTGAAGATTTAGCCAATGAAATTCAGCAACAAAAAAGTCACTAAATCAGTGATGGCGAACCTGTGGCAGTCCAGCTGTTGCTGTTGCTGGACTGCCACAGGTTCGCCATCACTGGAAGAATTCCCCCTCCCCCTCACTTATCTGACTTACTTCATGACACCCCACACAAGTTAAATAACAGCAAGACCAACAAAAGAAACCAACTGACAGATTAACAAAGAAGTCACTAAGCAGGTAAGTTAAAGAATTATACATATTTGTTATTTAAACTATAAATATCGTAAAATTAGGGTTTTTTTTCTCAAGGTGACACACCTCGCGAGTTATGCTCGCTTTTTTGGCGAATTTTGACACACCAAGCTCAAAAGGTTGCCCATCACTGCACTATAGAGTACTAACCACTGAGGCTCCGTATACAGTGCTAACTACTGAGCCAGTGTATACTGTGCTAACCACTGAGCCCCTGTATACTCTGCTAACCACTGAGCCCCTGTATACTCTGCTAACCACTGAGCTGCCATAAAGTATGCTAATCACTAAGCCCTCATATACTCTGATAACCACTGAGCCGCCATATACTCTGCTAAGCACTCTGCTGTGGGCAGGAGGGGGCCGTGGAACAGCCCCCTCCTACCTGCACCTGGCCACTGTTCCCTGGCCCCCTACTACCCGCACCCGGCCACTGTCCCCCGGCTCCCTCCTGCCTGCACCCAGCTGCTCTTACCCGGCCCCCTCCTGCCTGCACCCGCTCGCTGTCCCCTCCTGGACTCTGGCACCGCTGCACACTCGCACCACTGCACACCGGTACTGCTGTAGGTATCTACTATTTATTTGGCTACTTCTGTCTGTTGGTCTGTAACGCAAATCCTGCATCGCTGATTGGTCAGGCCAGCCGCCCACGAGCAATCAGCAACAGGGACAGTCCGCCCGCAAATTGGCACGGGATTTCAACCACGCTTCGCTGATTGATTGCGCCCGGCCGGTTGCCAGCAATCAGTGATATTGGCGCAGGATTTAAACCCAGCTTTGCTTTGCATTATTCTTAAATCTTCATAAATAAACTACATAACATAGTCTAGAATACCCGATGCATTAGAATCAGGCCACCATCTAGCAGCGATATAAGTTTCAAAATGACAAAACCTGTTGCTTTTTCTAAAAAGGGATAATTTTTGGACCTCACTATTACAAGAAACAGTTGTTCAATCATGTGCACGGTGTGTGTTTAATTATTGGTACAACAGTCATTTTTTGATCATTTTTACTTCTAAAATAATATAAAGGGTCCCTTGTGCAGTGAGTTTAAGTATAATTGCAGGCATCATCTGTATATATATATATAGTGCAGCAGGTGTGTTTATTCCATTCCATTTTCATGATTTATCAATATATAAAAAAACTCTCTGACCTCCATGTTTCCTGTGTGACATAGACTATGACAATGGAGTGATGGAGTTCTCTTTGGTTTAATTATACTTTTCACATAGCAGTAACATGAATTGCAGTATTTAGTTTCTGTCTTGTTTACAGGAGCTGCAGTAGATTTATACTGGCCTTCCAGCAGATGTAATTATGGTTACAAGTTGATCAAGTTCGACCTTTTCAATTTCTACTCTGTGACTGATTGATTTTTTGAGGTTCCTGTCCTTCATCTTAATTGTATGGTCAGGTTCAGAAAAGTAACACCTTTCTATCAATACTCAGCAGAATGGCGGATCACAGAACTTTATGTAACAATATTTTACATGCTTATAATTATATACTTTTGGTCAAATGGTTAATTATTCATAAAACGGCTCTGACACGAGGATAATATTATTAGTAGTAAAACTTAAAGAAGAAAATAGATTTATAATTGTACTCCTGAAAGCTCGATATCTTACATTTTACAGAACTTCATGTGCTAGAGCAGCAGTTTTACATCATTTCGTTAACAATATGTCTCAATGTGTGGTTGAATATGTTTGGGTACACGGACACCACGTAAGATTTTGGGGGTAAGAATGGAACAGTAAGAAAAACAATTGCAGGTGTCCATTTCTCATTCTCTATTCTCTGTTTCTACATTCATAATAACACATTTATAAGAACAACCTAGAACAAAGCATTTCAGTTTGAAACGTGCGTCGGGTGTGGGGAGCTCCTGGACTCCAAGACTTAGGTAACATCACTCTATTGTATTACATGTTTGCACTGATATTTAGTTAAATTATGTATATTTATGGTGCCTCAAGCAAGGCACTTTATGTCTTTAGTTCTCTACATTTAACTTAATAAACTTATAAATAAATAAATATAGAATAAACTTAATAAACTTGTCTAAATTAACATATTATCTTGTATACTTAGCTCTATTAATTTGCTTATATATAAAGCCCCCGTCACACATAGTGAGTTCGCTGTTTCGTCACAGGTTTTGTGACGCAACAGTGACCTCGCTAGTGATCTTGCTATGTTTGACACGTAGCAGCGACCAGGCCCCCGCTGTGACATCACTGATAGTGTCGGAATGGCCTGGACCATTTTCTGATCATCGGGCTCCCGCTGGGCTGCATGCGTAGGTGTGTTTGACGCCTTAACAATGACCTCGTTGGCGACTCAGAACTCGGCCACGTAGGTGTGAGTCGTCAGACTAGCTGCTGTGTGACAGGGTCCCAACGACCGCCGAGGTAGTTATTCGGGTCGCCGTATCGTTGCTGCGTCATTCAGTAGATCTGAGTGTTTGACATCTCACCCGGGACCATGTAGCGACATTCCAGCGATCAGTACCAGGTCGTATCGTTGTCTGGATCGCTGGAACGTCGCCAAGTGTCAGTAAAGGTTGAATATATTTACTTCATTATTTTTGCTATAGACACATCCTCATCTATTTTGGAACATTTTTTATGCCCCCTTTTTGGTATATCCTACCATACTTTGCTATAGGAGTTTGCTTCTAATTAATTTTTTGCGATACACACAATTTTTTTGTTACCACTTCTTTTATAACTATTTTACATCACTATTTGGCAGTGTTATTTTTTATTTCTGTTTTTATTTTCTACATAGCTGCACTTATTTACCGTACTTACCTTTTTGAATATCTTACCTTTATTTGTATGTCCAGGATTTCCCACCTTTTTTCATTTTCTGTATTGTTCCTTGTATATTTTTATATGAAATTTTCATGTTATGAATTTGTATTAATAAAGATATCTATCTATCTATCTATCTATTTTTATATATCAAGGAATTAGAATATCATCAAAAAGTTATTTTTTTCAGTAATTCAACACATAAAGTCAAACTCACATTCTATATGGAATCATTACACACAGATTGATCTATTTCATGTGTTTATTTATGTTAATGTTGATGATTATGAATTACAGCCAATGGAAACCCAAGGTTCATTATCTCAGAAAATTAAAGTAGGGAGAATGAAGGTTAAAAACCGCACTGCCGTATTCCACAAGACATCAAAGGGTGAAGATAATATTGATTTATTAGTCAACGCGTTTCAGAGCTCACAGAAATGCCCTGAAACATGACAATATAATATTGATTTGTCCTGAGGAAGGGGCCAGGGAGCCCTGAAATGTGTTGACTAATAAATCAATATTTTATTCACCCTTTGATGTCTCATGGACTATGGCAGAGTGGTGTTTAACCCTTCATCCTTCCTACTCTATATGCACCTACAGCGCCTTGTGAAAGTATTTGGCCCCTTGAACTTTTCAACCTTTTGCCACATTTCAGGCTTCAAACATAAAGATATCAATTCTAATTTTTTTGTGAAAAATCAACAAGTGGGACACAATCGTGAGGTGGAACCAAATTTATTACATATTTTAAACTTTAACAAACAAAAAAACTGAAAAGTGGGGCGTGCAATATTATTCGGCCCCTTGAGTTAATACTTTGTAGCGCCACCTTTTGCTGCGATTACAGCTGCAGTCTCTTGGGTATGTCTCTATCAGTTTTGCACATCCAGAGACTGAAATTCTTGCCCATTCTTCCTTGCAGAACAGCTGGAGCTCAGTGAGGTTGGATTGAGGCGTTTGTGAACAGCAGTTTGCAGCTCTTTCCACAGATTCTCCATTGGATTCAGGTCTGGATGTGACTCGGCCATTCTAACACCTGGATACGTTTGTTTTTGAACCATTCCATTGTAGATTTTGCTTTATGTTTGGGATCATTGTCTTGTTGGAAGATAAATCTCCATCCCAGTCTCAGGTCTTTTGCAGACTCCAACAGGTTTTCTTCCAGAATGGTCCTGTATTTGGCTCCGTCCATCTTCCCATCAATTTTAACCATTTTCCCTGTCCCTGCTGAAGAAAAGCAGGCCCAAACCATGATGCTGCCACCACCATGTTTGACAGTGGGGATGGTGTTTTGAGGGTGAGTTGCTGTGTTGCTTTTACACCAAACATATCGTTTTGCATTGTGGCCAAAAGTTCGATTTTGGTTTCATCTGACCAGAGCCCCTTATTCCACATGTTTGGTGTCTCCCAGGTGGTTTGTGGCAAACTTCAAATGAGACTTTTTATGGATATTTTTGAGAAATGTCTTTCTTCTTGCCATTCTTCTATAAAGGCCAGATTTGTGCAGTGTACGACTGATTGTTGTCCTATGGACAGACTCTCCCACCTCAGCTGTAGATCTCTGCAGCTCATCCAGAGTGATCATGGGCCTTTTGGTTGCATTTCTGATCTGTCCTTTCCTTGTTCGAGATGAAAGTTCAGACGGAAGGCCGGGTCTTGGTAGATTTGCAGTGGTCTGATATTCCTTCCATTTCAATATGATCGCTTGCACAGTGCTCCTTGAGATGTTTAAAACTTGGAAATCTTTTTGTATCCAAATCTGGCTTTAAACTTCGCCACAACAGTATCTCAGACCTGCCTGGTGTGTTCCTTGGTCTTCATGATGCTCTCTGCACTTGACACAGAACCCTGAGCCTATCACAGAGCAGGTGCATTTATACAGAGACTTTATTACACACAGGTGGATTCTATTGAACATTACCAGTCATTTAGGACAACATTGGATCATTCAGAGATCCTCACTGAACTTCTGGAGTGATTTTGCTGCACTGAAAGTTATGGGGCTGAATAATATTGCACGCCCCACTTTTCAGTTTTTTATTTGTTAAAAAAGTTTCAAATATCCAATAAATTTCGTTCTTCTTCACGATTGTGTCCCACTTGTTGTTGATTCTTCACAAAAAAATTAGAATTTGTATCTTTATGTTTGAAGCCTGAAATGTGGCAAAAGGTTGAAAAGTTCAAGGGGGTCAAATACTTTCACAAGGCACTGTATATGTCCATAACGACTGCAGCAGCTGTGATCTGCTTTTATAGGGTTGTGATTCTCACAACCACACAAGGTAAAGCATCTGATACCTATTTAGGTCATATGTTATCTCTTAGACCCTTCATCCTCCCTACTTAAATTTTCTGAGATAATGAATGACCTTTAGGTTTTCATTGGCTGTAAGCCATATTCATCAATATTAAAAGAAAGTAACACTTGAAATAGATCCCTCTGTGTGTAATGGCTCTGTATAATATATGTGTTTCACTTTAAATATTGAATTACTGAAATAAATTAACTTTTTGGTGATGTTTTAATTCATTAAGATGCATTGGTATGATAAATTTCCTTCCCCTTGTATTTAGGATCTGACGTGACTTTTTTATAGATTTGTAAATAGAGATTGGCAATCCGGCAAAATCAGGTACCAGACAGTGTCTCTGCGTGCAGAACCCTGATCCGGCAGCCTCGGATGTTAGTTCGGCTGCTCTCTCTGGGAATACGCTAGGTGCGTGAGCCACCGCCCCTATGAAGTTCGTAGCCTCCAGTTCAGCGGTTCAGTATTAGACTCCCATGCCAAGTTCAGGTCCACTCCCTGTTTCTAGACCACAAACCCTTCGTCTTGTATCACCAGTCCCAGATTCGGCTCATGGGCCACTTCAGCTACGCCGGGGCCCCTAGGGTTCTTTCCTCTCGGTTTCCCAGGACAAGCATAGCACAGCTCAAGTCCCCTTCTCTGCATTTTAGCTGTTCTCTGCTCCTCACTCGACTCGACTTCTCCACTCTCTCAGCTCTGCATGCTAGCGGTTTACTGTTCCACTCCAAAACTCCTTCTCTTTCTTTCTTCTCTCTCACCCACACTTCTCTACCCCTGTTGTCCCACTGGGTCCTAAGTGTGAGTGTGTTTTGAGGATATTTACACCTACCATCCCTCATCTCCTGACTCCAGTAGAACCACACCCTGGCTTGGGTGCAGTACCCCTCGTGGCATCCAGACCGGTGGTGTGCCACATTAGTATGTATGAATGATCACATTGATACAGGGAATATAGGACCCCAATCTTGTCATTTGAGGGGCTCCCCACAAGGTGGGCCAACTATATTGTGAATAGGTGATAAATGCTGAGAGTCAACCATTTTAACTTTGAAGAAAAGAGTTAGACACAGCAGCTTCTCTGTTATGATATACAAAAGATTGAATGTAACCCATGAGACAAGGAACGAATCATAAAGTCTCAAAACGGTAAGAAGTTCAGTACGCTCAGCAGAATTATTGAAAGTCATAAAGAATAATGTGTTTGCAGATAAGGCCCTCAAGCAGTGCCTAGCAAATCAATAGTCATACTTTTTTGCCAGCTTCCAAATACTTGAAGAAATTGCTACCGAACAGAAGAGAGCGAGTTCATTCAATCAATCAACACGCTGTGTAATATCACAGAACTGTCTAATAGTGTTGCTAGAGAATTTAACAGCATGAAAAGTATTAATCAAAGTCTAAACTGTACAAACTTTGAGGGTTAATTATATAGCTCAGTGCCTGGGTGTTATGAGATGGAAGCAAGGTTCAACGAGTTCATTACATGATGGAAATCCAGGGGAATTGGACACGACAAAATTGTTTGCATTTGTCTTCCAATATCCTTGTACTTAGGCTTTAAAAACTGTTTAAACGTGAAGCTACCCGATTTGTAGGCATGGATGTGGGTGAAAAAAATAGAGTAATGTCCACTTTACACGCGGCTACATTTGTAGCTTATCCACAGGTAACTTACTGGCTGCAGTGAAATCATGGAGACATTATTCCATTTGTACACAGCAACAAGATAGAACCATGTCTCCATGATTTCACTGCAGCCAGTAAGTTACCAGTGGATAAGCTAGAAATGTAGCCATGTGTAAAGTGGCCATAAGGATGCTTTCACATTTGCGTTCCCCTCCGCAGCACTGCAAGCCCCTATCTTTATTGCATTTCTGGGTGATTTGTGCGCAGGCATCCGCCTGCGCACAGATCACTTATGGGGGTGAATGGGTGTGCACGGTCATGCGCAGTCAAGCGCAGCACCATGCGCTCCCATTATAAAGATAGGGGCTTGCGGTGCTGCGCTCACATTGAGGCTCCCCTCCGCAGAACGCTGGGGAGGGGAACGCAAATGTGAAAGTAGCCTAAGTAGGTGAGGCAGAGCAATACTGATAGTCATAATTTGGACATAACTCTGAAAATAAAGTCCCAAATTTATCAAAGCTTTAAATATTTTGTCTGGTGTAAAACTGATAATTCTGTGGTCTTGCTATGTGACTGCAGACTTGTCAATCCTCCCAGTGCCCACACTGTGCTCTGTAAGGATCCACCCATTTTTAAGCTGGGAGCAGACCGCAATTAAGCGGTATGCATGTTCCCAGCAATAACACGACTAGTGGGCATGGCCTCACTCAATACAAATGTAGGCCTCTTTCGCAAAACACGCAAGTGTAAGAGCGGCTGTTTTTTTGGTGCCCATGAGCCCGTGTGTCACGGATTGTGTGACATACGTGTGCTATCCGTGTAACATCCACATAGCACATGAACAACATGCCATTGTATACTCACTAGTCCCCAGCATTGCTGTCCCTCTCACATCCGGGGTTGCTGTAGCATTCAGTGGAGTGAATATTATATGAGACTAATGAGCGGCCCCGGAAGTGAAAGGAACAGACAACACTGGAGGCAGGTGAGTATGAAATTCTTTATTGTTCAACTAAAAACTCTTGGCTCATGTCCGTGCACACGAATGTCACATGGATGACATCTGTCTGTGGCATGTTTTTTGCATGTTGGCATCACGTGCGGCTTCAAAGACTCCCATTGGGTCCTCCAGGTGAGCGGCACCTCCAGCTTACTCTGTCATTACTGGCCGGACACCTCCCCTGGCCTGAAAGCCCGATCGCCTCCAGCTGCGGCCTTCTCACCAGCACATTCTGACCCAGCACGGAGCCACCAGCATTAGCACTGCCCGCACCTCCTTCCTTGGTCCCGATTGGCACCGTCGGGCCCAGAGGCTGCAAGGCAGAGTCTTTTGCTCCACTCACTGCCCCCGCACACCAGTGCTTGCCACCCCAAGACTGCTGGCCTGCACCGAGGACCCCAGCAGGGCACCACGCTGATCAGGCCAGAGGGCCTGCCTTACATCTCCACTAGCCCCTGCCGTCAATCCACCACTGGCTGGCAAAGCAGGTGATCAGCTCCCTGCTGCTACCTCAGCACTGCCACTCACCCCCATGCTACCCCTGGCTGCACCTCACCTCTGGCCATATCTCACCCTTGCTGCATTCCATCCATGGCTGCATCACACTCCCAGCTGCATTGCATCTCAGGCTGCACCTTATCCCTGGCTGCATCTCATCCCTGGCTGCATCTCATCCCTGGATTATCTCATCCCTGGCTGCATCTCATCCCTGGATGCATCTCATCCCTGGCTACATCTCAATCCTGGCTGCATCCCATCCTCGGCTGCATCTCATCCCTGGCTGCATCTCATCCCTGGTGTCATCCCATCCTCGGATGCATCACACCCCTGGCTGCATGTCATCCCTCGGCTGCATCCCATCCCTGGCCACTCCTTATTCCTGGCTGCATCTCATCCCTGGCGTCATCTCACCCCTGGTTTCATCTCATCCATGACTGCATCTCATCCCAGGCCACATCCCTCTCCTGGCTACATCTCATCCCTGACGACACTTCATCCCTGACTGAATCTCATCCCTGGCTGCCCTTATTGTATCTCGCCTCGACTACACCATCCCCTGCTGCACCTCACCCCCTGCTATATCGCAACTCAATGAGCTGCATCCATAGCTGATACCTATAATGTTCCCTCTCCTCTTCACCTTCACCCCTATTCTGCTTGAATGCCTACTAACCCCGTTTATCCCACCACCTTCTAACCCTCTCGCTACTTCTCCTACTTGCAGGTGACATATCCTCGAATCCTGGTCCCCCCCACCACATCTCCTGAATCACCTCTAACCCACACCCATTCCCCAACACAAACACTCGCAACCTCCACAACCTCACACCGATTCATCCAGCCCTCCCTCCCCCTATTCCCCTACCTGGAGCACTTTGGAACACTCGCTCGGTATGCAACAAACTTTCATTCATCCATGACCTCTTCACCTTCAACAAACTCTCATTCCTTGGCATCACCAAAATATGGCTCACCTCCTCTGACACCACCTCCCCCGCTGCACTCTCCTATGGCGGACTCACACCCCATGCCCCAGCAACAAGCACGGTGGAGGTGTAGTAAGCACTCCTGTCCGACAGTTGCTTCTTCACCACAATTACACATCCCTCCTCTGCTCCCTCCCCTCTTTTGAGGTGCACTCCGTCCACATCTTCTCCCCATGCAACCTTCAACTGGTTGTCATCTACTGCCCCCCAGGATCTACCCCCACCTTTCTTGACCATTTCACCACTTGGCTTCTCCTCTTCCTTTCTTCCGACAACCACTATGATCATGAGCGACCTCAACATCCCCATCGACACCCCCCACCCTGCTGCCTCTAGACTCCTATCACCTTTGGGCTTTCCCAATGGACCATCTCAGCCACTCACAAGGATGGCCACACGCTGAACCTTATCTTCACCCGCCTATGTTCCCTCACTCACCTCTCAAACTCACCCCTCCCCCTTTCCGACCACAACCTGCTGACTTTCTCTTCCCTCTCCCCTCCCACCACACTTCTCTGGAAACTCTCCAACCCCCGCAGAAACCTTAAACTCATAGCTTCCACACATGACGCTGACACTGCTGCGACCCTCTACAACACCACGATTATTACAGCCCTCGACCAGACCGCCCCCTCACATACAAGAAAACCCACACACAGGCAACCCTGGCTGACCACCCTCACTCATGAACTGCATCCAAAAAGAATCAGTTATGTGTGATGCTAGTCACTGCATGGACAAGCTGTGAGGCAAGGGAGTCAAACATTCCTGGATAGACGAAGGCTTAGTCCGATCATGGTCCAGGTTTAGAATACCAGGAGGACAGTGGATCAGAGCAAGGGGACAGGGTAAGCAGATTGTAAGAGTAGATCCAAGGTCTGGCATCAACCAGACTGACTACCTCCAGGATCTTGTATGGGCCAATAAATTTAGGACTCGGCTTCGACGATGGCCCCTTCATCTTAACATGGATTGCGTAGAATAAATCACCATATGTTGTGATGATTATCTTGGATTGGATTATCTGGCAGTCCTGATACCATGTTTTCTCTGATATCCTGTATCCGTCTTGCCCTCTGCATGTGGTTCCTGCAGCGGCTGTCTCTAAAGGTATCGTCACACACAGCAATATTGCTTGCAATTTCACTAGCAACTTACTGGTTGCAGTGAAATCACGGACACATTGTTCTATCTTGTTGCTGTGTACAAATGTAACAATGTGTCCATGATTTCACTGCAACCAGCAAATTGCCAGTGAAATTGCCTAGCAATATTGCTGCGTGTGATTGTACCTTAACACTTTCATTTGGTTGTGAGACACAACCTTAGAAGGTGAGCACTATATCGCTTCCCTGCTATATCTGCCTCTCGCTGGGTAAGACCCTATTGCACTTTTTCTTTCCACAGTTTATTGTTGTAAGATTTTCAAATAGGGCCTCAGATGTTACAACACCGTCTTCCACTCATCACCCTTTTGGATGTGTCTCAAATTATAAACCCCTGATGATCAAAATTGGAGAAACATTTAGCCCCCATGAGGTTGGGAAAAAGTAGAAGTGGCTAAGCATTTTTAACTGTAATTTTGCTTAATGCACGGAAATCGAGGCAAGGACGGAGACCTGGGAGGACCCTCTCATAATAGGAACACGATTATTCCCACGCGTTGGGATGTTTGTTCCCTAGTGGCAAGGTAAAACATAGTTCACAGCTCTCCCTGAAAACTGTTTTTTCTTTTGTTGGTAGGTTTACAGTTGTGCTATACAGTTCACATTTTTGGATGATAAATTGCAAAGTGCTCCGTGAGATGTTCAGAGCTTGAGCTATTTTTATATTACCTATCCCTGCATTATTATTCTTCACACCTTATCCCTGACCTGTCTGGTGTGTTCCTTGGTTTTCATGTTACAGTTCGATACTTAATGTTCTTAAACAAACATTCACAAAACAGCTGTTGCTATATTGAGAATAAATTACATAACGGTGGACTCAATTTACTAATCAGGAGACTTCTGTAGGCAATTGGTCACTTAAGATTTCATTTAGGGGTATCAGACTAAAGGGGGCTTTATGCAAATGCACATGATAATTTGTCAGATTTATATTTTTATAGTATTTTGAAAATATGTATAATTTCCTTTACACTTCATGAATACTTGCTTCTAAGTGTTAGGGTACCTTTACACGCCGCTACTGGCGGGTGGATACAACCAGCTACTTCACGTGCACGAGCACGCACAAACGGTTGCAAACGGTACCCGCACCACCTTTACACGCCGCAACAAGGTGCGCTACAGTAGGTTACATCTATCTCTAGATACACCGCCGGGTGTCTCAAGTTACCTTCTGTAGCTCACCTTACCTCATTTACACACCTCTACAACAAGCTAATATGGGCGGACCTGGTGCAGCAGGGACAACACATAGGCGTGCCACAATTGTGGATTACGAGACGTCCGTACGCTGATAGGACAAAGCCAGAACATCATGATTGGCCAGGCAGCGCAGGAGGCTGTTTAATACATGACGCTCGAGCAATTGTGTAGTGTGACTGGTCAGCTCCTTAAATATGCCGCCCTATGCAGCGACTACCAATCGTCATGCAGGAGATTCCTCCAATGATCGCTGATGGGGCGCGGTAACCCAGAGCCTGTGTCACGCCCCAGCTACATACCAGGTACATAGCCTGGTCTCCAGACATTCCTTCTGTTGCTTCTTTACACGCCGATACAGCTCGCTACAATCGGCTGTGTAGCCACCTGTTTCAGGGCAGTGCTCGGAAACAGGTGCAGCTACTGCCGGGTGGCTACAACCGTCTTCACACGCCGCTACCACGGGGTGAATTGCCGATGCAAGATACATTTCTCGCATGTAGCTGGTTGTATCCACCCACCAGTAGCGGCGTGCAAAGGTACCCTGAGTATATCAAATAAAATACCAATAAAATACATTTACGTTTGTGGGTGCAACGTGACAAATTTCACAGTGTTTGATTACTTTCTCATGACACTGTATTCAAGCATTTTGGATATTTTTTTCTTCGGATATTTAGTAAAGTAAAGTGACCTATTACTATATTGAGGCTTTATAGAGAAGTACTTCTGTCTGGACATCTATTCGTACTGGATGTATTTTTCTGCTGTCTATTCTGTGACATAAATCAATGTGCACAAGTCTCCATGGGAAACTCATGTACTGAAGCTCATTAGGGACAACCCTACAGTAAGTCAACGGCTCATTACTATGTTTTGGCCATCAAATGCTGTCACTATATCTTGACATATATTGCATAATATTGAATGAAATATGGTCTAGGATTTAATAAGTTATATAGAAACAGCTTGAAAGCTAAGACCACCATGGATAGTGTCTCTTAAATTGGAGAACCAGGCATATCCTGCATTGTACTGACATTCTACAGATTTGGATAAGGCAATGCATAATGTATAAATTTATTTTTGTTGTAGTGGACATGTAGAGAAACTGAACACGTAAGGTACAGTCACACCTTTCAACATCGTTTCCGACGTCGTTCAAAAGTGACGTCAGGAACGATGTTGAAACGACATTGCTGTTGCGTCGTAGCGTATAAACGCACGATTCAACAACGATAGTTGTTCAAGTCAGAGTTGACATGCAGGAAAACCTGTCAACTTCAACTTAAACAACCGGCGGGATCGTTCGGTGTGACACCGCAATAGCGATGTCACGGCTGATCCCGCCTATTCGCTGCGGTTGATCCCTGCCCAGTGAGCGATTGCGGTGCCAACATCGTAGCGCCGTCACTGGCAACATCTTGCGGTGTGACAGCTAGGCTGCGATGTCGGAAGCGAGCGCGCACCCGCGGCATCACATACGACATCGCAGCCGAACTTGGATGATGTGACGGGGCCTTTACTAGCAGGTATCAACATAGTTTACAGCAAGGGTACAACTTGTGATCTGCTTATTGTCTAATGATCCTTAAAACAAGTAGGGATTTTTTAAATTAGAAATGATACTTTAAAAAATTGTCACCACTTTAAGCGTAACCGCTGTTGAAATTTTTATGCAATAATAATATAGAGCAAGTGATTTTAATAAACTTTCAAATAGACTTCATTAGTAAATTCTGGCTGAAAACCATTCATAAACCTTTCATGAAGCAGAGATATGTTCATTATCAACCTTAGTAATTCTAGTGTGTCCCCTATATACACATACACCCCTCTTTTACCTATTTATTAGCTCTGAAACATACCCACCGCATCACTGACACAGAGCTGTTTTATTCACAGAGGGGATGGCTGCGGCATGCAGAATTGCTTCAGTGACAGTGCATGCGTGGTGAAGAAAAATGACCCACACTGAATGTTGAGGTGCTCATATTAGAGACAGAGCGGGCATTATGGAGACTGGGCAAGCATAATGGTAAATGGGTTGGGCCTGCTGGAGACTGGGGTGAGCCTGCTAGAGATTGGGCGGGCATACTGGAGACTGCTGGAGGAAGGATAGGGCCTGCTGGAGATGGGGCGTAACATCCAGTTGTGATGTTGCAACCTGGCTCCAAAACAACATGCCTCTAGACAGGGGGTGAGCAGTTCCTCCACATGCAGAATGGTGATATCTAGGTAACCATGCAAAATGCTAACAGGGTGTAAATTACAAACTGTTTTCATTTTGCAGCCTACATACACATACAGATTTTATAAAAAGCCTGGACAATCCCTTTAACTGCAGTTGGGGTACCACCCACTACAAACCTGTGTACAGTAGTAGTGGGGATTTGAATGCATAACATACAAGTTAAACAAAACCTTTCACCACAAACCTATATATCAATTTGTTCATCTTCTTCTCTATACCATTATTCCCAATGACAGGTTCCCTTTAAAATTTTAACACATTATTACACCCATGTATCCAACAGTGGGATCAGGTATATACTATGAACTTCATTTTTTCAAGTGTCCAAAACCATTAATGTGCTATCAGCATTACCAAGGTCATAAACAGACATCTTAATCAAAGGTCAAATTAAGACAAATGTCAAAAAAGATAAGTATTAGATATTTATACATGTCTTCGACAATGCCACTGAAGTCAACAGGCAACTCAATATGTATCAAGTTATATTAATGACAAGGAAACGCTAAAACTCATCAAAGCATCAGTAGGTCACCGAGCGCAAGAACAAGTGAACATACGCAGCATCAGCGCCCCCTACTGGTGAGGAGACGTCACACTGAACTGGAGAGCAGAATACATTGCAATAGACATGGAGGAAAATATAAGGAGATAGAAATGGGAAGATAATGATGCCGGATATTGATAATAATGTTTTATAGCCAGATGATGAAAACATAGATAGCAATAAGTAAAAAAAACTGATGTGTGAATGAGCAATAAGGTTTTTTATATTATGAATGATAAATATCATCATAATGCTATTATAATAAAAAATCCATTCCGTATACACTTGAAAATATGTAAACTATAAAAGAGAAATATGATTAGTATCACTGAGTCTGTAACAATTCAAAGTAATAAAATTTCACATTATTTAACCTGGATGGTGAATACAATAAATATATAAAAACACCATACAATGCTCGCAATGCAGTTTTTTGATTGCCTTACTTACCCCAAAAAAGCCAAAAAGTCATATGGATCCCCTAAATAGCCTTGATAAAAAATATGTCTTGATCTAAAGAAAGTCAAGCAGCATTCAGAACATTAACTAACATTAACATTACTAACATTGTAAAAATTGACAAAAAAAGAACCCCCATAATAAATGTGGACCCTCTGCTTACTTTTGCATTGGTTATGCAACAGGTGTATTGTAAGGGGTGTGGGGAGTGCGTTGCCTCCCCCCCCCCCCATGCTTACTGTGAAAAATGCTCTGTTCTCATAGGATGGCAACTGTGATATAATTATGCCTGTTACTGTGTGTTTGCTGCCCTCTAGAGGCTAAGGTAAAGACTGCTCCCCGGTAGCCAGGAGTTTACAAATATGATTACTGGTGCTCTTAGTGGGAGGGTCTTTGTCTATAAAAGGGAGAACACACAATGACTTAGATAGGAGAGTCCCCAGTAGGCGAAAGAGGATTCACAGGAACAGTAACCATTAATCGATTCAACACTTGGCATGGACCCAAAGAAACGGGTGAATACGGTGCTGGCAGCGGGAGAACGGGTTTCCAAGAAACAGTCCTAAACTCTGGTTCTAGTAGCTATGTATGGGGGCCACGGGGCTGAAGCTGTCGGGAACTCAAGTTTGGTACAGCCAGTGACTATGCTGTCCGTGTATAGGGCAGTAACCTGGAGGTACTGAAATAATACTGAAATGGGGGGAGCAATCTGCATCAGTTGAAGGGAGTGTAAATAAGCCCCAACATGTAACGTTTTAAGATTTTACCTGTTTATTACAATACTGGTCAAGTAAAAGTTTTTTATTGGAACTAATAGACATCTTGTGTACATTGACCCTCCTTGAGGGTACTAGGATACTGGACTTTTAAATAAGGATGCCTGCGAGATGCTGTTTTGTTTTTTTTATTCTTCCCCTGGGGGCTTGTCTTTCTGCTGTAAGCTGAATTCCCCTCCCTTCCCCCAGATGAGGCTGAATGAGAGGGAGAGTGTTCAGCTTACAGCAGAAAGACAAGCCCACAGGGGAGGGGAAAAAAACAAATAGTACTGCTGCACATGTCACTTCCTGCATTGATTTACAGGTGGGTAAACCCTGGTGGTTGGTTCCCATTAAGTTTGACCTTTAATATAAATAAGCCTGTATATGGTTTAGTCTTTGGTCAAGTCTCATTGGGGCAAACATAATAGCCTACTCTGTGACTTGCACAGTTAGGCGGCTACTATGTTTAGCTGCAGCTCATTTTAATCCATCATCGCAATCACGCTGTTTGTGGATCATGAGAAATGACACACAGCAGGAACAAGTGAAGTAATAGTAAAGCATCTTGTACTTTACAAAATGCCAAATCTTGTGATTTTGAGTTTATTTTTAAGCTTCTATTTTTATACGTTTGACCTCGTTGATGATCATAGAAACAGATAGCAGCTCAAATACAAATCATCAGCCAGGAACATCAAGAACCTGGGAGAAATGCTCAGAATGGAGTCTACAGGAAAAGATAGTTCTGAGATTGTGGCTTCATTTCATGGGACATAGACCAAATTCACCAATTTTGCTGGGTGACATAGACAACCTCAGGAAGCCACTTGTGGTTTTGGTAAAATCCATCAAGGATGAGAGTAATGGCAATATAGATTGTCTTAAAAGTAAACATGTGTAGATAGAAGACAGCACCTCCCATAGCCTCAAGATTTTAACTTCAAAGATGGAAACATTGCACTAATCTAATATATAAAGCTGAGTGTGTGTATATGTGGGTGTGTATGCATGTATGTTCCGCCCCTAGCCACAGCCCCTTCATTAGCCATGCACCTTAATTAGCCACACCCCTTTCATTAGCCATGACCCACATATAGCCACACCTAGTCCATATAGCCATGTCCACTCCACATAGCCACACCCCATTCATTAGCCACACTCATTCATTAGCCATGACCTCCAGATAGCCACGTCGACTCCAAATAACCATGCCCACTTTGCAGCCTGCATTCAATATATCCCTGCCTCCTCCACATAGCCCCGACCCCAGGACTGTGGAAGGGAGGAGCTTTGAAAGAGCGAACCTTTAAGTGGGGGCAGTGCTATGAAATGGGCATGGCTACCGGAGGGGTGGAGCTATGAAGGGCTCTAGCTATAATACATACACACACATTCATACATTACCATATATGGGCGATATTACCATATATCAGCATTATGAACATATATGCAATGCCGGGGTCTACAGCTAGTGGTGGAATAAAGATCCTTTTGGATATACAGGCTTTGTGAGGCGCTGTCTTCTATCCACACATGTTTACCTGATGCCAAGATGACTCATTGGAGGTGACGTGTTCCACAAGTGGGGTGAGATTTAACCCTGTATATCCTGGACTATTTCTCTGAGCTTAGGAGTCTGGGAGATGCAGTACAATATAGAGCAATGGGTCAGTTATGTAGGAAGAAAGAAGACTTGTAATTGTAAGTCTGTAACTAAAGTGAGGAGCATGGTGGCTCAGTGGTTAGCATTGTTACTTTGCAGTACTGGGGTCTTGCATTCAAATCCAACCAAGAACAACATCTACAAGGAGTTTGTACGTTCTCCCCATCTTTGAATGCGTTTTCACACACTCCATAGACATAATGATAGGGAATGTAGATTGTGAACCCCAATGAAGACAGTGATGATGGTATCTGTAAAGCGCTATGGAATATAATGGTGCTATGAAGAGAAAACTATCACAAATTCTGTATCAATAACCATCTAATTCCAGGGCACTTGACTGCTCAGTTCTTCTGTTTTGAAAACAGGACTTTATAGAGCCTCCCTTTTGAATTAATGGAGTGATGCATGAGCATGTGTATGTCCGCCTCATTCATTCTCAAAGGGACTGTCAGAAAGCCACCAGACTGCAGATACTGAGCAACCCGTAGAGGACCCGTAGAAGCGGTACACGACCGCGAAACGGTGAACCGTCGTCCGCCTCCCTTGCACCCCCTCCCTGCTGTGTTGTCAAATCACATGGATTTAACAAGTGATTAAAGAAAGAAAAATCCAACTCCGGTGAGTGCGGCATTATTTTTTCCTTCTGATGTTTGTATATATATATATATACTGTATACATATAGTCTGTAGTGACCCGGTACACTAAAGCTCACTCCCTAGCTACCCAGGGGTGCACCAAGCTCCTCTGCCACCTTTGTTGTGTTCCAGCACATTTGCTGGTGAATGATGTATGGTGTATGATTTATATCCCCTTTGCATTGTAAACATTTGACATGAGAATTGAGGGTTCAACAGGAGGAGCTACTCCATCCTCTTCTCTAAACAAGGCAGAACTGGGAAATCCCCAGTCTGGGACAAGATGCTACAGGGAGCAGAGAACACATGGAGACTCCCTTACAAGTTCTCCTGGCAGGTCTTAAAGCCTGTGATTCTTCTGTCGTCCACAGGCAATATGCTAAATGCTTTCTACCCTGGATCCTCGCTGTCCAGACCAACATGTGCTTCACCAGATGTATTTCTGCATGTGCCTTTACAAACTGTACAATTAATATAGGATTTTAGGTCTGCAAAAACCTCTTACTATATGTCTACTATACAAAAGACTTTGAACTTTCCTTCTGCTTCTAAATATTGGGGGTTCTTAAAGCTCCAGAACCTAAATTCCGTGTCAAAATCTAACCCTGAACTGTATTTGCCGTGGACTACCCACGTGAACTGTGAAGTATGTACTCCATGTTATATTTCCCCATTCTGCTGAAGTAAAGCAGCTGTTATTCCCGAGACCTGTGTCTGTAGTCATTCTCGGCTGTGGACACGTCATGGGGGTCGATAACAGTGAACGTGGGCTTTACAAGTCAACTATGTTCCAGCTTGTTGCAAGTATTGAATACATGAATTCCATTATTGCTATAAATGTGAGGTATTTACTAAGCACTGTTTGATCAAAAAGTGAACAAAACCATTATACCATGAACTCTCCATATGGCAATGCATCAAATGAGACAATGAACATATAGAAATCAGGCTTAGGCTGGCTTCACACCACGGCGCAGTCCGGTCCGGGGCTGTCAGGCATGAACCTGACAGCCCCGGACCAGATCAGCACACAGAACCGGAGGGCCAAATGTGCCCTCCGGTCCTGTGTGCAGCTGGACGCAGCTGCAGCTGCTAATGATTTAGGACCGCGGCTCGCGGGGAGCTAGCCGCGGTCCTGAAATCACAGCGGCGTGCAGCCGCTGGTGCCGGTACAGCAGTTCTTGGGAACATCTCAATAACCTCTAAGGTTTACAATAGTCTCCAATATCCAGGATTGTGTCTGAAGGGCGGCCTTTTAAAGCTACATCTCCATAACCCTGACAAGAGGTATAAGGATTATATTTTCCAACTGAATGAGACCAGTAATCTCAATTTGGAGAGCGTTGTATTGTTTCCCCTATGCCAATTGCCATAATGGTATTGATTTAAGCTCAGATAATGGCAAATGCCCCTCTGTTTGTACCCACTGACAGGCCACTTCCATTTTTGTTTTTACAAATTTTGTTACTTTAATAAACCATTTTCTTATGTACCAAGGTAGTATTCTGTCTAAAGGTGTATTCATAGTGTTTGGGTAGAATGCATGCAGATGGATACCTGTTGGCAGACCAGGCATATGCAATTTAGCTAGATTACAGACTGCCACCTGAGTCTATAAGGACATATCCAAGGAGCCAAGAAATGCGGGTTAGCATTGTCCCTCTATGGTCTACAAGTACAAAATGCTCATAATATTTAGAGCTTAGGTAAATTGTCGGATAATGTTCTGCTCCTGTTTACCATTGTAATTAACCTCCGCACCTTTGTTCTAGAATGCCTTACTGCAATCCAAGTTATCAAGGAGGTCTTTGTCAGATAGTGGTACCTGTCTGCTGTCACTATGTAGATAACATCAGTTCAACAGTGATTCTGCATAGTGTCCACCATGTGAGATTGCTCAAAGAACAGTCCCGGAACACTCCATCTCCAAGAAGACTGGGACTTCCAATAGCCCAATTGGCTCAGCTGGCTGAACCTTGCCAACTGGTTCAAAAGACTGAGAGGATGACTGGCAAGTGTTGTGTACCTAGTTGCAAAGATAATACTGGCAATAATTTGTGTCTATTTTCTTATCAAAATTATTATGCTTTTATGTCCCTAAGCTTGGCAAATTTAGAACTTAAGATTTAAACTGATGTTACATCTTCTTCTGTTACATGAGCCAAACAACTAGTTTTAGCTTACAAATACTGAGATAAAAAACTCAATGTGTGCAGATGGCCAGAGAGGCTACAAACGCCCCAGTGGTCAGTGTGAAGCTGCAAGATTTTCATTTTTTATATTTAATACAGATTTTGATAAGTAAAAAAAAAAAAACCTTGTCAAAAAAATTAAAAAACATTTAACATAAGAACTTGACCTAAGACGCACTCTTAAGATTTATCCCAATTATGTGAACCTCATCTAGCTCTTTATGCTTCATAGTTTGCTAAACTATTGCCATGTTTTATTTTTTAGAATACCAAAAACAGAGTCCTGATATAGTAAATTCAGAAATCAATGAAAACAAGTTTTAAAGCCAGATTACCAATGAGCTGCGAAATGGAAAGAACACAGAACTGCAGGATTAGAGCTCACACAGTATTTATAGTCTTTAATAGAGATGAGCGAACCTGTTTGGATTTTTCGGGTGCAGCGTGTTTCTAAAACAAAAAAAAATCCACGCCCTCCCGCCCCTGGAAGTGTTTTGCTTATGGCTGGCTACATATGAGTGGAGAGCCAAATTGTCAACCAGTGACTTCGGTTTGGGTCAAGTTCAGGTTCAGAACACATCGCCAAAATAAGTTCAGCTGCACCGCCTGAACTTGAACTTCCACAGGTTTGCTCATCTCTAGTCTTTAATGTGGAGCAGCAGCTAAAGCAACCTGTTCCATTTAAGAAAGCGCATAGTATAAAGAAATTAAAAGTACCAGATAAACCCTGACAAAGGAGCTCGAGCAGCTCCGAAACTAGTCGGTCCTCTGCCCTTTGAGCGATGTCACCGCTATCGGCCAAGGCGTCCCAGGTGTGGTGCCGCACGTGGAGCGGGCACCTGCATCCTGGCTGTGGAAGGATAGACCCTCCAAACCTGCAGGTACATTACCATACCAGCACCAACAACACCCATGATATGCGGGGCTCCTAATAGAAACAGCCCTGACATACACGGGTAAGGAAATTACGGTATTTCACCATATGGATTGATAGTTGGTCATAACTGCAGTTATAGGTTTCCTAGCAGATATTTTACCATGAAGGCCTGCTGCACAAAGTCTCCTCTTAACAGTTGTTGTAGAGATGTGTCTGCTGCTAGAACTCTGTGTGGCATTGACCTGGTCTCTAATCTGAGCTGCTGTTAACCTGCGATTTCTGAGGCTGGTGACTCGGATGAACTTATCCTCCGCAGCAGAGGTTATTCTTGATCTTCCTTTCCTGGGACGTCCTCATATGAGCCAATTTCTTTGTAGCACTTGATGGTTTTTGCCACTGCACTTGGGGACACTTTCAAAGTTTTCCCAATTTTTTGGACTGACTGACTTTCATTTCTTAAAGTAATGATGGCCACTCATTTTTCTTTACTTAGAATTTGTATTATGGCAAGAAAAAAGCAGCTAAGAGTCTATTCAGTAGGACTATGAGCTGTGTCTCCACCAGACGTCTGCACAGCACAACCAATGGTCCCAACCCCATTTATAAGGCAACAAATCCCACTTATTAAACCTGACAGGGCACACCTGTGAAGTGAAAACCATTTCTGGTGACTACCTCTTGAAGCTCATCAAGAGAATGCCAAGAGTGTGCAAAGTAGTAATCACAGCAAAAGGTGGCTACTCTGAAGAACCTAGAACATAAGACCTATTTTCAGTTTCACACTTTTTTGTTAAGTATATAATTCCACATGTGTTAATTCATAGTTTTGATGCCTTCAGTGTGAATCTACAATTTTCATAGTCGTGAAAATACAAAAACATTTTTTGAATGAGGTGTGTATAAACATTTGGTCTGTACTGTATACCCATTACCAAAGAGCCCATACAGGTAAACCTCAGAATGGGATCCAACTGAGTATTATTTTACAGATTTTTATATGTTATGTGAAGTGTTCTATATGTCAACTAATCCCTGTATCTTTGTAATCCGGTTGAATATTGCGCAGTAGTATACGTTTGTAATATTAATAAATGAAAACTATTAAATTTTTTTAATTTTACTTTAGATACATTGTAGCAAAGAAAAATAAACACTTTTGCAAAGGTCTACACACACAGATGTTAAATTAGTCTTTTATTATGACACGTAAAAAAAAAGCACAAAAAATAAATAAATTCCAAATTCATTTGTGGTAATATAGAGCCACCTTCTGGTCACAAAGGAAAATTATTTCCAATATACATATATATCAACATAAACAAATCTGTACATCTTTTCCTTTCCATTTATTCTACAAGGTACAAATCATTTTGATTCATTGGAAATCCTAAAACTGTAAAATGTCTTCTGCATATTCCTAGCTATATGTCAGTACGTGTCCTGTCAGACTCTCCTAGTCATCTGCTGCTTCCTCATGGCCTCAACCAGGGGTAGGGAACTCCAGTCCTCGAGGGACGCCAGGTCATGTTTTCTGGATTTCCTTAGCATTGCACAGGGGTTGCACAGGATATCACCTGTGCAATAATGAGGAAATCCTGAATACATGACCTGTTGGCAGCCCTCGAGGACTGGAGTTCCCCACCCCTGGACTAAACACAAGTTTAGTTATAAAACAATCAGATGTGAATGAATCCCTGGTCATTGTTAGTGGTTATTTAAAGAATAATTAATGGCAATTTTTATTCCCTAAACCTGTGTAAAGGTTAGCGTAATGTCAGTGTGTTAGCACAGTCATCGATTGATGTCTTCTCCTCAAGCTTTTTTAAGTCACATCATGGAGGTACAAACTCTCCGGCTCACGCTGCAATTTGTGTGACTTGGAAGGGGCTTTTCCAAGGGAGCACCAGAACAAGACTTTGCAGACTTGCATTGTAAAAGAGGCTCACACACAGAGTGCAGTGTGACCTGGGAAGTCGGATTCAATGTCACGACTCAGAAGAGGAGGATAATGGTGCTGGAGACCAAAGAAGATGGTGATCTGTGAGTATATAATGTACTGACACTACAGTACACTTATCAAATAACTGAGCAGCACCTCCACAGTAGTTTCAACATGTGGAAGCTGTTAAGACTATTCCATATAACCAAGAAAACACAACTGCACTCTAAAATGCTATAGTATGCAAACATTGAATATATGAATTTGAGACTGCCTGAAGGCTAATTCATGAGAGCCCCTCAGCTGTGGCAAGGAGTACACCCTTTGATGAGACCCTAACCTCTCAGGTTGAAAGCCTACAATAGTAAGGGCAGGCATCAATGAGCACTAATGTCAGTGTCACAGAACCTGAACACTGTGGTCACTGATTGGCTGTGGCAGTAACTTGGTGGTTGTATGTGTTAAGATGCTGATGGCACAGAGGCCAGAGTCAGGCTCGAGTCCAGGCTCACAGCAGTACATGACCAAGCTGGTTCACTGATGAAAAATTCAGTTTACTATTACCCTCATGGAGGGTCAAAACACACAATGAGTCAATTACATCCAACAATAATCCTTTATTAAAACAGTCGTGAAACACGGGCACAATCCTTAAATGTTACAGTTTTTGGGGTATTCACAGTCCTTTTCATTGGTACAGACTGTTCCCCCATTCCAGTACCTCCAGGCTTGCGCCCGCTATGATCAACATCCTGACATCTGGCTACACGCTCATCAAGTCCCAGCTGGCTCCAAACCTGTACTTCCCATAGGGATCCACTCCAAAAAACAATTGGATACTGTTCCTTCACTGCCAGTACGGTGTCCACCCATTCATCTGGGTCCATGCTAAAGTCCTCCGTACACACAACTGATGAAGGTAGCAAGCCGCTACCAAAACGCGTCGTGCAGCACAAAAATTAAATGAAGGTTTGTAACCTTATATCTTACAATATTGTCCTGAATCCTCCCTTGGCCTTAGCGCTCCTACAGACCACTTTATTCTTTCACTGTACACACAACGGAAAAATCAGTGGATCAATACACTGGCTAATGCTCCTGTGGTTCCTTTTTCTACTTCTGGAGAACTCTCTTAGCCAACTACTATGTAGTCGAGTTTTATGGACTATACCTGACCCACCCAGATCGCCAAAAATTATTTTTAATAATCACAAACACCGGGGAGCAGTCTTCACCCTGACCACTAGAGGGCCATCAACACATGGTTACACTCATTTACTATAAATGATTACCAGCACAGAGAACTCTTTATAGTGAGGGGGAGGCTAACACTCCCACACGCCCATACCCCCTTAACACATGCACAACAGCAAAACAAACAAAAAAAAGCACTACTGCAGAGTCAATGGTGGATCATTGAGGAAAAAAATTGGTAGGTACATTTTTTTTTTAGT
The DNA here is from genome assembly GCA_033576535.1 of Allobates femoralis. Classification (NCBI taxonomy): domain Eukaryota; kingdom Metazoa; phylum Chordata; class Amphibia; order Anura; family Aromobatidae; genus Allobates; species Allobates femoralis. Next base: position 214,136,818 of record JARQOC010000011.1, on the reverse strand, counting down.
TTTGCTGTATTTGATTGTATTGGCAGCACTTTGTAAAAAAAAAAATGATATAACCCATTTAGCTGGATACATGTTTGCAGATAAATACACAGAATTATATACAGACGTTGGTGCATTTCTAGCACCAGTTCTCTTACATTTGTATATTTCTGTCTTTTATTCTTGTTGGTGGATATACCTCACCCTGCCCCGAATAAATAACTTATACATTATATCTTCCCCTCTATGTGCGGTGTAATTTGGAGTATTCTTTATGAATAGATATTTGATTAATTTGTATTACTCTACACACAACACCAGATTATCACAGATTATATTCTCTCTGCTATTCTTTATGCGTATAAGATCGTATATTTCAGGAGTTATTGATTAGTAACTAGGAGTTGTCCACAATTTAGATATGTCCCAAAAAGGCACAGAAAAAAAGAAAAATACAAAGTTTTTAGTTACGGTATTTAATATGTTCAAATGTTAACTGGTTTCATAGACTAGGGAATTGTACAATCTGTATTGTATAGATATACTGTGAAATCATACTGGATTTTATTGGCTTTTAAATGTATACTCCTATTTTGTCACTAGATGGCACCATGATACCACAATATAGCATTCATATTATAACTATACATGAAGTAAAACCATTAAACACTACTAAAAAAATAAAACCCTCTAATTTGCAACAAAATTATTATATAAAGAAAATAAAAAGCAGACAGTACTACAGGTGCATTATTAGCTATTTATTCGGTATTAATTATTTATTTTTTATTTATTATTAACTCATGTAGCCCATGTAGTCAACGTTTCAGCCAAGTACACCTGGGCCTTTTTTGAAGCTTGGGCTTTCTGTGTCATAAAAACTTGCATTGTCTCATTTCTGTCCCTTTTTATAAGTCCGCAGTAACTGAGGGATATTTATTATTACAGTCTATGCTCAGAGGATGGATAATATGAGGAGTGGTTTTGGTCTAATAGTCCATATGGCACAGAACCACTGTGGCAAGTAAAAGCTATCGAATAGAGTGTACGCATAGTTGTTGTCACTCTTAGGGGGTAAGGAAATCAGGAACAGGGTTGTGAGGTGGCGAAGAGATTCAGGGAAGCTAATCTGACCCTGATACTGAGGATCCCTAGCTCACCCTGTTCTCGGAGATACCTCTGATGGTGAGGAGGTCCGAGTTGCCACCCTTTCTTCTAAGCTCCTGAAAATCCCTAGGCACAAAGCCCCACCAGGGAAACCCAGCACCTTCAAATAAAGGCAATATCAGCAGCTCCAGGGAAATGTCTGCACACAACAGGTCTCAGATCAGGAATGACCTGAATCAGTGACATCTGGTGGAAGGAAGCTGAACTATTTATGGCCGATGGGTGGAGAGTAGAAGGCTCAGACACACCCCCTCATCACACCTCAGCTATGAATCACTTCCACCAAACATTCAGCAACCTCCACCTGCAGAGCCGCAGTGACTGAGGAAAAAAAGGCTTAGTTTAAACTACAGCAGCAGCACCTATAGGCTGAGGCAGTCAATACGTAACATGTGACAGTTATGGGTCTGATCAGGGGCATAACTACAAAAGGTGCAGAGGTTGCAATTGCCCCTGGTTCCTGGGGCCCTAGGGGGCCCAAAATTCCTTTTGGCCTATATGAAATGACCAGTGCTATTGAAGACTTGCAATAATTGGAGGCCCTGCTAAAGCTTTTGAATCAGGGCCCATGAGCTTCAAGTTACGCCACTGAGTCTGATGTACTCATGAATGCAGAGCTCCCCCCTCATCCAAATACACAGCATCAGTCAGACACTGTGAGAGATGCAGGGGAAGGAGCCCCTAAATACAGTGATCTCTTAAAGGTGTTATTCACTACTAGGACAACACCTTTCTCGTTCCCCATGTTCACCCTATAAAATACCCTATACTTACCTCCAGTTCTGGTGATGTCAGAAGTCACATTCCCAGGGCCCATGTGACATTATGACACGTGAGCCTCACAACCAATCAGCGCCACATTCCCTCTCCTCACCTTCAGACACTTAATGGGAAATGAGCGCTGTGGCTGCCACCCACTTCCTGTTGAGTACGCCTGTGCCTGAAGGCAGGAGAAGGAAGGCGGCGCTGATTGGTTGTGAGTCTCATGTGTCATAACAGCGTCACATGGACCTTGGGAACGTGACTTCTGACAACACAAGTCCTCACCAGCAGCGGAGGTGAGTATAGGCTTTTTTATTTTTGTGGGGCTGTCCAAGTAGTGGACCACCCTTTTAACTATGAGCGCTCTCTGTATTCATCAATAGCAGCATTCAGCCAATGCCACATAATCTATTGTACTATTTGGGCTAGTGGGAGAGTAGACCTATATCCATAGACAGCTGTCATTCAGGCTCACAAACACTCGGACTCATCAGCTCTCTCACTCATTTGCTGGACTCATAAATACTCATTTTAATATCAGGATTATGCAGTCATTTTAACGTAGATTTTTCAATGCAAGAACACCAGTCTCATTGGGTATAACATCTATTAGTAATGTACAGTTTGTTGTTTATATTGCAAAATCTGGTGACAAATCCAATTTGCGGTACTTTATGCTGAGATTGTTAGAAAGTTCTGGTCCATCCACATATGGTTATAAGTCAGTAAGATATCACCTTGTAGACATTTTATTTCATGTTAATATCTGTATTGGATTCTTTACAGTTTTTTTGGAGTTTTCAGTATGTCAACATTTCTGGATACTTGGAAATTAGTTCCAGTTTTATGGATCCTCTTTAAAGTCTGAAGAAATGTTTCTTGAAGCATTGGTAAAGCTATTATTAAATAATGATTCCTGAAATGATGATTCATTTTCCATCTGAAAACAAAAGAAGAAAAGAAATGGGATCAAAACTTCGACATCTAAAAAATGAGAATGCGCATAGGGTCTTATCCTTAATACAAAACGAATCCCATACAGTGTGAAAACTGCTCACCTGATACGGTTGTGAAGCCGACAACCAGCTTGATCGCTCAAACACAGCAGCCGCAGCCGGGACCGCACTTCCACAATCGTGGGGGTGAAACTCTATCCGGGACCAAGTGTCTTTCGGTCCGCGCCGCTGCGCCGGCACGGACCGAAAGACACTTGGTCCAGGATAGTGAAACACTTCGACATCGACACACACAGTAGGCCGGACTATCACCATTATATTGATACTAGATACTGAACCCATTCTACGCCCGAGTGGCGGCATTTTTACTGCCACAGTTTTTAATTTTTTTTAATTATTACCTGAAAACAAAATGTATTTATTGGGCAAAAACTTACACATTTTTGGTGTAAACTATGTGGTCTTTTTACAGTTATTCTGTTGCTGGCGCGTGTACAATGCTATGTTTACATTGTAGTTGAATCCTTCACTAAAATGGCATCGGAGTCAGCGCCATTTTATTGAAGACAAATGTCTCTGCGAATATCATCTGTAATAGACTGGTGACTGATGATATTCGCAGAGACAGTGTCTTCAGTAAAATGGTGCCGGAGTTTGTGGCATGCACATGCGCTGACTTCAGGGCCATTTTATTGAAGGATTCAACTACAACGTGAACATAGCACTGCACATGCTTCGGCAATAGGGATAATGGTGGTGGCCACTGTGTGAAATGTGATTAAAGGGAAAGAAAGCAGCCAGTGGATCTTTCTTCCCGATGCCGGGATTGAACCGTTTGAGGGCTGGCGCGTGTGCAGTGCTATGTTCAGGTTGTAGTTGAATCCTTCACTAAAACGGCGGCAGAGTGAGCATGCACACATACCTTGCTCTCCGGCGCCATTTTATTGAAGACACTGTGTCTTCAGCTCACTGAAAATAGATCCTAAACATAAGCTCTGCAAGTCATTCTGACTTATAAATGTATATGTCCATTTTTTGAGCGTTTTAAGGCCGTTTCCAGAGCGAAGCCACCAGGAAAAGATATTGTGTGTACAAACCCTAATACGTGTATGCTGCAGAGGGATCATATCTTTTATTCATGACCAATCAGGGAGCCATCATTTGGAATCATTCTTTGTAAATCACAATCTTTGAGACATTGGTTGATGTTTTACCTTTGTTGCTACTTAAATGCTTCAGGTAAATAATCCTTAGAGATTTCATGAACTTCCTTTACTGTCCTTCATCTAAGCGGTGTCCCTTTTGCTGCATCCTCTACCACATGACAGGATGGATATTTGGATCCTTTCCTATATATACTGTATATATGTAAATCCTCTAATCCAGAAGCTGTAAAGTAAAATTCACATTATGTGTAATCGTCTATAAACCACTGTACATGTACACTGTACCCATACTGCTGGTATAGGAAAGAACGGTATGTTCATGTTCTAGGTATAACAGAAGGCCTGTGCTGACAAGGTATTGAATTAAAATAAAAAAATATATCTTATATAAAACATATCCATAAATCATTTATAAACTATATCCAATTATCAGTCGCAAGTGGTGGGGACTACAGAAATAACATGTTTATGTAACTCCTATTGTTAATGGGAGTTATGGAAATAATGTATCACAACGAGCTCAATATCTCTATGATTAATGCTTCACAAATAATTACAGCAACTTTTCACAAACTGAGAATACATAAGTCTGCAAATATAGGATATGCCATATAAATACATGTATTTGAGGAAAGCTCTAACTAGTTTGAAAAGTATTAGTGGTAAAATGAATATATAACTGGTCTTACCTGTATCAAGTGCTGAACCGTCCATGCAGATTGGTATATAACATTGCTTTGGTGAAAATGGATCTTTACATAATGTATTTCAGGTGCCTCCTATGAGAGGATCCGGCCTTACAGAACTGACCCAATGTATATACATAGCCAGCGCTCTGATACTAGAAATCTTATATTTTATCTACTTGGAGGTTAAACAAGTCAAGAAGAAGCAGAAATAAATCATCATTGTAAAGAGAAAAGTTAAATCAGTGAAGACGTTTCTTTCTGGAATCTTGGTGGGAATCGTCCTCAGGAATAAAGTGGATTAAAGTTAGATTTGTTACATTTCAGAGCATTTTATATTTTGTATTTAGGATTGTCATACATGCACATTATTATTTTGAAGAAACCTTAATAAGAAGTATGTATATGAGTATGTAAAACATGGGTTTTAATTAGGTGAAACACCAGCCTCATGGGGACATGTACAATACATGGATACGATTGGAAATAATTACATGTATAGTGTTATATCTCATTACATTCTACTTACCAGTTCTGTCCCGTTTCCAAGTTTCTCAGTTTTGTTCAGTCTGATAGGAAAAAAATACCTCCAGCAATTTACATAGATTGTGTAGGGATCCAGATCATCCCATTAAAGAAGCAGTGCCCACCTGTTACATCTTCTACCATGTCAGTTGCTCTGTGTGTATACTGTATATATCCATTTCATATCCATCTACCTACCACCAATCTATCTACCCTTCTTACTACCTACCCATCTACCTACTCATCTATTTATCTATCTGCCAACCTACCCATCTATCTACCAATCAATATACCTAACCATCTAACTACCTATCTGTCTAACTACCTACCTATCTACCTCATCTCTACATCTGCCTACCTACCCATCGATCTATCCATCCAACTACCTATCTACCTATCAATCAATCTTATCCATTTATGTTATCTATCTATCTATCTATCTTATCCATCCATTTATGTACCTATCTATTACCTATTAGCCATGGATCAGTAAAGTATCCACTTTTTCACTTTGATTTTGGGAGTGCTCCCTGTTTTTTTCCTTAGTGTTTAACTCAGGCTTTTTTGGACATTGATCAAATAGGTTTTGCACCCGGATTTTGTGTTGGTAGTGCTGCCCAATTTTCTTATGTTTTATCTATCTATCTATCTATCTATCTATCTAAAAACAGAAACAAGGAGCAGCACAGAAAAATAGTGAGAGGGTGCATGCAGACCAAACCTTCCTTCAGCAGGTGTCCAGTGTATACAGGTACAAAATGTTGCAGCATTCCAATGCTTTTGAGTGATTCAAAAGGATTTTATTCAGACATGGCACAAATGGTGACGTTTCGGGTTCAAGCACCTAGACAAAGGGTGCTTGAACCCGAAACGTCACCATTTGTGCCATGTCTGAATAAAATCCTTTTGAATCACTCAAAAGCATTGGAATGCTGCAACATTTTGTACCTGTATGTATCTATCTATCTATTTGTTATATTGATAGCAATCAACATTTCCATTTTGTTAATTATAGATTTTAAATATTTACCTATTTATCAAAGTTATTGTTTCATTCAAAGGTCTAAAATGTTTGAAAACAATAAATTAAGATGATACTTACCAATGCATGAAGCTATTTTTCATTTTATTCATAGGATGTTTTTAGATTTTTTCCCAATAATTATTGAATTTTAAGTTTTTTGTGTGTTTATTTTATTATCAGGGTTTTGTAAATTTTACCTTTATTTTACCTTTATTATTTATATGTTTTAGTACTTTTTGTGTAAAAATAAAAGTCATTTTATACATTGCATGCCTGCAATTACAAAATAACCTTAAAAATACAATTGATAGCATTCCATGAGCATTTTAAGGTGAGCAGTATTATATTCATATTTTTGCCTTTAATTCCTAAAGGCTAGAGCCGAGTCCACCGTGTGTCCCTACTCAGAGAATACAGGTTATCTAAAAGGAGCCTGTATCCTGTTATCATGTCAGGAAGAACGCGAATTAGAAATGTGATGTAAGAAAATGAAGAATTAGAGGAAACCATATTTGATTCATGATGAGAACTGTCACATCCATCAATGATAATTGTCATCAAGTGTAAACAATACAGAATAAAAGACGGGATAAAAAGATTTACACCTTCAAACCTGTTCATTATTAAACACTCAGAAAGATTTGTTAGATAAAGGATACTTAATAAAACATTACTAATATTCAGTATATTTAGACATTATTATTGTTTTACACCATTATCAGCATTAAGTATATAAGAGTAATCTGTAGCACTATGTTCATTTTGGAGAAAACTTACCATCAAATGTATGGAAACAGTTTGATAACACAGAATTATTATTATTATTATAATTATTATTGCCAAATCTACTTTACTTTCAAGTGTGTTATCATAGTAAATAGGATGAAACTATTACCTGTGCCAAATAGAGGACCCAGTGATAAAGTCTCAAGTTCTGCTCCTCCAATGGTAAATGTTTGGTTTGTTCCAGTACAAATCTGTAATTAATAATTAATCTAAATACATTTGACTAACGAAAAGCCATAGTTGATATAAATTAATAACAAATTGATATTGCCAATCATATTAACAAATATCAGAATGGAAAAGTAAGATCTTCACTCTCAGCAATACGTTGGTTGAAGAGAAGGAAAAGTGGTAACGGTAGGATGTTTAGTGGCCTGTGATATTACTGATAAATCTGCCTCAATCTCTTCAATAAAAAGCTCCTTAGAGTTGCTTATAATGTTTGGCCCAGTCTGTTTGCTGCCATTCTTTCTACACCTTACATGTCTAGGATGCTGCTGCCTATACTGGATCACACGGCAAGCTCTACACCCAACCGGAAGAGCTTGCCCTGGGTGCTCAGCTTTTTTCTGCAATTGTACCAATCTATATGGTTCTCTTACAACCTTGTGTACTTTAGCATTGTGCAAAGACTGTGCAAGTTGCCATTCGTGGATGCTTTACCCCACCAATACAAGCTGATCTGCCCTTTGCCACCTCTTTCTCCTGTCAGCTACAATCACTAACTAAAAAGACTAGACGGTTTGGGTCTGGGGGAAGCACAGACAAGAAGACTTCTCAGTGGCCGGAGTCTTGCTCTGACAGATACTTATACTGCAAAACAGCTTGGTAAAGAACTAGGGGCCATTTTCCAGGGGCAGTTTTTCTATCAGTTATGTGACCTGGTTCACACTATACGTTGTGAGCATTTGCTTTCTTACATTTCATTGTAATCTCATTTGCTCCCTTATTTGCTCATCACTGTATGAAGCAAAATGTGGAACAAATGTTCCTAGAAACTTTATCCAGCTAAAAACCTTCCAGTTTAATAGGGCTTGATTATGCACTGAGGCTACTCAAACTGGTTGGAGTTTTTTTCATGAAAACTATTTTAGAAGTTGGCTTTATTTTGCATTTTAGAAGCAAATAAACAAAAAAAATTGGTGTAAAGATGAACATTGCATCATTAAGATTACTTACCGGGACACAGGCATCCACAGCTTGATCACACAGATGTACCTGACAATGTAAGTACATTTTGCTGAAGTTAGCAAATTGACTGAGTATCTGGAGTTCAAATCTGCTTTGATGAGAGTCTCCATTCTCCAGCACAGATAGAGTGCTGTCATTCATCAGAGGACAACTACAGAGAGAGAAACATTGCATTAACTACAATCACTAAAATTACATCTATACTATATAGTAAAAACAATTTTATTTAAAAATCTTTCCTAACATGATAAATCCATTAATGGAATAAAGCCCCTTCATCTTGGTTTACCCAAATTGGTTGTTAGAATAACCACTGGTTTAGTGAAATAAAAGAGGCAATGGATAACAATCTGGTTCAATGGACAATAATATGATTGAAATATTAGAATTTTAGTGTGCCGGCTTCTTTAATTTGCAGATACAATTGAAGATAAGGAGGATTTCGTAGGGACCATATGTTATATGGTTTGAACCTAGAGGTTGGTGTATATGATAAAATGTGTCCATATGTCATCAGGAGATCAGGTCATATGACTTCAGAAACCTTTAGTAACTAAACAGTTTGACACCCCCATATTCCACCACACAGTTTGTTCTGAAAGACCATCAGGTTTCATCTAGACAGAATGGAAAAGAAAGGACCTATTAGTTCCTTACTCCACCATAATTTAACTTTTGTGTTGTTAATGCACAGATGCAATTGAAGTCTGGACATACCACTGAACTCCATGGACAGCTCCCCATATTCTGGGATTTTCCATTTGATTCAGGATGGTTATGACTGAGCTATGTCTAAGGTTTGTGTATACAATTTATTACACACTTCTTCATGTATTTTACTCTGAATGTGTTTTTAATGCACAGTCGCAGGGAAAGGTCAAAGCTCCCCTGCACATGTGCACTGCACAGAGTTTCTTTGGCCCTTCCCTGCGACTGCGCATTACAGTACTTTGCTTTGCACTCAGTAGGTCAGAAAGAAGTATGTGTGTGCAGGAGCACAATGGAGAAGACTGTGTGGGGGAATATAGGATGTGTCACCCACTAGAAGCAGAGGAGGGTGCATTCACAAGAAGAAAGGAGGCGCCGGACCAAGACCTGCGACACCCATCGGACTGGACTGCCCCCCAGGTGAGTGTCATGAAAGCTGTTTTTTTACATTATATAGATAAGCCTGGGGACTTATATACAGTATTTCAGGATATTGTATATAAGGCCTTACTGGTGGTCGCCGCAACTTGCATGCAAAAATAAACTGGTGACAGGTTCACTGTAAACTCAATTTAATGTGTTGAGAACATGCCTCACATCTGATACAGGAAAGAGCAGGTTATTTTTAGTCTGCATGTATAAAGGTGAACCTCTTTTTATCTTGTACTATAGTCCTGATGAAGAGAATATGCTGTTCATGAAGTATGATGTCCTGGAATAAATATTTTATGCACCTTACTTGATTTGGATGTTCCTAAAGGTCCCGTTACACTTAGCGACGCACCAGCAATCCTGACAACGATACGACCTGGTAGGGATCGCTGGAGCATCACTACGTGGTCGCTGGTGAGATATCAAACAGTCAGATCTCACCAGCGATCCTGCAATGATACGGTGGTCGTTGGGACCCTGTCACTCAGACCTGTAGTATTGAGGTCGTTGGTCGTTGTCTCCTTCAAACACACCGATGCATGCTGCCCAGTGGGAGCCAGATGATCAAAAAATGGTCCAGGACATTCCAACATGATCGTCGATCTTACAGCAGGGGCTTGGTCGCTGCTACTTGTCACGCGTAGCAAGATCACTGGTGAGGTCGTGTTGCGTCACAAAAACTGTGACATATCAGTGATCTCGCTAGCGATCTTGCTTAGTGTGAAGCACCCCTAACTCTCTGTTGGCAGCACATCTTACTCCAATTTGGTATTACCGTATATACTCGCGTATAAGCCGAGTTTTTCAGCCCAAAAATTGGGCTGAAAAGTGCCCCCCTCGGCTTATACGAGAGTCATACAGCCCCCCTCATATTTTGGCGCCCCCACCTCACAGGATGGCCCCCCCCGCATGCATCGCTGCGCATATACATTACCAGGATATCAGCTGTCACCCTCCGGAGGCGGATCGCGGCTCCTGGGCTCCGGGCTCCATCTTCATCTGTGTCTTCCTGATTGTCACGTGACCGGCCGGCGTCGTGATGACGTCATCGCGATGAGCCCAGCGGCCACAAAGCAGGAAGACACAGATGAAGATGGAGCCCGGAGCCCAGGAGCCGCGATCCGCCACCGGAGGGTGACAGCTGATATCCTGGTAATGTATATGCGCAGCGATGCATGCGGGGGGGGGCCATCCTGTGAGGTGGGGGCACCAAAATATGAGGGGGGCCCTGCTGGGGCCCTGTATACTACCACTGCTGGGGCCCTGTATACTACCACTGGGGCTGTATATACCACTGCTGGGGCCCTGTATACTACCACTGGGGCTGTATATACCACTGGGGCTGTATATACCACTGGGGCTGTATATACTACCACTGGGGCTGTATATACTACTGGGGCTGCGTCTATACTACCACTGGGGCAGTATATACCACTGGGGCTGTATATACTACTGGGGCTGCGTGTATACTACCACTGGGGCTGTATATACCACTGGGGCTGTATATACTACTGGGGCTGCATGTATACTTCCACTTGGGCTGTATATACCACTGGGGCTGTAAAAACTACTGGGGCTGCGTGTATACTACCACTGGGGCTGCTGTATATACCTCTGGGGCTGCTGTATACTACCATTGGGGTGGCTGCTGTATATACCTCTGGGGCTGCTGTATACCACACTGCTGGGGGCTGTATACTTGTGCTAGGGTCCACCCTCGGCTTACACACGAGTCAATAGATTTTCCCAGGTTTTGGGGGCAAAAGTAGGGGGGTCGGCTTATACACGGGTCGGCTTATACACGAGTATATATGGTATATATGTTTATTAGTGATGAGCGAATATTCTTGTTACTGTTACTCGCATGTACAATGCAGTATTCGTGATACTCTTACTCGGCGAGTAACCCTGGTGCTCGTGAGTGATGTGTCGATCTTGAGCAACCTGTCACAAATTGCCAGCTCCGTTCAGCACACAAAGGGAGTCGGCCCCCCAGTGAGAGCTGTTTGAATAGAAGGATAGGGGGTACAGCAAGGCGTTGTATGCAGTGAAAACTCAAAAAAGCCCAACCTCCCACGGAAAGACTCGTTTTATGGCCGTGTGTGTGGGTGGAGCCTATCACTATTTGACTAACATTGGACTCGCTATTTGGACAAAAGCGCGAGTATTACAAAGTACTCGTTACGAGTATAGCGATTACGAATATGTCACTACTCGCTTATCCCTGATCCTTACGTCAAAGAATCCTACATCTGTATGTTGTGATCCTGGTTCTAATGTGTATCTTTACTTTAAATGTATACATTTTAGGGCTATCAATAAGATGGACCATATCTCTCTTGTCCTGACAGAGTGCACAAAAGATTATACATAGATCAGTGAGGCAGAGATGTTCTGACAGCCGGCTCCCTGCTCCTTCTACTCTATGTATGATCTCTGCAGCTGATGACTCTGGAATCATATTCATATCTGGACTTTCCCAGCAATTTAAGACATTAGGTAGACCTCAAGTAATTAATATACATTTTTGATCATGATTGTGTCATAAAGTACATAGATTAAGCACAAAGAGAACGTACTAGTCATTCATGATGTCATAGGATCTAGAATCGCCATTCTCAGATATTATTGTAGCACTGCAGCTCTTTATTACCAACACAACTTGGCTGCTTCCGTGACTTTGCACACTGATGCCAACATACAGGTATGTCCCATTTATTAACCACACTCCTGGGCTCTCATACAGGACTGTATAGCTGGAATCTTTAAAGAAGCCCATTCTGACTGGGTAGATAGAAGAACCTCCAATAGTAAGATTTCCTTCACTGCAAAACATCAATATAATAATTCATAAGGCGTTTTCAATAGCTTCAAATTATTACAAAAAAATGCCTAATGCCAATAAACCTGCAGAACCCTCTACTGTGCTTATATGATTTCTTCATGGATGTAAAAACAATATATGATTGAATGACATTCAAGGAACATTTGATGTAGGACAATTTCTCACTACCTTTTCATCTAAGAAATATGTTCTGTCTGAATATAATATCTCATTGGGAAAATGTGTTAATTTTCTTGTAATTCATGCATACGCAGTATGTATTTCCATTGAGCCATTATGTTCAATCTATACTTTCTGCTAATGTATTTTTTCTCATTGTTTTTCTTTTGTGGAGAGGAACCAAGCTGGTGTAGAGACTTATGGGAAATGAAATGCTCCTAAGTCAAAAGTGAACCAGTCCCCCATGTGTTTTAAACTAAAAGTGGCACCTTCAGCAGCACCTATTCTGCATTCTAAGAAGGAGGATATTATGCCTTGACTGCCTCTGTACACCAAATAAATAAGTTTGAAAAATGTCCCACCCTGTACTATAATTACCTGTTTCTGATCTGATGTGTTTAATTGCAGATCAGTCTGTCCCGCCTCTCCTCGCCGTCCGACAGCCTCATCTCCTGATTGATAGTCAAAACCTGCGCCTGCGCAAAAGCTTCTCCAGATCACGCCTGCGCACTGTGCTCTGCCCTACTGTAGGCAGAGCTTAGAGCTTCTGTGCATGCGCGAACCACTAAGGTCTCTGCGCAAATGCACAGTGTGCCTGCGTGATCCAGAGACGCCTCTGCGCAGGTGCATGATTCAGATATCACTCAAAAGAAGAGGCTGTCAGATGGAAAGAAGAGGTGGGACAGATGGCGAGGAGAGGCGGGACAGTTGGACCAAGCTGAAATCAAACCCATCGGACTGGAAACAAGTAATTATAATACAGGAAAGGAAGTTTTTAAAACTTATTTACTTGGTGTACAAGAGCAGTCAGGGCTTAAAGGGATCCTGTCACCCCCAAAACACCTGTAAACCTATTAAAACCTGTCCCTAGAGCATATTAACACTTTCCCTACACTCTTTTTACCTCCTAAATGCAGTAAGTGACATTGGATAAAAACGTTTTATAAGTACCTGATTAGTGATGATAATGAGTGACTATCTATTCATAGTCACTCATCAAGACTGCCCCTCTGCTTCATATCACGCCTGAATAGGCGTGATCTACTGCCCAGATTCAAAATCGCGCCTCCCTGCTGTGCCCTGTGTCGTCCGAGGCTGCTGTGTGGCCGGGTGACGCGATCCGGGTCATTCCCGGCGCCGGGTGACGTAATTACACCGGCGCCGCGCTGTCAGCTTCAAAATGCGCACTGCGCATGCGCATTGGGCATGCGCAGTGCGCATTTTGAAGCCGACAGCGCGGCGCCGGTGTAAATACGTCACCAGGCGCCGCGAATGACGCGGATCGCGTCACCCGGCCACACAGCAGCCTCGGACGACACAGGGCACAGCAGGGAGGCGCGATTTTGAATCTGGGCAGTAGATCACGCCTATTCAGGCGTGATATGAAGCAGAGGGGCAGTCTTGATGAGTGACTATGAATAGATAGTCACTCATTATCATCAGTAATCAGGTACTTATAAAACGTTTTTATCCAATGTCACTTACTGCATTTAGGAGGTAAAAAGAGTGTAGGGAAAGTGTTAATATGCTCTAGGGACAGGTTTTAATAGGTTTACAGGTGTTTTGGGGGTGACAGGATCCCTTTAATAACATTTTTTCTAGAATGCAGCAATTCAATCTCAGAGTGCTGATGACGTTGCTGTGGTAGTTATGCTAAAGAACTGTCGTGCCTACCATTTCGGGGCTCCAATGAAACACAGCCTGTAACTGGGCTTTAAAAGAGACTGTAATTTGTGTTATATACAATACTGAAATGTTGCTGTATATAGTATATTAGATTATCACAGGTTCAGGTTCCTTTTGCAAATTAAGGCAAAAAGTAAAAAAATAAATAAAAAAAAAATATTTAAAGCAATAAAAATTCAAACTCCTCCCTTTATCTCCATTAACTCCTTTACCACCAGGTGATTTCCATTTTTCATTTTTGTTTTTACTTCTCTTTCTTCGAAGAGCCATAACTTATTTTTACACTAACATATGAGGGCTTATTTTTTGCGAGACAAGTTGTATTTTGAATGACATTATTCATATTACCCTATAGTTTACTCGAACACAGGACATAAATTCCAAGTGATGGAAATTGCAAAATAAAGTGTAATTACACAGTGTTTTTCATTTGTGTTATTCAGCCTGTTCACTATATGGTAAAAATGACCTGGCAGTATGATTCTCTAGGTTAGTACGAGATGGTAGATCCCAAACATGTATATATTTTTATTTAAGTGGTGAAAAAAAAAATCCAGACATTTGTAAAAAAAAAAAATATAGCACTTTTGGAGCCATTTTCAACAGCCATTCTCATTTTTCGGGATCTGGGGCTGTGTGGCGGCTGATATTTTTAGGAATACAATTTTTGGTTAGTTATGATCTTTTGATCGCCTCTTATTGCATTTTATTGCAATGTTGCGCGACCCTAAAGATGTAATTCTGGTATTTTCATTTTTTTTCTCATTATGGCCTTCACCGACCAGGTTAATTTATTTTATATTTTGATAGATCAGGCATTTCTGAACACGGTGATACCACATATGTGTATTTTTTATTTTATTTTTTGAACAGTCTTATTTTCAATGGGGCAAAAGGGCATGATTTGAACTTTTGTATTTTTATTTTTTCATACTTTTAAAAACTTTATCACTTTTTTTTGCTTTTATCAGAGCCCATGAGAAACTTGAAGCTCCAACTATACGATCATGTGTGCTGTACCAAGCCATGCTGATGAATAGCTCTGCACAGCACACATGATTATCTTGTATGAATGCCAGTGCTCAGCCAGTGTTCACAGGAAGTGAGTGATGACAGTGACAGGGGTCATCATACTACACCTTGCTGTCACGATTACTTATCAGGGAATGGCGCAATCCCCACCGGCGTGGGTTAGATCACGCTGTCAGTGTCCTCACTGCACATAGTTGTAAGTGCAGAAGACTCCTGATCATGCACAGTGCAGCTCTGAATATGGAACCTGTACAAACGACACAAAGGTGCATCGACGCTGCAGGTAAGAGACGCAAGATTTCCAAGAACTGGCGGTGACATCGGCTCCTGGAAATTATGCCACATGGGTGTGATAACACGGAAAGAGAGCAGACTAGTCGGGACAAACAACGCCCCTTCAAGTACTCAAAGCCCTAATTAATATAGGAAAAATTAGCTTTATGAATGCTTTTTTCACATTAATCCTTTTCTCAGAATCCAGATAGGGAGGGCTAGACAGGGAATTTTGGCCCACACATGTGCCTGCTGCTAGGTTGGAGGAATTAGGAGACCTGGCAGGTTCCCTTTAACACTGTCGAACTACATCTTGTTGAGCAGACCAGCTAACACCAACCCCGACCACTGATTAGCAGATTACCCACAATGCACAGTGTACAAAGGGAGCTGCCAATCAGTGGTGTGGGGAAGGTTATACACAGTTTAACTCTTATCTCTGGTACATCTACATTAGACAAAACATGGATTCTATGAAAACTAAATCAAGGAGCCGAATAAGTGACAAATCCCTGGAATCAGGCTTTCTTGCGCTATGTTATGTTGTTATCAGATTATATAGCATAAACCTCCTGACAGATACTTTAATTGGTACCCAATGCTGCTGCTATACTTGTGACCTGAAACAAAAATTAATTTCTATATCCAAGCTATTGTTCTAGTAAGAATGAATGATAATTATATTCTCTATAATTTTGAGAAGCAGGAATGAAAAAAATCAGCACAAAAATTAGATTTAACGACATGTCCAGATACTACCAATAACAGCAATGATCAAAGTAATAATTTTGTCTGTCTTAAATCTATTACAATTTGCATGTTAAAACCCCATGAGTATCTAAAGATAAAGCAATACTAATACATCAATGGTAAAACTCCAGTGTTGTAATATTACTGAATATAAAAATTAGTTTTCATGAATAATCATACTTTACCTTATAAATGCATTTGTTGTTAACCAAAGAACCGTCTCCATGGATTTACTATAGGAACAAGAGATATTTACAGTGTATTCATGTGCACCATTCGCACTGTCTGATTTTGGTGACAGATACACTACATTTGTGTATATCCAATGAGTTGCATTAGCCTGGAACATTACAGATCAAAATATCATTATTAACAAAATACACATCAACTGGAAAATGTGATGAAAGGTGCCAATAAATGTTTACATACATAGGATACACAAAGACTGCTGTATATTCATCATATAAGACATAGAGACTGATATATCTATACATCAGATAGGGTACACTGAGACTGCTGTATATTCATATATACATAAGAAGCAATACAATAAGACTCTGCTGTATACACAACCATTTTATAAGAGCAAACACATTTTTAAGTTAATTTAACATTATGCAAGATGTAGTCTGCATTTTTGGGACCATATTAGATTAGAGGGTGAAATTAAGATGGCTGACAGCCCAGACATGGCACAATAAGTAAAACAAGTACATCAGTATTTTATGAACTTCATAAAGCCCACAAGATCACTCTTCCTCCACATTTCACAGCAATAGGTGAGGATCATTTTTTTAAATTCTAAGTACCGTATATACTCGTGTATAAGCCGACCCGTGTATAAGCCGACCCCCCTACTTTTGCCCCCAAAACCTGGGAAAATTTATTGACTCGTGTATAAGCCGAGGGTGGATCCCAGCACAGGTATACAGCCCCCAGCAGTGTGGTATACAGCAGCCTCCCCAGTGGTATATACAGGCCCCAGCAGTGTTACAGCAGCAGCCCCAGTGGTAAATACAGCAGCAGCCCCAGTGGTAGTATACAGCAGCCCCAGAGGTATATACAGCAGCCCCAGTGGTAGTATACAGCAGCAGCCCCAGTGGTAGTATACAGCAGCAGCCCCAGTGGTAGTATACAGCAGCAGCCCCAGTGGTAGTATACACGCAGCCCCAGTAGTATATACAGCCCCAGTGGTGGTATATAGCCCCAGTGGTAGTATATATACAGCCCCAGTGGTAGTATATAGCCCCAGTGGTAGTATATAGCCCCAGTGGTAGTATATAGCCCCAGTAGTAGTATATAGCCCCAGTGGTAGTATATAGCCCCAGTGGTAGTATATATACAGCCCCAGTGGTAGTATACAGCCCCAGTGGTAGTATATAGCCCCAGTGGTAGTATACAGCCCCAGTGGTAGTATATAGCCCCAGTGGTAGTATACATACAGCCCCAGTGGTAGTATATAGCCCCAGTGGTAGTATATAGCCCCAGTAGTAGTATACAGCCCCAGTGGTAGTATATAGCCCCAGTGGTAGTATACATACAGCCCCAGTGGTAGTATATAGCCCCAATGGTAGTATATAGCCCCAGTAGTAGTATACAGCCCCAGTGGTAGTATATAGCCCCAGTGGTAGTATATAGCCCCAGTGGTAGTATACATACAGCCCCAGTGGTAGTATATAGCCCCAATGGTAGTATATAGCCCCAGTAGTAGTATACAGCCCCAGTGGTAGTATATAGCCCCAGTGGTAGTATATATACAGCCCCAGTGGTAGTATATAGCCCAGTGGTAGTATATAGCCCCAGTGGTAGTATATAGCCCCAGTAGAAGTATACAGCCCCAGTGGTAGTATATAGCCCCAGTGGTAGTATATATACAGCCCCAGTGGTAGTATATAGCCCCAGTGGTAGTATATAGCCCCAGTGGTAGTATATAGCCCCAGTGGTAGTATACAGGGCCCCAGCAGGGCCCCCCTCATAATTTGGCGCCCCCACCTCAGTTTCTGGGCCCCCCCGCATGCAGCGCTGCACATATACATTACGTGTCTAGCAGCTGTTACCCTCCGGTGGCAGATCGCGGCTCCCGGCTCCGGGCTCCATCTTCCTCGCTGTCTTCCTGCTTTGTGACCGGCGCGATGACGTCATCGCGCCGGTCACATGACAACCAGGAAGATGGAGCCCGGAGCCGGGAGCCGCGATCTGCCACCGGAGGGTAACAGCTGCTAGACACGTAATGTATATGTGCAGCGCTGCATGCGGGGGGGCCCAGAAACTGAGGTGGGGGCGCCAAACTTTGAGGGGGGCCGTATGACTCGCGTATAAGCCGAGGGGGGGACTTTTCAGCCCAATTTTTGGGCTGAAAAACTCGGCTTATACGCGAGTATATACGGTATGTGGCTAGTAGTGATGGGCGAATCCTAAATTACTCGGAATCGCTTGACTCTAGCGAGTCCGAGCCCAGGACTCGCTACTCGTTGCGAGTCTAGCGAGTCCAATGTTAATGAATGGGGAAGCGAGTAATAGCGAGTAGTGTGCGATTTACAAATCACAGATGTGTCTCGGAAGCTTCAGCCTGAAGCAATCCTAGTTTTGCCATTGATTTGCATTGGACTCGTTTACTTTGCAACACAGTAATCGCTGGGAAACTCGCACAGATAAGAGTCCTGTCTGCTCTGTGTGCTGGCTGCCACAGCTCCAGGGTCCTAGAGCCTGCCTGCTGCCTGATGTAGCAGAGCTGAGATTGTTCTCAGTCTGCTCATTCCCTGTGCATAGACATCTATATCTATGCACAGGGATGAGCAGAGAGGACATCGCGTTTTGGACTGCGTCGGACGGAAGAGGATTTTTTTAATTAAAGATGGAGTCTCTATTGGCTTTTTTTTTTATTTCTAATAAAAAATTTTCTCTGTGTTGTGTTTTTTTTTAAAACAATTTAATAGAAATTCATGGCGGTCATGTCTAATATTGGCGTGACCACCATAAATTTCGGGCTTAGGGCCAGCTGATAATACGGAGCCCCACGCATTTTTTTTTTTTATTATTTCATGAAATTCATGGCGGTCACGCCAATATTAGACATGACCGCCATGAATTTCTATTAAATTGTTTTAAAAAAAAACACAACACAGAGAAAAAATTTTATTAGAAATAAAAAAAAAAGCCATTAGGGACTCCATCTTTAATTGAAAAAATCCTCTTCCGTCCGACGCAGTCCAAAACGCGATGTCCTCTCTGCTACATCCCTGTGCATAGATATAGATGTCTATGCACAGGGAATGAGCAGACTGAGAACAATCTCAGCTCTGCTACATCATCTCTGAGCAGGCGGGCTCTAGGACCCTGGAGCTGGCAGCCTGCACAGAGAAGACAGCTGGACTCGGCTCGCAATGTAACAGCAGTTACTTTGCGAGTTTCCCTGCTATCACTGGCACAGTAGCCGAGTCTAATGCAAGACAATGGCAATCCTAGTTTTGTCAGCGTTTGCCATTGATTTGCATTGGACTCGTGCGAGTAAACGCTGGGAAACTCGCAGAGTACTGAGTCCTGCGAGTCCCTTACTACTCGCCGAGTAACGAGTCCTAGCGAGTAGATTCGCCCATCCCTAGTGGCTAGATTAACATCAACAGTTGGCACAGTCCAAATTATTACAAGATTGCAGAGAGGACTTGCGTCAAAATTTTGTTATGAAATGATGTAAGACTTTTCATCAGTCCCTCTTCAGTACACGATGAAGGTATGTTGGCTTGACTCTATCCTATTAGTTATCAATATACATTGGATGTTATACATTTTTTATTATGTCATAATTATTTTTGTTTTGAGTCCAGCAAGTACTTCACTACTTACAAATTTGAGGTTGCCCAATGTGTATTTGTTTATCATTAGCTTTACTCATCTTATGTACAGTTAGGGCCAGAAATATTTGGACAGTGACACAATTTTCGCGAGTTGGGCTCTGCATGCCACCACATTGGATTTGAAATGAAACCTCTACAACAGAATTCAAGTGCAGATTGTAACGTTTAATTTGAAGGATTGAACAAAAATATCTGATAGAAAATGTAGGAATTGTACACATTTCTTTACAAACACTCCACATTTTAGGAGGTCAAAAGTAATTGGACAAATAAACATAACCCAAACAAAATATTTTTATTTTCAATATTTTGTTGCGAATGGTTTGGAGGCAATCACTGCCTTAAGTCTGGAACCCATGGACATCACCAAACGCTGGGTTTCCTCCTTCTTAATGCTTTGCCAGGCCTTTACAGCCGCAGCCTTCAGGTCTTGCTTGTTTGTGGGTCTTTCCGTCTTAAGTCTGGATTTGAGCAAGTGAAATGCATGCTCAATTGGGTTAAGATCTGGCGATTGACTTGGCCATTGCAGAATGTTCCACTTTTTTGCACTCATGAACTCCTGGGTAGCTTTGGCTGTATGCTTGGGGTCATTGTCCATCTGTGCTATGAAGCGCCGTCCAATCAACTTTGCAGCATTTGGCTGAATCTGGGCTGAAAGTATATCCCGGTACACTTCAGAATTCATCCGGCTACTCTTGTCTGCTGTTATGTCATCAATAAACACAAGTGACCCAGTGCCATTGAAAGCCATGCATGCCCATGCCATCACGTTGCCTCCACCATGTTTTACAGAGGATATGGTGTGCCTTGGATCATGTGCCGTTCCCTTTCTTCTCCAAACTTTTTTCTTCCCATCATTCTGGTACAGGTTGATCTTTGTCTCATCTGTCCATAGAATACTTTTCCAGAACTGAGCTGGCTTCTTGAGGTGTTTTTCAGCAAATTTAACTCTGGCCTGTCTATTTTTGGAATTGATGAATGGTTTGCATCTAGATGTGAACCCTTTGTATTTACTGTCATGGAGTCTTCTCTTTACTGTTGACTTAGAGACAGATACACCTACTTCACTGAGAGTGTTCTGGACTTCAGTTGATGTTGTGAACGGGTTCTTCTTCACCAAATAAAGTATGCGGCGATCATCCACCACTGTTGTCATCCGTGGACGCCCAGGCCTTTTTGAGTTCCCAAGCTCAAGCTCACCAGTCAATTCCTTTTTTCTCAGAATGTACCCAACTGTTGATTTTGCTACTCCAAGCATGTCTGCTATCTCTCTGATGGATTTTTTCTTTTTTTCAGCCTCAGGATGTTCTGCTTCACCTCAATTGAGAGTTCCTTTGACCGCATGTTGTCTGGTCACAGCAACAGCTTCCAAATGCAAAACCACACACCTGGAATCCACCCCTGACCTTTTAACTACTTCATTGATTACAGGTTAATGAGGGAGACGCCTTCAGAGTTAATTGCAGCCCTTAGAGTCCATTGTCCAATTACTTTTGGTCCCTTGAAAGAGAGGAGGCTATGCATTACAGAGCTATGATTCCTAAACCCTTTCTCGGATTTGGATGTGGAAACTCTCATATTGCAGCTGGGAGTGTGCACTTTCAGCCCATATTATATCTATAATTGTATTTCTGAACATGTTTTTGTAAACAGCTAAAATAACAAAACTTGTGTCACTGTTCAAATATTTCTGGCCCTAACTGTACTGTGTGACTTGGTGGATGTAATTATATACTGTTTACACTCAGGGAAAAATTACTTCTTGACGAATCTGGACTGGTATGGACATTATATTGATAATCAGCCAATCATCTGAAGTGGAAATGTGGAGTTTACAACAAACTTCATTACATATTTAAAAATAATCTTTAGTGTTTTAAATTTTCTCTTTTTGTCTGCCAGCTAGTAAAGTTCTGGAACTGAAACTAAAAAAAGATATGAAGTCTTCCTGGGTTAATAGCAAGTCTATTTACAAGATATTTTATAGTTTGGAAGAAATTACCTAAACATACAATTAATGTTATATCTACAGGAGAATATATCAGAACACTGAAATCTTGTTCTGATATAAAAGATTACAAAAATGAAAGTCAGAATTAAAATGATGTGTTGGAAGACATAGGGCATAAATCATGGCACTTGTTCACACGCTACATATTTTTTGTGTATTTTTTGCCGTTTTTGTAGCAAAAACCAGTAGTTGGTGATCAAATACAGAAGTGGAGCACTTGTTTCTAATGTACTTTTCCTCTGATTGTTCCACTCCTGGTTTTGGCTACCATAACTGCAATTGCACTCGCGTAAAAATATACAGCAAATACGCAGTGTGTGCCAGCACCCTAAATAAGATTTCTGTCAATTGATTTGCAACTGAACAGAAAAAAAAATATTCTGAAAAGGGCCTGACATTTTGTATCACAAAGGAGTTGCATTAAGAAACATGCAGTCACTTCTATTTTTTTCATCTGGACAGACATCCAATATTGGCAGCCATGTAAAAGTCTGTATAAATGTGGATTAGGGATACAAAAACCTGAACTGTAAAGGTCAGGCTTAATACCAAATACCTTGTGTCCAGTGCGGAACCCCAAACATTGAATTTCACTGTGCGTCCGCTTCCTCTTTGGTTTTGTCATTCGAGTAAAGCTTGTTGAAAGGGTGCAGAGACCCAAATCAGCAAGCATTTAGGTTTTAGGCACTTTCTAAGTGATCACACCCATGACAAGTATTAGAGACGGTATTATTAGCTTGAGGGTTATGTATGGAAAGCATAGGGCCCTTTTCCTGTTTCTTTTTATTTCTGAGTCTTCCAGTAGTTCCCACCATATATTTTTTCCAGTAATTCCCACCAGATCCATGCTGCCCTTTTGGTGCTGTTGTAATTTAGATGCATTATATAAACATACGTTACAGTAGACCTGATATTTTTATCTTACCATTTAGTCTAAGTTCTAGCCTATTTTCTCACCTAATAGAAGAGAATTACTGTCTACTACCTTAAACAGGTATCAATTGTGGCATTTCTGATCACATATTGACTGGTATTTACTGTCCCTAATTTTGTATTTCATACCATTAATGTGATAGTAATACATTTAAATCTGCCCCTGGATTCCTCAGTTTGCATTGGTGGTGGGTTACAGACTGACACCTCCCCTTTAACATGTGATCTTGTGGGCAAATAGTTGTGGAGAGCTGTTTGCATTCCACCATGATCGTAAACCGGTAGTTAGACTGCCTGAAAGTGATGTTATGTTTTCCACGGTGTAACAATTATGTAAATACTTAGGAATCTGATAGCGTGAGATATGACGGGACTGAGACCAGGATTTAAATAAATAATCTGTATTGCAAACAGTCAAACAGTTTAAAAACAGAAATGAACAAGGCAAATCCCAAAATTACATGCAAGTGCGACCAACAATAATATGTGAATGTCCAGGAATAGTATGCAAGAATGCAAGAACCACGATTACATAAATGTCCAGAAATAATTTGCAAAAGCGCGACCACCACTAATACGTGAATGTCGAGAAATAACATGCAGGAGTGTGACCATCACGATTAAATGAAAGTCCAGAAATAATATGCAGAAGTGCAAGAAAACAGATTATCAGTGTACTTCTTAAGGCTGAAAAATTCTTGCTCAAGTCCAGCACACAACCCACACTGTTTGTGTCCTGGATAAAGTACACTTATAACTAAACAGAGAATCAAAGTTCTTACAGACCATGGAGGTCCAGAAGTAATAGAGCTCCTCTCCTAGAGGTCTTGAGGGGAAGATCCAACAGCCAGGATGAGGGAAATGCACCATTTACTGCAGGCAGCTGAGAAGTAATGAGGCAGAGCACAGAACTTACAATCGTCAGCAGGAAGTCGAGAAGCAAGCCAGGAGAGACTCAGAGACCAGATAGCACAAAATACTCTGGTCAGGAATAAACTCCATACCAGGACTTATAATCATTACTGACATGAAGTTCAAGGGCATGGCGAGGCACCAGACTCCATCTTGGACGAGGGCAAGAAGATACAGCAATTCCATGGAGATCCCGGAAACCTTACACACAAGTGCGCTTTATGGCCCAGACATCACATGACTATATGTACATCATGTGACTCTGGACATCCTGATGCAGTTTATAAAGGTACTACAATATGGCTGCCGTGTTATAGCATATAACATCAGTAAACAATGGGAGCTGGCACCTCAGTGAGAACGGACTGAATATTAGGGTCTCTCTGGGGGGCACAGCAAGGTGTTTTATGCAGTAGAAATGCAAAAATGCCCGCCCTCCCGCTCTGTTCCGGAAAGACTCGTTTTATGGCCAGATGTATGTGGGCGGAGCCTATCACTAATTGACTAACATTAGACTTGCTATTCAGACGAATATGAGTATTAAAAACTGCTCATTAAGAGTATAGCGAGTGTGGATACAGTAATTCACTACTCGCTCATCACTACTTATTTTTCCACCATTTTGCTACTTTTTGTTTATATACCCCAATTGGTGGACCACTATTCTTTACACTCAGCTATACTTGGTTAGTTACCGAATATGTCAGGATTCTGTTGTCTTTCTCTGGATTAACCACTGATGGCTGGTATTATTCACTTTGTTAAATTGTGTTGCAATCCCACTCCTTACCAATGGAGGCCGTTATTGTCTCCGGGCCAGTCGCCGTTTAATAAAATGGCTGCTTCTGAACTTGTGAAAGCCATCTTGTTTCCTGTTTGGGCCTACTTAATCACATGGAACCTTCACTAATTTCTTGAGTATTGTGTCTAGCTGCTTGTGTAGTTTCAGTCTTCAGCTCCTGAGAACTAACTTACCCAGACTGTTCCCACCCATCTCTAGATTGTTTCTACTTTTCAAATCCAGCATCCAAGGACTTCTACAGCCTGCTGTTCTCTTCTCATATCCAACTGGCCATCTGATTCCAGCCGTGTTCCACCAGTATTTTAACACTATGTGTGCTTGTTTCTCATCAGCCTTAGTTATCTTATGTACTGTGGGGCTGGATGTATGAAATTATATACAGTATATACTCAGGGAACAATCTTTCCTTACAAATGTTGGCTGTTATGGACAATACATTGATGATCTGCTTCATTACATATTCAAACAAATATTTTTAGAATTTAAAATTTTCTTTTACTCCACCACCTTGTAAAGTTTTGTTTCTGGAACTGAAACTAAAGTAAGATATGAATTCTTCTTGCGTTAATCACAAGTCTATTTAGAAAATATTTTAGAGTCTGGTAGAAATTGCCCTAAACACACAAAGGTATATCTACATGGGAATATATCAGAACACTGAAAGCTTGTTCTGACATAAAAGAGCAAAA
Organism: Allobates femoralis; assembly: GCA_033576535.1. Lineage (NCBI taxonomy): Eukaryota > Metazoa > Chordata > Amphibia > Anura > Aromobatidae > Allobates > Allobates femoralis. The sequence continues at coordinate 214,111,490 of JARQOC010000011.1, read as the reverse complement.
ATTGTAATTTTAAAAATTAAAATGGTGGGTTGGAAGATAGAGGGCATTATTGTGGCACTTAATGAGATTTCATTTGTCAATTGGCTTTCAATCGAATAGAAAACAAAACAGTTTTCTAAAAGAGCACTTTGTTTAACAAAATGATTTACACTAGGAAATATGTTAATCACATCTACATTATCAATTGGACAGAAATCAAGTATTAGCTGATAGAGGTCTGTATAAATGTGGATACAAAAAAATATAGGATATACCCATATGTACATGTGGAGAAAAAATGCATGTCTATTGGAAACTCAATTCTTTATAATATGAAAACCTTTAGAAGCTGTAACACCACATATGAACCTTTTATGATGGAATATTGTTGTCAGTGTATGCAAAAAAGCAAGACAAAGGACTCTGCAATATACTGGTGCAGACAAAAATAGTAGATATAATGGGTATCTTTATATACATCTAAAAAAATTAAAACATGATAGACGAGACAGGTCTACAATTTGCAGGTTGCTTATGCCGAAAACTATGAAAAAGAACAAAAGAAATATTAACAGGTTTTCTGAATTCCATAGGGAAAAACACAAGAGTAAAAAAAATCTTTTAGAATTTCATCCAGAAAACGGATGATTCTTCTCCTGCTTGTCATCTGCGTGCAGTATGGTTTTTTACAGCAGTAGTCATTAATCATTTACAGGACCATTTACAGTTTACTATGCTACCGATCTGCAATGTAGCCATAAAAAAATATGCTATCCTGTGCAGTGGCGTAACAAGTCCACTGCGGGCCCCAGTGCAGCTTTTACACCGGGGCCCCCTTAGGTGAGAAGCGGGACGGGGGGGGGGGGGGGGGGGGGGGGGAAGGGGTGGCTGTCAGGAATTTTCAAATTTTCAGCCTGACAGCACAAGCACAGTTGAGGAGCGGGGGGAAGTCCTGTCAGGAATTTTCAGCCGCCAACAGCAGGAGGAGAGGAGGGGAGGGCACAGCTACAGGAAGTGCCGCTTCACTTCCTCACCGTCCTCCCTCCTCGCCTCGGACACCCGCGGTCGCGGCGGGCGGCTGGAGGCAGAGGCCCAAGGGGGCGGGCCCGGTCTGCAACTGCGGTAGGTACGCCACTGATCCTGTGGCTCCGTATGGCATTTAATTGTTTTTTTGCGTATCCATAGACTTGGATCACCAAGTCTCATCGAATTTGTGGAAAAAACTAGTGAATGCTGAAATTTGTTTTACACGTATACTTGATCGGTGAAAAAAAGTCACTCATCTGCCTTTCTCCATTGGAGTTCGTACCGGACGCAGACTTTAAATTTTTTTTCACTGTTTGGGTTCAGTCGGATGCTTTATATACGCAAATCACTGGAGTGGGCACTCCTGTGCTTGGGTAAGCTCGGTGCTCGGCCCAGTGCGAGCCACTTGCTGCGTTAGACTGGCTCGCACTGAGGGTAAAATCAAAATTGTCCAATGTAGTTTCTTCCAAAAAAAATTACAAAACCGTATCCTGCCTCCCCCGAAATGACTGGCTGTATGTGGGGGGAAAGCTAAACTGCCCAGTCAGTGACTTCCAATGAGCTTCTGGTCAAGTTTGGGTCCACAAGATAACTTTATCTTAAGTCTGGATAAACCTCCAGGGCCTGAGCTTGCACAAGGCTGGTCTTTTGTAATTGGATAACATTGGCCCTAATGCTATATGATTTTTTTTGCCAGACAAAACTAGGACCAAACCCTTGGGATATTTGCACATAAGATCTGTTTGTAAGCTCCTGGCATTTTTTTGTAAACAACTTGTAAAGAGAACAAACAAGTGAGTGGCTTCCATATGGAACCCTGAGAAGAATAGTCAGGTCACTTTTTTAACCTTCTTACGGCCTTGGAAACCTGAAGTAGTTAAGAGAAACTCAAACTTACTAAACACATACAAAGTACCGTATATACTCGCGTATAAGCCGAGTTTTTCAGCCCAAAAATTGGGCTGAAAAGTTACCCCCTCGGCTTATACGCGAGTCACTGTATACTGTATACAATGTATACAGTATACAGTGCCCCCCATCTATATACAGGCCCCCCCCCCGCCGCAATCCTGTAAAGGAAGAGATTAGTATACTTATCCCTCCGCTGTCGCTGTCCCGCCGCCGCCATCACGCTCCTCCATCTTCATCCAGCGTCTTCCGTCTTCTTCCGGCTTCCTCCGATGGTCGCAGGCAATGACGTCATTGCCTGCGTGACAGAGGAGGAAGCCGAAAGAAGACGGAAGACGCTGAATGAAGATGGAGGAGCGTGATGGCGGCGGCGGGACAGCGGCAGCGGGACAGCGGAGGGATAAGTATACTAATCTCTTCCTTTACAGGATTACTACCCAAGGGGGGGGCCTGTATACTGATATGGGGAGCTGCATATACCTCTGGGGCTGCATATACCTCCTGGGGCTGCATATACCTCCTGGGGCTGCATATACCTCCTGGGGATGCATATACCTCTGGGGCTGCATATACCTCTGGGGCTGCACATGGGGCTGCATAGACCTCTGGGGCTGCATATACCTCTGGGGCTGTATATACCTCTGGGGCTGCATATACCTCTGGGGCTGTATATACCTCTGGGGCTGCATATACCTCTGGGGCTGCATATGGGGCTGCATATACCTCTGGGGCTGCATATCCCTCTGGGGCTGCATATACCTCTGGGGCTGTATATACCTCTGGGGCTGCTGTATACTACCACTGGGGCTGCTGCTGTATATACCACTGGGGCTGCTGCTGTATACTACCACTGGGGAGGCTGCTGTATACCTCACTGCTGGGGGTTGTATACCTGTGCTGGAGTCCACCCTCGGCTTATACGCGAGTCAATAAGTTTTCCCAGTTTTTGGGGGCAAAAGTAGGGGGGTCGGCTTATACACGGGTCGGCTTATACATGAGTATATACGGTAAGTCAACTTTACATTGCTGGTCTGACTTCTTTGCATTTTCAATAATTTGTTGGGGTGGATTCCACCAGAAAAGGCAATGTGCATGCCCTAACAACTTCATTACTCCTCAAAAAAGGTTTAAAAGAAATGATTAAAAAGTTCTCGGAGCTGGAGATGACTGAGATAAACATGGCAACATTCAAATCATTTTTGAGCAAATTTGCATTGTATAAATATTTTTCAAGTAGTTTTGCCAAAAAGCAAAAAAAGAAACTACTTGGTGAACTGGGTCTTTGTGTATTGTCTTTAAATGTTATGCAGGAGAATTTTACTAACTAAAATGTGTCTGAATTATTTCTAAAATTGAGCAATAATTCAGGCACATTTGCCATTTGCAACAATGTGGAATATTAGACACTTTTAATTAGTGCCAAGCAAAGGGATTATATTAAAAAGTATCAGTGTTATGCTCGAGTTTTTTGGTTTAAACATAGACCAACTAGTAGGTGGTATAAACTATTACCAACCAGAGTAAAATATGCTCCGCTGGACAGATTTCTCATTCAGGATGAATCACTATGATAAATGTCATGTATATTAAGGCCATTAGCACATGGTGAGTTTTTAGTGAGTTTCGTATCTCAGTATTTGTACCCAAAACCAGCAGTAGGTGATAAATACAGAAGTGGTGACGTGTTTCTATTAGACTTTTCCTCTGATTGTTCCACTCCTGGTTTTGTCTTACAAATACTGAGGTAAAAACTCACCAAATACTCAAATTGTGCACGTGGCCTAGGAGAGTTTAAGTTTATGCTGTCGTAGGCCACATTCAGATGTCCGTGATTTGTTTTGTGATTTATCTTCAGTGTTTCAACAGTAATTTTCACTTATAAAAAAAGAATAAAAAAATTGTAAAGGTTCACCTATACATTGCAATGTTAATCAAGGACTGTACACAGACTGCACACTGCTGCCATCCCTGCTCAGTTCATGATTTTCATGGACCCATAGACTTGTATGGGTAATTCTGGTCCATGAGTTCAATCAAAAATGAACAAGTCTTCATGAAACATGGACATATAAACAGCTAAATCGATTATAATGGTCCGTATTCTATCCGTAACAACCATGGATAGGGCTCGTACATGAATACTGACACCTGAATAAGGTCTAGTTTTTACACAGAAAATCTGCTACAATGTTTCCTGTAAATTGACTGTTACATTAAATTAGCAATGTGTTACCTTACCATCTGATCTGTTCCACATTCACCATCCGCTAGCATTGTAGTGATGGTAACATAACTTCTGTCAGTCCTTTCGATGACTCCTCCACAATTGCCATCTCTCAGATGCAATGATGAGCTGTTATATCCCATCCACTCCAATGGACACTTTTTAAAGGTCACTATCATACGGTCTGAGCTGCACTCTAGTAACATCACATCTGAAAGATAACAGACTGAGGGTAATAAGGATCAGAGACATTGAGGCCGATTCATCAAAGCTTTAACACCACAAAATGTACAGCTGCATGTGGTGAATTCATTATGTGGCGTGCATCTCTTAACCTTAACCAACATATGACTAAGGCCCCTTTCACATCAGCATTTTCGCTGATGTGCGGCCGATCCGGCAGGTGGTGCCACATCTGCCGGATCGTCCACATAATGGCCACACTTGCGGCCTGGACCTGGCAAGCCCCATGCATTGTCTATGGGGCTTGCAGTCCGGTGCGGCAAGTGTGGTTACGCCAGATTGGCCGGATTCGGCACTTGCAGCCACGAAAAAAAAAGCTGCAAGGATAGTTTTTTTTTCACCGCCGCAAGTGCCAGATCTGCAGCATCCGGCAGAACTGCACTTGCCGCACCGGACCGCAAGCCCCATAGACAATGCATGGGGCTTGCCAGGTCCAGGCCGCAAGTGTGGCCATTATGTGGACAATCCGGCAGATGTGGCACCACCTGCCGGATCGGCCGCACATCAGTGAAAAAGCTGATGTGAAAGGCCCATAACAGTTAACTGACATGCCGACTTCCTGACTGTGATACAGGCTCACAAGCTGAGCATGCATCTTTCCCAGCAGATGATGACTGTGATAATCAAAAAAGATCTCCCTCTAACAGCCAGGTATGTTGCAGAGCACTCTCCAGGGCTTTTAAACCATTAAATGCTACTCTCGATCTTGGACACTGACATTCATGTGCACCACTAGGGGGAAACATAATCTATATGCCCATTGGCATGCTCATGATGTGATCGCAAGGCACCGATGGGTGGCCATAACAGCGTGGCTCATGACGGTACTCCTGTGAAAGTCAGCCAGTGATTTTTGTTACACTTAGCAATACTACAGTATTCCTGTGAATAGTACAAGTGATCAAAGGTTCAAGCCCTCTAAGGGGACTAACTAACAAATACAGTAGAAAGTAAAAAAAAACAGTAAAAAATATAAAAGTTCAATTCATGCCCCTTTTCCCGCATTAAAATGAAAGAGATAAAAATACACATATTTTGTATTGGTGCGATTGTAAAACGCCAATCTGTCAAAATATAAAATGAATTAAACCAATCAGTAAACGGTGTAATGATAGAAAAAATGTAAACCCGAGAATTACAGTTTTGCAGTTGCCCCAACACAGCAATAAAATGTAGTAAGATACGATTAAAACATTGTGTCTACCCCAAAATGGTATCAATGATATCACTAGAAATGTCAGCTCAGGGGGCAAAAACATGGCCTCACATAGATGCCAACAAATGATAATATAAGGTGTCTTGAAAATGGCGAAACAAGCTATTTTTTATTTTTTACATATTTCCAGTTTTTATTCACTGTCTAATCCTCTTTATGTCCTAGGATGAATCTATACGTCCTAAGTCATCTCCTTCCCTTTGATGTGAGCTCACGTGCTGAACTCGCATCATTCCCAACACATACCAGCAGATCTGATCAGCCGACATGTGCATCTAAAGGGCCCGTTTCATGCTACGATATTGTTAACGATATCGTTGAAACGTCACAGGTTTTGAGACGGTCAAACGATGTCGTTACGACGTAGTTGCGTGTAACATGTTGATACGACCAGCGATATGTCGGATGATCATTGATTGCAGGTTTATGAACTGGACCATAAATCAGTCGTTGGCTGCCTGGACAACCTGCAGCATCGGCGTGTGTGACACCACGATAACGATGTCGTTAACGACTTCAACTATTCAGAACATAGGAATCCAAACGACAGCTAACACCGTTCGCTTGTCGTGGAGTGCTTGCTGCGTCGTTCATGATATCTGTACATGTGACACCTCACTAGCGATCAATAGATGTCGTTCAAGTGATCTAGGACAAGTCGGATCGTTGGTCGAATCGTTCGGACATTGAAGCGTGTAACGGGCCCTTAACAGGCATCAGTGGATCTGAGATCCACCCATGCTTGTTAACCTATTGGAATGTACTGTCAAACTCTAACTGTGCAATTTAACACGAGGCAGTGGGGATACGGGGCACTGATGTGATGCTATGACAGTGAAGGGTCAAATCATGATTCCTGTCACTGTCATGACCTCACGTCCTGTGAATGCCGGCTGTGTTAGACAAAGGAAATAATATACCATGAAATATTGACTATGGAGCCATCATTAAAGTGTTCAGTCTAATCATAGACCTGAAGTGATAGGCCAAGAGAATATGAATACGCTCACTGAACAGTAGTAAAAAGTCTGTCTCTGGTACAGGAATTGTAGTCAGCAATGAGGCCAGTCAGTGTGTGACATCACACGGGAGCTGGAAGAACTCATGTAGTTCTGTGATTCTGAGGCTTTTCCTGAACTTGTGAGTTCCTTTTTCAGAAGCATGTGTGTCATGTTACATGTTGACCGGACATCACACAGTCATTTTTGCACTGCCTCCATCGCTTGGTGTGCCACCAGCCGGGGCACCCACGTAGCTACGCTGCCCCTTATCATTACATAATCTTTGCTGTGAACCTTACTATGGGCATTCACTATGTGAAACACTGCTGACTACGATTCCTGTACTGGAAAAGCAGACTTTGTACTACTTTTCAGTGAGCATATTCATATTCTCTTGGCCTACCACTTCAGGTCTATTATTAGACTGAACACTTTAATGATGGCTCCATAGTCAATGATTCATAGAGTCTTATAATGATAATTGGTGGTTAGAAAGGACCTTCTAAATCATCTGGTCCAACCCCCTTCTCAAATTAGGATTCACTAAATCATCCCAGACAGATGTTTGTCCTGCCTCTGTGTGAAGACGTCCATTGAAGGAGAACTCACTACCTCTCGTGGCCGCCTGTTCCACTCTTTGATCAAATTGTCACTGTCAAATAGTTTTCTCTAATATTTAATCTGTCTCCCTCCGTTCAGTTTCATTCCATTGCTTCTAGTCTTTCCTTGTGCAAATGATAAGAAAGCTGAAACCTCTACAGTGTGACAGCCCTTGAGATATTTGTAGACAGCTATTAAGCCTCCTCTCTGTCTTATTTTTTGCAAGTTAAACATTTCCAAATCCTGTAACTGTTCCTTATGGGACATGGTTTGCAGACTGGTCACCATTCTTGGTCTCTGACCTTGCTACACTTTTGTTGCTGTTTTTTTTTTAATTTTTTTAAATGCAGTGCCCATAACTTTAAACAGATGACTTCTGATCAAAGAGGAGTAGAGGATAATAATGACTTCACGTGATGTAGACTGTAAGCTTTAGTTAATACATAGTAGAATTGTGTTTGCCTCTTTTGCTGCTGCATTATATTCAGACTCATGTTCAGTCTGTGTCTATTAGTATACACAAGTCTTTTTCACACGTGCTGTTGCTTTGCCCTATTCCTCCCATTCTGCGATTTTCATTTTTCTTGTCCAGATGCAGGACTTTGCATTTGTCCCCATTATAAACCATTCTGTTAGTTGCTGCCCACTGTTCTAGTTTGTTTAGATCTTTTTGAATCCTCTCTCTCTCTTCTCTAGTATTAGCTATCCCTCCTAGCTTTGTGACACATGCAAACTTAATCGGTTTGGCCTCAATCCATCATCCAAATTATTGATAAATATGTTGAATAACACTGGGTCTAGGACAGAGCCCTGTGGTCCCCACCTGAGACATTCTTCCATCTGGGTGTGCAGCCATTTATGACCACTCTTTGCATCTGATCACTAAGCCAGTGCATAACTGCATTACATTCTTTTCTCTCCCTTGGTGGCATGTACTAAAACTGTTAATCAGTATTACTTGCACCTTAAGAGAACAGTTTTGATTTAGACATTTTATATGTCACTAAATAGGAGCCTGATGCTATTGCATTGGGTGGGCACTGAAATCACATTGGGGGCAGGCTCTATAGTGCTGGGGGCAGCAGCTGTTGCTCCCTAGGGATGGGCGAGTATACTCGCTACTATTCGGCACTCGCCGAATAGTAGCGGTCTTCGTGTACTCGCTACTCGCCAAGTAAATTAGGATTACTCGGGAGTAGCAAGTACCGAATACTTTTGCAGTGTATCAATAGATACACTGCAAAAGTCCTGTAAAATAAAGGAAAAGTGGTTAAAAAATAAAAAAATCGGATACTCACCTTAACCGACGGCTGTACCGGGACCGGCCGATGCACATCTATCCATGGAAAAGGACCTTTCACTCTCTCAGCCAATCAGATGGCTGGGAGAGATCTGGCCAATCAGATGCCGCCAAGTCACAATCACGTGATCGCTAGCAGCCACCTGATTGGCCAGATGGAAAGATCCTCTCAGGTACACCGAGGACCTTTCCATCTGGCCAATCAGGTGGCCGCTAGCGATTACGTCATTGTGACGTGATGACATCTGATTGGCCAGATCTCTCCCAGCCATCTGATTGGCTGAGAGAGTGAAAGGTCCTTTAGCATGAAGGGATGTGCATCGGCCGGTCCCGGTACAGCCGTCGGTTAAGGTGAGTATCCGATTTTTTTATTTTTTTAACCACTTTTCCTTTATTTTACAGGACTTTTGCAGTGTATCTATTGATAGCATGCCGCTGCAAGATGCTGTGATAGCCATGCACGTTCAGTATTCCTTCAATTTTGAATAAATCTCCAACAGTGTCACCAGTAAAGCACCCCCACACCATCACACCTCCTCCTCAATGCTTCATGGTGGGAACTAGGCATGTAGAGTCCATCCATCCACCTTTTCTGCGTCCCACAAAGACACGGTGGTTGGAACCAAAGATCTCAAACTTGAACTCATCAGACCAAAGCACAGATTTCCACTGGTCTAATGTCCATTCCTTGTGTTCTTTAGCCCAAACAAGTGTTTTCTGCTTGTCGCCTGTCCTTAGCAGTGGTTTCCTAGCAGCTATTTTACCATGAAGGCCTGCTGCACAAAGTCTCCTCTTAACAGTTGTTGTAGAGATGTGTCTGCTGCTTGAACTCTGTGTAGCATTGACCTGGTCTCTAATCTGAGCTGCTGTTAACCTGCGATTTCTGAGGCTGGTGACTCGGATGAACTTATCCTCCGCAGGAGAGGTGACTCTTGGTCTTCCTTTCCTAGGGCGGTCCTCATGTGAGCCAGTTTCTTTGTAGCACTTGATGGATTTTGCAACTGCACTTGGGAACACTTTCAAAGTTTTCTCAATTTTCCAGACTGATTGACTGTCCTTCATTTCTTAAAGTAATGATGGCCACTCGTTTTTCTTTACTTAGTTGCTTTTTTCTTGCCATAATACAAATTCTAACAGTCTATTCAGTAGGACTATCAGCTGTGTATCCACCAGACTTCTGCACAACACAACTGATGGTCCAAACCCCATTTATAAGGCAAGAAATCGCACTTATTAAACTTGACAGGGCACACCTGTGAAGTGAAAACCCTTTCCGGTGACTACCTCTTGAAGCTCATCAAGAGAATGCCAAGAGTGTGCAAAGCAGTAATCAAAGCAAAAGGTGGCTACTATGAAGAACCTAGAATATAAGACATATTTTCAGTTGTTTCACACTTTTTTGTTAAGTATATAATTCCACATGTGTTATTTCATAGTTTTGATGCCCTCAGTGTGAATCTACAATTTTCATAGTCATGAAAATAAAGAAAACTCTTTGAATGAGAAGGTGTGTCCAAACTTTTGGTCTGTACTGTATATATACATGTTTGGTATCTACGAACTTGGAATGACCTGAGGCATCATGCTGCTAAAAAGTTTTACCATATAATGAACATGTTAAATAAAAAAATACAATTGTGACACTGCACTTGTTTTTGCAATTTCACGGCACTTGAATTTTTTTCCCATTTTCCAGTACACTATATGGTAATATGAATGGTGTCAATCAAAAGTACAACTCGTCCCACAAAAAAACAAGCCCTCATATGTCTATATTAATAGAAATATAAAAAAGTTATTGCTCTTGGAAGAAGTAGAGGGAAAAGTAAAAAATGGAAAATCGTTGGGTGGTGAAAGGGTTTAATAAAATAAACTATGAATGTTTGGTATCTGTGTATTCATACTGACCTTAAAAATCATACTGCCAGGTCAGTTTTACCATATAGTGAACATGAAACTCACCAAATTTCGCCACTTTTCATACTCATTGTACCTAGCAGGAGTCTAGGTGCAATGGGTATGAAAAGTGGCAAAATTTGATATTTTTGTCCTGCATTCCGAAACATCACATGAAATGATGTCATTCAAAAGTACATATTGTCCTGCAAAAATCAAGCCCTCATATGGCTATGTGGATGGAACAATAAAAAAGCTACAGCTCTTGGAAGGAGGAGAGGAAAAAACAAAAGCGAAAAAAAAATAGAAAATAGTCATGTTGGGAAAGGGATCTTGTGTTACACCACCAGTCTTGATGAATCGGCCTCATTCTGTTCAGGGTAACATCCAATTTACATATTTACCTGCAGGATTGTTCAGTTCTGATCCATTGTTATAATAAATTCCATCACTACATCGACATTGTGACACATTATTATTGGTCGCACATTCTTCATCAGGAAAGCAGGACATGTCAGAGCAATTATAATCTGATTCTATCGAGAAGAGAAAAAATATGTGCAAATGAATATGTAGAGAAGTAGTTTATAGTAAGTATATAGTGGAAAACACTTCAAACTGTTGTAAGAACTTACTGGTGCAGTATTTGAAGTAAAAGTAAGGTTCTCCCATCATTTTATAGACATAATATCCACCTAGACATGCTTTCACAGAAAGGAGAAAATGTCCCATACAGCATTTCCCATATATTTACACAGGCGGTGCGGGAAACTATTCCTTCATCCATGGTAGGATGAGCTCCATTCAACCAGATAGGAGGTTCAGTACCACAGGTAAATGATGAGACACAGTACTCAGGAATCTGTGCATCTTCTCCTTGAAATCGATACCAATCATTGGGGGTTAGATCATAGTTATAAGAGTAGTAGCCATTATTTGGATTTATATATCTGTATGTAGGTGTTCGGTAGTTGGAGCAAGGATCTGTACAAGAATAACTAGTCAGTCCTTTATTGCAGTCTGTGCTATTATCACATGGAGTTCCTTGCTGGCATTCATTGTCTACACATTGCTTTCCATCGTCAAAATATCCATAGGGGCAATAACAGAAATAAGATCCATAGGTATTCATACAAACGGATACTTGATCACAGTCATGTAGATTGTCACTTGCACATTCATCAATATCAGCACAGCCATAGTTCTCTGTAAATATTGTCCCAAATGCGCAGGATAGGCTGTATGATCCGATAGTATTAACACATGAATTGTAGTAGTAGTAGTAGTAGTATGGATTCCACCACCAATTTCCCGCACATTCATCTATATCGGAACAGCTTGAGCCATCGCCCATAAATCCTTCATTACAGACACACTGCTGTCTATAACTAGCAAACCCCGCGCATGTTGCATTAGGATCACACTGTATGTCTGTGCAATTTCCTGGAAAAAAAAGCATTTAATTCCAAAAATATCTATGACAACAAAGGACATAAAGACGATTAAGACAAGACCAAATAAACAAAGTTCTGATCAGTATCTAATATAGTATTTTCCAATGTTTTTCTAAAATATAATACCTGAACATCGCTAAGACATCTCATGTGTATTATAAAAAGGATTTCCACCTAAACGTAAACATGAACATTAAATAATATTCAGCATAAAGGGAACCTGCTTTGTAGAATAACACTACTTACCTAACACTAATTACTTATGGTAATAGCAATCTAAAATTGTGTGGCTGTAAAGGGATACAAACCAATTAGGCGCCAAGAGAGGGTGTTAATTATTGAAGTTAAGTATCTATAGTCTATTACTACACCCAGGCATAGTGGAGACAAAGAAAGACCTATTGGCTCCACTGAAACAAATTAGGTGAGATTTATTACCAAGTATCACTCACAATGGTCTGCAGAGAGGCAAAGTATCAATAAATTCTGTCCGCTTTCCTATTATTAAACAGCTAGATGGAGGCCCGAGGTAGACAGTGTAATTTGTGCACAACCATAGATGTAAGTAATTGTTTTCTGAGCAACACATTCAACAAGAGAATTTCTATTCATTTTTATATTACATTTTCGCGATGCACATGGGGGCAATTTAACATGATTACGAGTAAAAGGCATTGAGAGGGTTTTTCATTCAAACAGAGGAGGAGACTGGAAGATAACCTTACACAATTGCGAGGCCTACTGGATGCTGGCATTGGCTGCCCGGAGTCAGAAGGGTCTGAACTTCAGGAATGATTTACTTTATTTTTATTAATTTCTTCTATATATAATAATTAAAAAAATGGGTATTTTATTCTCTCTTCCCATCCTTTCTCTTTCTGACTCCAATATTATCCTTTTATTTGAGGTAATTCTAACACCTTTAAAATAATTAATAAAGGAAACTACTAATTAAAAATAAAGATGTATCACCTGAGTTATTTTGTGTTCTTTTCTTTACGTCCTATTATGAATGTGCTTCCAAGTTGACATGTGCATGAGGTCAAATACAGGGTAAGGCTGGCTTCACACTGCAGTTTTTTCACTGATCAGTGTCCATCAGTGTTTGTGTGCCAAAACCAGGAGAGGAACCAAGAGATGAACTTGCAGAGAAAAACTATAATTGAAAGATTGACACCTGTTCTGAGTTTTGGAGACACTCCTGGTTTTGGCACACAAACACTGATGGACCCTGATCAGTGAAAAACTGCAGTGTGAAAGCAGCCTTAGAAGAATGAGTATGATAGAGTATATACAGTTCTTTTTTCTTCCCTGGGTATTGATAGAAATCGATATATACTGTAAGGGATTTAAAAATCTACATTGATTTTTTAGGTTGTAGTAGATATGTACACATTTAGTTTTTAATGAAAGCACGCTCATTGGGAGATCTCAATTGGAGGTTTTTCCCTTTAGAGTAACACACAATTAAATGGATAAGTTTGTGTGTTTCACATAGATATGTGCCCACATGTACAAAATTGCAATATGTCATGATGGTTGCGGACATAAATACTATCAAATTGCACACTACATATAGCATCGGAACAGTATTGTCTCCATAGACCTTACACACTTGTTAATACTATTTGCAACATAGTGTCTCAAGGATATAACTACAATGGGCTGTTTGAAATAAGTACTAATTCACATTAAAGCAGTTAAGATGTGGTTTGTCCTATATTCATAACAATTTAGGGATGTATAAATATATATTTCTTGCATTAAATATTTTTGCCGGAATTATACTTATCAATCATATTTTTGTTTAACCTCGGAGAAATTGTATATACAAATACACATGTTTTTATTATGTTTCTGCTATAACATAATATATTGAACTAGAATGAACTGGTATTGCATGGTTTAGAGGTATAGAACAGGGGTCCCCAACTCCAGTCCTCAAGGGCCGCCAACAGTGCAGATGTTCAGGAATGCCTTAGTATTACACAGGGGTTGGAATCATCACCAGGGCAGGTGATTATATTATCACCTGTACAATACTACGGAAATCCTGAAAATATGCACTGTTGGCGGCCCTTGAGGACTGGAGTTGGGGACCTCTGGTCTATAAGAACACTAATTATTAGATTATTCGAGGGTGAGTGTTTTTTATGTATGTATATATATATATATATATATATATATATATATATATAAGCTGTTTTTTGCAGTGTGTATGCCTTCTACTTAAAGGGAACCTGACCCCCTATAAATGAGCCCCCAGCCTTTGAAGGGGTGGCTAGAAATCGATTAGGATGCTGCAGGGACAGGTCTTCAAAGGCTGGGGGGCGCATCTGGTGGGCCCCAATGGGGGTCTCTATGTCAATGTTTTTATGGATATGAACATTTAAATAAAGACCTTTTACTTTTATCTGAAGAGAATTGGCACCGGATTTCCTTATACTTCAACTGGTGGATGCCTTACCATCATACCGGATACCTGAGAGTCCATAAGTGGAAACCAGTAAGCTGCACAATCCCCTCCTTCCCCCTTTCTTGGATCTGTTATACTGTTTGTGATGTTGAAGTGGAGGAACAGAAAGGCAGGCAACTTGATGCAGCGATTTTCATGAACTGTAGCAAAAGCTGGGCCTCATACACAACCTTTATTGCTCTTCTGCTGGCAAAAAAAAAAGCGACTGGAGCAGGCTGTCCAGTAACAGAAGTTGTCACTTCATTTGGGATACGATGACGAGCCAATGTTTGGTTATTACAGCTTTCAGTAACATTAGCAGTAGCACCTACCTCATGTACAATTCCAACACCAAGCCTACTTCCCTTTCCACCATGACCTCTGAATTTACCACTCATCTTTTATGCACTCAGATTTGGAAAGCACTTGTTTGAGGCCAAATAGAGCCTTTTATGGGAAACATAAGGATTTGGGATTCACAGGTTACAGGCAAAAAGGTGCATTTTTTAAGGTAAACTGAAATATTTGAGATTCACAGGTTACAGGACAAACAGAGTCTTCTTAGGAGAAATTGAAGAAAGATTTGAGATTCACTGGGTAAAGGTACCGTCACATGCAAGAATATCGTTAACGATAACGTTGAAACGTCACGGATTTGTGATCGTTCAAACGATATCGTCAGTGCGTCGTTGCGTGTAAACGAACGACATTGGAAGGAAAAATCGTTGGATCGTTAACCCAAAAAATGAGATCCTGACCTCAAATTTATCGTTCATTGTTCAATTAAGGATCTGTGAGGCAGCAACATCAAAATTCTCCTATTCCTGCCACTTTGTAAAACCGTTCAAATGTTCACCTCCAAATAGCTGCCGCATTGCCAAATTTCAGCTCATTAACGATATCCTTGCGTGTGACAACGCACTAATGATCTCGAAACGATTGCAGTCACGTGACATAGCTAACGATATCGTTAACGAGATCCTATCGTGTGTCGGTACCTTAAGGCCAAACAGGTAAACTGAAGGATTTGAGATTCACGGGTTACAGGCCAAATAGAGGGCATTTAGGGGACTGAAGGCATTGAGATCCACAGGTGACAGGCAAAACAGTGCCTTTTTAGGGGTTACTGAAGGATTTGAGCTTCACAGGTTACAGGCAAAAAAGTGCCTTTTTAGTGTTAACTGAAGGATTTTAGATTTGCAGGTTATCGGCAAAAAAATTCCTTTTTAGGGGAAACTGAAGGATTTGAGATTCACAGGTTAAGGTGCCGTTACACGCTACGATATTTGAAACATTATCGTTGAAACGTCACGCTTTTGAGATTGTTCTTACGATCTCGTTTGTGCATCGTTGAGTGTAAACGCAGCATGTCTGAACGAGAAATCGTTGGATAGGACAACTCAAATTTGAGAGCAGGACCTCAAATCTATCGTTCGTCGCCCAATTAATGCTCCAGCAAAGTGCAGCATCGTTCAGTGTGACACCATGATGAACGACCTCGTTCAAAATTCTCCTATTCCTGCCGCTTTGTAAAATCATTCGAAGGTTCTTCTCCAAATTGCTGGCACGTTGCCAAATTACAGATCGATAACGATATCCTTGCGTGTGACGACGCACTAATGATCTCGAAACAATTGCAATCACGTGACATAGCTAACTATATCGTTAACGAGATCCTAGCGTGTGACGGTACCTTTACAGGAAAAAATATCTTTTTAAGGGAAACTGATGGATTTGAGATTGCAGGTTACAAGCCAAATATACCTTTTTAGGGGAACTTAAGGATTTGAGATTCAAAGGTTATGGGCCAAACAGAGTATTTGTGGGGAAAACTGAAAACTTCAGAACCACAGGTTACAGGCAAAAAAGTGTCTTTTTAAGGTAAACTGAAAGATTTGACATTCACAGGTTACAGGCCAAACAGAGCCTTCAGGGGAAACTGAAGGATTTGAGATTTGCAGGTTAAGGTACCGTCACACGCTAGGATCTCGTTAATGATAACGTTAGCTATGTCACGTGACTGCGATTTTTTCAAGATCGTTAGTGCGCCGTCACACTCACGGATATCGTTAACGATCTGTAATTTGGCAACGCGCCAGCAATTTGCAGAAGAACCTTTGATTGATTTTACAAAGCGGCAGGAATAGGAGAATTTTAAACGAGATCATTCAAAAAGGTGTCAAACTGAACGGTTGCTACACTTTGCTGGAGCGTTAATTGGACGACGAGCGAATGATTTGAGGTCCTGATCTCAAATTTTCGATCTTCGATCCAACGATTTCTCGTTCAGACATCCTGCGTTTACACGCAATGATGCACAAGCGAGATCGTAAGAACGATCTCAAAAGTGTGACGTTTCAACAATATCGTTTTAGATATCGTAGCGTGTAACGGCACCTTAAGTCAGCCAATGACACAGGCCCTTGTGTCTTTATCGAGTGGATGTTTTATGCACCCTGATTGGCTGCAGACCAGGAACATCCACACAGAAAATGTTGGCAGAGAAAATGGAGTCGGACGCTACCCTGACTTCTCCACACCCCCTCCCCTCATCAAACATGTCCCGCTCGTTATCCTAAACAGTGAAAAGGTAGGAGAAAGCATCATATAAATGCTGTAATGCTTTTTTAAATGTGATCACTCACCGAAATTTGCGTTCACCGTTTTTGGAAATTGCTCGGGTCTGCCAATCGGCGATGTTCGGTCGAATTTGAAATTGGCGAACATGTTCAAGCAAAGTTCATTCATCTCTAGTGATGACAACTCAATGTTCCCTAGGTTGAACTGCGATATGCACGATATCTGCTATTGGTGTTTTGAGGAAAAGCAGTACTAAGATTGTCTAAAAGCTTCTTTTGATACTCCTGCATTCATGCGTCCCTTTCCAGAGCAGGAAGCATTTGGCCAAACTTAAGGCCCTGTCACACATAAAGAGATCGCTAACGAGATCGCTATTGGGATCGCTGTTGCGTCACGAAGCGATGTTGCGTCAACAGCGATGTCGTTCTGTGTGACACGCACCAACGATCTGGCCCCTGCTGTGAGATCGTTGATCGTTACACACTGCTCTGGGTCATTCCTGCGTTGTTGCGCTCCTGCTGGGAACGCTATATCATTGTGTTTGACAAAGATAATGAGCAACGATCTCAATGCTACGCTATGGAGTGACAATTCCCAAGGACCTCGGTATAATTCTGGATCGCTGGTGTGTAGTTTTTCACATCGCTGGTGAGATACCTGTTTGACATTTTACCAGCGATGTGTAAACGATGCACCAGCGATCTCTGCACATCGTTATCGGGACACTGATGTGTTGTTATGTGAGACTGGGCCTTTACTCTTGTACTGGGGATCTAACAGTGTGACAACTCAGTAGTTGGCATTACTTCAAATCCTAACAATCAGGGGATCATGTTGCTGATAGTGCAGCAAGAAGGCACTTAAGTATGTTGCGCATCCATGAGGCCCAAGTCCTTGTTGTGTTGGTGGCGGCGGGGTAACATTCCCGCTTGCTTTCTCTGTCCTCTCCAACCAACTTTGCACATCAGAAAAGTGATTTATATATTCAATTTGGGGGAATTTACTCCATATTTGCCTGTATCATTACAACTCACCACTGAATCCAAATATTCTTAGGGAAATTGACTTGCTTCCAGTGATTTCGATTCTCCAAATTCCATAAGTAGGATATTTAATCAAGTATGTATCAACAAGGGAGAAAATATATGTTGTATATGTAATATTTTTGCCTAAAAATGGAAAAATAAATAGCTATCAATATTCAAAACCTGCACAACTGAATAGTTTTTTGTAACACATAAACAAACAATTAGCTCACTTATTTCATTTTGTTGAAATAATCAATTTTGTCTCATGTATTTCTAAAATGAGTGACATGAGAAGAAGGAGAACTCTAGTGCCACCTATAGATAGTAGAAATCCTAAAAGTCAAAATGACCCTTTAAGGCTGCTTTCACACTGCAGTTTTTTCACTGATCAGTGTCCATCAGATTTGTGTGCCAAAACCCGGAGAGGAACCAGGAGAGGAACTTGCAGAGAAAAACTATAATTGAAAGATTGACACCTGTTCTGAGTTTTGGAGACACTCCTGGTTTTGGCACACAAAACTGATGGTCACTGATCAGTGAAAAAACTGCAGTGTGAAAGCAGCCTAAGCTGTGTGCTCACGGTCCAGAGGCACTGCGTGTTGGACTCAGCGCCTCCAGACAAGGGGGAAGCCACAGGTAAGCGCGGGGAGACCGCAGCTGCCCTGTGCCCATGATCTGCAGTAGGTGCATGGTGGCTTCTTCCTGCGTGCACCTTATCGTGCTCACTTCCAACTCCACAGCATGAAATTAACATGCTGCGCAGACGCAGAGGTCCGGAAACTCGCACCGCAGCTGAAAGAACGTTGCGGTCAAGAGAAATATAGTGAGCACAGGATCTCTAGAAATCCCATCCACTATGCTTATAAGGTACCATACAGGATTTTGGATGCAGCAGCAATATGCTGCATTCCCTGTTCGTGAGTAGGCACCCTTAAAGAGCCTTACCTTATAACTTAGCATTTATAGCAGATGAAAATCTCAATTTGCAGACATGGTGTTTTGGGGTATTGCCCCTTGTCAGTACAAAGTATGAGCTCTGAAAAGCTCTAAGGGTCTAAGGCTAGGGTCACACTTGGAGGGACATTTTCGGGAAGCCTGTGTTAATACTAGGCATTTATTTCTGTTGCCATTTTTATGCAATTTTAACGCTAGCATTAACTCATCATTTCCCGTAGGAGCCTATGTTAAAAATAAACGCATGCGATTTTGCGAAAGCACCAAAAAACGCTGCTAGCAGCATTTTTCAACAACATAAGGGTATGTGCCCACAGGAAGGTTTAGTGGTGTTCAAACCGTCCTTAAACCGCTGGAAATTATCAGTTCTGAGCTCTGAAGTCTCCAGCTGTGTTCCGGCGGTTTTCCGGCGGTTTTTTACAGCGTGTGCACAGCGGTTTATAGTCGGTTTTTCCAGCGTTTTTTCCGGCGGTTTTCTATGGAGGATTTTGTTCATGGAACCGATCCAAAACCGCTGAGAAGAATTGACATGCTGTATGCTGCTAAACCGCTCGGAAACCGCTCAACCGCGGGCAGATCCGCTCACATAAACCGACTATGTGTGCACAGCGGTTTCTAAATTACATAGGGTTACATGTAAGTCCTAAAGCTGCTTAGGATTTACATAAATTTAAATAAAACCTATGCTAAACCGCCGGCGGTTTTCGCTGCTAAACCGACGTTAAACCTTCCTGTGGGCACATACCCTAAAGAGAGTTGTCCTTACAATGTGTGTTGGTATTTTGGCCAGTGGCCAGAATGAGCCCCTTCTGTATAAACAATCCTCAAAACCAAACAAAGAAGGAGGTTTCAGGCCCTTTTGTACAAAGTATGTATCAAAGTCACCCATGCTATGTTTCATTAATGAATTTATTAAAGTAAAGGCAAAATACATATAAAATCCATTTCATAGCACCTATATAAAAAAGAGATACATATACATCATATATTTATTTCATAAAGTGATCAGTATTTAAAGTGACATTGTAACATTAAAATTCCAAGTAGGATGGTAAAGCCCCTCCTAGATAGATATAGAGCAAATCCTCAGAAGTATATGGTTAGTAAATCCTATTTACTCCATGTATCATGTGTATAGCATGGTATATAGTATATGGTATATAGTAAGTCATCCCAAAGGGGATAGGGACAGACCATCTAATAAGTGTCCTTCATCCCCATGTGTGGAGCCCTGTGGGGCAGTGCAGGACAAAATGTCCAAAATCACTGGCATCACAGTTCATCCACACAAAGGGGAGAAAACACATTTCAGTCTTCCCTATAGAATACTATCAGCACTACACAATGTTCAGAGTATACCGTATATACACAGAGTTCCCTCCTCCCACAACCTCTGCACTTACCCTTATCAAATGGGGGATAAGGTGTCCGGGTGCCCCCCAGACGCGTTTCGCTAATGCTTTCTCAATGGGGTCCACTTAAACCTGCCGTCCGACATCTATTTATATCTATGATGCATCCTCAGCCCATGTGTGCCACACTTCCGCTCCGCCCCCTCCACGCCGACCCGCGGCCAATCCCAGGCTGGAGAGTCAGTGGCCACCTGACATCATCCTGCCTATAGGAATGCCTGCGGTCTCGTTGGGGGGCGGGAGTGGCTGTGCCACAAAGGGATCCTCACCAATGGCGCTGTATTTTGGAGGAAGTGTCCATTCCGCCATCTTTGAAGATGGTGTATCCAAAGGAACACCACAATGACCTCACAGTGAGGGCAGAAGTCTCTATTCCGCCATTTTAAGTACTGGTTATTCCATATAAACACATAACTTCAATTTTCTAAGAAATAGGAGGGCATTTTTGAGCAAAAGTGAAGTGCACATATGGGATCCAGCCATATTTTAGGTGACACTCCATCCCATTAATCTACCGTATATACTCGTGTATAAGCCGACCCGTATATAAGCCGACCCCCCTACTTTTGCCCCAAAAATCTGGAAAAACCTATTGACTCGTGTATAAGCCGAGGGTGGACTCCAGCACAGGTATACAGCCCCCAGCAGTGTGGTATACAGGCCTCCCCAGTGGTAGTATACAGCAGCCCCAGTGGTAGTATACAGATTCCCCAGCAGCCCCAGTGGTAGTATACAGATTCCCCAGCAGCCCCAGTGGTAGTATACAGGAGCCCCAGCAGCCCCAGTGGTAGTATACAGGAGCCCCAGCAGCCCCAGTGGTAGTATACAGGAGCCCCAGCAGCCCCAGTGGTAGTATACAGGAGCCCCAGCAGCCCCAGTGGTAGTATACAGGAGCCCCAGCAGCCCCAGTGGTAGTATACAGGAGCCCCAGCAGCCCCAGTGGTAGTATACAGGAGCCCCAGCAGCCCCAGTGGTAGTATACAGGAGCCCCAGCAGCCCCAGTGGTAGTATACAGGAGCCCCAGCAGCCCCAGTGGTAGTATACAGATTCCCCAGCAACCCAGTGGTAGTATACAGATTCCCCAGCAGCCCCAGTGGTAGTGTACAGGAGCCCCAGCAGCCCCAGTGGTAGTATACAGGAGCCCCAGCAGCCCCAGTGGTAGTATACAGGAGCCCCAGCAGCCCAGTGGTAGTATACAGGAGCCCCAGCAGCCCAGTGGTAGTATACAGCAGCCCCCAGTGGTTACAGCAGGCCCCCAGGGGTACATAAGCAGCCCCCAGGGGGTACCCAGCAGCCCCCTGGGGGTACCAACAGCCCCCAGGGGGTACCCAGCAGCCCCCTGGGGGTACCAACAGCCCCCTGGGGGTACCAACAGCCCCCAGGGGGTACCAACAGCCCCCTGGAAGTACCAACAGCCCCCAGGGGGTACCCAGCAGCCCCCTGGGGGTACCAGCAGCCCCCTGGGGGTACCAACAGCCCCCTGGGGGTACCCAGCAGCCCCCAGGGGGTACCCAGCAGCCCCCTGGGGTACCAACAGCCCCTAGGGGGTACCAACAGCCCCCTGGGGGTACCAACAGCCCCCAGGGGGTACCCAGCAGCCCCCGGGGGTACCAGCAGCCCCCTGGGGGTACCAACAGCCCCAGGGGTACCAAGCAGCCCCCAGGGGGTACCCAGCAGCCCCCTGGGGGTACCAACAGCCCCCAAAAGCTGGCACTGTCCCCCCTTGTAAGGGCATCCCCCCGCTGCTTATACATTACCATCCCGGTGTTCTGATCGGCGCCGCTCCTCGGTGCTGCGTCTTCATCCTCCCGTCCGCGCTGGCTGCATCCGGGATCTCCGGCGGCCGTCGCGCGATGACGTCATATCGCTGCGTCAGCCGGAGATCCCGGATGCAGCCAGCGCTGACGGGAGGATGAAGACGCAGCACCGAGGAGCGGCGCCGATCAGAACACCGGGATGGTAATGTATAAGCAGGGGGGGCCCTTACAAGGGGGGACAGTGCCAGCTTTAGGGGGGCATATATGAACTGCTTCCCCCTGCCGCTGATTGACAGGGGGAAGCAGTGCATATATAATGAGCGGCCCCACGTGACGGGGCCGCTCATACAGCAGCCTCCCCCCGCCTCCTCCAGCCTCCACAGCCCCCACCACCGTATATGACCCGTGTATAAGCCGAGGGGGGGACTTTTCAGCCCAAATTTTGGGCTGAAAAACTCGGCTTATACACGAGTATATACGGTAATATATAAAGCTGAATGTGTGTATGTGTGTGTGTGTGTATATTCGGGATTGGCATCTACACCGTCGCAACTACAGCCACAAAATTTTGCACAGTCACATGTCTGGACCCCGAGAGCGTCATAGGCTATGTTGTGAGGCGAAATTTTAACCCTGTGCGTTCCAGTTCACCAAACAATTTTGCCCCTATCTACATAATGGGGAAAAAGTGAATGGAAAAGTGTGAGAGGAAAATCGACAGCTGTCAGCTACAGCCACAAAATTTTGCACAGTCACACGTCTGGACCCCGGGAGCGTCATAGGCTATGTTGTGAGGTGAAATTTTAACCCCGCGCATTCCAATTCACCAAACAATTTTGCCCCTATCTACATAATGGGGAAAAAGTGACAGTTACCAGTTGACAGTTGTGAATGAGAGGGGCTTAATGACAGCGCCAAAGACTAACAGCATACACCAGCATATAGTCACTAAGTTGGGGCCCTGACATGGAATATTCACCACGCATGGGGACATGTATACACACCACACAAAGAGTAACAGCAAGTGTATAGTCGCTAAGGTGCAGCCCCAACATTGGATACTCATCACGCACCTGAACAAACACACACACACCACAAAGAGACACACACAACACAGACACCCCCACACACCCCCACGGGGACACACACACACCCTATAGCGACACATGCACTCACCCCACAGGGACACACACACACCACAAAGAGACACACACACAACACAGACACACACACCACACAGACCTTCCCCCCACAGGGACACACACACATAGCCACCCTATAGGGACGACACATGCACTCACCCCACAGGGACACACACAGACACCACATAGACACACACACACCACACAGACCCCCCACAGGGACACACACACATACACACCCTATAGCGACACATGCACTCACCCCACAGGGACACACACATACACACACCCCAGGGACACACACACCACACAGACAGACACAGATATGCACAAATCACCTCACACAACTCGCCTCATACGTCTGATATCTCTAATTTCCAAATATAAACATCTGATTAAAAACAGCCAATGTGCAACACATGTGCCATATAGGGAATTAAGGCAGATGTCAGTCACATGAGCTGTCTATTATGTGTATGTGTGAGGTAACATATACTGCCCGGCCAGGGGGAGGGTTTACTGTTGGCTGGAGATTTGTTAGGCTGCCTATAGCAATCAATCACAGCTCAGCTTCTATTTTCTTACAGGTCATTAATATGACATATTCAAATTCTAGTTTGTTATAGCTAACAGCAGTTATTTATTAACCCGGGCGTAGCCGGGTACTACAGCTATTATTACATAAAAAAATATTACATAACTTAGATATGACATCCCCAAAACGTGGTATAATGGCCATTATACATGCCGGTCGAGTTTGCATCCACCCGAAAATCCCACATACCGCCTATACCCTAGTTCTGGGCAGGGGGGACTTCCAGATGACGCATCACCCTCCAGGTAGAACTTATACACATAGATCCCCCCACACCAAGAGGATCCCCATCAAAATGATAATTAGTTCACCCATGGCATAAATCCCCATAGAAACATAGCAGCGTTTTTTGTGGCTTTTGCAAAAACGCATAGCATCAAACACATTGCACATTTGTAATACATTTTTTGCAGTGAAGCCCAATGGATCCGTTAACGCATGTGTTTTTCACACATTTCACCATGAAAAACGTTAGCTTTTAGCGGATCCATGACACTAATGTGACGCTAACCTAATGGTAAGCTTTTCTCCTTTGCATTATGTAATGTCTCAGTGCTTGGCACAATCAGTGAAGCCATCCTGGGACTTCTTGTCCTATTCATTTTCAACAGAACTGAAGAAATCTCCTGCATTGTGCCCATTACATCCATACTGCTATAAAGCTGTTACATCTCCCTCTATATTATCCTCCATCAGAATCTCTGATCTACTCCTTCTCTGTCCATACTCTGTAGGCGGCCGTCACATGCAAAGATTTCTTGCCCGATATCGTTTAAGCGATCTCCTTTTTGATCGCTTAAGCGATATCGGGCTTAAAATCGTTGCATGTAATCAAGCGATTTACGATGTGAAATCGCTTGATCGTGACATCGCTGATCTGAGGTCCGGAGCTCAGATCTAGCGATGAACGATTTAGCGATCTGCTTCATCGTGGTGTATGTCACCACGATGATCCATCTCTCAGCGGCAGAGCCTATGCTGGGAGATGGTAACTATGGTACACGTCGGGTAACTAAGCGACGCGCGGCGCCTAGTTACCCGATGTGTACCATAGTTACCAGCGAGATGGCGGATCCACATAGCTGGTGAGTCTGTCTGTGTGACATCTCACCAGCGATGTGAGCGATATTGTAAGCGATCGCGCGTGCACGTGATCGCTTACAATATCGCATGAGATATCTTAGCGTGTGACGGCCGCCTAAGACCACGTTACACACACAGATATATTGTTCACAGATCTCTGGTTGCAGTGAAATCATGGACACATTGTTACATTTGTGCACAGCCACAAAATGGAACAATGTGTCCATGATTTCACTGCAACCAGAGATCTGTGACCAATATCTGAACAGATATCTGTGTGTGCCTTTATATGTCTAATATATCACAAACTTATTTCCTACCTACACAATGTTTTCTCTCACTGCTTCTGTTCCTGTGAATCTTAAGGTACTGTTACACACAGAGATATATTGCTTGCAACTCACTGGTTGCAGTGAAATCATGGACACATTGTTCCATTTTGTGGTCGTGTACAAATGTAGTAATGTGTCCATGATTTCACTGCAACCAGTGAGTTGCAAGCAATATATCTGTGTGTGTAACGGTACCTTTAGTTCCAGTCCCATCTTCATGTAACAGTCCACTGTTTCTATCCCATGTATTAGGGTGCTTTCACATCTGCGTACCGTATATACTCGCGTATAAGCCGAGTTTTTCAGCCCAAAAATTGGGCTGAAAAGTCCCCCCCTCGGCTTATACGCGAGTCATACAGGCCCCCCTCAAAGTTTGGCGCCCCCACCTCACATGATGGCCCCCCCCGCATGCAGCGCTGCGCATATACATTACCAGGATATCAGCTGTCACCCTCCGGTGGCGGATCGCGGCTCCTGGGCTCCGGGCTCCATCTTCCTCTGTGTCTTCCTGCTTGTCACGTGACCGGCCGGCGTCGTGATGACGTCATCGCGATGAGCCCGGTGGCCACAAAGCAGGAAGACACAGAGGAAGATGGAGCCCGGAGCCCAGGAGCCGCGATCAGCCACCGGAGGGTGACAGCTGATATCCTGGTATTGTATATGCGCAGCGCTGCATGCGGGGGGGCCATCATGTGAGGTGGGGGCACCAAACTTTGAGGGGGGCCCTGCTGGGGCCCTGTATACTACCACTGGTGCTGTATATACTACTGGGGCTGCGTGTATACTACCACTGGGGCTGTATATACTACTGGGGCTGCGTGTATACTACCACTGGGGCTGTACATACCACTGGGGCTGTATATACTACTGGGGCTGCGTGTATACTACCACTGGGGCTGTATATACTACTGGGGCTGCGTGTATACTACCATTGGGGCTGAATATACCACTGGGGCTGTATATACTACTGGGGCTGCGTGTATACTACCACTGGGGCTGTATATACCACTGGGGCTGCTGCTGTATATACCACTGGGGCTGCTGCTGTATACTACCACTGGGGCTGCTGTATATACCTCTGGGGCTGCTGTATACCACACTGCTGGGGGCTGTATACCTGTGCTGGGGTCCACCCTCGGCTTATACACGAGTCAATAGATTTTCCCAGGTTTTGGGGGCAAAAGTAGGGGGGTCGGCTTATACACGGGTCGGCTTATACACGAGTATATACGGTATATAAAATTGTCTAGATTCTCAGCCAGAAAAATTTCACCCGGCATCTGTATGTCATGCTTTGTGACTGTGCTTTTTTTTCTAGGCGGGAAAGAAAATGCTCACTTGCAAACCACTCACATGACATACGGATGCTGGGCGAGAAAAAACGCATGATACTTTCCTGACACTTGCCAACGATTTTTGGCTGAGAATCTGGGTGATTATATATATTCAGATGTGAATGCACCCTTATGCCCTATGCACACAGCATGTTTTCATCTCTTTTTGTGATGCATTTTTAGGGCAGTTTTGTTGCAAAACTGCCTGCAAATTCCTGTGTCAGCAAAGGTGATGAGTATTATGAAGTTTTGTGCACATTACTTTTTTCCATTGCAGATTTGGTGCAGAAATAAATCTGCAGCTTCTCAGTTCTTGCACTAAAAAACACATCAAAAATGCAGTGTGTTAGGCCGGCTTCACACTAAGCTGTGATCCGATCTGTGGCTGTCCACTTGAGCCAGACAGCCCAGGACCGGATCAGCACACAGAACCGGAGGGCTAATTTGCCCTCGGGTCCGGTGTGCAGCCGAACGCAGCTACAGCCGCTGATAGGTCAAGACCGAAGCTCGCGGGGAGCTAGCCGTGGTGCTGAACTGT
Organism: Allobates femoralis; assembly: GCA_033576535.1. Classification (NCBI taxonomy): domain Eukaryota; kingdom Metazoa; phylum Chordata; class Amphibia; order Anura; family Aromobatidae; genus Allobates; species Allobates femoralis. Next base: position 214,084,432 of record JARQOC010000011.1, on the reverse strand, counting down.
TAGGAGGGGCTGGCGCTGACCTTCAGCACCACGGAGCAGTCCCCTCCTGACAGTTCAGGAACGTGGCTAGCTCTCCTCGAGCCGCGGTCCTGACCTAACAGCGGTTGCAGCTGCGTCCGGCTGCACACTGGACCGGAGGGCAAATTAGTCCTCCGGTTCTGTGTGCTGATCCGGTCTGGGGCTGTCTGGCTCAAGCGGACAGCCACTGATCGGATCACAGCCGTAGTGTGAAACTGGCCTTACTATTACTGCTGCACACTCATCACACCATCACACCTGTCCAATCAACCCGACTCTTCATTTATATCTTTCACCTTTTTGTTTGTTTGTTATGTAGCCTACCTTTTCCCCAGCTTGAACCTCACCATCTCATGAATACACTCCCATGCAGGACCTTTACTTTGATGTTATTATGAAGATGTATGTTTAAATAAAGATTTTATATTCTGAACTGAAGCAAGTGGCACCAGGAATCTTTCCTTCTACATTTCTACGGGTGGCCGCCAAACACCACACCAGTTGCCTTGGAGTCTGTGAGTGATTATTGGTGAGCTGCACAATTTCATGCCCCCATTCTCGGGTTAACTAGCAAAATAAGAAATAAACTTTAAATAAACTATTTATTATTGAGCTTCATGTTTTAATTTACAACCCATAATAAATATATACGGTACATGTGTCACATATCTGGGAATGATTTTGTTTGTCAACATGTATGTGTGTATGTATAATTGTGAATGTGTAATGTGCAAGACCCTGGCAAACTTGCAGTTTAGGCAGAAGGAAGTTGGTGGGTGGGCTGGTAGGGTGGGGTGGTATGGCATCAGAGGGCGTTGCTCGTCGTTTCCTTCTGCAAAAGGAATAGGCGTTCGTTTTTAAGATTGCACGGTTGTGGAATTGAAGCAGGGGTCTTCTCCCCTCTGTGCTCACCTTTGAGCTGTCTAACCCATGTGCGCTCTTACTCCTCCTCGTGTGCTCGCCCCCTTTGAAGTCACCCTCCACCTGTGCACTCTCTCTGCCCCCTGTGCGCTGTCTCTGGCCCCCTGTGTACTCGCCCCTCCCCTTGCATGCCCTTTTTCCCCTGTGTGCTCTCTCTGCCCCCTGTGCGCTCTCTCTGCACCGTGTGCTCTCTCTTTCCCCTGTGTACTTGCCCTCCTCCTGTAAGCTTTCTCTTCCCCTTTGCACTCTCCCTTCCCCTTGTGCACTCTATCTTCCACGTATTGGCTCTCTCTTACCCCCCTGTGTGCTCTCTCTGGCCCCTTGTGCACTTTCTTTGCCCCCCTGTGCTTTGTTTATCCACCCTTGTGCTCTCTCACACCTATGGTGTCCAAAGATGGTGGCGACATAAGTACGCATGTGTGCACCGGGTTACGCCACCGCCATCTTTGTATACCCAGGTGTGTGCACACTTACTCAGGCGGTGATGTATCAGCGGCAGCTGCAGGGCTACGGTTTCAGATGGCGGCAGTTACAGTACTGTTGGTGGTAATGCGCAATGTGCCTGTAGCGCCAATGGGTGCCCATCCCTTGGATGTACAAATATGGCAGAGGCATTTGATAGAAGGACATCCAGATGCCGGAAGTAACAGACATGACAGCATGATTATGTAACTGCCCCCCTGTGTGCTCTGTCTGTCTTCCATTCACACTCTGTGCACACCCAATGCATGCTGTCTGACCTTCCCCGTGTGCTTTCTTTGACCCCCATATGTGCACTCTCTGTCCCCCGTGTGTCCTTTCTGCTCCCCTCCCGTGTGTACCCTCTGCCCCCCCAATGTGATCTCTGCCTCCCCGCGCGTAGTTCCTCATTTGGCGGTGACATCAGTGGGCTGTGGGGATTGAGCTGCAGGCGGCAGGTTTCTGGCATAGGCGGAACCGATAGTGGTACTGCGCAATGAGCCATTAATGCTAGAGGGCACCATATTTGCCAGGTGCATCACTTGGATGTGCAAATATGGCTGCCACCGGCACGCGATATGGGGGCAACTGAATGGAAGTTGATGACAAATGGGCTAAGGTAAGTATATATTAGAGGCTGAGTGCTATGCATATAGAATACAGAGGCTGCAGTGTTGGCCAAAAAGTATTGACACCCCTGAGATTCAATCAGAAAATACTCAGTTTCTTCCTGAAAATGATTGCAATCACAAATTCTTTGGAATTATTATCTTCATTTAATTTGTCTTCAATGAAAAAAACACAAACAGAATTGTCCTAAAGCCAAATTGGTTATAGTTCCACACCAAATATAGACCATAGTACCTAACTGTTCTTAGTTATAAGCTGAGTGTATATGTGTGTGTGTGTATGTATGTCCACTATACGCATCAAACCTCCCCCCCACCTTCCCCCAACCCGCCCCATCCATCTATGCTCCCCTAAACCTACCCTTTACACCAACAACACTTCCCCTACCCCCAAATCTGCCCACTCGCACGCTCCCCAAACCTGCACCCCAACCCCCCTAAAAAAATCCCCCCCCTACCCCTCTTAACCCGCACCCCTCCATGCCGACCCCACCCCCCCAAAAAATGCCCCCGCATCCCCCAAACCTGCCACCTGCCTCCCCCAAATCCTGACAGGGGGCGCTATGCGCCTCCCTCTTCTGACAGGGGGTTGTGTGTGCGCTGGTCCCTCTCTCCCCCCATAATGGAAGGGCCATGTGCCTCCCCTCTCTGACAGGGGTCCTGTGTGCCCTGACTCCTCTTCCCAAAACTTCCCCTCCCTACGCTTTTACCTCTACTCCTGTTGAGGACACCATCTATTGCCAGCTTATTACTAGAAGCACAGAGGGTGGAAGCAGGGGACCCGGTCCAGAAAGCAGCATGTACAGTGTCCCCGATCGGAGTAGAGGTACAAGCGAAGGGAGGGGGAGTTTGAGAGCCAGCGTACATAGGGACCCCCTGGATATCCACTTGCCTGGATGCTGATGCGGGGTGCCAGCGGTGTCCATAGGAGCAAACAGCACCTTACTACCTCAGCACACATGCGATGAGTTAGTAGCGGGGAGCCAGCTGTCAATCACAATGACGTTGGCTGTGCTGCCCATCGACAGGGCGAAGGACAAGCTCCTGCACTATCGATGGGACATCACAGGAAGCAGGAAAATCCAGGCAGGAGTTACCATGTGACCGCTCTGAGCCAAGTGATGCCAGCAGAGACGGGCTTACAGCAGATTTAGGTTAGTAGTAGTATCTACCTACTTGTATCTGTGAAGACCAATAGTGTATAAAAAATGAATGCCGGATAACCACTTTAAATGCCACAATGCTCCTAAAAGTGAAAAAAAAAACTCTTTAACAACCCTTGTTATACGACTTAGAATTTATACCAGATCAAAATCTAAATTTGAGCTTTTTCTTAGCATTTTTGGAGAGCAAGTCATTTAATTTAGGACCCTCTCTGGAGTAATAACTTTCTATGGTATTTCCACTGTCTTATTTATTGATTCATTATATTAAAAATAGAAATTGAAGTAATTTTAAAAATATATACATCTCAATGGATACAGATTACCTATAAATCCAGTGTACATTGTGGTCATGGACTCCAGAGACATTCATTAAAGACCTTTTTGCCCAAACTCTGTTTCATAATCATATTAATGAATTATTACTTTTAGATAAAGTCAGTGGTAGCAGCCCACACAGCCAATGTGTGGCTCATGAGTCAGGGGCCCTTGCTTGCCCGACATTACACTTTCAACTGTATCTACATCCTGGATTTAGATACAGTTGAAAGCAATGATGGAACAGGGAGCCATCAACTACTTCCTCCATAATTCTTCCTGTGTTTGAGCTCTGATGTCTCCATGCAGTGGGCGTAATGATGTCACTATATTGTGCATGTTGCACAGAGATTCAGACCCACATTGTAGAAACCAGAGCAGTGGTTGAATGGGGAGAGGTGAACTATGTGGGGGTCATAATACTAATTGCAGGGCTATGTGGAGGCCATTATACTGCTTGAAAGGCTATGTGGAGGACAGTTAACTGAATGTAAGGATATGAGGAGGCCAGTAAAGAGTTTGGGGGGCTATGTAGAGGGCAATTTTACTGTTTGGAGGGTTATGAGGGGGTTTTTATACTGTGTGCAAGCCAATATATAGTGTGGAGAGTTGTGTGAAGTCCATCATACTGTGTGGAGGTTTGTGTTGAGGCCATGATACTGTGTAGAGGGGTGTGGGGACTATTATAATGTATAGATGGCCATTATACTATATGGATGGCCATTATCCTGCATGGGGGGCTGTGGCGGGGCTAAATTTCTGTGCGGGAATGTATGGGGCTATCATACTTTAAGGGTGGGGATTTTGTAGGGTCATCGTCATCGTGGGCAGTAGAGTGAAGGAATTTACTGCGGTATATGATAAAGTGGGAAATTTTGTTGGCATCATATGACTCACCGTGGCCGGGTCTACACGTTGCAGGCGTTTCTTCTTCCTTCTTGTCACGGGAATCGCGCCTGCGGCTGTGGAAGCCCGGTGGTCCAGATCAATAAAGACGTCATTAAGTGAACAGTTTAGGGGTTAAATTGTTTCGTGACGCCACCTATGAGAGTTCCGGTAACTGTACCGGCGCTGCTTGGGCCTCCGGGGGATGGAATGCAGCAAGATGGAATGCTCCCCACAGGCTGAGCGATGATCCCCGGAGCCAGGAGCTGCACAAGATGTTCTGAGGCAGCTGCGGTTACCTTAATGCGTGGAGACAGACAGTTCATAAGAAAGCACGGACACTGGAAGTCTCTGTAACAGGTAGTTTACTGTAAAAAGCAGGCAGTACATGGCATACAGTGACGGGTAGTGGACCGGGTGGACTCAGCAATGACCAGTGTTCCTCAGAGATCCGCGGTGTTCCTCCATTCTAACTATTTGTGTTGCCGTTGTCGCCCAGGAATGCCAGATCGGGTACAAGGAGGCTGCTTCAATGCCCTACCCAGGGTATACATTCTGGGTGTTTTGGGGAGCCTTGAGTCCTTTTGGTGGGTACACCGCTGGCTAGACGACTGTGTGTGGCGGTGGTGGGGTGCTCCTGTAAAGCGGTCCCTCCACCCCTCTGGGTCGCATAGAAGCGATGAACAACTCCTAGCTTCGGTACCAGCAAACCGGCTGTAGATGGGCACGGGATGTTTTTGGACCCGCAAGTAGATGCCCGTAGATTGGTTGTTAAGGCACCGGGAATAATGGCGCTCAACCGGGGTGATGGCCAGGGGCTGCACGGAACTGTGCACGCCCCCTCTCCTAGGTTGCAGAACTGGTTGGTTTTGCTCCCTTCTCCTACGTTGCCAAGTCAGTTCTCCTTTCTAGACTGCCTTTTTGCAATCAGTTCTCCACTATACACTACCACTACACTCCGCCCACCAGGACCTTATTGGCCCTCTATGCTGATGATGCATGTAGGGTATGGATCTCTGAGTTAACTGTGTGACTGCTGAGTCAGAGAATATTGCTGCTGCTGTTTTGGCTGCAATACCCTCCTGTGACGCACTCGTTGCGGGGCGCCACACTCCCCCTTGGTGAAATACGCTTGTCCCCAAGTGTCGCGCTACCCAACATTACAGAGAGATTTTGTATTTTTATAACAGGTAATAAACATTTTTATTAATAACAGGTATGCATTTTACTCAAGATGTTGCAAGTAAAAGAAAACAGGTTAACACTTTATGCGGACCCGGCGGCCGGTCGGCTGTCCTTAATATGAGTTCAGGCTGTAGCCGCTCGGTCACGCTGTCAGTGATTAAACAGGAACAGAGTCACTGATGAAGTTCAAGCAAACGAGTCACTTGTGCAGGGAACTGTGACGCACTCGTATAGCGAACCACCCATCACGGCAAGCATGTCGCTCGTAGGTGATCATATCTCCCCTATACAAGTCACGATTGGGATGTCCTCTAGGCAAATGTGACTCCACTTCCCAGCGCCCCACAAACACCTCTCCACATACACCCTCCTCCCTTGCAAAACCCCACCCGGTAGATAAGTTGAACGTGGTCACTCTACCTTCTTTGCGAAATTCGGCAGGTAAGGGGGGTTGGCGACGGGCCGCGGCACGGGCCTCCATGTTGGCGCGTTCACGAGCTTGCCAATCCTCTCTGTGGCGCTGACGTATATCTTCGTCTGTACGGCATGGAGTGTGGATGTAGCTGCTGTGACGTGTGGGCTGCTGAGAAGCTTGGGCTTGGCGGGAGGTCTGGATAGGCACCCGGTTAAACGGCACAGGGGAAGGTGTTGCAACTGCACCCGACCAGTGTATCCGGGCTGGCTGCTTGGCCGGAAGCTTCTCGATATCTTCCCAAGCGAACCCGGTGTAGAGGTCCTCAGCGATGCTGCGGGTCTCGTCGTCGTCATCATCATCCTCGATGATCACATCGGGCTGCTCGGCGGTTGGAGATGCTGGAACGGGATCTTCCAGACAACGGGGCGATGGTGCTGCGGATCCTTCCACAGGGTCGTCCTGCAGGGCTTCCAGGCTGCCTGCCTCTTCATCTGTTACCTCTGGCAGTGGTGTCTCTATCCTGATAACCAGGTAGGCCTCTGTATTTGCAAAAGAGGTCTCCGGTTCAAGGGAGAAACAAGCAACAGTCTTTAAAGAAGTGTTGTGACTGCTGGTGGGTTCCTCTGCGGGAACCAGGTAAGTATCGGCTTCTTCAGGGGAGCTGGTTGTAAGCTCCGGCTCTGGAACCGGTTCGGCAGTGCTCTCAAGCACTTGAACGAGGTGGATGGAAGTCCCATTGGGACGACACAGTCTATTGGCTCCGGTGAGGAAGCAGGGCAAGTGGTAGGCGTTGGTGAGGCGGTGGTGAAACTGGAGATGTCGTCCAGTCCTGGAGTGGTCGTACCCGCACGGCTCTGCTGCATCGCTCGATGTAGTCTGCTTCCCAGGCTCGCGCTCCAGCTGCGGATCGTCCACTCGACTGTTTTCAGGAGCCGCACCCTGAGGTCTTGCAGAGCCTCCTGCCAAAAGTCGGGGCTGCCGTCAATTGTGAGGACGGGACCCGGACCCGGATGGCCTATGGCTGCTCTGGCCTCAGCTTCAACTTGCTGCATCAAGTCGCGGAGGTTCATACTGGCCATCTTCTTGGAGAAACCACACCCGTCTAACCAGGTAACCGTTCTGTTCGAGAGCTGGTGAAGAAGAGTCTGACACTCCCACGTCCTTGGGGGTTTTTGTAGTCCAATTGTGGGAAAAAGTCTTTGGTCCGCCCCATGGTTGTTTCGAGCAATCAGGGCGGACAATGATTTTGGCGCCTTTGCCTTGGCCCTCCCACGAAGAGGGGCGGTGGCTCACCCTGGGCCTGCACGTGGTGATCCTCATGGCGGGGATCGCCATCTTGGACGCCATCTTGGCCCAACGGTGAAAAGGTGGGAAAAGTTCTTTTTGGGACGAACAAAGTCCTTTTTGATTAAATAAAGTCTTTTTAAGCACATTATACCCGTTAAGGAACGGGCCTGCTCGTATCCTGTTCATGACGCCAAATTCTGACTCACCGTGGCCGGGTCTACACATTGCAGGCGTTTCTTCTTCCTTCTTGTCACGGGAACTGCGCCTGCGGCTGTGGAAGCCCGGTGGTCCAGATCAATAAAGACATCGTTAAGTCAACAGTTTAGGGGTTAAATTGTTTCGTGACGCCACCTATGAGAGTTCTGGTAACTGTACCGGCGATGCTTGGGCCTCCGGGGGATGGAATGCAGCAAGATGGAACGCTCCCCACAGGCTGAGCGATGATCCCCGGAGCCAGGAGCTGCACAAGATGTTCTGAGGCAGCTGCGGTTACCTTAATGCGCGGAGACAGACAGTTCATAAGAAAGCACGGACACTGGAAGTCTCTGTAACAGGTAGTTTACTGTAACCAGCAGGCAGTACATGGCATACAGTGACGGGTAGTGGACCGGGTGGACTCAGCAATGACCAGTGTTCCTCAGAGATCCGCGGTGTTCCTCCATTCTAACTATTTGTGTTGCCGTTGTCGCCCAGGAATGCCAGATCGGGTACAAGGAGGCTGCTTCAATGCCTTACCCAGGGTATACGTTCTGGGTGTTTTGGGGAGCCTTGGGTCCTTTTGGTGGGTACACCGCTGGCTAGACGACTGTGTGTGGCGGTGGTGGGGTGCTCCTGTAAAGCGGTCCCTCCACTCCTCTGGTTCGCATAGAAGCGATTAACAACTCCTAGCTTCGGTACCAGCAAACCGGCTGTAGATGGGCACGGGATGTTTTTGGACCCGCATGTAGATGCCCGTAGATCGGTTGTTAAGGCACCGGGAATAATGGCGCTCAACCGGGGTGATGGCCAGGGGGCTGCACGGAACTGTGCACGCCCCCTCTCCTAGGTTGCAGAACTTGTTGGTTTTGCTCCCTTCTCCAACGTTGCCAAGTCAGTTCTCCTTTCTAGACTGCCTTTTTGCAATCAGTTCTCCACTACACACTACCACTACACTCCGCCCACCAGGACCTTATTGGCCCTCTATGCTGATGATGCATGTAGGGTATGGATCTCTGAATTAACTGTGTGACTGCTGAGTCAGAGAATATTGCTGCTGCTGTTTTGGCTGCAATACCCTCCTGTGACGCACTCATTGCGGGGCGCCACACATACCTTATGGGGACCATGAAAGGGGCATATTATTGATTGGAAACACTTAAAGGCTTCAATACTTTGTAATTTTCTAAAATGGCCTGTCAAACCACATCAGAGGCAAATTTTCCGATTGGGATTTGCAATCTTCCCTTGATCTAATTTCTTTTGTCACCCAAATGAATATTAGAGGGTCATGAAAGAAAGCTCCAGATTCCCATGTACTATATTCTATGGCTTTGTCAAAATCTCCTTTCAATGTATACAAACTGGCCAGAGCAAATATTCTTTTGTCAAAAAATCCCATTCTAATGCAAAAGTACTTTTGTCTACACCAGGGGTCTCAAACTCCAGGCCTCAAGGGCCGCACACAGTCCAGATTTTCAGGATTTCTTTATAATTTGACAGCTGGTAATTTGATTCCCAACTGTCAAATGTTATGGAAACCCTGCAAACCTGGACTGTGTGCGGCCCTTGAGGCCTGGAATTTGAGTCCCCTGGTCTATACAGTATTGTAGTGAGTGGGATCATTCTCGCATAGACTGTGCCAAGCTCAAGGCTGTCAGAAGAAAAGGAAAAATCCCTTTGAGATTATCTCTATCCATCTCTAAAGATAAACAGGTCATGCCTGTGTCTTTTTCCTTCAGTTCCTTTGTGTTCACAGGATAAGCATATCTTTCATGTACAATATCTGTGACTCAAATTACCATAAATCCTGCCCCTTTCTTGTTATCCAAAGTTTAATGACCTATGATGTACATGTAAGTCATAGGTCGCCTCCCACACTTCGATGCGAGCTCACACTGTGAGCTCACATCATCTCCTGCACATTTCAGCTGATGCCATCAACTGAGTTGTGTGTCTAACAGCAACGATCAGAACCGTGATCTGATAGCTGCTGTTATCCCTTTGGAAAAGGACGGGATTGCATTGTTCCTCATTGAGATCGGAGATCCAATGAAGCGATCACTGGATCTCGATCTGTCACCTGCAGAGCCCAGGTTCCTGTAATGACCCGGAAGCTGTCCTGATTCACTTCCTGTGGATGTCTGGCGAGCACCAGCATCACTTCCTTCAGTACATAGGACAGGCGATCAGACTGTACAGTGCTGAGACCCTTTAGTGGCCAGTACAAAACAAAGAGAAAATTAAAAATGTTTTTAAGAAATATGAAAAAAAAACACAAAAGTTCAAATCTCCCTTTTTACCCCAGGGGGCTGTTGGTACCCCCAGGGGGCTGTTGGTACCACCAGGGGGCTGCTGGGTACCCCCAGGGGGCTGTTGGTACCCCCAGGGGGCTGCTGGGTACCCCCTGGAGGCGGTTGGTACCCCCAGGGGGCTGTTGGTACCCCCAGGTGGCTGCTGGGTACCCCTGGGGGCTGCTGGGTACCCCCAGGGGGCCGCTGTATAACCCCTGGGGGGTGCTGTATAACCCCTGGGGTCTGCTGTATATACTGCTGAGGCCTGTATACCACTGGGGCTGCTGTATATACCACTGGGGCTGCTGTATATACCAGCTGGGGCTGCTGGGGCTCTGTATACTACCACTGGGGCTGCTTATACTACCACTGGGGCTGCTATATACTACCACTGGGGCTGCTATATACTACCACTGGGGCTGCTATATACTACCACTGGGGCTGCTATATACTACCACTGGGGCTGCTATATACTACCACTGGGGCTGCTGTATACTACCACTGGGGCTGCTATATACTACCATGGGCTGCTGTATACTACATGGGCTGCTGGGGATGCTATATACTACCACTGGGGCTGCTATATACAACCACTGGGGCTGCTGGGGCTGCTATATACTACCACTGGGGCTGCTATATACTACCACTGCGGCTGCTGTATACTACCACTGGGGCTGCTATATACTACCACTGGGGCTGCTGTATACTACCACTGGGGCTGCTGGGGATGCTATATACTACCACTGGGGCTGCTATATACTACCACTGGGGCTGCTATATACTACCACTGGGGCTGCTATATACTACCACTGGGGCTGCTATATACTACCACTGGGGCTGCTGTATACTACTGCTGGGGCTGCTGTATACTACTGCTGGGGCTGCTATATACTACCACTGGGGCTGCTATATACTACCACTGCGGCTGCTGTATACTACCACTGGGGCTGCTGTATACTACCACTGGGGAGGCCTGTATACCACTGGGGGGGGCCTGTATACCACACTGCTGGGGGCTGTATACCTGTGCTGGGGTCCACCCTCGGCTTATACACGAGTCAATAGGTTTTTCCAGATTTTTGGGGCAAAAGTAGGGGGGTCGGCTTATACACGGGTCGGCTTATACACGAGTATATACGGTATTTTAAAAAATCCACATGTTTGGTATCGAAATGTTCAATCTATCAAAATGTAAAATCAATTGATCAGATCGGTAAACTGCTCAACAGAAAAAAAGTCCAAATGCCAAAATTACCGTATGTTTTTTTTGGTTGCCGCAACATTATAATAAAATGTAATAACGAGCGATCAAGACATTGCATATACCCAAAAATGGTATCATTAGGGTTAGGGTCAGCTCATGTCGCAAAAATAAGTCATCACACAGCCCCAGATCCCGACACATGAGAATGCTATGGGCCGCAGAAAATACAAAAGCGCAATTCTGTTTCTTTAAAAACGTCTGAATTTTTTCACCACTTAGATAACAGTAAAAGTAACATGTTTGGTATCTATGAACTCGTACCGACTCGAGGCATCTCACCAACATGTCAGTTTTACAATATAGTAAACACAATGAATAAAAAACAATCGTGTAATTGCACTTTTTTTTGCAATTTCACCACATTTGTTTTTTTTTTTTCTTTCCCATTTTCCAGTGCACTATATGGTAAAGTAAAAGAGTTTATTCAAAAGTAGAACTTGTCCCGCAAAAAACAAGCCTCATATGTCTATATTGATGGAAAAGTAAAAAATTATGGCTCTTGGAAGAAGTGAAGGAAAAATGAAAAATGGAAAATCACCAGGGGGTGATTGGGTTAATGATTGAGCAGCACAAATGGATATTCTAAAAAAATAAGGAGAATATAAACTTATAGTGATAAAGCCTATTAGGGTTTGTATTGGCCAAATAGAAACATGTACATTGTACTTACCAGTTGGGTCAGTAAGACTGATATTTCCATTGCCTGAAGTTGTCATTAATATGTAGTCAGATCCTGTAACATTAAACTCTTGTACATGTTCATTATCATTTGCTGTGACTCCCAAGATGCGCTGATAACAATTAAGTGGTCTTACAAGAAGCAATTCTATATCAATGATTGTCTGTATAAAAGAGAAAAGACAATAGGATCAACATTCATTTAATAGATTTAAATGGGTTGTTCATGACTGAAGAAGCCGTTCTTAAATGCTATAGAACAAATATTCATTTTCCATTTCCGTGATATAACTGTGACAAAAAATGAAAATGACACAAACTCACCTACAGGACTCAAAGCCAACATTGCTGGAATGGAGCTGGTCCCGTAGGTGAGTATATGTTGTTTTTATTTTTAAACTAAATAACTTCAATATTCTTTTATATAAAATGTTAGAGAACTATGGTATATAGGATATTTGACTAAAGTCAGTAAATAACAAAATTATGCAAATATGATAATACATTGATAGTCAATTACGGAAAATAAAAACCAAATGGATGGGTGATATAAAGTCCAAAACTTCTTGATGCAATCTGATTGAAGATGCTGTCTGTAAGTGAACTATTTATAATGTCACCGGACATAATGATCACCTATGGAGTAAATGATAAATAATTATTACAAAAACTAAAGCAAACTGTTATATGCGTATGGCTTTATATAAGAGGAAAAAGGATGGGTAGCATACACACACGTATTATTTTATATATATATATATATATATATATATATATATATTAAGCAAAGAGATAAGCAGCACAGCTCTGTTTGGGTGCAAATCTGTCCAGTTTATCTTCCTCCTCACTGGTATACAATAATTAAAATGACTGCAGCACTCCTTATCTTCAATCCAAATGCCTTTATTGGCCTTCAGGTGTATTTGGGACGTTTCGGGAACATCTCCCTTCCACTAGCTAGAGGAAGGGAGATGTTCCCGAAACATCCCAAATACACCTGAAGGCCAATAAAGGCATTTGGATTGAAGATAAGGAGTGCTGCAGTCTTTTTGTTTATTATATATATATAGGTTACTGGGCACTATATGGTGTAACTAGGTGTAGCCACTATATTTATGACCTTTTCGGTGCCATTTACAGGTGTTGCACACTGATCCCACAATAATCACATGCATTCAAGAGACTAGTCAGCGGCACTCACCATAGAAGATCTTTGTGCTTTTATTCAGAGTCCAGCAAAATCCATGGACAATTCAGATGGGGGAGGGAGAGTGCAGGGACGGAGGACGTTCCTGCACTCCCCCTCCCCCATCTGAATTGTCCACGGATTTTGCTGGACTCTGAATAAACGCACAAAGATCTTTTATGGTGAGTGCCGCTGACTAGTCTCTTGAATGCATGTGATTATTGTGGGATCAGTGTGCAACACCTGTAAATGGCACCGAAAAGGTTATAAATATAGTGGCTACACCTAGTTACACCATATAGTGCCCAGTAACCTCTAACATTGGACATACAGTTGTGGCCAAAAGTATTGACACCCTTGCTATTCTGTCAGATAATACTTAGGGTGCGTGCACACGATCAGTGTACTCAGCGTTTTGGACGCAGCGTCTTGCCACTGCGTCCAAAACGCTGCGTAGTACAGTGTTAGCATAGTGGATGGGATTTCAAGAAATCCCATCCTCACTATGCGTAACCCGCCCGCAGCGTCTTTGGAGCTGCGGTGTGGGTTGCCGGGAGTCTGCTCCTCCGCAGCATGTTTATTTCATGTCGCGGAGTCAGAAGCGGATGCCACAGAGAGACTGCAGGAGTGAAGCTGCCCCGCACCCGCCGCACATGGTGAGTACAGGGCGGCTGCAGACTCCCTGCGGCACCTGCAGCTTCCCTCAGGTCCGGAGGAGCTGCGACCAACACGCAGGTCCTCCGGACCGTGTGCACGCACCTTACGGCCACTTTACACGCAGCTACAGGTAACAGGTTTTCCACAGGTAACTTACTGGCTGCAGTGAAATCATGGAGACATAGTTCCATTTGTACACAGCAACAAGATAGAACCATGTCTCCATGATTTCACTGCAGCCAGTAAGTTACCTGTGGAAAACCTGTTACCTGTAGCTGCGTGTAAAGTGGCCATAAGAGTTTCTTCCTGAAAATGATTGCAATCACAAGCTCTTTGGTATTATTATCTGCATTTAATTTGTCTTCAATGAAAAAACACAAAAGAGAATGAAGCAAAAGCAAAATATTGATCATTTCACACAAAACTCCAAAAATGGGCCAGACAAAAGTATTGGCACCCTCAGCCTAATACTTGGTTGCACAACCTTTAGCTAAAATAACTGCGATCAACTGCTTCCGGTAACCATCAGTGAGTTTCTTACAATGCTCTGCTGGAATTTTAGACCATTCTTCTTTGGCAAACTGCTCCAGGTCCCTGATATTTGAGGGGTGCCTTCTCCAAACTGCCATTTTTAGATCTCTCTACAGGTGTTCTATGGGATTCAAGTCTGGACTCATTGCTGGCCACCTTAGAAGTCTCCAGTGCTTTCTCTCAAACCATTTTCTAGTGCTTTTTGAAGTGTGTTTTGGTTCATTGTCCTGCTGAAAGATCCATGACCTCTGAGGGAGACCCAGCTTTCTCACACTGGGCCCTACATTATGCTGCAAAATTTGTTGGTAGTCTTCACACTTCATAATGCCATGCACACGGTGAAGCCTCACAATTTGGTTTCTCAATTTGGTCTTCCTGGGTATCCTACCATACAGTCCCTTTGCATTCAGACGCCGACGGATAGTACGGGTTGACGCTGTTGTACCCTCGGACTGCAGGGCAGCTTGAACTTGTTTGGATGTTAGTCGAGGTTCTTTATCCACCATCCGCACAATCTTGTGTTGAAATCTCTCGTCAATTTTTCTTTTCCGTCCACATCTAGGGAGGTTAGCCACAGTGCCATGGGCTTTAAACTTCTTGATGACACTGCGCACGGTAGACACAAGAACTTTCAGGTCTTTGGAGATGAACTTGTAGCCTTGAGATTGCTCATGCTTCCTCACAATTTGGTTTCTCAAGTCCTCAGACAGTTCTTTGGTCTTCTTTCTTTTCTCCATGCTCAATGTGGTACACACAAGGACACAGAACACAGGTTGAGTCAACTTTAATCCATGTCAACTGGCTGCAAGTGTGATTTAGTTATTGCCAACACCTGTTAGGTGCCACAGGTAAGTTACAGGTGCTGTTAATTACACAAATTAGAGAAGCATCACATGATTTTTCTAACAGTGCCAATACTTTTGTCCACCCCCTTTTTTATGTTTGGTGTGGAATTATATCCAATTTGGCTTTAGGACAATTCTTTTTGTGTTTTTTCATTGAAGACAAATTAAATGAAGATAATAATACTAAAGAATTTGTGATTGCAATCATTTTCAGGAAGAAACTGAGTATTATCTGACAGAATTGCAGGGGTGTCAATACTTTTGGCCACAATTGAATATATACTGTATATACTCGAGTATAAGCCAACCCGAGTATAAGCCGAGGCCCTTAATTTTACCCTCCAAAACTAGGGAAACTTATTGACTCGAGTATAAGCCTAGGGGAAGAAATGAAGCAGACTCTCATCATGGTATACAGCCCCTCTCATCATGATAAATGGCCCCCCATTTCTGGTATATAATCCCCCATCACTGGTATATAGGACCTCCATCACTGGTATATAGGACCTCCTTCACTGGTATACAGTTCCCCCCATCAGAGGTTACAACCCCCATCAGTGGAATACAGACCCCCATCAGTGGTATATACAGGCCCCCCTCAGTGGTATATACAGGCCCCCCCATTAGTGGTATATACAGGCCCCCCATCAGAGGTTTCAGCCCCCATCAGTGGTATATACAGCCCCCCATTAGTGGTATATACAGGCCCCCCTCAGTTGTATATACAGGCCCCCCATCAGTGATATATACAGGCCCCCCATCAGTGATATATACAGGCCCCCCCTCAGTGGTATATACAGGCCCCCCATCAGTGATATATACAGGCCCCGCCTCAGTGATATATACAGGCCCCCCTCAGTGGTATATACAGGCCCCCCATTGTTAGAGAATGCTCAGTCGCTTTATGTCGGCCATATTGTCCGTTTGAAAAAGTAACTTGAAACTTTCTCTGTTAGTAGAAATATAAATGTCATGTCTTCTAGCTATAAGCAATGACCTAACCTGTATAAGAAAACAGATACACGTTAATTAGATTTGATCTGATCATTTACCAAAATTTATAATCAGTTCATAAGCCAGTTCTGAATTTGTCTTATTTTTTGTGGGACTTCTTTGACTATAAGGCTATATTATGATCAAGACCAGAAGCTCATAATGAGATAATTCACATAGATAAATATAAGTGAATTATCTACTTAGTAATGAAATTAGTGTGCTTTTTTCATGTCAACCTATATTCTGCGTGAAATGTAAGTATTGCCTTTGTCAGGATGAGGTCATTATGTATCCATTGAAAATAATGGCCACTAACGTTATCCAATGGCAGAAAATTGTATAAAAATCCTCTGCTTTAGACAGGCGGCACGACACTTTTCCATCCAGTGTGCCAAGCGTGCCTGCCATTCTGAAACCTGTCATATTGCCTTGCCATATATCTCTGTATGATTTCCTGCCCGAATAAAACCCACTTTTGGTTCTGAAGACGCAGTCTATGGAGTTTATCGAACGAAGGAAGAATTAACGAACTATTTCTTTCAAATGGCGAGCTTCAGCCCAGTCGAAAGGGGGGAGAAGACCCTACATCCTTTCTGAAGAACCTAGAAGATTCCAGGAAGTCAAGCTGTGAACCAAAAGGGTGAGAGGGTGAGGAATAGACTTTTTTTTTCTGAAAGCGTGGTGCACTGCGTGGAATCGCATTAAGGAAATCAGCCGCTGAGAATCTCTTGTTTGCGCTCCTGTCTACCCTGAGTAACAAAGACTAAGTGCCTCTACGTGAGTTAAACAAGGACGTGCAGATTAACGCCGAGGGTGATAAAGACGGAGAAGGAGACGCTTGGCAACGTAACGAGTGAGGCTGAACATATGGCTACACCTCTCCTGGTTGACCAAAGCCGGCACGTGTCTTCCATAATGGAGGTGTGAGTATTTAACTTTTGCTGGCCTTTGCGCAATAGTTAATATTAAGGCAATTTATAAAATCGTCCTTGTGCTCCCACCACTATTTAATGGCTGAGGGAGCACACTGGCAAGCACGCTGAAACTCCATAGCTAGAAGGGGTTAATGCTGAACCACTTGGTTAAATTGTATGCAGTGGTTCACAGAAGAAAGTAGACATCTTGACAAGAAGAAATTATTAGCAGAAAGGGCAGCCAAATAGCGGCTTTGTGTAACTTAGTTATAGCTCAGATCAGGCTAGTGATAGACAGCTTCAAAGACAGTACGTTAATGTGGTTACAAAGGGAGGGGCAGTGGAGCAGTGTATGGAGAGAACACAGCAGCTACTGATACAATGACAGGAGTAGTAGTATCACAAAGGGAGGGGTATGAGATACAACGACTGCAGAGAGACATGAGGGAGGAAGAAAATCCATCCATGGTTGTTAGAATCCTTTAGAATCAGGAAAGGAAATTATCTTAGAATTAGAAGATGGGCTGCCTGGTGTGTAACGTTTGATAAGTAATTTTTTGATAGAATAGATCAGAAAGATGATTATGATCTGATGGAACAGATTGTAGAGAATCTTTGAAAAGGTAAATCCTTGGAAAGGTTTTGCAAGTTAGGGATTTTACATAATGCTAAATTAGTGGAGGACAAAATTAGGGCATTGGTAACCATTGTTAGGGAAAATGCCATCCTAGACTAAGGGCGATGATTCAAATGTTTTTGCATATCGCCCTGCCCGGATGGCATCTGCTGGGGACAGGAGACCAGGACTTCCTGGGGTTATGATCAATTGCCGAAAGCGGGCTGGTCCCAGTCGGCAGAAGCCCTCGGAACTCCATGGGTCCTCTTGTATATTATCCTTGTGGGCAATCAGGGCATCTTAGGCGTAAGTGTTCCCATTTAGCTCCCAGGGATGATCCACAGGTGCAGCAGCAGCCTACCTCTACAATGTCCCGAGATCCGTATGAGGGAGCCAGTGCTCCATATCCTGCTGTTAAGAACCCTGGAAGCCAGCGGTTAACGACCCCAAACTGTGCCAGCAGTACAATGGTCCTCAGATAGTTAACCCTGTTTTACGGGAGCCTTTTGCCCCGTCACCCAATTATGCGACCCTTGTCAATCCCATCAGACAGATCCATGCTGTGAGGAGAGCTCACCCCCCTCCGGGAGGAATTCCTCCCACCCTTATGCTCCACTGATTCAGGAGCTGGGGGAGACGAGGAAATGGCTCTTTCAAGCGATCTGTCCGGCTCAGAGGTGACAGCAGTGGGCTGTAGAATTGCCTCTGGTGAGGTTGGTGGATTTTTTTGGGCTTCCTACTGCCGGTACTGATTGATGCATTGACCCCCCCTGTTCCCCTGTACCTCTTGGCCAAATTATCCCTAAGCCGAGATGGACGACCTTATGTCAGAGGGAGAATAGAGGGTACCAAAAATTGGGAAGATTTTTTGATTGATACAGGAGCCTCTGTTTCAGTAACAGGACACAAATTGCAGCTACCCCCCAGGCTGCCAGACACCACAACTTTAGTGGGATTTGAGGGCTCCTGTATACAGGCGAGGAGGAGTTGTCCAGTAAACCTGAAATTTCAGGACACGGGGACATCGAAATGCAGAGGCATTCGGTGTGAATTTTGGATCAGTCCGCAATTAAAGTTTTTTATTAATGGGTCAAATGTGTTGTCAGCCATGGGTATCATTGTTGATTTGTGTAACAAGGTTTTGTGACAAAGGAGCTACTGTTTGTTCAGTTATTATGGATGCTGCAGAGTTGAAAATGTCACAGTCATAAATTAACCATTGCTAGTTTGTGCTCAGTTGATGATGATGACATGCCTGAGATAAATGTTGCAGACACTCCTTTGAAACATGAATTGGTGCAATCTTTTCCTCATTTATGGGTTTCAAAATGCAGACTGTGGACTGATGCAAATTTTAATTAAGATTGACAGCGACCGTCTACCACCCTTTCAGCGCCAATACCGTATTCCTGAGGAAGCAATCCCTTACATAAGGATTGCTGTCAGTGAATTGGAACAACAGGGCGTGATTGTACGAGGCAACTCCCCATGCAACAGCTCAATCCTGCCTGTAAAAAAAGAGGATGGTAGCTATCGCATGGTCATGAATTTAAGACTTGTAAACAAATACACCCCTCAGCAGCACATCTCGGTCCCTGAAGTGATGTCACTACTGAGAAGTGAATGTCAGTTTTTTTTTCTTGTTTGAATATTGCGAATGGCTTTTTCTGCGTGCCTATTACACCTGAGTCAGCTCTCCATTTTGCATTTAGCTTTGAAAATGTCCAATACCTGTTCACACGCCTGCCCCAAGGGTTTTATTCTAGTCCAATTTATTTCCATCAGGTGTTGGCACAGGTATTGGAACCCCTGGGGTGCGGAGACAAAAAGTCTTGCAATATGTCAATGATTTCTTGATTTAAAATTTATGGACTCAAATTGTTGATGAAACTGAACACAAAGAGATTCAGTTCAATATTTGTGATGCATTGTGCAACTCAATATTAAATGTGAGTCGGGACAGAGTACAGCTGAATGCAAAAAGAGGTTAAATATTTGGGTGTGTAAGAGACCAATGCAAGACAGAATAAAAAAAACAAAAAAAACATTCAAGCTGTACCTGTGCCAAATCAATATCACAGAACTCAGAAAGTTTCTGGGTCTTGTGAATTTTTCCAGAGAATTTATTGAAAATTTTAATGTTAATTGGCTTGCTAATCATGATCTCCTAAAAAGGTTTTGAACATGAGTTTACCACGATCACAATAGAGGGAGACGCCCTGCAGGCTTTTGAAAATTTAAAACATGCACTTGCAGGAGCAACAGCTTTAAATAACGCAGAACCCATCCCAGCCTTATTATCTGCAAGCACATACAGATGACGTAGCGATCTCATCTGTGCTGCTGCAAAAATGGCCAAAAGAAAGTCCTGAAGTTTCAAGTCAATTACATGCCCTGGGTTACTACTCACGGCTGCTTTCTCCAGTGGAAAAAGGTTTTACACCATGTATGAAGCATTTACTTGCAGTGCACTGGACCATGCTGCAGGTCCGTCACATAACTGGCTTTGCACCCTTGACTCTGCAGACCCTCCATGTAACCTTAAAAACACTGCTTACAGGCAAAGCTTGGGGTGTGAATTCTCAGAGCCGTAGCCTCAAAGTCAACAGGAATTTCTCTTTTTGAGCTGATGACAGGAAGACAGATGCCTGTCTTTTTGCCTAGTGACATTGTGCTGCCCAGCCCGCAGCAAGCTGTAGTACAGTTGTGTAGAGCCTACACAAAAATTATGAGTCCAAATTTGTTGTGGGAGCTTAGCTCATGATTAAGAATCTTAGGAAAAAAAAGGACCGTGGGATTCCAATTACAGAGGCCCATTTGTTATCACACAGGTGATAGGCCCAACTATTTTGGGAGTGCTAAGGATTAGCAAGCCAAGAGACAAAGGTGTTAAAATTGTCCACATTGATCAATGTAAGCTTGTTAAACTGCCAGTTGAGAATCATAGTGATGCTGGTGAGAACTGATACTGCGCTTTTATTTTATTTTTCAGGTCCCCTATTGGATCGGGATCCATGAATCCGTCTGTTTCCCTGGAGATGACATCTCACACCATCCAGTGGGACCCAGACAGTGTGATTGAGGGGGAAGACCGTGAAAGCTCCGAGGGAACAGAACTAGATCGAGAGCCACGGATCAAAGGACTCAGAGACTGTTGTGGGACTTGGGACTCGGACACTTTAGTTTTTTTTTTTTTTTTTTTCACTTCTGTGATGATTTTTTTGTTTTGTTGTGTTTTTTGCTTCTTTTTAGGACTATTTGCCCACACCTGAACTGTCAATAGGACCTTAGGAGCCATGGAACAAAGAAAATTTTTGAATTTTTTATAGACTGTAACGGGACTCATTAATACTTAAGAACTCTTACGTTGGTGATATTTACTGTAGATTGTTTTTTTTTTGGCTACTTTGTTTGTTTTTTCCTACATGTGTTTAATAGGTAGTAACCTAAAAGTTTAAAAGTTTTTCAAAAAGAATCTGGCTCATGTTGAGGAACTACATAACTTTCAGGCCCGTGTAATACCACATAGTACCACTTTTATCAGACCATACCGGAGACCTGGCGCGGGTAGGGTACCTTCTGTCCCTCCCAACACTCCTACTGACCAGGGAGTGTACAAAATAATGCATTCCCTCAATACCATATATGAGAACTAGGACTAGACTCATATACCAATTTGTACTTCGGGTAAATTACCAAATTACCATAAGTACAACAGGGGGATTTGTTAGAGAATGCTCAGTCGCTTTATGTCGGCCATATTGTCCGTTTGAAAAAGTAACTTGAAACTTTCTCTGTTAGTAGAAATATAAATGTCATGTCTTCTAGCTATAAGCAATGACCTAACCTGTATAAGAAAACAGATACACGTTAATTAGATTTGGTCTGATCATTTAGCAAAATTTATAATCAGTTCATAAGCCAGTTCTGAATTTGTCTTATTTTTTGTGGGACTTCTTTGACTATAAGGCTATATTATGATCAAGACCAGAAGCTCATAATGAGATAATTCACATAGATAAATATAAGTGAATTATCTCCTCAGTAATGAAATTAGTGTGCTTTTTTCATGTCAACCTATATTCTACATGAAATGTAAGTATTGCCTTTGTCAGGATGAGGTCATTATGTACCCATTGAAAATAATGGCCACTAACGTTATCCAATGGCAGAAAATTGTATAAAATTCCTCTGCTTTAGACAGGCGGCGCGACACTTTTCCATCCTGTGTGCCACGCGTGCCTGCCATTCTGAAACCTGTCATATTGCCTTGCCATATATCTCTGTATGATTTCCTGCCCGAATAAAACCCACTTTTGGTTCTGAAGACGCAGTCTATGGAGTTTATCGAACGAAGGAAGAATTAACGAACTATTACTTTCACCCATCAGTGATATATACAGGCCCCCCTCAGTGGTATATACAGGCCCCCCATCAGTGATATATACAGGCCCCCATCAGTGGTATATAAAGGCCCTCCATCAGTGGTATATACTGGCCCCCCATCAGTGGTATATACAGGCCCCCATCAGTGGTATATAAAGGCCCTCCATCAGTGGTATATACTGGCCCCCCATCAGTGGTATATAAAGGCCCTCCATCAGTGGTATATACTGGCCCCCCATCAGTGGTATATACAGGCCCTCTTCAGTGCTGCCTAAATACCCAATGTATACCTTGGTTACCAGCCTTCTCCGCTCACCTGCTGGTATCCAAGGTACACAGCGGGTAACTAGGGACCCTGGTTACCCGCTGTGTACCTTGGATACCAGCCAGTGAGCAGAGAAGGCTGGTAACCAAGGTATACATCGGGTATCTAGGCAACACGCGCTGCCTAGATTCCCGCAGTTTACCTTGGATACCAGCCTGCTCCCGCTTACCGCAGCCTGGCAGCGGGAGCACAACATTGTGGAAAAGATATTTAAATCATTTCCACGATGTCGCTGGTCCACTGATCGCTGGTGAGTCTGCCTGTGTGACAGCTCACCAGCGATCAGCCTTCAATGTCGCAAGCGATGGGATCGCTGACAACATTGACGCGTGTGACGGCCCCATAATGTACTTGTCTTGTTGCTCAGTTGTGCAGCGGGGCCTCCCACTGTTCTTTCTACTCTGGTTAGAGCCTGTTTGTAGTTTACTCTGAAGGGAGTAGTACACACCATTGTAGAAAATCTTCAGTTTCTTGGCAATTTGTCACATGGAATAGCCTTCATTTCAAAGTACAAGAACAGACTGTCGAGTTTCACATGAAAGTTCTCTTTAACTGGTCATTATGAGATTTTCATAGAACAAACAAATGTAATGTTTCAGATTCTCAACTAGCTCAAAGAAAGGTCAATTTTATAACTTCTCTAATCAGCCAAACCATTTTCAGCTGTGCTAACATACTTGGACAAGGATTTTCTAGGGTTTTCTAAACATCCATAAGCCTTCTTACACAGTTAGCAAACACAATGTACCATTAAAACACTGAAGTGGTGGTTGTTCGAAATGGGCCTCTATACACCTATGTAGATATTGCATTAAAAACCAGATGTTTACAGCTAGAATAGTCATTTACCACATTAACAATGTATAGAGCAGAGGTTCTCAACTCCAGTCCTCAAGGCACACCAACAGTGCAGGTTTTCAGGATTTCCTTAGAAATTGGAATCATTCCCAGTGCAGGTGATTCAATTATCACCTGTGCAATACTAAGGAAATCCTGAAAACCTGCACTGTTGGTGTGCCTTGAGGACTGGAGTTGGGAACCTCTGGTATAGAGTGTATCTCTGATTCACTTAATGTTAGCTTCATTGAAAAAAGTGCTTTTCTTTCAAAAGTAAGGAAACTTCTAACTGACCCCAAACTTTTGAACGGTAGTAAATATATATATATATATATATATATATATATATACACACACATATATGTACAGTACAGACCAAAACTTTGGACACACCTCATTCAAAGAGTTTTCTTTATTTTCATGACTATGAAAGTTGTTTGATTCACACTGAAGGCATCAAAACTATGACTTATCACATGTGGAATTATATACTTAACAAGAAAGTGTGAAACAAGTGAAAATATGTCTTATATTCTAGGGTCTTAAAAGTAGCCACCTTTTTGCTATGATTACTGCTTTGCACACTTTTGGCATTCTCTTGATGAGTTCAAGAGGTAGTCACCGGAAATGGTCTTCCAACAGTCTTGAAGGAGTTCCCAGAGATGCTTATAATATAATATTTATTCATTTATATAGTGCTATTAATTCCATAGCACTTTACATACATCAGTAATGCTGTCTCTCTTGGAGCTCACAATCTAAACATCCTATAAGTATGTCTTTACAAAGTGGGAGGAAACTGGAGTGCCCAGAGGAAACCCACACAAACACAAGGAGAACATACAAACTCCTTGCAGATGTTGTCCTTAGTGTCCTTGGTGGGAATTGAACCCAGGACCTTGGGACAGCAGTTCTGCAAAGGCTGCAGTGCTAACCACTTGAGCCACCGTGCTTAGCACTTGTTGGCTGTTTTGCCCTCACTCTGCGGTCCAGCTCACCCCAAACCATCTTGATTGTGTTCAGGTCTGGTGACTGTGGAGGCCAGGTCATCTGGCGTAGCACCCCATCACCATCACACCTCCTCCTCCATGCTTCACGGTGGGAACCAGGCATGTAGAGTCCATCCGGTCACCTTTTCTGCGTCTCACAAGACACCGTGGTTGGAACCAAAGATCTCAAATTTAGACTCATCAGACCAAAGCACAGATTTCCACTGGTCTAATGTCCATTCCTTGTGTTCTTTAGCTCAAATGTCTCTTCTGCTTATTGCCTGTCCTTAGCAGTGGTTTCCTAGCAGCTAATTTACCATGAAGGCCTGCTGCACAAAGTCTCCTCTTAACAGTTGTTGTAGAGATGTGTCTGCTGCTAGAACTCTGTGTGGCATTGACCTGGTCTCTAATCTGAGCTGCTGTTAACCTGCGATTTCTGAGGCTGGTGACTCGGATGAACTGATCCTCTGCAGCAGAGGTGACTCTTGGTCTTCTTTTCCTGGGCGGTCCTCATGTGAGCCAGTTCCTTTTAGTGCTTGATGGTTTTTGCAACTGCACTTGGGGACACTTTCAAAGTTTTCCCAATTTTTCGGACTGACTGACCTTCATTTCTTACAGTAATGATGGCCACTCGTTTTTCTTAACTTATCTGCTCTTTTCTTGCATAATACAAATTCTAACAGTCTATTCAGTAGGACTATCAGCTGTGTATCCACCAGACGTCTGCACAACACAACTGATGGTCCTAACCCCATTTATAAGGCAAGAAATCCCACTTATTAAACCTGACAGGGCACACCTGTGAAGTGAAGACCATTTCCAGTGACTACCTCTTGAAGCTCATCAAGAGAATGCCAAGAGTGTGCAAAGCCGTAATCAAAGCAAAAGGTGGCTACATTGAAGAACCTAGAATATAAGACATATTTTCAGTTGTTTCACACTTTTTTGTTAAGTATTTAATTCCACATGTGTTAATTCATAGTATTGATGCCTTCAGTGTGAGTCTACAATTTTCATAACCATGAAAATAAAGAAAACTCTTTGAATGAGGTGTGTCAAAACTTTTGGTCTGTACTGCAAAATATATAGTAATGATATATATATTATTATATATATATATATATATAAATATTATATATATATATATATATATATATATATATATACACATGTACATCATTCACACTGGTAATAACAGTAGTAAATATGCATAACGCCAACTCATATATAGCTGAAACCAATGAAAACAACAAATCGCATAGTCATTAACAGCAATGAACACAAAAAAAAAATGCCAAAAGTTATCGTCAAGTAATAGTGTGCAGTGGACTTACGTCTGAGATAAAGCCACACACACAACTACACAATACATACCCTACATGATAAATGGGGTAGGATCAAAAGGAAGACTGGCTGTATATAGATACAGGTTGTTGTTTGCAGTTAGTTCAACATATACATCACTCTGTAAATGACCAGCAGCTACATATATATATATTTTTTTTTTTTCAGAAAATTTCTTTATTCAAGTTTTTTATCATAACAAAGTACACTGACAATTATCAGCAGAATTCCAATAATAACATCAAGTGCGTTAATTGCATACATATAGACACGGGTTGCTGTTACTCCTTTCAAGGAGAAAAAGGCGGAGGGAAGGAATAAAGTAAGATCGGGGTCAAATTCCGGACAAATACACTTATAATAGAAATATCGATTACCCCTTAAGTATACTTAACTATTCAACCTCTTCCACCAGAAACCGGAGAGTCCGATCAGGGATCACCAGGAGAAAAAATAAAGCTGATCGTCAGAATGAAGACCCCTAAACAGACCCCCAAGCAACATAAGATGAGAGAAAAAGCTTTAAAACCATCTAAAGATTTAAGTAGAGAATGATAGAAGAGAGAGTAGAAGTGTGAGAATAGCAAAGAGAAACAGAGAAGAGAGAAAAGTGAAGTGAAGAGAAAAAGGAGAAGGGAGGAAGTGGAAGGGAAGGGGGAGGGAAGTCCACCGCACCCCAAAATACAACCAAGAGGCTCAAAGAAATCATTTTTATGATAAGGGAGAAACTGTCTCGGTAAAGCCACCAAAGAGTCCACAGTCTCTGGTGCTTCTCCCAGATTTCATGGTCTCGTGCCATCAGGCCCTCCATACGGCATAATCTGTCCATCTCAATTACCCATTCTCCGAGAGAGGGGATAATTGTGGACTTCCAATGTCTCGGTATTAGAACCCTCGCCGCCATAAGGCAAAAGCGGAAAAGACTGCGTTTGACCAAGGCGAGCGGTTCTGGAATGAGGGACAGGAGTGCGATCTGAGGAAGTGTGGGGTAGCGAGTGCCAGTGATAGACTCACATGCCGAGAAGATTGAATGCAAATAAGCCTAGATGAGCTTACAAAGCCACCAGATGTGAAGCATAGTCCCAGGCTCCTCTCTGCACCTCCAGCACAGCTCTGAAACCGAAGGGAACATTGTGTGCAGCAGAGTGTGACATCTATACCACCTAGTCAAAATTTTATAATTTGTCTCCTGAAAGCTGCAGGATATCGACATCTTGTGGGTCAACAAGCAAATTTTGGTTTGTTCAGATTCAAGGAAGGTAGTTCCCAAGTCTGTCTGCCATGCAGTAAAGAATCGAGGAACAAAGGGCGGCCCGACCTCTCCTATCACCGCATACAGGAGAGAAATAGCATGAGCAGGGGCATTGGGCAAGAGCAGTAGTGACTCAAATCTCGAGGGGGCCCCCCACTTAGGGATCGAATGAATGTTCTCAGCTGGGAAATCTCCAACCAGGACCCCGGACCCAACCCTCCGCCCCCCTTCGTCGTCTCCCCCTTTAGCCATTCCTTGACCTGAAACATGTCAGGGTCAGTGTCCGCATTCCATTTCAAGAAGGTCGATCTCCCAACTGTCGGGGGAAAGTCTGGGTTATTGAAGAGGGGACCTAAAATTGATGGGTAGGCAATGTCACAGACTCTACTCCGCCACACATCCCAAAAGTTCAGCACCACTTGTGTGAGAGGGAGTAACAGTGTATCTGGAGGGCGGTTATGCTTTCGCAACCATGGAACCCAGCGCAGCGAGGTGGGCGAAGCCAAATTCTCAATTGTCACCCATTGTTTACTATTTGAATTGAATCTCCAGTCTAAGATCCTCGACAAAAGCGTCGCATGATAGTAGCGCTGGAAGTCAGGGAGCCCTGTCCCGCCCCTTCGCTTTGGCTCAGTCAGGGTCGAAAAGCGAATCCGAGGTCTCCTGGCTCTCCAAATAAATTTACGTATGGCATTCTTTAAATGACGAAAGAACTGTGGTGGAATATTAGTGGGGGCAGTTTGGAATAGATACAAAAATATAGGCAGGATATCCATCTTGATAACATTAATGCGTCCAAACCAGGATAGCTGTGTGCCACAGAGCCTTTTCAGGTCGTGTAATGTAGCTTGTAAAAGTGGGGCGTAGTTAAGGGTATAAAGATCCTTAGGGTCTTTGGGTATAGTGATGCCTAAGTACTTCAAGCCTCTATCAACCCATCGAAAAGAGAAGGAAGAACGAAGCTGATGGACCAAGGCATCCGATAGAGTAAGATTCATTACCTCTGTCTTGGAGTAATTTACTTTGAAATTTGACATGTCGCCAAATCTCATGAACTCTCGTATGATAACCGGGAAGGCGACCTGGGGGTTCGAGATGTAAATCAATAGATCGTCAGCATAGAGGGCCAGTTTAAAATGGGCTCCCTGGATCCGTACACCCTCAATATCTGTAGATCTCCGGAGGGCACAGGCCAAGTGCTCCATTGCAATGGCGTATAGCATAGGTCACAGGGGACAACCCTGCCGCGTGCCATTGGAGATCCCAAAGGCAGGGGAGAGGAGTCCATTGACTCTAAGCCGCGCAGTGGGACCACGGTACAGCGCTCGGATTTTCCCCACAATGACCGGGCCCAGGCCCAACTGCTTTAGAGAGGCAAAGAGAAAATCCCATCCTAAGCGGTCAAATGCCTTTTCGGCATCGACCGAGAGAAGGCATGCGGGGATGTTGTGGCTTTGAATCTGGGCCGCAATAAGTAAAGTCTTGATGGTGTTATCTCTTGCCTCTCGATGCATGATAAATCCAGTTTGGTCATTGTGAATAGAAGCCGGTAACAGAGGTCCCAGTCTTGAGGCCAAGATCTTTGCAAAGATCTTGACATCTAGATTCAAGAGGGAGATGGGGCGATAACTGGCGCAAGAGAGGGAGTCCTTACCCGGCTTCGGAATCACTGTAATTGTAGCTGCAAAAGTCTGAGGAGCAAAGGGGCAGGAGTCGGAGATAGAGTTGAAGAGGGCTGTTAATTGTGGTGCTAAGTCATGCACAAACAATTTATAGAAGTTTGCCGAAAAATCATCATGACCTGGGCTTTTCCCATTGGGAAGTGCAGAGATGGTATCGATCACTTCCTGCTCCGTGAAAGTGGCCTCTAAGTTCTCAGAGTCCTCCTCTCCGATAGATGGAAGTGGGGTGTCTGCCACATAGTCCTCGATACGTCGGAGATATTCTGCGGGAGACATGTCAGCTAAAGGTCCCCTAAGATTATTAGAGATTTATAATAGTCCTCAAATGTATCCGCTATCTCACGGGGCCTATGGAGAAGTTCCCCCGTTTTCGATCTAATAGATGGTATGTATGTGGAAGGAAGTCGTGGATGGATAAATCTAGCTAAAGCTCTCCCCGGCTTATTAGAGAGTTCGTATAAGTATTTGCGGAAGCGGTCCTGCTGACGGGAAGATGCCGAATCCATTATGGTACGTAGCTCAGTACGGGCCTTGGACAATTCAGTGAGTAGTTGTGGTGTTGGGTCTCTAATTGGTGGACAGAGGCCATCAGGTCTGAAATTGCTCTAGTTCTTTCACGTTTTAGTTTGGACCCCTGCTGGATGAGAATCCCCCTAATGACTCCCTTCAAAGCCTCCCATTTAAAGGGGAGTGCAGTGGGATCAGACTTATGATCCGATAGGAATCCCGCTATCGCAGATCTCACCGCCGACTGGCAGGCCGGCTGTTTTAGGAGGCCTGGATTAAGGGACCAGGTCCACTCTGTCGGAGCCAAACCCGAGAGGCCAAGGGAAAGAACGATCGGAGCATGATCCGACCAGATCATGGGTTCAATTTCAACTACAGGATCTGCCAATAAGAGTTTATGGCTGAGAAGAAAAAGATCGATCCTGCTGTACATGTCATGAACAGAGGAGTAGTAAGTGTAATCCCTGGCTCTCGGGTTTAGCAACCTCCAGATGTCCACCAGCTTATTATCAAGAAGTGTAGACTTCAATTTTTCAAGGTGAGAAGCAGGAACAGAGGACCTGCGAGAGGAGGAGTCCAAGTCTCTATCCAGTATAAAATTGAAGTCGCCCCCCCAGGATCACTGAGCCCTCTGCGAAGTTTGTCAGGACGCGTAGGTACGCAATCAATTTTCGGGCGGGGTCCTGGTTGGGTAAATACAGATTAGCAATAGTTATGGTGTCCCCGTCTATCTGCAGCTTCAGGAAGACAAATCTACCTTGCGGGTCAATCTTGGAGTCCATCACCTGCGCCGCTAAAGATTTGTGAATAGCTACACTGACTCCCTTGGACCGCGCCTCCGGGTTGGGGCTATGGAACCATTTATTAAAATATTTATGCTTTATAGATGGGACCGTATCAGCTCTAAAGTGAGCTTCCTGTAAAAGAAGGATATGGATACGTTTCTTATGCATATGAGTCAGGACCTGAGACCGTTTTTCAGATATATTGAAACCTCTGATGTTTAGAGAGCAGATGTTAATTCTTGACATATTGGTGGCTACATGCGGTGAAGGGGTAGATGAGGTTTCAGAGAGAAGAATTGAAACAGGAAGACAGAAAAGAGAAGGTCGGTGAGGAAGAAAGAAAAAGTAAGAGGGACTGGACCTCTAATTCCTGTCCCAGAGGCCAGCGGGTTAAGCAACCCACAGACCAAAAAGTTGACAGAGTAAACTCTGTAATATGTGTCAAAGACACTCCCTACGTGTGAGGTGACTGGTACACGACAACAGGACCATACGCCTGGGCCCCACCCACAACCCTCTTAAAATTTAAACGTCACACATAGAAGGCACATATATAGAAAATAACATTGTAATCTTCATGGATCACTCAAACCAAGAACATATCTTAAAGCAGGGGGGGAATAGGGGGAGGACGGGAAAGAAAGTGGGACCAGGGGAGGGTAAGGCGGAATCCCTGAGTATGGGGTGGCTAGGAGTAGAGGGATAATGGTGTCATAGAGCAGGGGGGGAAAAAGGGGGGGTATAGGAGAGAAGGCGGATTCAGGAGAGGGTAAGATAGGACCGCAAGGTAAGGGAGCAACTAGGAGAAGAGGGGTAAGGTGTAACGAGGTGAGTATTGGAGAAGGGGGGGGGGGAAAGGGAAGACAACACATGTTAGAGAAAGGCACGACTAAATATATTTACAATCTCCACCAAATAGAGGGGAAAAAAGTTTCCACAACTTCCGGCCAGGAGTGGCGACAGACCCCTCCCTGGATCAGATTTGGGAGCCACAGTCAAGAGCCCCAAAAAAAAAAAAAAAAAAACAATCCAACTGTGATAAGCCAAACAAGGACCAGCAGGAAGGTTCATGTTGCAGCTGACGGTGTTGCCGAGCGACGCCTAGGGCCCCTCTTTCTCTTACGAGCTTCTTCAGATGTGAATCGATGACCAGACCCCACGCCCCTGAAGAAGGTGGACAGCTGAGGCCAGTTCATGATGTCTATTGATGGTAGTCCAAGTGCCCCGCAGAACTCTGGGATGTCGGCAGGGGATCTCAGAACCTGATCTCCGAGTCCCTGCGGACCTGGAGTTGGAAAAGGAAACCCCATGAGTAGGGTGTCTCCCGCTCACGGAGAAGGTCCAACAAGGGGCGCAGGGCCCTGCAATTGGCAAGCGTGATAGGTGAGAGATCCGTAAGAAGCTGAACGGGCACCCCATTAAGGTCAATGGAATCAGATTCCCTAGCTTTCCTCATTATATCGTCTTTTAGTTGGTAGAAATGGATCCTACAAATAATGTCTCTGGGATGTGCTGCGTCGTCCCGTTTGGGACCCAGGGATCTGTGTGCCCTATCCATCTCGATGTGTTCGTCTTGGGGTCTTTCTAACAAAGAGTTGAAGATACGTAGTAGGATGGGAGTAATGTCACTTGTGACCACTGTCTCCGGAACACCCCTCAGCCTAATGTTATTTCTTCTGTTCCAATTTTCTGCATCCTCCAGCATATCCAGCACGGTGTTGAAATTCTGCTCATGCTGGTCTAGTTGTTGTTGCTGCTGCTTTACAATAGATGAGAGGTCAGCTAACTCCTGGACCACAGTGTTCATGGTGCTCTTGAGCTTAGCAGTGTCCTCCTTAAGGGGCCCAATCTCTGACCTGCAGACATTCTCCAGCCTCTGGATGTATCCCTCCATGTCATCTTTGGTGGGGAAAAACTGCATCCATGTTCTGATATCATGCAGGTCGTCTGCTTGAGAAGGTAGGGGGGCATCATGCAGGGAACTGGATGTGGACCCCTGGCCAGAGAGGTCAGCAGAATGGACTCCATAACAGATATCTGGGGAGGTATGTTCACATTCAATGGTGAGGACAGGGGGCTCTCTAGAAGTATCAGAACCTAGCTCAGGGGACCATGGAGCTGCATTAGGATTTACTGTGTGCATTTCTCCTCTGCTGGCTGTCAGGGCTGCAGCAGTGTCTCTCCCTCCATGTGTAGGGAAGGGGGAGTGAGGAGAGAGTCCATCCCACCCCCTGTCTCCTATGATGTCGGCTTTCCTGCCCTTTCCAGCGTTCCCCCCTGGTTAGAAGGTACCTTGGGTGCCTTGGTAAGTGTTCCAGCGGTGTTTCTGGTGGTCCTCCGGGTGGAGGTGCTGGGCGCCGGGTCTGAGCGATCTGAGTGGGCCCTGGAGTGCTTCTCTCCCCTGATAGAAGCGGTGGCCATTTTAGCATAGCAGGCAGTATGGCAGCATGCGCCCGAGGAGGGGAAAAACTGTTTAATATCGGACTTGCCAGGCATCTGGGGTGCTGGGAATGTTCTCTTCAAGTCTGGGGGTCCACACTCTCTGTCAAGACCTTCGTTTTTGGTGTAATCGCTTGTGATGGCAGCGGATGGGGTCCAGGCACAGGAGCTCCCTTTAGGTGCTGCTGGTCTCA
This sequence comes from Allobates femoralis, assembly GCA_033576535.1. NCBI lineage: Eukaryota > Metazoa > Chordata > Amphibia > Anura > Aromobatidae > Allobates > Allobates femoralis. The sequence goes on along the minus strand of JARQOC010000011.1, from coordinate 214,052,236 downwards.
GCCATGCCCAGGCCACGCCCCCTACATATATATTTTTTTTTAAATAATAATGACTAGAAATCGCACAACCATAGAGACTAAATAGAAGTTATATATGAGAGCAACTAGGGCTAAATTATATAAGCAAGAGTGGCTACCATTGGACAACAGAAGTTGTATGGATATGATAGTATAGCAAAAAGAATACCTGTGCCTTAGCAGGATCTCCTTATGTTTGGTTGCATCCACCACGAGACACGTTTTGGTGGTGTATTCATCTGAAGTTGGTGAAGCCACCGCCAAATACAAGAGTATGGCTGGGGTCACACACACAGATATCTGTGCAGATATTGTTCACAGATCTCTGGTTGCAGTGAAATCATGGACACATGGTTCCATTTTGTGGCTGTGTACAAATGGAGCAATGTGTCCATGATTTCACTGCAACCAGAGATCTGTGAACAATATCTGCACAGATATCTGTGTGTGTGACCCCAGCCTATGACAGCATTTAGTCTTTTTGGATAGGAATTATTAGCGTGACACATCTAGAAATGGTAATTTTTGTCCACTTTTCCTTGCCCTCCTAGTGCTCCAAATCTGCCAGATTGTGAGTGTATCTCTCAAGTACAGCGCCCCCTCTTCATGTCGACATAGATTTTCAATTGGATTCAGGTCTGGGCTACAGATCCCTCAGTCGTAGAAAGTACAATGTGTGAGTATAATACTTAAAATATAACCTTACCCTAATGGATGCATACATGTGTTTAATACTCGTATACAATACAAGCGAGATTTTTAGCTCATGTATTTATATATTTTGTTATCTAATTATTTCTGATGTTTCTGTGAATTCATGTATTTGTATATCATTTATACAGGCTGGGTCATGTGATGTGCCAGGCCAACACAGCCATGTTAATACTAGGCAGATATCGGCAGAAGAGCCCACAGCCGAAAAGCTTGTTGATTGGCTGTGATGCAGCCTTTCAATAAATTGTATTAGCCATCAAACAATGAACTCTGATATGAACTTCCGTAAGAAAGTCCGTTTTTGTATTAGAGCAATGGACACTAGCTGTCTGGCACGAACCCCAAACTTTACAGTTTGGGTTCGCTCATCCCTAAATTGACCAGACGTGCTTTATCTTTCTTTTAATTGAAAAACACTGCACAAGCGTAAGCAGCTGATTCCATTGGAGGAGGCTGATGAACTAATCTGATCACATGCTCCTCCATCCGCACCCATATTGAGAATAGCAGAGCTGTGCATTCTTTGAGAAAGGTTGTACTAACAGATTCAGGAGGGGAACCTCGAATACTTTCTAATTGTAAATGTTACAAAATCATATCCACCACATATATGTCAATAAAATATGTAGAGTGACCAACCAGTTTATCCTTTTTGTTTGCCAGAGAAATAAGTGAATAGCATCCCCAGCGGTCAAAAATGACAGCTGACACCCTATGGCATCAGCCTCGACCGGTTTTAAAGCCAAATTTGAGCTAACTAACCACTTAATGCCCTTGTCAATCATGACAGTGGCATCAAGTGATTAAAAGGGAGTTTAATTTTCCACTTTAACGCTATCGGTCTTAATTTATGGTACGGTGGTCTGTTAGATCCCACTATAAGCAGGGACTAACAGGCACAGTCAGTGAGACAATGAAAGGTCTCATGCACTGCCGTACACGAGTGCTGCAATACATGAGACCAGTGCTCAAAGTAAAAAATACTCATGTCCCACAGTGGGACTAAGTGAAAAAGTAAAAATTAAAACAAAATATTTAAAAAAATAAAAAAAAACACAAAAATGGCAGAAAAAAATACAAAAATCTGTTTTGCCACAAAACCTACAGTGCTTTTGTATTATTGCGTTTGGAATTAACCAAATTTTATGTTCAAAATATTTTTATTGAATAGATATAATCATACAAGTTAATGGATTTTACAATCAAGTTCAATAAATAGAATATCAAATCGTATAGTTCAGATTAACTAATTTTTGTAATTAAGTCAAAATTGAGGAAGTATTATACATAGAATCTAGTAACTTCGAGTTTTATATAGTCTCATATAGCGTCAGAGATTTGTAGTGTGTATTAGCATCAAATGGGTTACAATCAAACAATGAAATAACTATTTAGGCTGGCTTCACACCACGGCGCAGTCCGGCCCGGGGCTGTCCGGTGTAAACCAGACAGCCCTGGACCGGTTTTTGGCCCCATAGTAGCCTATGGGGCCGGATGGAGCCGGATGGCAGCTCTCTGCCATCCGGTTTCCATCTCTCCAGATGAATCCGGGAGAATTCGGATTATTCTCACCGGACACACAAATGTTGCTTGCAAATCTCCCCAAATTGCTGGATCCTGGATTCGCCCGGATTCTCCCGGATCCGGGGCAATCCGGCGCTCCCTAACATGGGAGCCTATGGGGCCGGATTGCCCCGGTCCGGGAGGATCCAGGAACCAGACACCGGCGGCTGCACGCTGCTGTGATTTCAAGACCGCAGCTAGCTCCCTGCGAGCCGCGGTCCAGAATCATTAGCAGCTGCGTCCAGCTGAACACAGGACCGAAGGGCACATTTGGCCCTCCGGATCTGTGTGCTGTGTGCTGGACTCTGCCGTGGTGTGAAGCCAGCCTGACAATTTTATAAATCATGTTAATCAATAAGGGAAGGCAGTAGAAATGGGAAATTAGAGGGGGGGATAAACTGGAGTGTGAAGAGCCCATTGGAACCATTTAGACAAAACTGTGTAGAGTATTTCAGTATTATTATCTATCTACATAACACAAGGACTCACATTGGCGATGAGGGAGTCATAATGTGATTCCAGTCATACCATTTTCTATAGTATTTGTTTAGTAAGTTGTTCCTTAGAGCAAACACATGTTCATAAGTGTTATGGATGCAATTGTTTCAACTAAGTGTTCAAATTTAGGGGTAAGAGGGTCTCTCTATTTAGCTGCAATAGTATTTTTTGCTGCGAGAAGGATATGTGCTATTATAGGTCTATATTTGTTTGGTAGATCTTCAAGGCCTAGCAGCAATACTGCTAGTTCTGGAGAGTTTTAGATTTAGGCCTGATAATTTATTTATTAGAGATTCAACTCCTGACTAGAAAGAATTAAGTACTGCCCAATCCCAGAAAATATGAGTTAGATTACCATTATGCAAACAATTTCTCCAACAAAGGGGAGAGTTAGTTTCTTGAATTTTGGAGAGCTTAACTGGTGTAAAGTACCATCGAGAATAGATCTTGTATTGTGTTTCTAATAGAGAAACACAAGGGATAAATCTGTATATACCGTATATACTCGCATATAAGCCGAGTTTTTCAGCCCAAAAATTGGGCTGAAAAGTCCCCCTCTCGGCTTATACGCGAGTCACTGTATACTGTATACAATGTATACTGTATACAGTGCCCCCCATCTATATACAGGCCCCCCGCCGCAATCCTGTAAAGGAATAGATTAGTATACTTACCCCACCGCTGCAGCTGTCCCGCCGCCATCGCGATCCAGCATCTTCCAGCGTCTTCCATCTTCTTCCGATGGTCGGAGGCAATGACGTCATTGCCTGCACGACCGAGGAGGAAGCCGGAAGAAGACGCGAGACGCTGGAAGACGGAAGACGCTGGATCGCGATGGCGGCGGGACAGCTGCAGCGGAGGGATAAGTATACTAATCTATTCCTTTACAGGATTGCGGCGGGGGGGCCTGTATATAGATGGGGGGCCTGTATATACCTCTGGGGCATCTGTATACTACCTCTGGGGCTGTATATATATGTGGGGCTGCTGTATACTATCACTGGGGCTGTATATATCTGTGGGGCTGCTGTATACTACCACTGGGGCTGTATATATATGTGGGGCTGCTGTATACTATCACTGGGGCTGTATATATCTGTGGGGCTGCTGTATACTACCACTGGGGCTGTATATATATGTGGGGCTGCTGTATACTATCACTGGGGCTGTATATACCTGTGGGGCTGCTGTATACTACCACTGGGGCTGTATATACCTGTGGGGCTGCTGTATACTACCACTGGGGCTGTATATACCTGTGGGGCTGCTGTATACTACCACTGGGGCTGTATATACCTGTGGGACTGCTGTATACTAACTACTGGGGCTGCTGCTGTATATACCACTGGGGCTGCTGTATATACCTGTGGGGCTGCTGAATACTAACTACTGGGGCTGCTGCTGTATATACCACTGGGGCTGATGCTGTATACTACCACTGGGGCTGCTGTATATACCTCTGGGGCTGCTGTATACCACACTGTTGAGGGCTGTATACCTGTGCTGGGGTCCACCCTCGGCTTATACACGAGTCAAAAGGTTTTCCCAGGTTTTGGGGGCAAAAGTAGGGGGGTCGGCTTATACACGGGTCGGTTTATACACGAGTATATACGGGTAGTTTCAAAGTTTTTTTGAAGTACATCAGGAGAGATATTTATTTTAAGATCCTTTTCCCAAGCTGTGATGTTGGTAGCTTGTTGGAAGATAGAGTCCTGATTAAAATTCTGATAGATGTGGCCAGTTTTCCAGAATATTTGGGCTTGTGGGAATTTATGCATTTGTACTAGATTATGTGGCAGAGAGAAGTTCAACTTATGAGTTTTAATGAGATTTTCAATTTTTTTTCCATGTAGCTTCCTCTGTGTGGTTGAGTTTGTATTTGTTTTTTAGTATTAGGAAGGGTTCTAGTTTTTGTTTGTCGTTTAAAATATCAGATATGAAGGTGATGCCTCGTTCTTTCCATGAGGTCAATCTAATCCTTGAGGATATGTATTTCAGAACCAAACTTTAAAACTGTAAAGGTACCTTTACACGCCAGTACAGGACGGTGGAAACAACCGGGTAGATGAGACAAATGTATCTTGCGCCGCCAAATCAAACCGCGGTCGCAGCGTGTGAACACGGTTGTTTCCACCCGTCACTTGAGGCACCTGTTTCAGAGCAGAGTTCAAAAACAGGTCGATTTCAAGGTGATGGTTACGGCCTGTATCGGCGTGTAAATAAGGAACAGGAGGGTTGATTCGACACCTTGCTATCTACCTGGAGGCGTGACACAGGCTCCGGGATACCGCCCCCCTTCAGCGATCATTGGAGGAAGCTCCTGCGTTACGATTGGTAGTCGCAGCATAGGGCGGCATATTTAAGGAGCTGACCAGTCACACTACACAATTGCTCGAGCGTCATGTATTAGTCTGCCTTCCTGCGCTGGCTGGCCAATCATGATGCTATTGCTTTGTCCTATCAGCGTACGAACGTCACGTAATCCACAATTGTGGCACGCCTATGTGTTGTCCCTGCTGCACCAGGTCCGCCCATATTAGCTAGTTGTAGCGGTGTGTAAATAAGGTAAGGTGCTCTGCAGAAGGTAACTTGAGACCACCGGCGGTGTATCCAGAGATAGATCTAACCTACTGTAGCGCACCTTATAACGGCGTGTAAAGGCGGCGCGGGTACTGTTTTCAACCGTTTGTGCGTGCTCGTGCACGTGAAGCACCCGGTTGTTTCCACCATCCTGTAGCGGCGTGTAAAGGTACCTTAATTTTTATTTATTCTGTAAGGTGAACACTGTAAAAACAAACCTATTAAGAAATAGCCCAAAATGTTTCTTTTTCATCCTACTGAGGCTTTTGTTCTTTTACCATGTCAGGGCTTGTTGGGGGTTCTGCAATGTGACATGGCGTTCACAATCTATTCCAGACAAATTTACACTACAAAAGTCAAATAACACTCTTTGCTTTCTGAGTCCGGCATGTGCCCAAACAGCAGTTGTTGACCACATATGGGGTATTATTTCATTTGGAAGAAGTTGTGTAAAACAATTTGGGGTCTGATTTCGCCTATACTCCATTGTAAAAATTACAAATTTGAGGCTTCAGCTACATTTTAGTGGAAAAAATTTAATTTTTGCTTTCACATCCACATTTTTAAAAAGTTCTGTGAAGTATCAATGGGTTCAACTTGCTCAACACACCCCTAACTGAATTCCTCCATAGGGCTGGGCTCTAAAATGGGGTCACTCTTGGGGATTTCTGCTGTTTTGGAATCTGAAGGGCTCTGCAAATGAGACACGGTGTCAGTAATATATTGCAGCAAATTTACACTCTAAATACTAAATGCTGTTTCTTCCTTTCTGAACTCTACTGTTTGTCCAAACATACAGTAACTTTTGTGTTATTACCTGTGGGGTTTCGCTCCACCATAGAAGAAAGTGGGTGAAAAATTGTCTCATCTACTTTTTCATGTTGTCTCTTGCAAAAGTGAAAAGTAGACCAGGCTATAGCAACATTTTCAGAAAACTGTTTTAAATTTTTTTTTTAAAATGACATAATATTAAATTCTATGTAGTAGATGTGGGTTTAAAATGCTTACAGTCCCTCTGGATAAATTCACTGAAGGGTGCAATTTCCCAAATGAGGTCAGTTGTGCTGGGTTTCTGCTGTTTAGGTACTTTTGAGGTCCTGCAAATGTGACATGGCATCCACTGTCTATTTCAGCTATATTTGTGTTCCAAAATTCAAATAATACCATTTCCCTACCAAGCACTGCTGTTTGTCCAAAGGTTTCTGTCCAGCACACTGAAAATTAACTAGGTAACAAGTCGTGGGGTACTATTTCTGGTGATATCCAGGTGCATCTCAATGAATTAGAATATCATCAAACAGTTATTTTATGTCAGTAATTCAATACATAAAGTGAAACACATATATAGTTGTGGCCAAAAGTATTGACACCCCTGCAATTCTGTCAGATAATACTCAGTTTCTTCCTGAAAATGATTGCAATCACAAATTCTTTGGTATTATTATCTTCATATAATTTGTCTTCAATGAAAAAACACAAAAAGAATTGTCCTAAAGCCAAATTGGATATAATTCCACACCAAACATAAAAAAGGGGGTGGACAAAAGTATTGGCACTGTTAGAAAAATCATGTGATGCTTCTCTAATTTGTGTAATTAACAGCACCTTTAACTTACCTGTGGCACCTAACAGGTGTTGGCAATAACTAAATCACACTTGCAGCCAGTTCACATGGATTAAAGTTGACTCAACCTCTGTCCTGTGTCCTTGTGTGTACCACATTGAGCATGGAGAAAAGAAAGAAGACCAAAGAACTGTCTGAGGACTTGAGAAACCAAATTGTGAGGAAGCATGAGCAATCTCAAGGCTACAAGTCCATCTCCAAAGACCTGAATGTTCCTGAGTCTACCGTGTGCAGTGTCATCAAGAAGTTTAAAGCCCATGGCACTGTGGCTAACCTCCCTAGATGTGGACGGAAAAGAAAAATTGACGAGAGATTTCAACGCAAGATTATGCGGATGGTGGATAAAGAACCTCGACTAACATTCAAACAAGTTCAAGCTGCCCTGCAGTCCGAGGGTACAACAGTGTCAACCCGTACTATCCGTCGGCGTCTGAATGAAAAGGGACTGTATGGTAGGAGACTCAGGAAGACCCCACTTCTTACCCGAGACATAAAAAAGCCAGGCTGGAGTTTGCCAAAACTTACCTGAGAAAGCCTAAAACGTTTTGGAATAATGTTCTGTGGTCAGATGAGACAAAAGTAGAGCTTTATGGGCAAAGGCATCAACATAGAGTTTACAGGAGAAAAAAAGAGTCATTCAAAGAAAAGAACACGGTCCCTACAGTCAAACATGGCGGAGGTTTCCTGGTGTTTTGGGGTTGCTTTGCTGCCTCTGGCACTGGACTGCTTGACCGTGTGCATGGCATTATGAAGTCTGAAGACTACCAATAAATTTTGCAGCATAATGTAGGGCCTAGTGTGAGAAAGCTGGGTCTCCCTCAGAGGTCATGGGTCTTCCAGCAGGACAATGACCCAAAACACACTTCAAAAAGCACTAGAAAATGGTTTGAGAGAAAGCACTGGAGACTTCTAAGGTGGCCAGCAATGAGTCCAGACCTGAATCCCATAGAACACCTGTGGAGAGATCTAAAAATGGCAGTTTGGAGAAGGCACCCCTCAAATATCAGGGACCTGGAGCAGTTTGCCAAAGAAGAATGGTCTAAAATTCCAGCAGAGCATTGTAAGAAACTCATTGATGGTTACCGGAAGCGGTTGATCGCAGTTATTTTGGCTAAAGGTTGTGCAACCAAGTATTAGGCTGAGGGTGCCAATACTTTTGTCTGGCCCTTTTTTGGAGTTTTGTGTGAAATGATCAATGTTTTGCTTTTTGCTTCATTCTCTTTTGTGTTTTTTCATTGAAGACAAATTAAATGAAGATAATAATACCAAAGAATTTGTGATTGCAATCATTTTCAGGAAGAAACTGAGTATTATCTGACAGAATTGCAGGGGTGTCAATACTTTTGGCCACAACTGTATTATATAGGGTAATTACACCAGAGTGATCTATTCCATGTGTTTATCTCTGTTAATATTGATGATTATGGTTTACAGCCAATGAAAACCCAAAGGACATTATCTCAGAAAGTTAAAGCAGGGAGGATGAAGAGTCTGAGAGATAAAATATGACCTAAATTGGTATCGGAGGCTTCACCTTGTGTGGTTGTGAGAGTCACAACGACTATAAAAGCAGATCACGGCTGCTGCAGTCCCCAGCGTGGTGTATATAGAGTAGGGAGGATGAAGGGTTAAAAACTATGCTGCCGTATTCCACAAGACATGAAAGGGTGAATATAATATTGATTTATTTTTCAACGTGTTTCATGGCTCCCTGACCCCTTCCTCAGGACAAATCAATGTCATATTGCCATGTTTCAGGCCATTTCAGGAAGTCCTGAAATGTGTTGACTAATAAATAAATATTATATTCACCCTTTGATATTCTCATGGAATATGGCAGCGCAGTTTTTTACCCGTTATCCTTCCTACTTTATTTTCTGAGATAATGATCTTTGGGTTTTCATTGGCTGTAAGCCATAATCATTAATATTAACAGAAATAAACACGTGAAATAGATCCCTCTGTGTGTAATGACTCTATATAATATATGGGTTTCACTTAATGTATTCTTTGATAATATTCTAATTCATTGAGATGCTCCCTGTATATGACTTGAGCGCCGGTGTTACCTATGTGGACCGGAGCTGCAGTGCTCCAAAATGTCTGTCTAACCCCAGCCCTAATGTAGAACATGCAAATGTAGAACAGTATAACTCACCTGTGATTGCTTTTCATCCAACAGATTGTTGATATCATTTAACAACTCGGTATTGTTTAAGTCAGTCGTCAACCCAGTGGTGAACACCAGAATAAGGGATCCGGCCGGGGAGATCTCCAAGCCTCTTTTTAGCCCTTGTAATAACTGTGGTTTATCCAATAAACTTATATTGAATGTGAAAGAGTATTGAGGCAATGAATGGTACTGATTGTAGTAGTTGTAGTAGTAGTAGTAATAGTAGTAGTAGGAATTGTAGAGGAAGAAATAATTGTAGTAATAGAACGCTTTGTTGTAATTATAGTAGTAATACAGGTCATTCATAATATCCTCTGGAGTTTTGAATAAATTTTGGAAAATATCTAAAAAGAAAGAAACAATACTGATAATTTTTAAAAAAAAAAGGAAGCATGGCCTGTTACCGGTTCCTAAGCAACATACAATAGGAACGATTTATTAGGCCCCTTTGACATCAGCGTTTTACGCTGATCGCGGCAGTTGCGGTGAAAAAAACGCAACTGCCACGATTACCGCATAACGGTCGCGATTGTGGCACACTTGCGGCAAGCCCTATATAATGTCTATGGGGCTTGCGGTAAGTGTGCGGCAGCTGCGGCAAGTGCGGTTTCGTCACTTGCGGCAGGTGCGGCCGCGAAAAAAATGCGGTATGCCGCGGTTTTTTCGCGGCCGCACCTGCGGCAAGTGCCGAAACCGCACTTGCCGCACCTGCCGCAAGCCCCATAAACATTGTATGGGGCTTGCCGCAAGTGTGCCGTTATGTGGTAATAGCGGCAGTTGCGTTTTTTTCACCGCAACTGCTGCGATCAGCGTAAAACGCTGATGTGAAAGCAGCCTTAAATCAGCAATGTTTTATATTCTGAGGGCATAAAAAAAAGTCAAGACTGGGGTTCACATTATCTCAAAGATACAGGACATCCTTGTAGACATTAGAAATGAGCCGATTGGCCAAAATTTGAATTCACCCGATCCCTTGTTTTTTTACCAGAAAAATCAATTTGCAGAAACGTTACTCTCTGAAAATGTAATGTCCCTTATTATGCTCTGATGTCTCAGCAGACCCCATAGCTGAATAACTGTAATATGTAAAAAGAATAAAAAACTTTTATATTCCCCTTACTGCGGACCTCTTCGCTACTCAACCGCCCGCTGTCGCAGCGTTGGCTGCACTGAAACCCCAGTGACCGGAGTGAGATTTCTAGTGAAGGGAACGCTACAGATAGGCAGCGGTGTCACACCACGTCCTGCTCCGAGAGACTTGTGTGAAAATGCCAGAAGATGCCAAAATTGTTTGCTTCTTTTCAAAGTAACTTACAAAGAATTCTGGTCAAATTGATATGATGAATAAGTCTATAAATATATTCAGACATATATCAAACATGCCGAAGCTACATAATTTATATGTGACAAGAAATTGATATGCAAATACCTGAAGAGCTGACGTGGATGCTTATGTATTGTCGGGTAATGTTAGGATATCGGTCACGCAGGCGATATAACTGTCTTCCTAACATATCATAATAATGTTCAAGATCAATATTCATATCCGTTACTACAGTCACCGTGGTGCCTTCTGAAAATCAAACAAAGGAAATCATTAGCTATAAAAGTTCTATCTCTCAAATAGAACACATTTATTTTTGTAACGTAGAAAGAAACATTCTATGGTTTTCTTTAATAAGGTTTTTTGTTTTACAAAATGCATTTCAAATATTATTTCTCTGACAATATGAGGGCTTGTTTCCTGCAGGACGAGTTGTAATGAGTTTGCAGGACAAAATAAGTGCAATTCCACAATTGATTTTGGGTTTTTTCTTTATTATGTTCACTGTATGGTAAAACTGACCCGGAGTAGGATCGTTCAGGTCAGTATGAGTTTGTCAATGTCAAACATGGATAGTTTACTTTTTATTTAATTGGCGAACAAAAATTCTGAACTCTCTAAAAAAATATCACTTTTGTCGCCATTTTTCGAAAACTTTAGGGTGACCCTCTGGACCTGTAGGATCTTGTACTGTTATGGTGGGTTTACACACACCAATCATTGTATCCAATCTCTGAACCAATCTCTGGTTGCAGTGAAATCATGGACACATAGTTCCATTTTTTGGCTGTGTACAACATGGAGCAATCTGTCCATGATTTCACTGCAACCAGAGATTGGTTCAGAGATTGGATACAATGATTGGTGTGTGTAAACCCACCATAAGATATGGGTGAGTGTTCATTGTAACTAATCATAGGTCTAATGGCCTTTCACACTTGCGTTTTTTTCCTGATTTGGAAGATCAGGAAAACACCTGATTCTTACAGGATTTTGCACATTCACTTTAATTTTGTCAGGTAGAATGTTGTTGCTGCATGTTTTTTCCTGAAATCATTAAAGAGAATGGGCAAAAAAAATGAATCCTGTAAGAATCAGGTGTTTTCCTGATCTTCCAAATCAGGAAAAAAACGCAAGTGTGAAAGGCCCCTTAGATGCTAAGCAGGGATTTTTGGCTGGATTGTGCTGTAGTGATAACCTGTTATGGCCACTTTACACGTCCCGATATCGGTGTCCAACTCCGATAAAAAGTCACGTGGTACGTGCGTTGGCCCCGATATTGTTCGTGCGTTGTATGGTTAGAATGTCCAATTCAACGCACCAACGATGTCAGACCGATATCGGCGATCAAATGAGCCTGCTCTCCAACCGGCCGATATTGGATGGACGTTGTGGCCGGATCGTGCTGTGTGAAAGCCCAACTCCGATTTCAACCCAGATTGTTTGGTCGTTCCCGGAAGTCCGTAGGCATTGCGAATGTTTAATTTACAAACCGCCCACCTCCGTTGATTGGTGGCTAGGTAGGCAATGATGATTGGATGTACGTCGCCAAGCAGCCATTTTGTTTGGATTTTGGTTTATTGGGATGCGCGCTGTATTTATCAATTTGGTTTGCGAGCACCACAATGGTGCGGAAAAAGATATGTATACAAGCACAATTACCCAGCTCTTGTACTGCTCAAGCAAATAAGTTTATGCATCTTTTCACGACGCCTCCACCATGTAGTTTGAACTGTCCGTCCGCTTTTTTGTGAAGGAGCCATGTGTTGAAGATATGAAAGGGACTGCGTGAAAGAGCAGTTGACATCTCACAACTCCACCGACATATATATTTGTAACCTACATTCAAAGTGCCTGGCCGACGCAATAGCGTGTGGGCGACTCCTTTGCGGAGTGACAAGTCAAACACCGCACCCACAATCTGCGTCATGACGTCAGGACGTTGGCTTTCACCAGGCACAGCCTTCTAGGTGGAGTCAAGTCCCAGGCATAAAGATGGCGGCGGAGCAGCGTGCACTAGCATGGGGCGAGCCTGAGCTCCTAATCTTATATGATTACTTGGACAGGCTGGATTATTGGTGTGTCCTACCACACCAGCACCCCCGGCTGCATAAAATGCGCATCGTGCACAAGGTGCAACGTGCCCTGCTGCGTGATCTCCAAGTGGAGCGCAGCACTAAGCAAATAACTAAGAAAATTGCTGATATGAAATATAAGGCGAGGGACCGCATTGCCGCCATCCGTGCCCACATACAGAGTCTGCGTGGTGAGTATGCTGTCATTATACATACACGCATGTGACATAAGGCCACAATATAGCAGATTGCAGCTAATGTAAAATTAACACTCTATTGTTGACCACTACTCCTACTACTAGAATGTTTGTGCTTAGAGTCCTTTTGGGAAAGTGGTGTTGGCTCTCATCACCAAATATACATTGTCGGCCCAAATACAAAATCCCAAACATAGGCCCCTTCTGTTGTAATGTAAAAATCAAATGCTCCTTGCCGCTCCCAAACATCTGACGCACACAGACCCATGCAGATACACTTAAATGTCCGCAGGGACTTAAGGCCATAATGTAGGGCCCATGTTATCTACCCCCCAAAGGCGATTATGCACACAGTACACTATGTGCATATGTACCCAAAAATGTTAACCAAATGCTTACTTATAAACCAACAGCTGATGAAGAAGAAGAAGAGGTGTCGCCAGCGGCTTCCCCATCAGCAGCCCAGCCCAGATCCCCGCACCCATCACCTCACCCCTCTGGATCACCAGCTGCCGGATCCTCAAGGGGCACAGTGTCGCCGGGCTCACCAGCAGCAGCAGAAGTTGGCTCACGCCCTCAATCGACCCACGCCTCACCGGCACCACGTGAAGGGGACTCACCGGGGCCAGTTCCTGCAGACTCCCCTGCACCTGTGGCACACGCTGCACATGTGGGAGGCTCAATGGGCTCCGGGCCACAAGAGGATTCCACAACACACGGGCAATTTGGATTAGACACAATTATGGAGGCGTACTCCACATCCCCCCGACTCACCCAGTGTCCAACATGGTGTCACTGAGTCTGGTAAGTCTGCAATGCGTACAGGCCTTGTTTGTTAATGTGACACTCTTCACCTCGATGTTCTCAGACACAGACCTAAACTCCCTTATTTGTGTTTATTCACTTAGAAGTCACACCAGCTGCTGCTTTGGGTTGGCAGATTAGCCAATCACCATCCCCTGGGAATGGAGGGCCTCCAGGACTTGGTTAGTATTTTTTTCGCCCACCCTTTAACCTACTTAACACTATTAAAGTGTTTATTTTTGGATACTGATGTGTGTTTTCCCCCACTCTAGGTGTCACATCTTACCTCGACCTCCTGCAGGCCCAACAAGAGGCCGTAAACAAGCTACGGGAGGCAACTACCCAGCTGGAGGTTGTGGGTGCCATGATGCACCAGTTCTTTGAAAACCAGGCTAGCCGTGGCCCTGTTCGCCCCCATCATTGACTTGCCAAGACACTTTAACCTAAATACGTTGGTGAACAACATTCCTCATGTCATGTTGACATGTTTACCTTTTGGCACGTTACCAAACTAATGTGGTCATGTTGACCCTAATTTTGCCGGTTTTTACCCCTGACCAGCCCAGTGTTTGGGTGCTGTCAGCCGGGATGGTTGTTTGACCCAATTTGGGTGCCTTTTTATCTTTTTAAGATTTTACATATTTAAGATAAAGTTTGGTGTGTGCCTTGTCCTTTGCCACAAGGCTGAAAATACATTATTCAATCCACCACCAAAATACTTGTGTGCGTTTTTAATGTTTGGAGTTTAGTTTAAATTAGCAACACATTGAATGTTGCCCAACATGTTCATCTCAATCCAAAACACATGTATGGAATTTGTGTGCTCCCACGCCAAAGAGGTCTCAAGGGCAGACACATCATTTATAGAGGTGAACAGTGTGCCAAAACCTGGCCCCATATACAATGACACATTGTGTTGCGGTCAAGCTAAGGGCCAAACAAGTGTGGACAGCAGTGTTTACCTATGTCCACGCTTCAAAGTGGGAAGTTGGCCCTCCACATGATTTCAACCTTTGCCATTACCTTGTGTTTTTCCCATCACAGGTCCTTTAAACACATTGTTTTGCATCAAATGTGAAGAGGATATTTCGCCTCATAATACATACTCTGCTGGCCCTGCTTGTAATGTATGGCACACCTGTGTGTGTCATTTTAACCCAGCAACATAGTTTCAACCTTTTGTACAACCTTTAAATGTACCCGATAAAATACACCGCCCTGCAAAATTTATATTTTAATGCAAAAAAAAAGGGTGCACAAATAAATTGGTTTTGTTCACCAAGAATTAAGTAAAAAAAAACAGAACGCTAATCCAAAAGGACTCCTCCAAAGTCATTGCTGGTGGTAGTGTCCACAATAATTTTCATAGTCTGCAGCAGGATTGGCGATGCCAGACTCACCCAGATCCCTTGCAGGAACTGGGTGTGGTCTGTGCCGAGGGAAAGGTCGAAATGGCTCCCTCGGCACCTCAGGAATATGTCCAGGGCCAAACATAGCCATTGGCGCCAGATGCTGGGACACCGACGGTGGCTGGGGGGGCTGTGCCAAGATGGTCTCCCCGTTCAGTGTCCCATTCCTGGACGCCTCCAGGGCCAGAGTGATGATCCGCTCAAGGTGGGTCCTTTCTGGCCGGGCCAGCTCGGACACCCGTTCGCTAACCATAAGCCCAATCCCAGTCCAAGGGACCCTCTCAAGGTTCAGCAGCACCCTCTTCGCCCAGTCACCCAGCTGGGTAGAGGGAGGAGCTGGTCTTCTTCGTCTCCCCCCCTCACTGGGCCGAGGGTGCTGCACGGTGGGACCCGGATCAGGCTCCCCCCCCCCGATGTTGTGGGGGGCTCTTCCAGAACGGGTGCCTCCCCCTGGCTTGGCCCGCCGCCTTGAGGGTCCTGACAACAAAGGAGAGAAAAAAACAAAATAGGCTGTCAACACACTCATGCATGTATCATGTCCTTTCATGTGTGTATGGCTGCCTACATGTGTCCCTGGGCACACAAGATTGATGTGTCAAGACTAGGTCACAGATTACAACAGATAAACATTAAGCATGTGGCCCTAAGGGCAGGAAGGAACATGGTCAAACAGTATGTACCTATGCCACTATATCCATGGACGGAGGTCACAATATTTACATGTTTAGGGGGCAAATGCAACCAGCCAATGTACCCTCACTGAGGTGGGATGTATATCTCCCTCTCCTCAGAGCCATGAGTGTTTTGGGTTTGTTTGAAATACACATGGACATTCCCAAAACAACCATGAAGCTTAAGGTCATGTTCCAAAATGTACGGCAAATAAGTTGGATGATCATGTGTGTTCAAAACAAAGGCACAAGTAGAATTCAATCTACAAACGTAACATGGCCCATTAGAACACACTGGTGGGTTGGAGCAATGGACTCCTTTGTAACGCAACAGCAACCCTGGCCAAATGTGGGCCAGCCACATATCCCTCCAGCCAAGGATGTTGCTTAGTGTTGTCAAGTTCATTGCCCATGTTTTTGGGGTGACAACACCAATCACTGTGTGCACATGCAGCTTTGTAATACTTAGCTAATCAGCCCGAACGAAGCGCAGATTGTAATGTGAAAGGTGAACATAAAGCAGTTTGTCACTTTCATTCCCTTATGAAATGATGCAGTCTGTCCACAGCTTGGATGACGGGGACTGTTTGGCCACTTCATCGTTATGATTACATTCTTCGGCAAGAACATGTTAGGAGACGTAATGTGAGGTCCCAACCATGCCACGACAATAGGCATAGCTATGTTTTCAGCCAACATAATATGTTAACTGCCTTAGTTACACCCACTATGGTCACATGATTGGTACACCACACTGTTCATGAAGGTATGAAAATTTTATGTTCATTAACTATTATCCTGCCACACACTCCCCCTTCTCCAAGGTGTGGACTGAAATGTCTTATCCCAAATTTAAGGCTCAAATTTACAAACACTATGATCTGACACAGGGAGGATTCCAAAAGTCTTTGGAAGCTGCAGGTACAGATAGTGAGAGCTGGGGGCCCGACAAGAACAGTCAGGTTCCATTTGACCCTTGTGGAGCCCTCCAGAAGCAGCATATGCTTAGCCCTTAACAATGACAGAAAAGCACACGTCAAACCAACAGATATGACAACGGAATTAACCCCGACAGATAGTCCGCCCCACACGGCTGCAACCCTCATCAGTTTTGTTTTCGCTTCAGAAAAGGTGGGTCCAATGCCTAGTACACAAACTACACTTTGCACTTATGAATTAACAGTCAATGTGCACCAGCCTCCACTTGCCTAGTTTGGCAACATGTGGACAATGCATCTTTGATTGCAGTGTTTAGGGGAACAAAAAGGCATCTGGCAACACTGTTTCCCTTGTCCACTCTCCATGACATCTGAATTGTGTTTGGACCACAGGTGTTGTCAAGGCCACTTGCCACACACACACACACACACACACACACACACACACACACACACATATCTGGTTCCAACTTCGGTAAAGATCTCTGTTTAAAGTGATATCATGGACACATTTAGCCATTTTGT
The DNA here is from genome assembly GCA_033576535.1 of Allobates femoralis. NCBI lineage: Eukaryota > Metazoa > Chordata > Amphibia > Anura > Aromobatidae > Allobates > Allobates femoralis. The sequence goes on along the minus strand of JARQOC010000011.1, from coordinate 214,035,123 downwards.
GTGATGGTCCTAAATGGAGCTATACCTGTCCATGGTTTCACTGGCAAAACATAAATATTGTGAAGTTGAACAAAGATATCTGTGTGTGGAAATTTGTACTCTGGGATGCTCCCTTTAAAACAAAAATTACTTATGCTAGAATGGAACTTGCACATCACAAGGCCAAAAAAAGTCATGACGAAGGTGAGTCACCAATACATAAAGTCAATCCTGCTGTGTGAAAAGAGGGGACGCTACCACGTTGTGTTTGCATGTGTTGGTGTGTGGATGATCGGAATGTCGTCTTTTAAAGGACACACAGCCAATAAAATGTTTGATTAGCTGACCAATCCATGACGTTGGGCGTTGTCCCTCAAGACGCACTACCATTGGACGCCGCAAGTGTGTTGTAATTGGTGGTTTCGCAGTTAAAAACCGCACACAGCTGAACGTAATTAGGTTTTCTGCCCAGAGCCATTGGGGTAAGTACTGTTGCTTAGAAATGTCTGTGGATATTTTGCCATAATACCTGCGTTTTAATAATAATCTTGCTGTATGTACAATTGCCATTAGCCTGCATTATGACCCTGGTCACGATGTGTTAAGTGTCCACATCTTGACGTTGTTAAACACAACACATTGTGACTGTGTGCTTGTTGTAGTACCGGCGTCATTCAGGGCTTCTGAGGTGGTGTGGTCTGCCACACTGTGGTTCAGCTGCTGCCATTCAAAAGCCTTTGTACAAATGTGGACAAAGGTTTGAAATGGTTTTGGCGTCACACAGTTAATTTGTGCCTTGTCCAGCCCATCCATGATTGTTCTGGAAACATGGCCACATTTGGCTGGCCCATAGAAATGCATGTGTCAACTGTTGCCTCTTGGGATATGTCAGGTGTATGGCTGGCCTTTATGGGGGTAGGGGGTTAAAAAAGCTTAGCACAAGACATATTTGTCCTTGAATGTGTTTTAATCTGGCCATGATGTCCACACAGGACATGAGTATAATATTGTTGGTGTCGGGACCTGGCTGCTGAATGTTTTTAAACATGCCAGTGTGATTGTGTCTGACCTTGTATTTGTTTTTTTCATCTTTTAACATTGTTTTTGGGTTTCATGTTTGAAACCCCGGTTTAGGGGGCCAAGGCGTTTGTAGTGTGGGGCCACAGCGAAGGCAGGATTGTTTGGGGGGTGTTTGTGCTGTTTAATACAGACAGTGGTTGGCGTTTTTTATAACATTGCCAACGTGTACTAATGGCTTTTTAACAATAGTATCTGCCCACCAGAACTTCACAGACAGCTGCTCCATATCACTAAATATTGGGGAGATTATTACTAAACGCACGCCAAACAGCCATCCAGCCACTTGTCCCCCTTCCACCTGTGCTAAGATGTCCCTCATTGTTGAACATATGTGTAGAATGTTTTTGCCCAAATGTGCTACTGTGGTGTTGTGGCCAGTAAATGTGAACCATCCAACATTATATGTTGGGTGTCATCATACGGCAACAATTACACTGTGGCGTGAACGCGGCTTTTTGGATGCTGGCCATGTTAAATTTGTGTTGCCCTATTCATGTTACCAGCATTTTTTTTTTGTGTCACACATTTTCCTTTTTGCTTTGCAGATCTTTGGTAACACTGCTTGGACGTCATGCATCACTCCGCAATGGCAGTAGTGGCTTTGTCCCTGGTTGAGGATGCCTTGGTGACAGATGAGCGGAATGAGAGACTGCGGAGGCGTAGACGACGGTGTGTGTGGTCTCGGGATTGGCTCCTGCAAAGGCCCGGCCTGACTCACATGCGCCTTGTCCGTCAGCTGGAGGACACAAATTCGCAGGATTTCAAAAATTACCTCAGGATGTCCGAGGATTCATACAAAATACTGTTGGACTTGGTTACCCCACATATTGCCCGTCAGGACACTGTGATGCTTCCAGCAGTACCAGCAGAGGAGCGGTTGGTTGTCACTCTGCGTTTCTTGGCTTCAGGGCACACGCTGACTGACCTGCAGTATGTAGCGGCAGTCTCGCGCTCCCTGCTGAGTAGCCTTATCCATGAGACTTGTGAGGCTATTGTGAGGTGTCTCTTGCCAACCTATATGCGGTTTCCAACAACCCCCGCGGAATGGTTGTCAGTTGCCACTGGCTTTGAGGAGAGGTGGCAATTCCCAAACTGCGGGGGCGCATTGGATGGCAAGCATGTGAGGATCACACAACCCCACAACAGCGGGTTGTATTATTATAACTACAAAGGTTATTTTAGTGTGGTCCTCATGGCCCTCGTGAATGCCAACTACGAGTTCCTCCTTGTGGATGTGGGGATGAACGGGCGTGTGTCTGATGGTGTTTTGGCGCATACCTCATTTGGTCGCGACCTTGTGGGGGGACGCCTTAACTTACCCACCAATGATGACACCACTGAGCATCTCAACTTTGCATTTGTGGGGGATGAGGGCTTCGCACTACACGCCAACATACTACGGCCATATCCCCAGAGGACTCTGACCCCTGAGAAACGCATTTTCAACTACCGGCTATCCCGGGCACGTCGTGTGGTTGAAAATGCGTATGGGATCATGGCCAATAGATTCCGCGTGTTTCATACTCCTTTAAGTCTGAAACTGGAATCTATCCGTATGGTAGTGATGGCGTGTTGTGTGCTACATAACTTTCTGCGTCGTAGGGATACTCAATCATACACGCCAGCAAGTTTTGTGGCTAGTGTGGACCCCACAACTGGGATCTCAGTCCAGGTGTTTGGCGTGATAACGACCTTGGGACAGCGCCACTCCAGCCGTTAGGCCCAGGCCGACATCAGCAGGATGCCAGAAGCAGCAGAGACAGCTACTGCTCATATTTCAATGGCCCTGGGGCAGTGCCCTGGCAGCCACACCACATGTAAGGGGGGTGTGATGGGTCCACACTGTCCCATGTGTTTCAAATATTGGTCTTTATTTTTTATCAAACACTGTATTGTATACTGTTTGGCCAAATGTTGCCCTTTTTCCTTTCTGTTTTCTGTGTGATTATGTTATTATGGTTTCCTAATGTGTGTGCCCACACTAGTAATATATCTTTTTTTGGATCCAAAAATTGTGTGTGCATATTTTCTGTATAAGATGAGACAAGTATGTGACATATTGCATTATATGTTGGGCTGTGAGGTATCCTACCCCAATGGTGTTTATCTGTCCCTGAACCATTGTGTGCACATGTTCAGTACACATTTATTTGGTTGATCAAACACACTGCATTTTCTCATGTGTATTTGTATGTCCACATTGAGGCATGTACACATTGCTGTGTCAACACATATGGCCCATCATTGTGTGTGTCATTGACACATATGCACAGGTGTAAACACATACATACATTTTGCAATAAACAACAGGGGATAATGCTATGTGAGGTACATACACATGTGCACACTTCTTGAGTTTAGGTGAACAACTTGGCCAGTATTCGTTTCCAAATTATCTATATGGAGCAGTTAACAATAATGCATAACATTGGCATTGTTCACACACAATTTGCGTTTTTTTAGCACTCCTAAAACCACATGCGTTTTTTTAAGAGTGCCAAAAAATGTCCCTTGTGTGTCTGAAAGGATTTGCAACGTTTTTGGACTTAGTCATATTTTCACCAAAAACGCAGGCAAATACGCTAGCGTTAACGCAGGGTGCCTCAATGAGCCTTTTAAAAACGCTAGCGTTAACGCATGCGTTAACGCAGGTGCCTATGTGTGTCCTGCGTTAACGCATGCGTTTCCCATAGGGCCCCATGTTAAAAAAACGCATGCGTTTTTGGGAGCAACCCCTGCGTTTTTTTCCAGCACCCAAAAAACGCTGCATGCAGTGTTTTTTGGACTGGGGGAAAAAAACGCAAGTGGAGCTGAAAAAAGCATGTACACTCAAATGCACCCTGCGTTAACGCACCTGCGTTTTTTTTAACAGCCCAAAAAACGCAGAGATGGTCAAAAAAGCTGATATGTCTGAACAATTCCATTAGCGTGCTGATGTGCCACTTTCGCAACGCCACAGAGTGTTGCGGCAACTGCCACGCATCCCATATTTAGAGCGATTTACATTATCACACAATGGTAAAATGCATCCATAACGCCGCCATGTTGTATACGTTTAGTGCACAATCACGACGCTCTGTCACCGGCCAATAGGATTGTTGTGGGCGCAGTACAATACAACATAGCCGGCCATGTCCTGAGCTCCGCGTTATCCACGCCCAGATTGGTTATGTGGTTGTACTGTGTGAAAGCCCAATTACGATCTGAAAAGTCGGTGGCCCGTCGGCCGCGGCCACTTCCGTATCGTCGTTGGTCGGAGGTGAAGTTGGTACGTGTAACATCTACTATGCGATCTTGAATTTGTGCCAAAAACGTGCGCGCTCCCACGCTGTTGGATCCAATATCATAACGGTATCACGACGTGTAAAGTGGCCATTACTGCAGATTTTCTGCAAAGGCATTCTCGTCCTGCAGACTTTCTTTGTACAAGCTATAACCCTGTCTCTTTCTATCTGTTAACCTGTTATGAGCTAGAATATACCCTGTCTTCCAGCCTTTTTCCTGTGGACCATTTTCTCTACCTCTTTTTTTCTCCTGAAACCGATTACTCTTAGGCTGGAAACACACTATCAAACTCACATGCGTGTCTCTCGGACAAGACTCGGATCAGTGACCCTGAACAGCTTACCCCCCTGTCTGGAGTGTCAGCTGCTTGTGTTTTTGTGCAACATCACACTCCCATCCTGACATGGGGGAGGCCGTTCAGGGTGACTGATCCGAGTCTCGTCCAAGAAACACGCATGTGAGTCGGATAGTGTGTTTCCAGCCTTATTAAGATCTTTCATATGTAAGTGTTTTTGTCTTACCAATGCTTTTTAATCACACTCTGTATTTTGTAACAATAAAATTTGCACTGGTTTGCATTAGATATACTGAGTTCTCTGTGTGATTACGTTACTAGTTGGATTATGACATTGCCTTTGTCCATGAACCATAGTAAAAACTCATTCATATTTTTTCTGGGGATCAATGTTATGAATATGAGTTATGGTATAATTAATCATGGATCCACGTAGGTTTCCTAATTTTGTATTAATTACATTTTCCGAGAACTGTAATGGTACTTTTACACGCCGCCACAGGAAGGTAGAAACCGCCAGGCATCGGTGATAATTGTGCCTGTTGTCTTGAAAACACCACGAAGTGGCGGCGTGTAATTCAGGCATTTCCTTCTTGTGTCCTGCAGTTCCTTCGGATACCTGTGTCAGAGCTGTGTTCAAACAACAAGAAGGCACAATCCCTATGGTGGCGGCGTGCACAGGCAAGGTATTTGCGTCGCCTAGTGAATTCCCTGGGGCGTGACACAGCGTCATGGATACCATGCCCCAACAGCGATCATTGGTGCACGCTCCTGCGTTACGATTGGCTCTCCCGTCACAGGGCGCCATCTTGGATGAGCTGTCACTTCAGCACTAGACGCATAAGCGCCGTCTGCACGATCCGATACATTAGCACAATTACGCGGCCACCCAATTGCGCAGGCAAAAGTATAGCGTGTTATCGCCCTATATAGTGTGCACATCCTCAGACCACATACAAAGGAATACATTGCAGTACACAGCGCACATGGTTGCGGTACGCAAAGCCCTGGGGTTCTTGTTCTTTAGGTGACGCAGAAGTGTTTATGCCGTGTCACACTGCGCGTACGGCGACTTTGACTGTTGTTACGCCCCGCAAGCGGCTGTACTGACGTCATGACGCTTGTTTCAGTTTCACTCTGCCTGCAAGGTGCCAGCCCCTCCCCTGCACATAGCAGTAGAGTCATGACCGCCACACACCGCGCTGCAACGTGGGGATGGCGGAGCTGTTGATCCTGATTGATTTGTGTGACCGGTATGGCTACTGGGGCCACCATCACCACCGGCACCCTAGGCTGCGCAATCGCAGCACTGTGAAGCGGATCCAGCGGTCCCTGCTCAACAAACTGGGTGTTGAGAGGGACTGCAAACAGATCCAAAACAAAATTGCGGATCTGAAGTTCAAGAGCCCAGGCCACATAGTGGACATCCGGGCCAGGATTGCCAGGCTGCGTGGTGAGTAATTGTTGGCCCCAAACACACACCTGCACATGTACATGTAGAAAGCTACACAGCAATGTCTAAAAACATATTAGAAGGAGAGTGTGGGCCACGGCCTGGCCACTGCAATGTGATAACATATATTTAGGCTAATTTTGAGGGGGTGCCTACACTTCGGCCTGGTGGTGCAACCTAAAACAAATCATTATTAAAGAGTTTAATCAGCAGTAAACTGAGCGTCAATCATCACTCTGCATCTTTAATTTTATTACACGCAGGTCACAGGCAGCATGGCAAGGGGAGGGAGTGTGGAGTACAGGTGACTGTACACTCCCTCCCCTTGCCATGCTGCCTGAAACCTGGCATGAATAAAATGAAAGTTTCAGACTGAGGATTGACGCTCATTTGTCTAAGGACCAAGAACATAAATGTATGTGAATCAGGCAACATTTTACCAATGTGTATTGAACCACCATTTTGATGTGTCAACAATGTGCATTGCCTGGTTGTTGTCACCCAAACAGAAATATGGCCAAAGCAGTCATGTGCAGCACAAATGGTAACGGCTGCACACAGCCATAACCTCACTATTTTTGTGCCTAACCTGAGTCCACATTGTAAATGTGATTTGGCAAAAACAGTACCATCTTCAACACACACATGACACACTGGCCCACAGATGTTGCCCCCTACACAGGGGACAATATAGACACACCATGATGTTAGAAGTTAACTAACAATAGTACCAGAACAATAGGTGTACGCAGCCATGGGGCAAACACCAGTGGCTTATAGCCCTTCATATAATAAAACACACATACACATACCATGTGTTGGTGTTTTTGCGCACAAGCAAACATATCTTGGCAGTGTAGTGGCCCTCCTGTCAGTAAACATACTGTGTCCTACCCACAGTACATGCATACTACATGAGTATATGCATCCAACATGACCTTGTACCACATTTGTTAATGCTGGAACTACATAGCCACACAATCTAAATGTTTGACTACAATGTGTGTAACCTTTGTACTCAAAGCTCTGTGATTGTGCTTTCAAATACAGATGGTGAGGAATCTTCCTCGGAAGATGGGCACCATGCCCCACCCGCAGGTGGGCCAGTGACACCACCGCCACATCAGGCTGCATTGCCACCCTCGCCCCCTCGGATTCCACGGTCCCCAGGGCCTCAGGCTGCGGACCTCCCATCTCCTGCAGAGCCGAAGGAACCAGAGGACCTTGCATCTCATGCAGAGCCCGAAGACCTGGCATCTCCTGGCGACCCGGAGGAACATCAGGACCTGGCATCTCCTGGCGACCCGGAGGAACATGAGGACCTGGCATCTCCTGCATGGACGGAGGAGTCTGACGACATTTCCTCACAAGGGTGGATGTCGGAGGCTGAAGACCTCCCATCACCACCATGGCCAGCACCTGCTGTGGCCGAGGATGGGGCACCCTCAAGCCCAGGCCCCCTTTTGCCACCAACACTATCATGTGGCCACAGAGCCCCAGCCCAGGAGTGACACCACCTCCCACTGTGTCCAGCTCAGTGGCGAGAACGGTGATGGCCATGTCCCCAGATGCTGCCATTGAGCCAGCCCTTGATGAGTATGGTGGTGGGTTTTTTTTGCCCATACCCCATGCACACTGTAATCAGTGTGGTGTTTTTCATCCCTCATTATTGTCTCTGAGTTATTAGTAACTTTTGTTCTACTGTTTGTGCAGATGGAGAACGTGCTGGGGCTGCCGGGTGGAGTGCGAGCGCATCCCCATCACCCCCTGATAGTGCTGATGATGGCGAGGCTGAGGGTAAGGAGCATATTTGTGTCTGAAATACCTAAACCTCTCCATGGACTGTTGCAACCTAAATGTGATTTAATTTCCAATACAGGTGTCCCTACTATGGAGGACGTCATCAGGGCCCACCAAGAGGTCTCCAGAACCTTACACTTGGCACATCAACGCGGCCTGCAAGAACTGGCCCGGTTGGATGCCATGCTGGCTGCCCTCCAGCGAGGACATGGTGGCCTCCCCTGAGCTGGCTGAACCCAGACCCAGAAATGGGCAAACCTGCCCTGAAGGACTGTTATCCATGTTGGACTATTATTCTGGACTGTTGCCATGTTGGCATTTTGTTTTGTTTTTGTTTGCCCCCGTTGGGCTCTTTTCTTAGTGTCCCACATTGGGACCATGGGAAGTGTGTTGTGGCTACTCCTACACTCATGCATCATTGTGTCCTTTGTGTGCACAGTGTGGCACACATTATTTGCTATTTAAAATATTTAAGGAATCTTTCGGTGTGTTCCTTGATGGCAACACACACAAGTTGGCCTGACAAACATAAAAAGTGGCTAACTGTGTGACACAGATTTGGAGACCTCTTTGATGTATTCATAGATGTTACCAGCCCACATCGTGTCCCAGCATTGCCCTGAATGTGTGGTTAATGTCCCCTATATGTTGCCCACAAACATACACCCAGTCAACACAGTTGTGTTGGTCAAAGTAAAAATATGTAGCACCATGGTTTCATAGAATTTTTAATTGTTGTAAAAAAGGTACAAACTAAATAAACAAAACTGAAATGAGGCCGGGCCAATTGGCCACGATGTGGGCAAAATATCGGCACTAAAGTCAAATTAAATAGTAGGAAAATAGGGTGCCAGTCCATAAGGCCAATTTAGTGTATTGGTTAGTAGTATCCAATCTCCTCATCATCCTCTGCTGGATGCGACAATGCCTCCTCCCCCACCCTCTCATGGTAGACCCAACCTCCCTGAGAGGGTGCTGTTCTTCGGCCACTTCGTCTTGGGGGAGGTGGGGTATCTGGACGTGGGGGTCTCCTCACCCTGTGTTGTTGTTGGGTGGGCGCAGTGGGCCAAGGGGTGGTCTTGTGGGGGACAGGGATCATGCACCCCCATTGCAGGACCCCATCTACGCCCGCCTCCAGGACACGAGAGATGGCCCGCTGAGCGATGGTCCTCTGCTCTGGCTCCATCTGGGCGAGCATGTCGCTGGTGTGGTGGGCGAAACTAGAGGTGGGGGTCTGTTGCTCATCCAAAAGGACCCTTTTGGCCCAGGTACCCAGCTCGGTGTTTGGTGGGGCCGGCAATCTCCGTCGCCGAATGGCCGAGCTGGGCCCCCACCACTAGTTCCGGCCACTGGCTCGCCCGCCAATGTTGTTGGGCGAGCCTCACCAGCTTCAGGCTCGTCCTCACCGGAGCCAGGCAGGTCAGGGTCCTGAGAAAAAAAAAAAAAAAAAAGCAATACCACAAAGCAGCATGATTGATGGCAATTGCTCAAAGCCCAACCCCATTCACTACACCACATAACACACCAGCACCCAACCACCCAACAGAGAACTAAAAGGAGCAAGGTTCTAATGGCTAAGAAATGCACGTCTGATGGATACTCACCTGCGCCATCAAACTGAATTGCACACAAACATAAATAGGTTCACTTAACTACGGTTTTACCAAAAATGGGTATGTGACCACAGGAGATTTCAGCTGCCTCAAACCAGCTGCTGGCCATGTGCCTCAGCCTTACCTTCTTAACAAATTTAAAGGATGTAGTAAATGATTTCAAAATAGACTACATGAGGCCAAGGCAACACACATGTCTGTGTTCCATTGTGAATATATGGTGTTGCGACTAAGATAAACGGCAACTAATCAGCATTGGGGATTTTGGGACATCCGAAATTAAATTCAGCCCTGGTAGCTTATTGTAAAAGACAAGGAGAAGCTCTGTTTAGGCAGTGTTTAAAAATTAAGAGCAAAGCCCCTGAGGCCACATACCCAATAAAAACATGCTTACAAAGTCAACACCAAATAATAGAGAAGTGTGGTATGGAAATGCATGCAGACAAGCACACCTGGGGAGCAAACATGGTGGACCACCACCCAAACACAATTACCCACCTCCTGCGGCGGGGACGTAGCTTGGGCAGGGCCTACAGAGGACGCGGGGGGGGCCAGGCTGCTCCGCGATCCACGCGAGCTCTCTTGGCCGAGGGTGAAGGTGAGGAGGTCATAATACCATAACTTAGATGCCTCCTCACCTCCAGCCCCTGACCGAAGATTGATGGGCTTATTGTGAGCTCGAGTGAATGCAGAGCGCAGGGATTTGATCTTGTCATAAATCAACCCCGCGTCCCACCTCTTCTTCCTGGGGTAGATCCTGTTTGCCATCTCCACTAGAGGCTTGTAGACCTCTGCCCGCGCTGCCGCGTCGTGGTATGAGGGCAGCGCTGTCCGCCACAGGCACTCGTGTTCCTGATACATGGTGAGAAGCTGGGTCACGAATTCCACATACCCCTCTGGCATCTGTTTGTGTTGGAAAAAAAAAATCAGAGCAAGCAGGGACAAAAGAAGCCATGCACGCTAAATACACACTATATTGAGTGTATATATGCAGGTGTTTTGGCCCTGCAAACATGTCTGGAACATGTATGCTTGTGAAGCGACCGGTGGTAAGGCCGCGGGTTGTGTGTGTATGATCTTTCTCAACAGAATCCCCATACTCAGATTTAACCGGTAGTAACATGTCTTTACTGTAAAACATATTTATATCACAGTCAACCGAACTATATGCGCACTTGTATATATTAGAGTCTCTGGATCTTCACTTCTTCCGGGTACGCAGCAAGAAAAAAACACAACAATGAAGGTATCTTTCCCTAACTTTCCCTAAAATCACGTACCAGTTTATCACAGAAGAAGATGTCGCTCCCACGTAGCAGGCCTGGGGAACTCCTCAGTCTTCTTCTTTGGTCTCCTTCCGCAGGTAACAGAACTTTTCTTTTAATGTCTCTCCCAGTCTCAGGGCACACCGAGCAGGAGGGAGATCACAACAGCCAAATGGCTCCCTTATGTCGGTCACGGCCCCTGCACATGCACTCTGGGTGCTCGGCGGGCAAGGTTTTGCAGAGCGGCCAGATACACAGCACCAATGTCCAGTGGCCCAGGATCAGTCACAGGGGCTTCTGCGGGGTGATTTTTCCGGCAAGGTGTAGCAAAATAGTCCACTTTCAACAGACATCCACAGGAAGATCTTCTCTGTCTCAGCTCTGGACCTAGACTGACTTCCCGCCCTTTCTGCTCCTGAGCACAAGGCTGTTGTGGGAGGGGATCAGTAATCAATGTTTTTTTCTCTGCAGTCAATTCAGCACTTGTCCACAAGGGGGCAGCAGCGGACTGTGCACAGTTCATTTCCATATCCATTTCTATGATACAGTCTGAATTGCACACCTCATTACACTTGCATGTGGGACACCCTTTATACAGGAGCAATGTATCAGCTACGGTTGGCATGTATAGAAGGATATGTTTGAGTAGACATGTTCACAAAGGCAAAAGGTGCACGATGATTAAACCCAAGAAACAACCCCAAAAACAAAAAAAAAACAAAAAAAGGGGTAAAGGGGCCATGGTGGCAGGGGGCCAATTGCCCCCTGGCCTGGTGGTAGAACCCTCATATAGGTCCGTCGGCCCATCTAAAAGGTCTGGCCAGCGGAAAGTTATGGCTGTGAAACAACAGCATACCCAGCTCCTTGCGCCCACCATAACATATACAGGTGCTGATACACAAGATGCAGAATCAATGTGATTGACATGTTATCGTGGCTCTCGCGTTGGTGCAAGAGCAACTGTGGATGGAGGATAGATATGAAAGGTTGATGCGTCGCAGACGACGGCGTGTGTGGAGCCGGGATTGGCTTCGCCTCCGAGAGACCCGGGGCCACATGCAGCTTTTGCGTGAGCTGGAGGATAATAATCCACGTTATTTCCAAAACTACCTCCGTATGTCCGAGGACTCTTTCACCTTCCTTTTGGAGCGCGTGGGGCCACCGATAGCCGGTCAGGACACTGTCATGGGTCGATCTGTATCAGCTGAGGAGCGGTTGGCTATTACTTTGCGGTTCCTGGCTACAGGCCGGTCAAGAACCGACCTCACATACACGTCACGTGTATCCCTGTCCCTGCTGAGCCGCCTGATCCCTGAGACGTGTGAGGCCATCTGGAGTGCTCTGCTGCCATCCTACCTGAAGTTGCCACGAACACCCTCAGAATGGATGCAAGTAGCCCGAGGCTTTGAAAGCCGGTGGAACTTCCCAAACTGCGGGGGCGCTTTGGATGGTAAGCACGTGAGGATTACTAAACCCCCCAACTCGGGCTCTTTGTATTATAATTACAAAGGGTATTTTAGTATAGTCCTCATGGCCCTGGTGGATGCGAACTATGAGTTCCTCTACATGGACGTTGGAATGAACGGGCGAATCTCAGATGGGGGTGTGTTCGCCCACTGTGACTTGGCACAAGAACTAAGGACCGGTGGGCTAAACTTACCCTCAAATGAAGAGACGAGCCATCATCTCAACTTTGCGTTTGTGGCGGATGAAGCATTCCCACTTCAGGCACACCTACTGCGGCCATATCCCCAGAGGACCATTACTTCTGAGCGGCGCATTTTCAATTACCGGCTATCCCAGGCCCGCCGTGTAGTTGAAAATGCGTTTGGGATCATGGCGAATGCATTCCGGGTCTTTCATACACCTCTGCATATGAAACTGGAATCTATTGACGCAGTAGTGCTGGCCTGCTGTGTGCTGCATAACTTCCTGCGTCGTAGGGATAGAGCATCATACACGCCGGGAAGTTATGTAGATTCTGCAGACCCCACAACAGGGGAGGTCCGTCCAGGGGCTTGGCGTGATGTGGACCATGGTGTGGCGCCACTCCAGCCACTGAGCCAGGGACAGTAGAGATGCATACTGCTCCTACTTTAATGGCCCTGGGGCAGTGGGCTGGCAGAACCAGCACGTCTAGTGTGTGTTGTCCTGGTAGTTCCTAAAATGGTGGCCATGGTGCAAACAGCAGGGTGGCTGCACCATGGTGGGTTCTTTTGGTTATTTAATTGTGTGCACAGGTTTTAGTTAGTTAGTTTAGGTTTTATTTGTGTTATGTGGGTGCTGCACACTGTATCCTTGTTTGCCTTTTTTTTGTGTGTTTACAATGATACATGATGTTTCAATGTCCATAGTCTTTCCTTTCTGTATCTGTGTTTTTTTTTGTCAGTTCATGTGTGTGAAAAAAAATAAATTTTTTTTTTGGATCCAAATTACTATGTGTGAGCCTGATTACTTGGGGATGGAGGGCAGCGTGATCAAGGTTTGGGTTGTGGCTAGTGCTGTCACACACATTGGCACCTATGGCTGGGTACGATACACAATATGTGTGGGTGCCCATGAGCTATGTGAAGGTATTTGGTCAACAGTCTATGTGACAAATGTGTGTACATAACCCTTGTGGTTTGGTGGAGGCAGAGGGTCACCTGGCCACAAAACATTGATGCAGCACATGATATTGTCTGTCATGTGGGTTTAAGTAAGTAGTGCAGCACATGTGCAGACACACACATCATATACATGTGGCATGTGAGCTGCTCAAGGCCATTGACATCTGTTGCCACATATGCAATCTGCATTGGGGCTCTATTCACACATTTCTAGCCAGACGCACACATAGGCCAACACTTACTATAAAAAACGCACTGACTGTGTGACTGTAACCCACTCCTGTGTGACGCGTAAGCGTCCCCTAGCTGAATATCGGCACAGTAAACCATGTCACAAGCGCTTATTCCCTGTGAAAATGCAAACACTACTACTACGCACACATAGCCCAACACTTAGTTTTTAATACGCACGGACTGTGTGAGTGTGAACTGCTCCTGTGTGACGCGTGAGCGTCTCCTATGTGGATATCGGCACATTTCGCCAGGCCACAAGCGCTTATTTCGTGTGACAATCCAAACACTATTGCGTCACGTATTCACCATCCGCCCTTCGCGCCGTGCCCAATCAGAACGCTATTGTGTTGGCCAATGGTTGTCGTTTGGGCGCGGCGTGACGGACTGTGGCATGCCTATGTGTTGTCCCTGCTGCCCTAGGTCCACCCATATTCCTTCGTGGTAGCGGCGTGTAAATCGGGGAAGGTATTTCACAGATACTCAGCCGAGGCACCCGTTGGCACTTCCGGGGAACAAATATGCCTTCAGTGGAGCACGTTGTGGCGGCGTCTATATGCGGCATCAGGCACCGCTAGCAACCGTTGAAAACGCGCGCATGCACGTGCGTTGCCTACCTGTTGCTGCCCTCTGTGGCGGCGTGTAAAGGTACCATAAGATTCTAATTTTTCGGCATCTGGAGCTGTGTGACATCTTATATTCTGCACCCAAGCTGACGTTTCCACTGGTAACAGTTTAGGATAGAAACAATGTTTTGATTGTCTCTTTATTGCATTTAATTGTAATGTTGAGGCGGCCAAAATTATGTTGTGTTGAATTTTCTTGGGTTACACCAGTTACTGATAATAATTAATATATTTTATATTTTGATAGATCAGACATTGCTAAATGCAGCAAATACGTATATTTTTTTCTTTTTAATTCTTTTATTTTCAATAGGGCAAAAAGAGGGGGATGATTTGAACTTCTATTTTTTCATACGAAAAGAAATTTCCTTATTTTTGAAAGAAAAGCTATTTTTTTTTCAATGAATTTTTTTCAATTTTTTTTTCATTAAATGAATCAGAAATACACTCTATACATTGTTAATGTGGTAAATGACCATTCTAGCTGCAAACATCTGGCTTTTAATGCAATATCTACAGTACATAGGTGTATAGAGGCCTATTTCCAACAACCACCACTCCAGTGTTTTAATGGTACATTGTGTTTGCTAACGGTGTAAGGAGCCTTTCACACTTGCATTTTTTCCTGATCTGGAAGATCAGGAAAAAACCTGATTCTTACAGGATTAATTTTTTTGCCCATTCATTTTAATGATTTCAGGTAGAATCTTGTTGCTTCAGGTTTTTTTTTTTTTTTAATCATTAAAGTGAATGGGCAAAAAAAATTAATCCTGTAAGGGCTTGGACACACATCAGTGAAACTCGTCCGAGTTTACTGTGCGGAAAAATCACAGAGCTCCCAGACCAATGTTAACTAATGTCCTAGAGCACACTTCCGAGTCTCGTACGCATTTTTCGCATCCGATTCTCGGATTGCAAGTCAATCGCAACATGCTGCGATTCTATGCGAGTCACGGACAAGACTCGTCAATGCAAGTCCATGGGTCTGACAAAAATCACGGACCCCAGTTGGATTACTGTCGGATCACACTCTGACCTTCCAACGCTGATCAGAGTTTTCACAGCTGAAACAATTGGCAAGCTGATTTCATTCAAAAATTGCATGCAACTCTCGGATTGCACTCGGACCACACTCTGATTACTGTTGGATAGCTCTCGGATGTGATCTCAGATAATGTTGGACAGTAGGATCACTGTTGGATGCAAAACTGACCAAAACTCTGAAAAAAGTCATCCGACTCTCAGATCCGTGAATCGGACAGTTTTTTCACTCGGATGTGTGTCCATACCCTAAGAATCAGGTTTTTTCCTGATCTTCCAGATCAGGAAAAAAACGCAAGTGTGAAAGGCCCCTAAGAAGGTTAATGGATGTTTAGAAAACCCTAGAAAATCCTTGCACAAGTATGTTAGCACAGCTGAAGATGGTTTGGCTGATTAGAGGAGCTAAAAAATTGACCTTCCTTTGAGAAGGAGGTTGAGAATCTGGAGCATTGCATTTTTTTGTCCTATGAAACTCTCAAAATGGTCAAAAAAAAGAGAACTTTCATGTGAAACTCGACTGTCTATTCTTGTTCTTAGAAATAAAAGCTGGAGAAATTGCGAATAAACTGAAGATTTCCTTCATTCGTGTGTACTACTCGCTTCAGAGGAGAGCACAAACAGGCTCTAATCAGAGTAGAAAGAGAAGTGGGAGGCCCTGCTGCACAACTGAGCAACAAGACAAGTACATTAGAGTCTCTAGTCTGAGAAATCGACACCTTACAGCGCCTCATCTGGCAGCTTCATTAAATAGTACCCACCAAAGGTCTGCAATGCTGTAATTGCTGCAAAGGGAGCATTCTTTGATTAAATCAAAGTTTGAAGGAGAAAATTATTATTTCAAATAAAAATCATTATTTCTAACCTTGCCAACGTCTGAACTATATTTTCTATTCATTTTGCAACTCATTTGATAAATAAAGTATGAGTCTTCATGGAAACACAAAATTGTCTGAGTGACCCCAAACTTTTGAACAGTAGTGTATCTTTAAAAACTTTTAAAATGTTTTAACTGTTTTTACTACTCCACTCAGAGGACTTGAATGCTCCATCAAACATGAAAAAAATTTGTTTCTGTAAAAATTCAAGGGCCAAAAGAATAAATTGCTTCAACTTAGAAGAATATTTGTAATCACCTAAATTATGTTGTATTGCTGTGAGTGCCAGGGAATAAGGGATGGCTAAATAAAGATTGATGACATTGTATGTGACAAAAGAAAAACTGTTTTGTCATTTGAAATTATCAATTATTTTCAGTACAGATGATGTATCATTAAATAACCAGAAATTCTACTAATTGAGATATATAAATTATTGTCAAGACATTCACTTAAGCTTTTAAGTGTCCATACCCAATATTATGGGACAAAGAGGGGGAGGTAACACATCCTTTTGGATTTTTGGTAGTCCATGAAAAATAGACTTAATAGGATGTTCAGGTAATAGTTATTATTGTATTTAATTTTAATGACTCTTAACGAAATGCCTTCCTCCATGTATTTGGATAAAATGCATTTGAATACATCAATGGAGGCTGGTGTTAAGGATCTGTATGTGGAGGGAATGTGTAGAATGGATTTGGGCTGCTTTACGTATACCAAACATACAGTGGCCGATGCTCAACTCTGAACACAGACTTTTAACTGTACATTTGGTCTGGTATCCAAATAAAGCATGTTGGAAGGCTTCAGAGCAGCCAATCAGTAAGCCTTTTCGGTGTGGGCACTTCTGGCACCATCACAGCCATGTCAAGTATTGTCATGGCTGTGATTGGCCAGTGCACCACTTGAAAAAATAAAAAAATAAAAAGTAATTCTTGGGATGCTGCCTATATCTGATAACAAATAGACCCTATATATGTCTTCGTCATACATCCCAGGCAACGCTCAATATATATAACCTATAAAAAGGCCAAAGACTCCAAATTTTTCATTTAAAATCTACTTATTTTATTATACCATTTTCAGAATGTATACTCAACAATAGTCACAAAATATACAAAGATTAACAACAGAAAGAGGGGATATGTGTCCATACAGAAAGCAGCCTCCTGATGAAACCCCTTTTTGTGGTAAAACACGCCGAGGCTTGGGCAGCAAGTGAAGGGGAACACCTGGTGCACAACAATCACCATGCCCTTAGGTAAAAGAGCCACCTTACTATTGCCTTTATTTTAGAGCTCTATTATCTTATGTGGGCAGTTTATAATTGCTGGTAGCTTTACTTATATGCTGAATAAGTCTCTTACTGAAACTGATTTAGATTGCAATTTAATTACTATTGAGACATAAGTAGATAGGCTCTCCTAGGGGGAGGTAATGTCATGTTACATAGACCATGATGACAAGTAATAGCCTTTATAGTAGGCTTTGTCCTATAGGACACATGATTTCACTCTGTACCATAATATGTTGCGACACCACTCACTGTGCTCCATTGTACCATTCGCCTTGCTGCTTTCTGTATTGACACGTATCCCCTCTTTCTGTTGTTAATCTATGTATATTTTGTCATTATTGTTGACTATACATTCTGAAAATGGTATAATTAAATAAGTAGACTTTAAGTGCAAAATTTGGAGTCTTTGGCCTTTTTTTAGGTTCTGATAACAAGTGCGGTGTAAAACAGACAGCTACGGACTGCAACCCCCAGAAGTCTGCTTTACCTTTGCTGTTTATCAGAAACAGAGAGGATCCTATGCCATTCTTTTTAATTATTAAAAAAAATCATTAAATGAAAATAGCTTGAGGTCCCCTCCATTTTTGATAACCAACCAAAGTAAAGCAGGCACTGGGGGCTGGTATTATCAGGGTGGGAAGGGCCATGCTTATTTGGCCCTTCCCAGCCTAAAAATGTCAGCCTACAGCTGCACAGATATGGCTCATCCATTAGATTTGATCATTCTTGTGCTTTACCCGGCTCTTCTCAATTGCTCTGGTGCAGTGGCAATCAGAGTAGTAGTCAATGAGGTTGATGTCAGCTGTGAATTGACACCTGACATCAAGCCTAGATGTTAATAATAGGTAGGGGGTCTATCAGACACCCCCATTACTAAAATGAATGGTTAAAAAACCCACACAAATGGAAAAATATTTTATTTAAACAAACATACTTTGTGATAAGAGAGCATGACTGGATTTACTGCATTAACCCATTAACCCTACAGCATGCTGTCTGCAGATTACAAAACAAAAACCTGTTGACAGATTCCCTATGAATGAGCTGCAGAGTAAGGTTATAGAGGGGCTGAGGAGCAATGTACTGCATGTACAGGTGATGAGAAGCATGCACTGCAGATGGAGACTGAATAGAGGGGCTGAGGAGTGATATACTGCAGATGGAGGCTTTATAGAGGGGCTGAGGAGTGATGTACTGGAGATGGAGGCTGTATGGAGGGGCTGAAGACCATATATTGCAGATTGAGGCTTTATACAGGGGGTGAGGAACAGTGTACTTTAGAAGGAGGTTGTACAGAGAGGCTGAGGAGCATGTTCTAGAGATGGAGCCTGTGTAGAAGGGCTGAGGAGTGATGTACTACAGCTAGAGGTTGCATGGAGGGGCTAAGAAGCATGTTCTACAGATGGAGTCTGTATATAGAGGAGCTGAGGAATGATGTACTGAAGAGAGGGATCATACAGACACATTATTCCAAATTATTATTCAAATTGTATTTGTGTCATAAAGATTTATTTTTTTGTTTTTTCCGATAAACTCTTGAATGGTCTCATGTCTCAGGGCTCCTTGGATCACTGGAATCAATCTCAAACACCTGTGATAATTCATTTTCCAGGTGAGCTCAATTAAAGGAAAACTACTTAAGAAAGACATTCCACATTATCCTGCAAAATACAGGTTTCAAGCAATGTTGGAAAGAAAAATGACATATTTGTTGCCAAAAGGATGTCAAATAGTGCAATGCCTTGGACAAGGTATGAAAACATTAGATATTTTGCAAAAACGTAAGCTTGATCATCAAGTGGAATAAGTGTTATGATAGTAAATAGGATAAAACTATTACCTGTGCCAAACAGGGGACCCAGTGATAAAGTCTGAAGTTCTGCTGCTCCAATGGTAAATGTTTGGTTGGTTCCAGAACAAACCTGTAATTAATAATTAATATTGATACATTTGACTAAGGAAATACTATAGTTGATGTGAATTAATAACAAATGTATGCTGCTTAGCCTAGTGACCAATACCAGAATGGAAAAGTAAGATCTTCACTCTCAGTAATAGGTGAGCTGTAGAGAAGGAAGAGTGAAATGGATAGGATGTTTAGTGTTCTGTGACATTCTTAATAAATTTGCCTTGTTCTCTTTTTTAGACTTGAAATCCTATAGTGCATACTTAAAGGGTTTACTGCTGCCTATACTCGGTCACACATCAAGCTCAATACCCTTGCAGAGATTACACTGAGTGGCTCAGTTTTCTCTACCATTGTACAATCTATGTGATTCTCTTAACCCCTTCATGCCCCAGCCTATTTTGACCCTAAAGACCTTGGCATTTTTTGCAATTCTGACCAGTGTCCCTTTATGAGGTTATATCTCTGGAACGCTTCAACCGATCCTAGCGATTCTGAGATTGTTTTTTCGTGACATATTGGGCTTCATGCTAGTATTAAATTTAAGTCGATCATTTTTGCGTTTATTTGTGAAAAAATAAAAAATATGGCAAAACTTTTGAAAATTTCACAATTTTCACATTTTTTATTTTTTTTTCTGATAAACCAGAGAGGTATGTGACAGAAAAAAGTTATTAAATAATATTTCCCACATGTCTACTTCACATCAGCACAATTTTGGAAAAAAATTTTGGTAGGACGTAATAAGGGTTCAAAGTTCATGAGCAATTTTTCATTTTTCAACCAAAATTTACAAAACCATTTTTTTTAGTGACCACATCACATTTGAAGTCCTTTTGAGGGATGTACATGACAGAAAACACCCAAAAGTGACACCATTCCAAAAACTGCACCCCTCAAGCTACTCAAAACTACATTCAAGAAGATTATTAACCCTTCAGGTGCTTCACAGGAACTAAGGCAAAGTGGAAACAAAAAATGGATATTTTAATTTTTTTTAGCAAAAATGTCCTTTTAGCCTCAATTCTTTCATTTTCACATGGGTAACAGGATAAAATGTATCTTAAAATGTGTTGTGCAAATTCTCCCGAGTATATCAATACCTCATATGTGGTCATAAACCACTGTTTGGGCGCACGGCAGGGCTCAGAAGGGAAGGAGCGACATTTGAATTTTGGAGCTAATTTTACATTCCAAAAGTGAAATGGGGCTCCTTCCCTTCTGAGCCCTGCCGTGCGCCTAAACAGTGGTTTATGACCACATATGAGGTATCGGTGTACTCAGGAGATATTGCCCAACAAATTTTAGGATGAATTTTATGCTGTTGCCATGTGAAAACGAAAAAATTTAGGCTAAAAGAAAATTTTTGTGAAAACAAAAGTACTATTTCATTTTCACAGATCAATTTGTAAAGTACCTGGGGGTTTAATATGCTCACTACCCATCTAGATATGTTCCCTGGGGGGTCTAATTTCCAAAATGGGGTCACTTGTGGGGAACTCCAATGTTTAGGCTCTCCAAACGCGACATGGTGTCCGCTAACAATTTGAATGGAAATCAGCTCAAATTGTTAGCTGACACCATGTTGCGTTTGGTGAGCCCCTGTGTGCCTAAACATTGGGGCTCCACCACAAGTGACCCCATTTTGGAAACTAGACCCCCCAGGGAACATATCTAGATGCATAGTGAGCACTTTGAACCCCCAGGTGCTTCACAAATTGATCTGTAAAAATGAAAAAGTACTTTTTTTCCGCAAAATATTTTTTTTTCATTAATTTGTGAAGCACCTGGGGGTTCAATATGCTCACTATCCATCTAGATAAGTTCCCTGGGGGGTCTAGTTTCCAAAATGGGGTCACTTGTGGGGGAGCTCCAATGTTTAGGCACACAGGGGCTCACCAAACGCGACATGGTGTCCGCTAACAATTTGAAAGGAAATCAGCTCAAATTGTTAGCTGACACCATGTTGAATTTGGTGAGCTCCTGTGTGCCTAAACATTGGAACTCCCCACAAGTGACCCCATTTTGGAAACTAGACCCCCCAAGGAACTTATCTAGATGCATAGTGAGCACTTTGAACCCCCAGGTGCTTCACAAATTGATCTGTAAAAATGAAAAAATAAATTTTTTGTGGAAAAAAAAGTACTTTTTTATTTTTATGGATCAATTTATGAAGCACTTGGGGGTTCAAAGTGCTCACTATGCATCTAGATACGTTCCTTAGGGGATCTAGTTTCCAAAATGGGGTCACTTGTGAGGGAACTTCAAGGTTTAGGCACACGGGGGCTTTCCATACGCGACATGGTGTCCGCTAATAATTGGAGCTAATTTTCCATTCAACTTGTTAGCGGACACCATGTCGCTTATGGAGTGCTCCTGTGTGCCACCAGCACAAGGGCAACTGGAAGAGTTGAGGTACAGCACCAGAAAATGCCGCCTCTACTGTGCTATTTTCTGGGGTGGCTGTGAGTTGCAATTTGCAGCGTGGGGGGCCACAACATTTGCATCTCTCCACGATGAGGATTGCAGGCCCCAACTGCCAAGTTGTACCTGGCTGGCAACCAAAAATAAGGCAAAGCTCCTTGTCATTTTATTGGATGAAGTAATAAAAAAAAATTATATGGGGCTTTGCCATATTTTTGGTCCAGCCAGGTACAACTTGGCAGCTACGGACTGCCATCAGCCCCCAGCTGCCTCGTTGTACCTGGCTGGCAACCAAAAATACAGCGAAGCAAATTTTTTTTTCTAGTACTAATTCTAGAAAATAAAAAAGGCGTGGGGCTCCGCCATATTTTTTGTCCAGCCAGGTACAACTAGGCAGCTGGGGGCTGGAATCCGCAGCATGGGGGCCCAGAACGCTTGGGCCTCTGCGAATTGCAGCCCGCAGCCACCCCAGAAAATGGTGCATTCATTGAAGTGCCATTTTCTGGCGCTGTACCCAGACTCTTCCAGTTGCCCTGGTGCCGGTGGCAAACTGGGTAATAAAGGGGTTAATGCCAGCTTTTTATTGGCAGCTGGCACTAAGCCCGAGATTCATAATATAGGGCCAATGTTAGACCCGCCATTAGGAATCTGTGGTAAATAGTCAGAAATTACACACAGAGAAAAATCTTTTTATTTGAAAAAAATAACACAAACAAAATTCGGACTCCATCTTTATTCTAAAGATCCGACGTAGTCCACAACGAAGGTCCCACGACGCTCGATCGCCTCCGACGTAGTCCACAATGAAGGTCCCACAACGCTCGATCACCTCTGCTCAATCCACAGAGACTGCAGCAAGGGATCAAGTGTCCTCTTCTTACAGCCTCTAGGGTCAGAGTTATGGTGCACTGTATGACAATGATCTGTCATACAATGCACCATGACTATGATCCCAGAGACTACAACAAGAGGACACTTGATCCCTTGTTGCACCCATCCATCCACCTATGCACCCATCATCCACGCACGCACACATCCACGCACGCACACTGACATCCATGCACGCTGACATCCACGCACGCTGACATCCACGCACGCCGACATCCACATCCACACATGCTGACATCCACGCACGCACACTGACATCCACGCATGCTGACATCTACATCCACGCACGCTGACATCCACATCCATGCATGCTGACATCCACGCATGCTGACATCCACGCATGCACACATCCACGGAAGCACGCACACATCCACGCACGCTGGAATTCACGCACATCCACATACGCACATCCACGCATGCACACATCCACGGACGCATGCACACATCCACACACGCTGACATTCACGCACGCTGACATTCATGCATGCACACATCCACGGACGCATGCACACATCCACGCACGCACATCCACGCACGCACACATCCACGGACGCACGCACACATCCACACACGCTGACATTCACGCACGCTGACATCCACGCATGCACACATCCACGGACGCATGCACACATCCATGCACGCTGGAATTCACGCACATCCACATACGCACACATCCACGGACGCACGCACACATCCACACATGCTGACATTCACACACGCTGACATCCATGCATGCACACATCCACGGATGCATGCACACATCCACACACGCACATCCACGCACGCACACATCCAAGGACGCACGCACACATCCACACACGCTGACATTCACGCACACTGACATCCACGCATGCAAAATCCACGGACGCATGCACACATCCACGCACGCTGGAATTCACGCACATCCACATACGCACATCCACGCATGCACACATTCACGGACACACGCACACATCACACACCGCTGACATTCAAGCACGCTGACATCCATGCATGCACACATCCACGCACGCACATCCACGCACGCACACATCCACGGACGCACGCACACATCCACACATGCTGACATCCATGCACGCTGACATCCACACATGCACACATCCACGCACGCTGGAATTCACGCACATCCACATACACACATTCACGGACACACGCACACATCCACACACGCTGACATTCAAGCACGCTGACATCCATGCATGCACACATCCACGCACGCACATCCAAGCACGCACACATCCACGGACGCACGCACACATCCACACATGCTGACATTCACGCACACTGACATCCACGCATGCACACATCCATGGACGCATGCCACACATCCACTCACACTGGAATTCACGCACATCCACATACGCACATCCACGCATGCACACATCCACGGACGCAGACATTCACGCACGCTGACATCCACGCATGCACACATCAACGGACGCACGCACACATTCACGAACGCTGACATCTACACATGCTGACATCCACGCATGCACTTGTCCACAGACGCACGCACACATCCACGCACGCTGACATTCACGCACGCTGACATCCACGCATGCACACATCCACGGACGCACGCACACATCCACGCACGCTGACATCCATGCACGCTGACATCCACGCATGCACTCATCTACGGACGCAAGCACACATCCACGCACGCTGGAATTCACGCACATCCACATACGCACATCCACGCACGCACACATCCACGGACGCACACACACACATCCACGGACGCACACATCCATGCACGCTGACATCCACGCACGCTGACATTCACGCACGCTGACATCCATGCATGTACATATCCACTGACACACGCACACATCCATGCACGCTGGAATTCATGCACATCCACATACACACATCCACGCACGCACACATCCTCGGACGCACACACACACATCCACGGACGCATGCACACATCCACGCACGCTGGAATTCACGCACATCCACGGACGCACACATCCACGGACACACACACACATCAACGGACGCACGCACACATCCACGGACGCTGGAATTCACGCACGTCCACATACGCACATCCACGCACGCATCCACGTACGCACACATGCATGGACACACTAACACACATCCTCGGACACACACACACATCAACGGACGCACGCACACATCCACGGACGCTGGAATTCACGCACATCCACATACGCACATCCACGCACGCATCCACATACGCACACATGCATGGACACACTAACACACATCCACGGACGCACGCACACATCCACATCCACCCATCCATCTATTCATTCATTCATTCATACTTACCCATGAGGAGGAGCCGCTGAGAGGAGGAGGGGCCACACCGCAGCTGGAACGGAGGCCAGCGGGCTGCTCCGGAATGGGTGAGTGGGGCTAGAGGTGGGGGGCTAGAGGTGGGGGGCGAGAGTGAGCAGGGGAAGAGGGGGAAATGAGCAGGGGAGAGTGGGCTGTGCAGGCTGACCGGCGGGCACCTGAGTCCTCCGGCACTGCATTACAGAAGGAGGAGGGCGGGTGGATGGCGGGGACGCGGGGGGGGCAGGCCGGACACAAGGGGGGCTGGAGGGAGGGGGACAAGACACAGAAGGGGCCGGAGGAGGAAGGGGGCAGGGGCACACAAAGCAAAGAACGACGGCTGCACCCCTGGTGCAGCTGTCGGCAGAAAGAGATGATCCGCCGGCAGAAAGAGATGATCGGAGGGGAAGGGGTGGTGGATAGGCGAGAAGGGGGACCCTAATGCTTTCTGGAGCCGGGGGGCTGAATAAGGGGAGGGCACCAGCCGATCTACCCCTCCAGATCTGATTGGAGAGCTCCAATCAGATCTGGGAGGGGGAATCGCTGTGATTTCTCCGATCTGCAGTTTCAGTTTTAAACTGCAGATCGGAGGGGCCCTGGGCACGGGGTGGTTAATCCACCCCCCGTGGGGTTAACTTCAGGTTGTCACCTTGCAGTAGCAACGGTGACACCTGAGTTAACCCGCTCACACGCGCCGCAGGAGCCCGATCAATGCATGGCCCACCCCTTGGGCCATGGGTCGTGAACGAACTGTTTTCCATGGCCCAAACGGTGGGCCAAGGGTCGGGAAGGGTTTAAAACCCTGTATGTGCCTTAAAGCACCACTCTAGGTGTTTTTTAACACTTCTCATACTTACTAGCCACCGTCTTTATCTTTTATTGGCACCACCCCATTGATCTCCATAAGTATGTTACCCACTGGATCATTACAGTGTTTGCTGAGCGATCCCAAAATCACAACTCAATTTAAGCTTATGAGAGCCAGAACAAGGCTAGAACAAGACTCTCATAGATTTGCATTGAGAACTCGTGACTGTTACCTCTGACTTTTGGTCAGTGATAAGCTGCAGTCACAAGAACTTGAGGATGGACTTGAATAGAGCCAGAACTACTTGATGGTAAGTATAAGACTGAAGGACAAAGAACTTCCATTAGTAGCACCACTACAGCACTTCAATAAGATAAATTTTGGCGTGGCGCTTTAATCTTATATTAGTCTGTGAGGGCCGCCCTCCTTGGATGCTTTCCCCCTTCTCTACAATAAAATCTGCCTTGTGCCACCTCTTTACCCTCTCAGATATAAACATGAACTCGGAAGGAGCAGAGAGATACAAATCATCCAAAAAATAAGAATATTACTGATTGAATATTAAAGGCTTCTACAACTGTTGATTAAATAATTGCAAAACATGTCCGTGTGCACAATAATGCAAAACATTCCAGGATTCAACAGAACAAAACTTTCTATAACAATTTCATTTTTAATTATAGCTCCTCACATGTGGCTTATATCATAAAGTGCACTATAAGTATTGTAAATTGACATATGTTGGCAGTATAATATCTGCACTGAAAACCCGTATTCGAGAACACCTACACGATATTGAGAATAGGAACACAATTATAAATATGTCACGAGCCTCAAGACATATCATTAATCAACATAACTGCAACATATCCTCACTAAATATATATGTGACTGAACAGATTAAAAAAAATCTAAAAAGGGTGAGGACTTTAAAATGATCTTAAGGAACAGGGAGGAATTTTAGACTAAACACCATAGTCCAACAATGTCTGAACCTGAAAAGAGATATAACGCTGCATTGCTAAAAAAAATAACCCCATTTCAGCTATTTGTGAATTATATAAACATGACTAATGTCATATTTATTAGCATAATATCTATTGTTTGATTATTGATTTTATATGTAACCTTGATAAATTAATTTTCTCTGTGACCATTGATTTTTATTATTGCCTGTAAGTTTCTGAATCTAGATGTATTACTTGAGCTAGGATTACTTTAATACCATGTTACTCCCTCTTAAATTTAATACATAAAAAATATGTAAAAAGATTTCCTTTGTGCTATTTTAGGATCATAAATAGAGATGATCGAACTTTCCACACACATGTTCATCAATTTTAGATTCGGCCCAAACATTGCAGATCCGGTTTGTGATCGGAATCCCGAGAAATGTTCTAAAAGAAAATCAGCGAATGCATTTTTTTTTTATGGAAAAAAGTTCAACATTATAAAATGGCCCTAAAACTTACCATGAAGATTTGGGGACAAAAAGCTTCCGGAAGACCTGGTGGCTGAGGTTAGGTGTTGTTCACAGCCATCAATTTTACCAGTTTCGTTCAACTGGTAGAATTTAATGGAGCTTTAACACAAAATTTTTAAGCTTCCTTGAATTTGCAGGTGTTGGAACACTAACAGGCTTTGAGCAGTGCCAGATGTGGCAGCAGTTGTGAAATCCAGTAACCTTAAAATCTCCTTTAAACAACCCTTTAAAAGAGCTTTTAATTTTTTTTATTAACTTTTAATAATTTTGTTGTTTACAGAGCAGAGGGTCAGCAGCATGCGAGGCCAACTCTTCTACACTTATCTGATAGCAATTCAAATAAAAACAGGTAATGTCCATTATATGCTAAACATACATGTTCTTATAGGTCTTGTTCACAGTCATGAAATACCATGCTATGGATATTGCTTCTTGAAAATGTGCAATCCCTTTACTTCCTTTCATTCCATATGTTTAGAATACAGATTTTTGGCATGTGCAAAAGTGTGTTATTATACCATTCATCTTAGAGCTGTCCGTACATTGCTAACCACTAGCCTCATCCAACATTCCAGATGAATTCGTAGTGAGCTGAAAAAAAAAACTGTTTTCTTTTTCTTATTTCTCCTCAAAACATGTCAAGCTTCAATAATCACTCCCCCCAACCGCAAGCCCAGGTGTTACCTGTGTCATGGGGAATGGGAGTTTTAAGTCAGGTGCTTTCTGTAGCCCACCCCACAGAGGGTTAATAAGGAGCTAAGCAACAAGATTCTGCAAACAATAATATCCTGTAAGTGATTGTTTGTGTCCTGGCACTGAAAGAGGTGGGCCCCTAGGCAAAGCAAAGAGACATCACTGCGGAGCTCAGCGCCATTTTAGCAGTGCAGTTCAGTTCAACGCAGCTACACTCTGCTACAGGTACTGTTTGGTAACATGTGCCTGCAGTACACAGTTTGGCTATGGATCCCCCACAAGATATGCCTGCTCTGGAGGAGGTCATCTTCCTCACCACCCCAGGGGCAGAGGGCGCTTCAGCATTACCAGAACTGTAGCAGCCTGCATAGTACATGGACATATATGTCCATGGACATATATGTGACCTGGAGCTTCACTGCGCTACACACATTGGGCCTCTTATGCAATGAGGTCCAGATCCAGCTGGGATCGGGTGCTAGAGAAGGACTCGAGTAGCTTACTGTCAGGAGTAGAGCCATTCCCAATGCCAGCCGGGAGAACCAGATGTCAGACTCCAGGGGATTTTGAAGCATGTCTGACTGTATTGCACCTGTAGCTGTTGCCGCAGCTACTAGATCTGCAAATCTACCAGAACCAAAAACTTGATGAGGATGATAAGGAGGCAAAGGAAAAGGAGGAGATAAAAAAAAGGCAGATGGCCACCCTGTTTCCAAGTCATGTGTAGCACCTCCAGAGGCCTTCGACTTGGAGAATACCATGTTGGGACCCCTAACCCTTCCAAGCAACTGTTTGGTATGACATGAACCTCCCCGTCCTGTGTCCTTCTTGAGGAGATTTGGCTAAAGAAAGTCATCACCTGGGAATGGTTGCAAGGGCCTAAGGCCATTCACTTCAAAGACCAATGTACCTGAGGTAAGGCAGTGTCATTCTTTCAGCAGAAGGGTTTTGGCTTTCTAGCTGAATAAGGTATTGGGCATTGGTGCTACATCAACTGGTCCAACCTGCTGAATGACCATTTTCCCAAACTATTCTGCTCAATCTTTGTGGTGGAGAAGGTCCCCTTCATGAAGGTGATGGGCAGCAAGGGATGGTTCGCGGTTGGTGTAAATCACTCGGCTTGATGAATTTGAGAAGTGGCAGGAGGAGGCCGACTGAGAGAGATTGGGGTGTTGGGATGAAGCCAGGCCTCTCTTGGTTAGCCAGCCAGCTTAACCCAAACGCACAGGAGGCTTCGATCCTAAAGGACCTGTCGGTGTTGCTCCTGTCTCTCCAGGATGGGGTGGTCGTCCTCTAATTCCTCCATCGTACTCTTCAGCAGTGGCCATGATGGGGTGTGCTGGGGCAGGTGGAGGTGGAGAATACACCTGGAGAAGTAGCCTCTGTGAACCCCCGAGACTGTCCAGAAGCGGAGTACCATGAGTAACGGTGACCTTCATCCAGGGCAGTGCTGAGAAACCTGCAAGAGAATCTGCATCAAAATCTGCATGTCTATTCTGAGGCCAGCAAAGTCTATGACAGGTCATAAGTGCAGTGTCCACATTGCTTTTTTTTCCTTTGCACATGTGGTTCAGACTTCTTTTTTCTGTCCCAAATTTGCATGAAATCTGCAAGGAAAAAAGAACACATTGGCACAGCACTTCTGAGCCCTCTTAGACTTTGATGACTTCAAGAAAGACATGCAAATTTTAAAGCAGATTCTCAAAATCTGCTTAAAAAAAGCATGAAACGTACCGAGGACACGGTGCCTCACAACAATATGGTGTGGTTATATTTACAGGAAGCATCCTCCATATGTTGTGAGAGCAGGCACAAATGTGGAACAAATGGTATTACAACTTTATCCAGCTGAAAGCCATCCAAAGTAAAAGGACTTCATTATGCACTGAGGCTTCTCAAAATGGTAGACATTTTTGCATGAAAACTATTTAGTATTTTGCATTTAGGAACAAAAGAAAATAATTTGATGCAAAAGTGCAGATAGCTGTAAGGAGGTTTTTGTATTATGTTAACTTACCGGGACACAGGCATCCACAGCTTGATCACACAGATGTACCTGACAATATAAGTACATTTTGCTGAAGTTACCAAATTGACTGAGTATCTGGAGTTGAAATCTGCTTTGATGAGAGTCTCCATTCTCCAGCACAGATAGAGTGCTGTCATTCATCAGAGGACAACTACATAGAGAGAAAAATTACATTAATTACAATCACTAAAATTCCAGGTTTGGACACACCTTCTCATTCAAAGTGTTTTCTTTATTTTCATGACTATGAAAGTTGTAGATTCACACTGAAGGCATCAAAACTATGAATTAACACATGTGGAATTAAATACTCAACAAAAAAGTGTGAAGCAACTGAAAATATGTCTTATATTGTCTTTATTCTAGGTTCTTCAAAGTAGCCACCTTTTGCTTTGATTACTGCTTTGCACACTCTTGGGATTCTCTTGATGAGCTTCAAGAGGTAGTCACCGGAATGGTTTTCACTGCACAGGTGTGCCCTGTCAGGTTTAATAAGTGGGATTTCTTGCCTTATAAATGGGGTTGGGGTCATCAGTTGTGTTGTGCAGACGTCTGGTGGATACACAGCTGATAGTCCTACTGAATAGACTGTTAGAAGTTGTATTATGGCAAGAAAAAAACAGCTAAGTAAAGAAAAACGAGTGGCCATCATTACTTTAAGAAATGAAGGTCAGTCGGTCCGAAAAATTGGGAAAAATTTGAAAGTGTGCCCAAGTGCAGTTGCAAAAACCATCAAGCGCTACAAAGAAACTGGCTCACATGAGGACTGTCCCAGGAAAGGAAGACCAGGAGTCACCTCTGCTGCGGAGGATAAGTTCATCCGAGTCACCAGCCTCAGAAATCGCAGGTTAACAGCAGCTCAGATTAGAGACCAGGTAAATGCCACACAGAGTTCTAGCAGCAGACACATCTCTACAACAACTGTTAAGAGGAGACTTTGTGCAGCAGGCCTTCATGGTAAAATAGCTGCTAGGAAACCACTGCTAAGGACAGGCAACAAGCAGAAGAGACTTGTTTGGGCTAAAGAACACAAGGAATGGACATTAGACCAGTGGAAATCTGTGCTTTGGTCTGATGAATCCAAATTTGAGATCTTTGGTTCCAACCACCGTGTCTTTGTGCGACACAGAAAAGTTGAACGGATGGACTCTACATGCCTGGTTCCCACCATGAAGCATGGAGGAGGAGGTGTGATGGTGTGGGGGTGCTTTGCTGGTGACACTGTTTGGGATTTATTCAAAATTGAAGGCATACTGAACCAGCATGGCTACCACAGCATCTTGCAGCGGCTTGCTATTCCATCCGGTTTGCGTTTAGTTGGACCATCATTTATTTTTCAACAGGACAATGACCCCAAACACACCTCCAGGCTGTGTAAGGGCTACTTGACCAAGGAGGAGAGTGATGAGGTGCTATGCTAGATGACCTGGCCTCCACAGTCACCAGACCTGAACCCAATCGAAATGGTTTGGGGTGAGCTGGACCGCAAAGTGAAGGCAAAAGGGCCAACAAGTGCTAAGCATCTCTGGGAACTCCTTCAAGACTGTTCGAAGACCATTTCCGGTGACTACCTTTTGAAGCTCATCAAGAGAATGCCAAGAGTTTGCAAAGCAATAATCAAAGCAACAGGTGGCTATTTTGAAGAACCTAGAATATAAGACATATTTTCAGTTGTTTCACACCTTTTCGTTAAGTATTTAATTCCACGGGTGTTAATTCATAGTTTTGATGCCTTCAGTGTGAATCTCCAATTTTCATAGTCATGAAAATAAAGAAAACCATTTGAATCAGAAGATGTGTCCAAACTTTTGGTCTGTACTGTATATATATGTATATATATATATATATGTCCCTCTTGTTATATTGTTCCTCCATATCATATATATATATATATATATATATAACACATATATATATATATATATACACTGTATATATATATATATATATATATATATATATATGATATGGAGGAACAATATAACAAGAGGGACAGTGCAGAGGACATTTTTTTAATTAGAAGAATGCACCCTTGAGGAAGTCACACTTTATATGACGATACACGTGGGGTCCTTTCCTTCTTACTTATCTCTAATTGGCTATCACAAAAAGCTGCATTTGGCACCCATTCTCCACGTATGGTTTTACATGTGCTGGTCACTAATACAGTACACGGGGATTTGTGCGAGTAACAACTTGTATCATTGACTAAGAGTCACTTTTATCAGATGTTCCCTGAGGAAGGAGCTCGGCACGTGGCTCCGAAATGCGTTGGAAATAAGGAAATAAATCTATATCTCCAATACCTAGACGTCCAGTGTCATTGGTATACCGGTCTGACAGCAGCGCGGACATAAAGGTACTTCGTCCGAATAACATTGTGATTTGAGCACCGCATCCTGTGGAAGTACGGTCCCTGCAGCAGCTGTTGTTTCTGAGCGATTACGCTGGTTGTGTGCTACACAACCACATCAGGTGAGCAATACCAATATTCACATCATACATCTGTCTAAAAAAGATAAGACCCTATTTGCGCATTCTCAACCCTTTAGATATACTTTCATCAGATTTGACACATTGATTAATGGTCTATTTTTGCTTACATTCTTCCTTTAACACTCCACTGAACATATGTGTGACCACTTTGTATTAGTACCTTAATTTTGTTCACTGAGTATAGCCTTTTAGTGACGATTGGTGCTGGCCTTATCATGGACACATCCATTTGTTTTTTGGTGGCCCAATGGCTTTTTAAATGGTTTTCATTATCTATGTCTGATGAAGAGAACATTCTGTTGTCAAAACTCAATGTGTTGGAATAATTATTTCATGCACCTTACTTCATCTGAAATTTCTGACTCTGCTTGTAGCACATCTTCTCCAATTTGTTATAATACTTGGTTGTGTCCAGTTGGGGATAGCATGTGGAGACAAAGGGGGTAGAGAAGCGCTCATCTGTGAAGAACCTGGTGCTCTAATTTGGCATTCAGTGAGCAGTGTATATTGGTCTGCACACCTTAGAGGGTTGTGCGTCCTGCACAACCTCGGTATAGGACCTCTGACACTGTAGTTTAAGCCGCCATGTCCCCGGCTCCGCTCCGGCAGCAGTGTTCGCATGATCCATGTCTCCGGTCATGTGATCCCGCCCCTGTTCACATGGGCGGAAGTGATGTCGTCAAAGGTCCTTTTGCCTTGTGTGTGTGTATCACGATTGTGCTGAGTTCTTCAGCTGCTGGTCAGCTTTGATAGGGTTAAAGTGTCAGGTCAATAGGACCTCCCACTAAGCCCATATCCCTTTATAATGTGCCTTCACCTTCCTTTTGCTTCTACAAGTCCATCTGATGAAGTCAGCAGACCAATGGAGAAACGCGTTGTTATAATTTGCCAATATAGAGGTTTGTAAACCTTTAATACTATCCCTTGTGCTTCCTTAGCTCCTAGTGCCCGAAGCTGACCACAAGCCTTTTCTTTCCAGTTGGGGATAGAGACATCTGTATGTTATGAGTCTAAGTTTAAGACCGTATCTTTACTTCAAACCTATGCACTTGATGACTATCAATAAGATGGACCATATCTCTCTTGTCTAGACACAGTGCACAAAAGATCATGCAGAGATCAGAAAGGCAAAGATGTTCCCTGACAGTCGGCTCTCTGCTCCTTCTACTCTATGATCTGTGCAGCTGCTGGCTCTTTAAAACAATGGGTGGACCACAAGTAGTTAATATTAATTTTTGGTTATGAATAGATAGAAATTATGGTTGTGTAGTAATGTACATACTGTAGATTAAGCACACAGAGAACTTACTAGTCTTTCATGATGTCATAGGATCTAGAGTCGTCACACTCAGATATTATTGTAGCACTGCAGCTCTTTATTACCAACACAACTTGGCTGCTTCCATGACTTTGCACACTGATGCCAACATACAGGTATGTCCCATTTATTAATGACTCTCCTGGGCCCTCATACAGCTCAGTATAGCTAGAATCTTTAAAGAAGCCCATTCTGACTGGGTAGATAGAAGAACCTCCAAAAGTAAGATTTCCTTCACTGCAAAACATTAATACAATCATTTGTAAAGCATTTTCAATAGCTTCAAACTTTTTTAAAAATTTCCCTAATGTCAACAAGCCTCCAGAACCCTCTAAAGTCCTTATATGATTTGTTCATGGATGTAAAAACAATACATGATTGAATGACATTCAAAGAACATGTAGGACACTTTCTCACTACCTTTTCATCTAAGAAATATGGTCTGTCTGAATATAATATCTCATTGGGGAAATGTGTTAATTTTATTGTAATTCATGCATACACAGTATGTATTTTAATTAAGCCATTATGTTCATTCTATTCTTTCTACTATGAATTTTTTCCAAAAATGTTGACGTGGGCTTCGCTGTATTTTTGTGTCCAGCCGGGTACAACAGGCAGGTATGGGCTGCCCCCAACCCCCAGGTGCCTATTTGTACCTGCCTGGAAACAGAAATAGAAGGAGGCCCTTTTTTTTTAATTATTTCATGAATTTCATGAAATAATAAAAAAAAAATGTGCGGGGCTCCGCACTATTTCTATGTCCTGCCAGGTACAACTAGGCAGCTGGGGGCTGGAATCTGTAGCACAGGGAGGCCCAAGCTTTCTGGGAACCCCCCGCTGCGAATTGCAGCTCGCAGCCACCCCAGAAGATGGCGCATTCATTGAACCGCCATCTTTTGGCGCTGTATCCAGCTCATCCAGGGCCCTGGTGCCATGGCTCACTGGTAATAAAGGGGTTAGGGCCAGCTTTGTGTTATCAGCTGGCCCTAAGCCCAAAATTCATGGGGTCATACCAATATTAGACATGACCCCCAAGAATTTCCAGTGAATTTAAAAAAAAAAAAAACAAACACACTGAAAAAATATTTTATTAGAAATAAAACTAAAAAGACACTTAGACTCCATCTTTAATTATTAAAAAATCCTATTCCGTCCGACATATTCCCAAAACGCAATCTCCACACTGCTACATTGCTCTGCATAGACACACATGTCTATGCAGAGCGAGAGCAGGCACAGAACTGACTGTCACAGGTGAACCCTGCTATCACAGCCGAACTCTGTCGCCGGCCGCCGGAGATTGCCGAGCGCCGGCAGAGCTGTGAATAAACCGGAAGTTAATGACTTCCGGTTTATTCACTGCTCTGCCGGCACTGGAGTTGCTGAGAAGCGCTCGGCAATCTCCGTCGACATCGGCAGTCTTGGGGCTGTGACTGCAGGGTTCACCCGCATAGCCTGAGCTATGACCTGAGGTGCACCCTGACTGTGACAGTCATTCTTCTGCCTGCTCTCGCTCTGCATAGACATGTGTGTCTATGCAGAGCGATGTAGCAGTGTGGAGATTACGTTTTAGGACTACGGCGGACGGAAGAGGATTTTTTAATCGTTAAAGATGGAGTCTCTAAGTGTCTTTTTTGTTTTATTTCTAATAAAATATTTTTTCTCAGTTTTGTGTTTTTTTGTAAAAAATTCACTAGAAATTCACGGCGGTCATGTCTAATATTGGCGTGACCCCATGCAGGGGCGGGCTGGCCCAGGTGGCAGGGGGGCAAGTGCCCCCTGGGCTGGTGGTATAGTCCACATCTAGGGCCGCCCCCTACAGAAACGGGCCGGCCGCGGGCGTCGCTTTGCGGCCGGCACATGACGCGAAACGGCCCGGCCGCGGGAGTCGCTTTGCGGCCGGCACATGACGCGAAACGGCCCGGCCGCGGGAGTCGCTTTGCGGCCGGCACATGACGCGAAACGGCCCGGCCGCGGGAGTCGCTCTGTGACGCTGGAGGTCTCGGATCAGCCCTGACAGCACCCCCCCCCCCCCGCTTCTCAAGTCAGCCCTGACAGCACCCCCCCCCCCCACTTCTCAAGTTAGCCCTGACAGCACCCCCCCCCCCGGTTCTCAAGTCAGGGCCGGCGGGGCAAATCTGCTGGATGGAGGCTCCAGGAATTTCGGGCTTAGGGCCAGCTGATAACAAAAAGCTGGCCCTAACCCCTTTATTACCCAGTGAGCCACCGCACCAGGGCCCTGGAAGAGTTGGGTTCAGGGCCAGAACATGGCACTTCAATGAACGCACCATCTTCTGGGGCGGCTGCGGGCTGCCATTCACAGCGGGGGGTGCCCAGAAAGCTTGGGCCTCCCTGCGCTGCAGACTCCAGCCCCCAGCTGCCTAGTTGTACCTGGCTGGACATAGAAATAGCGCGGAGCCCCACGCATTTTTTTTTTATTATTTCATGAAATTCATGAAATGATAAAAAAAAGGGGGCTCCCCTAAATTGTTGTGTCCAACCAGGTACAAATAGGCACCTGGGGGTTGGTGGCAGCCCGTCGTTGCCTTCTGTACCAGGCTGGACACAAAAATACGGTGAAGCCCATGTCAAATTTTTTTTGGAAAACATCATAAAAAAATGAAAAAACATTTAGAGACATTTAGAGACTGCACCTTTATTAACCCCTGGAGGCCGGATCGCTGCGGCATTGTAAGGGGTGTTAACTCAGGTCACCTGAGGACAGCTCAGGTGGCATGACCTGAGCTATCCTCGGTGACCTGAGTTAACCCCCCTTACAATGCCACAGCGCTCCGGCCTCGAGGGGTTAATAAAGATGCAGTCCCTAAATGTATTTTTTTAATGAATTTTTCAAAAAAAAATGTACGTGGGCTTTGCCGTATTTTTGTGTCCAGACGGGTACAGCAGTCAGGAACGGGCTGCCTCCAACCCCCAGGTGCCTATTTGTACCTGCCTGGAAAGATGTAATTCTGGCATTTTGATTTTTTTCTCATTATGGCCTTTACCGACCAGGTTAATTTATTTTATATTTTGATAGTTCAGGTATTTCTGAACGCGGTGAAACCAAATACCGTATATACTCGCGTATAAGCCGAGTTTTTCAGCCCAAAAATTGGGCTGAAAAGTACCCCCCTCGGCGTATACGCGAGTCAGTGCTGTATACCGATGTATAAATCGGTACATACCGATGTATACATCGGTATACAGCAGCCCCCGCATCCCCAGTAATGCAGGGCCCCCCCAGCGTCGCTCCGGTCACCTGTAAAGCAAACTATACTTATCACAGTCCCGCTGTCCGCGCCCGCTCGCCGCTGCCGTCCGCGATCCTCCATCTTCATGCGACTTCTTCCTGTTTCTGTGCTCGTCGCAGGCACTGACGTCATTCCCTGCGACGAGCACAGGAAACAGGAAGAAGTCGCATGAAGATGGAGGATCGCGGACGGCAGCGGCGAGCGGGCGCGGACAGCGGGACTGTGATAAGTATAGTTTGCTTTACAGGTGACCGGAGTCAGGCTGGGGGGGCCCTGCATTACTGGGGATACTGGATACTACCGCTGGGGCTTCTATATACTACTACTGGGGCTGTATACACTACCACTGGGGCTGCTATATACTACCACTGGGGCTGTATATACCTCTGGGGCCCTGTATACTACCACGGGGGCTGTATAAACCACTGGGGCTGTATATACTGCTGGGGCCCTGTATACTACCACTGGGGCTGTATATACCACTGGGGCTGTATATACTACTAGGGCTGCTATATACTACCACTGGGGCTGTATATACTGCTGGGGCCCTGTATACTACCACTGGGGCTGTATATACTACCACTGGGGCTGTATATACTGCTGGGGCCCTGTATACTACCACTGGGGCTGTATATACCACTGGGCTGTATATACTACTAGGGCTGCTATATACTACCACTGGGGCTGTATATACTGCTGGGGCCCTGTATACTACCACTGGGGCTGTATATACTACTAGGGCTGCGTCTATACTGCCACTGGGGCTGTATATACCACTGGGGCTGTATATACTACTGGGGCTGCGTGTATGCTACCACTGGGGCTGCTGTATCTACCTCTGGGACTGGT
The DNA here is from genome assembly GCA_033576535.1 of Allobates femoralis. Lineage (NCBI taxonomy): Eukaryota > Metazoa > Chordata > Amphibia > Anura > Aromobatidae > Allobates > Allobates femoralis. The sequence goes on along the minus strand of JARQOC010000011.1, from coordinate 213,997,219 downwards.
GTATACCACACTGCTGGGGCTGTATACTTGTGCTAGGGTCCACCCTCGGCTTATACACGAGTCAATAGATTTTCCCAGGTTTTGGGGGCAAAAGTAGGGGGGTCGGCTTATACACGGGTCGGCTTATACATGAGTATATACGGTATGTGTATTTTTTAGTTTATTTTTTTTAACAGTTTTATTTTCAATGGGGCAAAAGGGGGTCATTTCAACTTTTATGTTTTTATTTTTTTATAAAAATTTTCTGTCGTCACTTTTTTTTGCTTTTATCAAAGTCCATGAGAAACTTGAAGCTCCAGCTATACGATCACGTTTGCTGTACTGAGCCATGCTGATGCTTAGCTCTGCACAGCACAAATTATTATCTTGTATCAATGCCAGTGGTCAGCCAGTGTTCACAGGAAGTGAGTGATGACAGTGACAGGGGTCATCATACTACACCTTGCTGTCATGATAACTTATCAGGGAATGGCGCAATTCCCACCGGCGTGAGTTAGATCACGCTGTCAGTATCCTCACCACGCATAGTTGGAAGTGACTCCTGGTCATGCACAGTGCAGCTCTGAATCTGGGACCTGTACAACTGACACATAGGTGCAGTGACACTGCAATGAAGAGACACAAGATTTCCAAAAGCTGACGGTGGCATCGGCTCCTGGAAATTATACCACAGGGTGTGATAACATGGAAAGAGGGCAGACTAGTCAGGAGAAACAATGCCCCTTCAACTAGTCAAAGCCCTAATTCGCACAGGAAAAATGAGCTTTATAAATGCTTTTTTTCACATTAATCCTTTTCTCAGAATCCAGACAGGGAGGGCTAGACAGGGAATTTTAGCCCACATGTGCCTGCTGCTAGGTTGGAGGAATTAGGAGACCTGGCAGGTTCCCTTCAACACTGCCAAAATACATACTGTTGAGCAGACCAGCTAATCTGTGTAACACCAACCCCGACCACTGATTAGCAGATTACCCACAATGCACAGTGTACAAAGGGAGCTGCCAATCAGTGTTGTGGGGCAGGTTATACACAGTTTAACTCTTATCTCTGCTACATCTACATTAGATAAAACATGGATTCTATGAAAACTAAATTAAGGAGCCCAATAAGTGACAAATCCCTAGAATCAGGCTTTCTTGCGCTATGTTGTTATCAGATTAAATAGCATACACTTCCTGTCAGATACTTTAATTGGTGCCCAAAGCTGCTGCACTTGTGACCTGAAACAAAGATTAATTTCTATATCCAAGCTATTGGAAAAAGCCAAGATTCCGGTTTGCCGGGGAGCACTTCCAGATGATTCACAGGATACTCCGTTTATTTAGAAGGCATCTAATTTATTATATCATCTCCAAACAACACATTTCGGCTAGGTATGTCTAGCCAAAACTCGTTGTTTGTACATGATATAATAAATTAGATACTTTCTAAATAAACAGAGTATCCTGTGAATCATCTGGAAGTGCTCCCCGGCAAACCGGAATCTTAGCTTTTTCCTTCCTTGACGAACCTCCCACCGGGCAGTTCGCTTCTCTGGTATTGAGCTGCAGACCAGCAGATCCAGACGGACACTCCATCTCCCTAAGTGTAGGGATATATGTCGAACAAACAAGACACCAAAAAGGTGAGAATAATTCCTACTACTATCTGTAATCACTAATTTGCTACACTCAGATTTGCGCCCTCCCTTCTCCTCTCACCCATGTCTCGCAGACCCTACAGTCTCCAAGGACGTTATTTGATTATATCCAAGCTATTGTTCTAGTAAGAATGAATGATAATTATATTCTCTACAATTTTGAGAAGCAAGAATGAAAAAATCAGCACAAAAATGAGAGATTTAACGACATGTCTAGATACTACCAATAACAGCAATGATCAACGTAATAATTTTGTCAATGATTCTGTCTTAAATCAATTATTACAATTTGCATGTTAAAACCCCATGAGTATCTAAAGATAAAGCAATACTAATACATCAATGGTAAAACTCCAGTGTTGTAATATTACTGAATATAAAAATTAGCTTTCATGCATAATCATACTTTACCTTATAAATGCATTTGTTGTTAACCAAAGAACTGTCTCCATGGATTTACTATAGGAACAAGTGATATTTACAGTGTATTCATGGGCTCCATTCGCACTGTCTGATTTTGGTGACAGATACACTACATTTGTGTATATCCAATGAGTTGCATTAGCCTGAAACATTACAGATCAAAATATCATTATTCACAAAATACACAATCAACTGGAAAATGTGATGGAAGGTGTCAAATTACAAATGTTTACATACATACCGTGTTTCCCCGAAAGTAAGGCCCCCCCGATTGTAAGGCCGCCTGGGGGTAAAGGGGGGGCCTGCCAATGTAAGGCCTCCCACGATTATAAGGCCTTACAACCGGGGGGGCCAATGTAAGGCCGCTAGCGGAGGGGGGGGGGAGCGGGTCACACGTCACGTGCGCCCGCTCATTACATATGCACTGCATCCCCCTGTCAATCAGCGACAGGGGGAGCAGTGCATTATACTGCATATATGGGCCCCCTATTGCTGGCACACTCCCCCCTGTTATGAGGCCCCCACCGCTGCTGCTGCTGAAGACATCTTACCCTCCAGGGTCTTCTTGCAGCAGCCAGCGCGTCCGTCCGTCCTCTGTACTCGGCGGTCTCCCGGATCATGTGACCGGCCCGTCGCAGTCGCGATGACGTCATGCGCTGCGACGGGTCACATGATCCGGGAGACCGCCGAGTACAGAGGACGGACGGACGCGCTGGCTGCTGCAAGAAGACCCTGGAGGGTAAGATGTCTTCAGCAGCAGCAGCGGTGGGGGCCTCATAACAGGGGGGAGTGTGCCAGCAATAGGGGGCCCATATATACAGTATAATGCACTGCTCCCCCTGTCGCTGATTGACAGGGGATGCAGTGCATATGTAATGAGCGGGCGCACGTGACGTGCGACCCGCTCCCGCAGTGTCCCAGCAGGAGGGGGCCTGTAGGCCACACTGCTGGGGCACCCAATGTAAGGCCCCCCCGAAAGTAAGGCCGGGGGCCACTTTTGGCCCCCAAAAGAATGTAAGACAGGGCCTTACTTTCGGGGAAAAACGGTAGGATACACAAAGACTGCAGTATATTCATCATATAAGGCATAGAGACTGATATATCTATACATCAGATAGGGTACACTGAGACTGCTGTATATTCATATATACATAACAAGCAATACAATAAGACTCTGCTGTATACACAACCTTTTTATAAGAGCAAACTCATTTTTAAGTTAATTTAACACTATGCAAGATGTAGTCTGCATTTTTGGGACCATATTAGATTAGAAGGTGAAATTAAGATGGCTGACAGCCCAGACATGGCACAATAAGTAATACAGGTACATCAGTATTTTATGAACTTCATAAAGCCCACAAGATCACTCTTCCTCCACGTTTCACAGCAATAGGTGAGGATCATTTTTTTAAATTCTAAGTATGTGGCTAGATTAACAGTTAGCACAGTCCAAATTATTACAAGATTGCAGAGAGGACTTGCGTCAAAATTTTGTTATGAAATTATGTAAGACTTTTCATCAGTCCCTCTTCAGTACACGATGAAGGTATGTTGGCTTGACTCTATCCTATTACTTATCAATATATATTAGATGATATACATTTTTTATTATGTCATAATTATTTCTCTTTTGAGGTTGCCCAATGTGTATTTGTTTTTCAATAGCTTTACTCATCTCATGTACTGTGTGACTTGGTGGATGGAATTATATACTGTATATACTCAGGGAAAAATAATTTTTTGACAAATCTGGACTGGTATGGACATTATATTGACGATTGGCTGATCATCTGAAGTGGAAATTTGGAGTTTACAACAAACTTCATTACATATTTAAAAATAATCTTTAGCGTTTAAAATTTTCTCTTTTTGTCTACCAGCTAGTAAAGTTCAGGAACTGAAACTAAGTCTTCCTGGGTTAATCGCAAGTCTATTTACAAGATATTTTATAGTTTGGTAGAAATTGCACTAAACACACAAAGTTATATTATCCACATGAGAATATATCAGAACACTGAAAGCTTGTTCTGACATAAAAGAGCAAAAATTGTAATTATAAAAATCAAAATGGTGGGTTGGAAGATAGAGGGTATTATCGTGGCACTTAATGAGATTTCATTTGTCGATTGCCTTTCAACCGAATAGAAAACAAAAAAAGTTTTCTAAACGAGCACTTTGTTTAACAAAAGGATTTACACTAGGAAATATGTTAATCACATCTACATTATCAATTGGACAGCGATCAAGTATTAGCTGATAGAGGTCTGTATAAATGTGGATACAAAAAAATATAGGATATACCCATATGTACATGTGCAGAAAAAATGTATGTCTATTGGAAACTCAATTCTTTATAATATGAAAACCTTTAGAAACTGTAACACCACATATGAACCTTTTATGATGGAATATTGTGGACAGTGTATGCAAAAAACAAAAGACTCTGTCATATACTAGTGCACACCAAAATAGTAGATATAATGGGTATCTTTATTAACATTCAGGAAAAAACATCTAAAAAAATTAAAACATGATAGACGAGACAGGTCTACAATTTGTAGGTTGCTTATGCCGAAAACTATGAAAAAGACCAAAGAATGATTAACAGGTTTTCTGAATTCCATAGGGAAAAACACAAGAGTAAAAAAAATCTTTTAGAATCTCATCCAGAAAACGGATGATTCTTCTCTTGCTTGTCATCTGTGTGCAGTATGTTTTTTTTTTACTGCAGAAGTCATTAATCATTTACAGGACCATTTACAGTTTACTATGCTATCGAACTGCAATGTACCCATAAAAATATATGCTATCCTGTGCCTCCGTATGGCATTTAATTTTTTTTTTTTGCATTTCCATAGACTTGATTCACCAAGTCTCATCTAATTTATGGAAAAAACTAGTGCATGCTGAAATTAGTTTTACACACAGATTTCATTATTGAAAAGAGTTGCTCATCTGCCTTTCTCCATTGAATACAGGGATGAGCGAACTGGATTTTAAAGTTTGGAATTCGTACCAAACACAGACTTTAAATTTCTTTTCACTGTTCGGGTTCAGTCAGATGCTTTATATACACAAATCACTGGAGCGGGCACTCCTGTGCTTGGGTAAGCTCGGTGCACAGCCCAGTGTGAGCCATTTGCAGCGTTAAGGTACCGTTACACGCTTCAATGTCGAGATTATCTCACCAACGATCTCATGGGCGCGCGGTCGTTAGGAAATTGTTTAGAGATTGTTGGTGAGATGTCACACATATAGATTTCGTGAACGACGCACCAACAATGTGGCGAGCAGTGATCGTTCACACAACCCAGTGAACAATACTTGTTCACTGTTCACTGTTGTGAATAGGGGAAGTCGTTAACGACATAGTTATTGCGGTGTCACACTGAACGATGCAGCAGGTTGGCTGATTGAAGATCGTATGATTTGAGAACATGTTCTCAAATCTGCGATCAATGATCAAAAGATTTATCGCTGTCGTATCTCGGTGTCAGACACAACAATGTACTAACGAAGTCGTTTGAACGACTCCAAACCCATGAAGTTTCAGCGATATTGTTCACGATATAGTACCATGTAATGGGGCATTTAGATTAGCTCGCAGTGAGGGTAAAATCAGAGTTATCCAATGTATTTTCTTCCAAAAATAAGAAAAAATTCAAAACCCTGCCCTGCCTCCCCCGAAATGACTGGCTGTATGTGGGGGGAGAGCCAAACTGTCCAGTCAGTGACTTTCTGGTCAAATTTGGGTCCAGAATATCACTTTATCTTAAGTCTGGATGAACCTCCAGAGCCTGAGCTTGCACAAGGCTGGTCTTCTCTAATTGGATAACATTGGCCATAATGCTATATGATTTATTTTGCCACAAACAGAACTAGGACCAAAAATACGGTTGTGTGCACAAACCCTTGGGATATTTGCACACAAGATCTTTTTGTGAGCTGCCGACATTGTTTTGTAAACTTGTAAAGAGAATAAACAAGTGAGTGGCTTCAAATGGAACCCTGAGAAGAATAGTCAGGTCACTTTTTCAACCTTCTTGCGGCTTTGGAAACCTGAAGTAGTTCAGAGAAACTCAAACTGACTAAAGTCAACTTTACATTTCTGGTCTGACTTCTTTGCATTTTCAATAATTTGTTGGGGTGGATTCCACCGGAAAAAGGCAATGTGCATGTGCTAACAACTTCATTACTCCTCAAAAAAAGGTTTAAAAGAAATGATTAAAAAGTTCTCGGAGCTGGCGATGACTGAGATAAACATGGCAACATTCAAATAATTTTTTGCGTAAATTTGCATTGTATAAATATTTTTCAAGTAGTTTTGCCAAAAAGCAAAAAAAAGAAACTGCTTGGTGAACTGGGTCTTTGTGTTTTGTCTTTAAATGTTATGCAGGAGAATTTTACTAACTAAAATGTGCCAGAATTATTTCTAAAATTGACCATAATTCAGGCACATTTGCCATTTGCAACAATGACTAGTAATATTAGACACTTTTAATTTGTGTCAAGTAAAGGGATCATAGTAAAAAGTATCAGTGTTATGCTCCAGTTTTTTGGTTTAAACATAGACCAACTAGTAGGTGGTATAAACTATTACCAACCAGAGTAAAATATGCTCCGCTGGACAGATTTCTCATTCAGGATGAATCACTACGAAAAATGTTGTATATTAAGGCCATTAGCACATGGTGAGTATTTAGTGAGTTTTTTACCTCAGGATTTGTAGCCAAAACCAGGAGTGGGTGATAAATACAGAAGTGGTGACGTGTTTCTATTATACTTTTCCTCTGATTGTTCCACTCCTGGTTTTGTCTTACAAATACTGAGGTAAAAACTCACCAAATACTCAAATTGTGCACGTGGCCTAGGAGAGTTTAAGTTTATGCTGTCGTAGGCCACATTCAGATGTCCGTGATTTGTTTTGTGATTTATCTTCAGTGTTTCATCAGTGATTTTCATGAATAAAAAAATTGGAACGGTTCACCTATACATTACAGCGTTAATCAAGGACTGCACACAGCTGCCATCCCTCCTCAGTTCATGGTTTTCATGGACCCATAGACTTGTATGGGTAATTCTGGTCCATGAGTTCAATAAAAAATGAACAAGTCTTCTTGAAACATGGACATATAAACAGCTCAACCGATTATAATGGTCCGTATTCTATCCATAACAACCATGGATAGGGCTCGTACATGAATACTGACACCTGAATAAGGTCTAGTTTTTACACAGAAAATCTGCTACAATGTTTCCTGTAAATTGACTGTTACATTAAATTAGCAATGTGTTACCTTACCATCAGATATGTTCCACATTCACCATCCGCTAGCATTGTAGTGATGGTAACATAACTTCTGTCAGTCCTTTCGATGACTCCTCCACAATTGCCGTCTCTCAGATGCAATGATGAGCTGTTATATCCCATCCATTCCAATGGACACTTTGTAAAGGTCACAATCATATAATCTGAGCTGCACTCTAGTAACATCACATCTGAAAGATAACAGACTGAGTGTAATAAGGATCAGACACATTGAGGCCGATTCATCAAAGCTTTAACATCACAAAACGTGGAGTTGCATGCCACTTACTAGAGGTGGTGAATTCATTAAGTGACGTGCATCTCTTAACACTTAACCAACATATGACTAACAGTTACCTGGCATGTCTATTCGGGAAACAGATGTTAACTGACATGCCGACTTCCTGACTGTGATGCAGGCTCACAAGCTGAGCATGCATCTTTCCCAGCAGATGATGACTGTGATAATCAAAAAAGATCTCCCTCTAACAGCCAGGTATGTTGCAGAGCACTCTCCAGGGCTTTTAAACCATTAAATGCTGCTCTCAATCTCTGACACTGACATTCATGTGCACCACTAGGGGGAAACATAATCTATATGCCCATTGGCATGCTCATGATGTGATCGCGAGCCACCGGTGGGTGGCCATAACAGCGTGGCTCATGACGGTACTCCTGGAAAGTCAGACAGTGATTTTTGTTACACTTAGCAATACTGCGGTATTACTGTGAATAGTACAAGTGATCAGAAGATCACAGGTTCAAGACCTCTAATGGCACTAACTAACAAATACAGTAGAAAGTGAAAAAAAACTGTAAAAAATGTAAAAGTTCAAATCATTCCCCCTTTTCCCGCATTAAAATTAAAGAGATAAAAATACACATATTTCATATTGCTGCGTTTGTAAATCTCTGACCTGTCAAAATATAAAATGAATTAAACAAATCAGTAAATGGTGTAATGAAAAAAAATCTAAACCCGAGAATTACAGTTGTGCAGTTGCCCCAACAATGTTGTAAGATACGATTAAAACATTAAGTCTACTGAAAAATTGTATCAATGATATCACTAGAAATGTCAGCTCGGGGTGCAAAAACATGGCCTCACACAGATGCCAACAAATGATAATATAAGGTGTCCTGAAAATGGCGAAAGAAGCTATTTTTTATTTTTATTACAAATTACATATTTCCAGTTTTTATTCACTGTCTAATCCCCTTTATGTCCTAGGATGAATCTATACGTCCTAAGTCATCTCCTTCCCTTTGATGTGATCACACGTGCTGAACTCGCATCATTCCCCACACATACCAGCAGATCTGATTAGCCGACATGTGCATCTAAAGTGCCCGTTACATGTTACGATATCATGAACGATATCGCTGAAGCGTCACAGGTTTTGAGACGGTCAAACGATGTCGTTACAACATCGTTGCGTGTAACACGTCGATACGACCAGCGATAAGTCGGCTGATCGTTGATTGCAGATTTATGAACCGGACCATAAATCAGTCGTTGGTCGTCTGGACAAGCTGCAGCATCGGTGTGTGTTACACCGCGATAACGATGTCGTTAACGACTTCACCTATTCAGAACATAGGAATCCAAACGACAGCTAACACAGTTCGCTTGTTGTGGAGTGGTTGCTGCGTCGTTCATGATATCTGTACATGTGACACCTCACTAGCGGATCAATAGATGTCGTTGAAGCGATCTAGGTCAAGTCGGATCGTTGGTCGAATCGTTCGGACATTGAAGCGTGTAACGGGTCCTTAACAGGCACCGGTGGATCTGAGATCCACCCATGCTTGTTAACCTATTGGAATGTACTGTCAAACTCTAACTGTGCAATTTAACACGAGGCAATGGGGATCACGGGGCACTGATGTGATGCCATGACAGTGAAGGGTCAAATCATGATTCCTGTCACTGTCATGACTCACGTCCTGTGAATGCCGGCTGTGTTAGACAAAGGAAATAATATACCATGAAATATTGACTATGGAGCCATCATTAAAGTGTTCAGTCTAATAATAGACCTGAAGTGATAGGCCAAGAGAATATGAATACACTCACTAAAAGTAGTAAAAAGTCTGTCTCTGGTACAGGAATTGTAGTCAGCAGTGAGGCCAGTCAGTGTGTGACATCACACGGGAGCTGGAAGAACTCATGTAGTTCTGTGATTCTGAGGCTTTTCCTGAACTTGTGAGTTCCTTTTTCAGAAGCATGTGTGTCATGTACATGTTGACCGGACATCACACAGTCATTTTTGCACTGCCTCCATCGCTTGGTGTGCCACCAGCCGGGGCACCCACGTAGCTACGCTGCCCCTTATCATTACATAATCTTTGCTGTGAACCTTACTATGGGCATTCACTATTTGAGACACTGTTGACCATGGTTCCTGTACTGGAAAAACAGACTTTTTAATACTTTTCAGTGAGCATATTCATATTCTCTTGGCCTACCACTTCAGGTCTATTATTAGACTGAACACTTTAATGATGGCTCCACAGTCAATGATTCATAGAGTCTTATAATGATAATTGGTGGTTAGAAAGGACCTTCTAAATCATCTGGTCCAACCCCCTTCTCAAATTAGGATTCACTAAATCATCCCAGACAGATGTTTGTCCAGCTGTGTGAAGAAGTGCATTGAAGGAGAACTCACTACCTCTCATGGTAGCCTGTTCCACTTTTTGATCAAATTGTCACTGTCAAACTGTTTTCTCTAATATTTAATCTGTCTCCCTCATTCAGTTTCATTCCATTGCTTCTAGTCTTTCCTTGTGCAAATAAGAAAGCGGAACCCTCTACAGTGTGACAGCCCTTGAGAGACCGCTATTAAGCCTCCTCTCAGTCTTATTTTTTTTGCAAGTTAAACATTTCCAAATCCTGTAACTGTTCTTTATGGGACATGGATTCTGGTTGCTCTTCTCTGACCTTGCTACACTTTGTTGATGTTTTTTTTTTTAAATGTTGTGCCCATAACTTTAAACAGATGACGTCTAATCAAAGGAGTAGAGGATGATAAAGACTTCACGTGATCTAGACTGTAAGCTTCAGTTAATATATAGTAGAATTGTTTTTGCCTCTTTTGCTGCTGCATCATATTCAGACTCATGTTGACTCTGTGATCTATTAGTATACACAAGTCTTTTTCACACATGCTGTTGCTTAGCCCTATTCCTCCCATTCTGCAGGACTTTTCATTTGTCCCCATTATAAAGCATTCTGTTAGTTGCTGCCCACTGTTCTAGTTTATTTAGATGTTTATGAATCCTCTCTTTTCTCTAGTATTAGCTATCTCTCCTAGCTTTGTGTCACATGCAAATCTAATCGGTTTGGCCTCAATCTGTCATCCAAATTATTGATGAATATGTTGAATAACACTGGGTCTAGGACAGAGCCCTGTGGTCCCCACCTGAGACATTCTTACAGCTGGATTTGCAGCCATATATGACCACTCTTTGGGTCCGATCACTAAGCCAGTGCATAACTGCATTACATTCTTTTCTCTCCCTTGGTGGCATCTACTGAAACCGTTCATCAGTATTACTTGCACTTTAAGAGAACAATTTTGATTTAGACATTTTATATGTCACTAAATGGGAGCCTGATGCTATTGCATTGGGTGGGCAGTAACATCACATTGGGGGCAGGCTCTATGGTGCTGGGGGCAGGAGCTATTGCTCCCCCATGTGCGGATTCTAACCTGTCTGCTGTTTATTCCCCCTCGCTCTCTGCCCCCCTCTGTGCTGCCTAATCTCTGCCTCCTGGGCTGCTTCTATGCTCCCCTTTAGTCGCTCTCTGCCCCCCCTGTGGTCACTCTCTTGCCCCCTCTCCCCCCACGTGGTCACTCTCTGATCCCCCTGTGGTTGCTCTCTGCCACCCCTGGGTCACTCTTTGCCCCCATGAATTCACTCTAATGTGGTAGCGGCATGAGAAAGAGGGCAATGGCATAATAAACTGGTGCAGTTCCTCATTCAGCGGGTTCTGGGGTAAGCGTGCTGTGGGGTGAGGCAGCTGAGTGGTGTGAGCGGGCCGAGTGGGTAAAGTGGGTTTTGGGGTGAGTGGCGTGAGAGCAGGCTGAGTGGGGTGAGAGTGGGTTGAGTGGGGTGAGAGTGGGCAGAGCAGGGTCTGTGGTGAGAGCAGGCTGAGCAGGGTGAGAGCTGGCTGAATAGGTTGAGAGCAGAGTATGGGGTGAGAATGAGCTGAGTGAGGTGACAGCAGGCCTTACAGGGGGAAAGCGGACTTAGAGGGGTGAGAGCGGATTGAGAGAAATGTGGGACGAAAGCAGGCTAAGTGGGGTGAGTGGACTGAGAGCGAACTGAGCAAGGTGAATGCAGGCTGAGCGAGGTGAGAGCGTGCCGAGCAAGGCGAGAGTAGGCTGAGCACAGTGAGAGTGGGCTTAGTGGGATAAGAGTGGTGTGAGAGCGGGAAGAGTGGGGGTGAGAATGGGCTAAGAGTGAACCGAGCAGGGTGCCAGCAGGATGAGAGTGGCCTGAGTGGGGTTCGAGCGGGCTAAGCAGAGTGTTGGGGGGTGAGAGAGAGCTGAGCGGGGTGAGAGGTGACAGCAAGCTGAGCAGGGTCAGGGGTGATTGCGGGTTAAACAAGGTGAGAGCAGGCTGAGCAAGGTGAGAGCGGGGTGAGCGAGGGGTTAGCATGGGGTGAAAGCGGGATGAGTGGGTTGAGAGCAGGCTGAGTGGGGTGAGAGCGGGCTAAGGGGATGAGAGCGGGCTGAGCAGGGTGAAAGCGGGCTGAGCAGGATGAGAGCAGGCTGAGCGGGGAGAGAGCAGACTAAGCAGGGTGAGAACAGGCTAAGCTGGGAGAGAGCAGACTGAGCAGGGTAAGAGTAAGCTATGTGGGGTTAGAGCAGGGTGAGCAAGGTGAGAGCGGGCTGAGTGGGGTGCATGGGCTGCAGTACCTGGCTGCTCTCTGTGCACTACAGGACTTGTGTTGACATCATGGTCATGTGGTCTGTCTCCACCTGTGACCGTAACATCACCACAGATCCTGTAACACTACCATAGCTCCTGTAGGCTGTTTGCAGGGGCCAGATAGGACCTGTGGTGACATCATAGTCACGTGATCTGGCTCTGCCCATGACTGTGACATCAGCACAGGTCCTGTAGGTGAGTTTGAGATTATCGGCGGAAGGAGGGGGGGGGATAGCTGGCATTGAGTTGTGGCGATGGGTTGGTCTGGGGACATTAACGTGGGCCATTGGTGGTACCTATTTTCAGTGAACATATAGTGAACATGGTAAATGAAAAGCCAAAAACAACTGTGGAATTGCACTTTTTTAGCTCTTTCTCCACACTTTGCATTTTTGTCCTGCATTCCGAAACATCACATGAAATGATGTCATTCAAAAGTACAATTTGTCCTGCAAAAATCAAGCCCTCATATGGCTATGTGGATGGAACAATAAAAATAGCTACAGCTCTTGGAAGGAGGAGAGGAAAACACAAAAGAGAAAAACAACAGAAAATAGTCATGTTGGGAAAGGGATCTTGTGTTATTCCACCAGTCTTGATGAATCGGCCTCATTCTGTTCAGGGTTACATCTAATTTAGATATTTACCTGCAGGATTGTTCAGTTCTGATCCATTGTTATAATAAATTCCATCACTACATCGACATTCTGACACATTATTATTGGTCGCACATTCTTCATCAGGAAAGCAGGATATGTCAGAGCAATTATAATCTGATTCTATAGAGAAGAGAAAAAATATGTGAACATCAATATGTAGAGAAGTAGTTTATAGTAAGTATATAGTGGAAAACACTTCAAACAGTTGTAAGCACTTACTGGCGCAGTAATTGAAGCAAAAGAAAGGTGATCCCATCATTTGATAGACATAATATCCACCTGGACATGCTTTCACAGAAAGGAGAAAATGTCCCATACAGCATTTCCCATATATATTTACACAGGCGGTGCGGGAAACTATTCCTTCGTCCATGGTAGGATGAGCTCCATTCAACCAGATAGGAGGTTCAGTACCACAGGTAAATGATGAGACACAGTACTCAGGAATCTGTGCATCTTCTCCTTGAAATCGATACCAGTCATTGGGGGTTAGATAATAGTAATAAGAGTAGTAGCCATTATATGGATTTATATGTCTATGTGTAGGTGTTTGGTAGTTGGAGCAAGGATCTATACAGGAATAACTAGTCAGTCCTTTATTGCAGTCTGTGCTATTATCACATGGAGTTCCTTGCTGGCATTCATTGTCTACACATTGCTTTCCATTGCCAGAATATCCGTAGGGGCAATAACAGTAATAAGATCCATAGGTATTCATACAAACGGCTACTTGATCACAGTCATGTAGATTGTCACTTGCACATTCATCAATATCAGCGCAGCCATAGTTCTCTGTAAATATTGTACCAAATGTGCAGGATATGGTGTATGATCCGATAGTATTAACACATGAATTGTAGTAGTAGTAGTAGTAGTATGGATTCCACCACCAATTTCCCGCACATTCATCTATATCGGAACAGCTTGAGCCATCGCCAATAAATCCTTCATTACAGACGCACTGCTGTCTATAAGTAGCAAACCCCTCGCATGTTGCATTAGGATCACACTGTATGTCTGTGCAATTTCCTGGAAAAAGAAAAAGCATTTAATTCCAAAAATATCTATGGCAACAAAGGACATAAAGAAGATTAAGACAAGACCAAATAAACAAAGTTCTGATCAGTATGTAATATAGTATTTTCCAATGTTTTTCTAAAATATAATACCTGAACATCGCTAAGACATCTCATGTGTATTATAAAAAGGATTTCCACCTAAACATGGACATTAAATAATATTCAGCATAAAGGGAACCTGTTTTGCAGAATAACACTACTTACCTGCAGATATGGGCTTAATCTGTATGGTAATAGCATTCTAAAACTGTGTGGCTGTAAAGGGATACAAACCAATTAGGCGCCAAGAGAGGGTGTTAATATTGAAGTTAAGTATCTATTACCACACCCAGGCATAGTGGAGACAAAGAAAATATCTATAGTTAATTATTGAAATTAAGTATCTATAGTCTATTACTACACCCAGGCATAGTGGAGACAAAGAAATACCTATGGGCTCCACTGAAACAAATTAGGTGAGATTTATTACCAAGTATCACTCGCAATGGTCTGCAGTGAGACAAAGTATCAATAAATTCTGTCCACTTTCCTATTATTAAACAACTAGATGGAGGCCCGATGTAGACAGTGTAATTTGTGCACAACCATAGATGTAAGTAATTGTTTTCTGAGCAACACATTCAACAAGAGAATTTCTATTCACTTTTACATTATATTTTCACAATGCACATGGGGGCAATTTAACATGATTACGAGTAAAAGGCATTGAGAGGGTTTTTCGTTCAAACAGAGGATGAGACTGGAAGATAACCGTACACAATTGCGAGGCCTACTGGATGCTGGCATTGGCTGCCCGGAGTCAAAAGGGTTTGAACTTCAGAAACAATTTACTTTATTTTTATTAATTTCTTCTATATATAATAATTATTTTTTTTAAATTGGTTATTTTTTCTCTCTTCCCATCCTTCCTCTTTCTGACTCTAATATTATCCTTTTATTTGAGGAAATTCCAACACCTTTAAGATAATCAATAAAGGAAACTCCTAATTAAAAGATAAAGATGTATAACCGGAGTTATTTTGTGTAATCTTCTTTACATTATATTATGAATGTGCTTCCAAGTTGACACGTGCATGAGGTCAAATACAGGGTATGAAGAATGAGTATGGTAGAGTATATACAGTTCTTTTTTCTTCCCAAGGTAATAATAGAAATCAATGTGTGACCCCTGGCCACATGGCATTTCCCAAAAACGGATGTGACCATAGCCTAAGGAATTTAAAAATCTTCATTGATTTTTTAGGTCATAGTAGATATTTACACATTTAGTTTTTCATGAAAGCACGCTCATTGGGAGATCCCAATTGGAGGTTTTTCCCTTTAGAGTAACACACAATTAAATGGATATGTTTGTGTGTTTCACATAGATATGTGCCCACATGTACAGAATTGCAATATGTCATGATGGTTGCGGACATAAATATTATTGAATTGCACACTACATATAGCATCGGAACAGTATTGTCTCCATAGATCTTATACACCTGTTAATACTATCTGTGACATAATGTCTCAAGGATATAACTACAATGGAGTATTTGAAATAAGTACTAATTCACATCAAAACAGTTTAGATGTGGTTTGTCCCGTATTCGGAACAATTTAGGGATGTATAAATATATTTTCTTGCATGAAATATTTTTGCAGGAATTATACCGTACTTATCCCTCATATTTTGTTTAACCTCTGACAAATTGTACATACAAATACACATTTTTACTATGTTTCTGCTATATCATACTATAGTGAACTAGAATTAAGTGGCATTGTATGGGATAAAGGTCTAGAAAAGGGGTCCCCAACAGGTCATGTTTTCAGGAATGCCTTACTATTGCACAGGGGTTGGAATCATCACCAGTGCAGGTGATTATATCATCACCTATGCAATACTAAGGAAATCCTGAAAACCTGCACTGTTGGTGGCCATTGAGGACTGGAGGTGGGGACCTCTGGTCTAGAAGAACACTAATTATTGGATTGTTCACAGGTAAGTGTTTTTATTTGTACATATAGAAGCTGTTTTTTGCAGTATGCCTAACGACTAAATGGATTTCACCTCGAAACGTGTCTGGCGGGGCCAATGGGGGTTTATATGTCAATGTTTTTATGGATGCGACCATTTAAATAAAGATCTTGTACTTTTGTCCTAAGAGAAGTGGCACTGGATTTCCTTATACTTCAACTGGTGGACGCCTACTATCATACCGGATGCCTGATAGTCCATAAGTCGAATCCACTAAGTTGCACAATCCCCTCCTTCCCCCTTTCTTGGATCTGTTATACTGTTTGTGATGTTGAGGTGGAGGAACAGGGGGGCAGGCAACTTGATGCAGTGGATTTCATGACTTGTAGCAAAAGCTGGCCCTCATACACAACTTTATTTCTCTTCTGTCGGCAAATAAAGAGACTGGAGTAGGTAGTCCAGTAACAGAAGTTGTCACTTCATTTGGGATACGATGATGAGCCAATGTTTGGTTACTACAGCTTTCAGTAACATTAGCAGTAGCACCTACCCCATGTACACCTCCAACACCAAGCCTACTCCCCTTTACAACAACCATTTTCTCCTTCCCCTTTCCATCATAACCTCTGAATTTACCACTCATTTTTTATGCACTCATATTTGGAAAACACTTGTTTGAGGCAAAACAGAGCCTTTTTTGGGGAAACGGAAAGATTTGAGATTCTCAGGTTACATGCCAAACTGAGCATTTTATGGGAAATATAAGGATTTGGAATTTACAGGTTACAGGCAAAAAAAAGCCTTTTTAGGGAAGCTGATGGATTTGAGGTTTGCAGGTTACAAGCCAAACAGAGCTTTTTTAGGGGAAACTAAAGGATTTGAGATTCACAGGTTACAGGCCAAACAGAGCCTTCTTAGGGGAAACTGAAAAATTTCAGCATCGCAGGTTACAGGCAAAAAAAAGTGCCTTTTTAGGGGAAATTGAAGGAATTGAGATTCACAGGTTGCAGGCAAAAAAGTACATTTTTAGGGAAATCTGAAGGATTTGAGATTCACAGGTTTAAAACCAAACAGAGCCTTTTAAGGAGAAACTGAAAGATTTGAGATTTCAGGTTAGTCAGCCAATGACACAAGCCCTTGTGTCTTCAACTTGTGGATGTTTTATGAACCCTGATTGGCTTCAACTCAGGAGCAGAAAATGCTTGTTAAAAACAGAGTCCGACACTACACTGACCTCTCTACACCCCCTCCCCTCATCAAACACGTCCCGCTTGCTATCCTACACTGTCAAAAGCTAGGAGAAAAGCGTCATTTAAATGCTGTAATGCTTTTTTTAATCTGATCACTCACCGAAATTACTTCACTAATGTTTTGGGAAATTGCTCGGGTCTGCCAAACCCAAATCGATGGTGTTTGGTCGAATTTAAAATTGGCGAACATTCGAACAAAAGTTTGCTCATCTCTAGTGATGACAACTCAATGTTCCCTAGGTTGAATTGCAATATGCACTACGTCCATCACTGGTGTTTTGAGGAAAAGCAGTACTAAGATTGTCTAAAAGCTTGTTTTGATACTCCTGCATTCATGCGTCCCTTTCCAGGGCAGGAAGCATTTGGCCAAATTTACTCTTGTATCGGGGATCTAACAATGTGACAACTCAGTAGTTGGCATTACTTCAAATCCTAACAATCAGGGGATCATGTTGCTGATAGTGCAGCAAGAAGGCACTCAATTATGTTGTGCATCCATGAGGCCCAAGTCTTTGTTGTGTTGGTGGCGGCGGGGTAACATTCCCTCTTGCTTTCTCTGCCCTCTCCAGCCAACTTCACACATCAGAAAGGTGATTTATATATTGAATTTGAGGGAATTTACTCCATATTTGCTGCATCATTACAACTCACCACTGAATCCAAATATTCTTAGAGAAATTGACTTGCTTCCAGTGATTTCTATTCTCCAAATTCCATAAGCAGGATATTTAATCAAGTATGTATCCACAAGGAAGAAAATATATGTTGTATATGTAATATTTTTGCCTAAAAATTGAAAAATAAATAAATAGCTATCAATATTCAAATCCTGCACAACTGAATAGTTTTTTTTAAAACATTAGCAAACAATTAGCTCAGTTATTTCATTTTGTTCAAATAATCAATTTTGTCTCATGTATTTCTAAAATGAGTGACATGAGAAGAAGGAGACTTGAAATCTAGTGCCACCTATTGTTAGTAGAAATCCTAAAACTCAAAAATGAACCTTTAGGCTGCGTTCACACATTGCGTATTTTGCCGCGCTTTACGTGCGCTTTTCAAAATATGCAATGTGTTTTGTGTCTGCCAGCAAAGTGAATAGGAAATTCACTTTGCTGCGCAGACACTGCGTAAAAATACGCACTGCTTTTTGAGGGAGAAAGCGCAGCTGCATAAAGAATTGAGATGTCTATTCTTTACGCAGCTGCTCCTGCGTTTTCTCCCTGTGATGTCACAGAGGGGAGGAAGAATCCTGCTTCCTCCTCCCCTCTGTGACAGCTGTGACCGCCCATTAGATTTTGCAGTGTATTAATATACACTGCGAAATCTAGATTAAACAAAGGCAAATGTATGAAAAATAAAAAAAGAATCAAATACTTTACCTCTCCGACGCCTTTTCCCGGTGTCCAGTAATGATGCCAGTCGAGGTGTCTTCTGCCAGGACCTGCCGTGACGTCAAAGGGGCGTTCCCGGCGCTGATTGGCCGCTTGCGGTCATGTGATACATATCACATGACAGCGAGCGGCCAATCAGCGCCGGGAACGCCCCTTTGACGTCACGGCAGGATCTTGCAGGACACAGACCTCCTGGCCTCGGCACCAGACACCAGGGAAAAGGCGTCGGAGAGGTAAAGTATTTCATTCTTTTTATTTTTCATATCTAATGGGGCGGTCCCAGATGTCACAGAGGGGAGGAGGAATCAGGATTCTTTCTCCCCTCTGTGACATCACTGCGCTTTCTGGGGTAAAGAAAGCGCAGTGTGTGAAAGCCCCTGCGTATTTTGTTGCATTTTTTTGCGCGGCTGAAAAAAGCAAAAAAGCGCGGGCAAAAAAGCGCAACAAAATACGCAATGTGTGAACGCAGCCTTAGGCTGTGTGCTCACGGTCCAAAGGCACTGCGTGTTGGGCTCAGTGAATCTAGACCAGAGGGAAGCTACAGGTAAGAGCGGGGAGACGGCAGCTGCCTGTGCCCAAGATCTGCTTTAGGGTACGGACACACTGGCGTGAATATTGGATGACTGCCATGCAAGTTTTTCTCGCATTGCAGTCGGACCATTGTTAATCAATATCCGAGTGCATATTTGCGACTGTCGGGCGTTTTTTTTTCTCATCCGATTGATTGACGAGAAACCAATCGCAACATGCTGCGACATTATGCAATTCATGCGCAAGACTCACCAATGCAAGTCTATGGGTCCGACAAAATCACGGACTGCAGTCAGACCGCACAAGGACCATCCGAATCGGACACATTTTTTTCACCACTGAAACCTCGGAAGCTCATAATAAGGGCAGATAAGGATTTGTCACATGACTACTCAGGAAGTTAAAGGCGGCACACCTCTCACAACTGTAGGAAGAAAGCCCCCACAGATCCAGCATGGCCTACAACAAAAATGTGGAGATACTTATAGTCCTGGTCCAGGAGAGGCCAGACCTATGGGACCCTAGAGACCAAGGGTATGCTGACAGGAGGAAGAAGGAGGTCTCATGGAAGTACATCACCAGGCAACTCTTCCCCAGTTTTGACAACAGCTCTCGTGATGTCCAAATCAACCTTGGTAATGTATCATTCTTCAAAATTTCCAAATCAACTGTAATGTCAATGGAGTGTGTAATGGGTTCTGCATTTTCAAATGGTAAACAATGGGTCTTTCAATTATGCAGTGGATATGGTAGCTAAGTGGTGGCATAGCTGCCGTGACCAATTCCTCCGGGAGCTGAACAGAGTGCCATCCAGTGGCTCAGACGCGCCGAGGAGGAGGGTGTACATTCACTTCCAGCGCTTATCATTCCTGGAACCTGTGATGCACCTGAGACCGTATGTATATTTAATTTAAATTTGTGGGCAGGATAAGTGTTTTTGTTTATAAGCAAGTGTAGTTATTGTTGTTATTTCTTCAAACATAGAAGTGATACCAACTTGAGGCACACTTCAGCCTCTGAGTCCGAGCCCCACATTGAAGAACCAGCAGAGTCGGCTGACGAGGATGTGGGCCCATCTGTGTCCCATGACGAAACAAACACCTTATCTAGTGTTACTGCCCTGGACTCGCGATCCTCTGAGGAGCCAGCACAGGGGCCAACATTGACATCTGGGCAACCCCAGCCACCAGGGGACCAAGGACATAGTGCTGCAGCCACCTGGTCCATGGCCAGGTCTACCCGATCCTCACCAGTGTTACGTCACTCCAGGCGTCGGAGACAGTTGTCATCCACCAACCTCCGGCGCAATGTGGACACAGGGGCCTTGCAGTTTCTTGCGAGGTCTTTTAGCGATGATGGGGAGGAAGCCTTTGCACGCAGCCTCAGCAGCTGCTATTTGCATGAGATACCGTGCCCACTGAGGCTGCGTGCAAGGGCTGCCATCCAAATTGTCCTGGATGCTTGTATGCCACCCAATCATCCACGATTAATCTTCAATGTGCTCGAGCAGTGGCAGAACTCACCAGATAATGTACTGGACAGGACCAACACCCAGCAGCCAGCGCCACCATGAGCCTCATCATCCTCACAGGCCTCACATAGTCTTGGCAGAACTCCAATGCCTTGCCACTGTGGCCCCCATTTCGACAAATGCTATATTTGCCAAATGCCCTTCCAGTCAGCCTCATGCTACCCACCCAACATGGTACACAAGAAAATATGAGGTGAACACACCACCAAGGTGGCATGTTGGCCACCGTTACACAATTTCGGGACCAATAAGGTCTGGCAACCACATCAGTCAACTCTGATTGGTACACTGGCCAACACTATGGGGAAGCATGTCAGCCACCAACTCAGCTGCACCAGGGTGGCCATATTGCGCAGCAGAGTGGGAAGTTAGTGCACATGGCACAAACCATGACACAACACACAGACGCAGCTGTAGCCAGACAACAGCAAGATCACATGAGGCAGTTTGCAAAGAAATAGGCCTTCATATGTTGGCAACAGGCCCTTACGAGAAGACCTACACCAGACTCTAGATGTGCTAAATGCGCAGGGTAGCCAGGGAAGTGGACAAGGGCCACACAAAAACACAGAACACTACCTACATGTTAAAAAAAAAAAACAAATCTCTGTGTTTTCTTCACACATAACAGATAAGAAGCAAAGAATAATTTGAACATTACACATTACATGTTAGGAGTCACACAATGCATGCTGTACCGTTGTTTGAACAAACATTAATCCAGGTATATTGATGATGTAGGCGGGAACCAAACATTTACGGTCCAGTCACAAAGTCATTCCAGCCAGGGGACTGAAGCTTCGGTTTTCCAACAAACCCACCACATAAGGGACACAATCAATACATCACAAAATGGTTAAGGTGTTTTGGACTGTTAAAACCACATGTATCAAGCTCCTAATGACATGACACCCCTTCTCACACAAATGAAAGTAATGCCAACATAAGTGTGAAGAGAAGCCGTTCCTCAGGTGTGATACTTTGCAGCATTTGGGTATTCTGCTATGTGACGCCAGGCTGCAGAACGAATAAATGTCAAATGTGGGTATGGTCAGCATGCTATATGCATAACATTTATCAGGATGACAGCGTAAATGACCATACAGCCTATGAAAATGACCACGAGACGTACGCTACAGGAGCAGCGGATGGACTAACATTGGACGCCGCCTCTCCGCGGATTGGACACAACTGGATAGGGAGTGCCATACCGCCGCAAAATAATCCAATAAAATAACACCCACACAGTGGTGTTTAGTGGCAGGTTATTCTACATTCTGTAGTCAGCTGTACATATACACAACACTGCGGACTGAGGGGATAGAGGGTCAGCTCAATGCACACATGTCCATGGGATATATACTCCAATAAGCCCTAATTGGCACACAGCATTTAGCTCACAATTGACACACATTGTAGGCAATTGTAAGGCTACTTTCATTGAAAAATCTCATGCGTAGTGCGGATTGCACAAGGACCACACACGGATTACAGTCGGACAGCTGTCGGATGTGATCCGAGCAAATGTCGGACAGTCGCATAGAAGTTGGATGCAAAACGTAGCAAGAAACAGACAACACTCGTAGGCTCTCGGGAATGACAATCGGACCGCATTTTTTGTTGCCAGTGTGTTTCCACCCTTAGGTGCAGGGTGGCTTCTCCCTGCGTGCACCTTATGATGATCGCTTCTAACTCCACAGCATGAAATTAACATGCTGCGCAGAAGTCAGGAAACCTGCACCACAGCTGAAAGAATGCTGCGGTCAAGATAATAAATAATAATAATAAAACTTTATTTGTATAGCGCCAACATATTCCGCAGCGCACTGAGCATGGGATTTCTAGGAATCCCATCCACTATGCTTATATGGTACCATACAGGATTCTAGATGCAGCAGCAATATGCTGCATTCCTTGTTTTTGAGTATGCACCCTTAAAGAGCCTTACCTTGTGATTTAGGATTTATAGCAGATTAGAATCTCAATTTGCAGACATGGTGTTTTGGGGTATTGCCCCTTGTCAGTGCAATGTATGAGCTCTGAGCTGGTGGTAAGAGAGGCTAACTGAAGTCTAAGGCTGGCTTCACACCACGGTTGCATCAGGTGTGAACCTGACAGCCCCGAACCTGATTTTGTGGTGATGCAGCCCTATGGTGCCGGACAGGGCTGGATGGCAGCTATTTGCCAACCGGTTTTGTCCCTGTCTGACATCATCAGGCTGCATTCGGTTTTTGTCCCGGAAAGAAAAATGCAGCTTGGAGCGTTTTTGTGTCCGGGGCAAAAATTCTGACAAACCGGACGCCGGGTGCTGCAGCTCAGCGCCGGCTGGTGCTTAACTTCAGCACCATGGAGAGCTCCCCACTAACATTTCAGAACCGCAGCTAGCACCCGCTAGCCGCGATTTTGAAATTTCAGCAGGGACAGTTCCTGAACCCTGCGATCTGCTGATTCCAGCAGAAAACAGGAGCGGAGGGCATATTTACCCCCCGGTTCTGTTCTATCTGGGGATATCAGGTTCTGTCCGGTGTTTCCTGCAAAGCACCGGACAGAACCTGAAACACCAAAACCGTGGTGTGAAACCGTCCTTAGTACCAATCCCATCTTCATTTAGTAGTTCACTGTTTCTATCCCATGTATTAGGGTGCTTTCACATCTGCGTATATAAAATTGTCTCAGCCAGAAAAATTTCACCTATAATCTGTATGTCACGCTTTGTGACTGTGCTTTTTTCTAGGCAAGAAAGAAAACACCCACTTGCAAACCACTCACATGACGTACGGATAATAGGCAAGAAAAAACACATGATACTTTCCTGACACATGCCAATGATTTTTGGCTGAGAACCTGGGTGATTATATATATTCAGATGTGAATGCTCCCTTAAGCCCTTTGCACACAGCATGTTTTTATCATTTTTTGTGATACATTTTTTAGGGCAGTTTTGTTGCAAACCTGCCTGCAAATTCTTGTGTCAGCAAAGTAGATGAGTGTTATGAAGTTTTGTGCACATTACTTTTTACCATTGCAGATTTGGTGCAGAAATAAATCTGCAGCTTCTCAGTTCTTGCACTAAAAAACACATAAAAAAATTCAGTGTGCACAGGGCCTTATATTACTGCTGCACACTCATCACACCTGTCCAATCAACCCGACTCTTCATTTATATATTTTACTGGTTTGTCTCTTATGTAGCCTACCCTTTCCCCAGCTTGAACCTGACCATCTCATCAATACACTCCCGTGCAGGCTGTAGAATTGAAGCAGGGGTCCTCTCCCCTCTGTGCTCTCCTTTGAGCAGTCTACCCCCTGTGCACTCTCTCTCCTCCTCATGTGCTCGCCCCCTTTGAAGTCACCCCTCCACCTGTGCGCTGTCTCTGGCCCCCTGTGTGCTCTCCCCTTCCCTTGCATGTTCTATTTCCCCCATGCGCTCTCTGCCCACTGTGCGCTCTCTCTGCTCCGTGTGCCCTCTCTTTCCCGAGCGCTTGCCCTCCCCCTTTAAGCTTTCTCTTCCCCTTTGCACTCTCCCTTCCCCTTGTGCGCCCTTGGCGTGGGTTACGAGCTTATATATTTGTCCAAATATCCACTAAAACCTCACATTTTTATCTTTAGTGTGTATTGCATCTTTTTATCTTTTACAGTATGTAGCTGAGCCCTCTGGGGGGCGTCGGTCATTTGTGATGCATATACAAGGTGCGGTGTAGCCCGCCTGATCTAATAGTTGGGCGTGACCAACAGGCTGTGCTCTGACACTTTGCTTCACTTAGACCTGTGTGGCTGACGTCCTGTTGGTAACCTTGTGTCCATGAATGCCACCAGCCTCCTCCCTGTCAGCATGGCTGGACGCAGGCGCTACAGCTGCCCCCATTCTTGGGTTGCAGGGGAATGAGCACCGGCATTCTTACACTTGTGTTGCCTACCAGTGGAGCTGGCAGCCCTCTGCTAGGTGCAACGGATATTTTACCTGGCTAAATTTCGGTGAGTTTTTCTCTTAAAAGTGTTATGTCCTACTTCGGTGATTTTTCTCAATGTTTGGTGGCTTGCCCACCAAACAAACATATGGTTAGGACTCGTAAGCGTGAGGGCCCTTGGCGTGGGTTACAAGCTTACGTATTTGGCCAAATATCCACTAAATCCTCACATTTTTATCTTTAGAGTCCAGAAAAAAGAGGGCACTCACCCATTTGGTGTTTCTTAGGAATTTATTCCCTTTTCAGGGTTTCGTTCAGGATTCCATACAGTACAATGGAGGGAGGGGGGACGAAGAGGAATGCCGGACAACAGCCAGTTTCGTGCCCCGAATGGCACTTCTGCTGGTCCGATCGGAACCCTGAAAAGGGAATAAATTCCTAAGAAGCACCAAATGGGTGAGTGCCCTCTTTTTTCTGGACTGTTTTATTTAACATACACTTGAGTGAGCACACCCAGGTGCAGAGCTGCCTCATCTAAGACGACTGATACACGGGGAAAAGCACAACACAAAATCCCAGTAGTGCCCGGTCTTTACAATTTGGTTTTTATCTTTAGTGTGTATTTCATCTTTTTATCGGTGAGTTTTTTTCTTGTTGGTAGTACCTACTTACCTACCTACTTGTATCTGTGAAGACAATGGTGTAAACAAAAATTAATGCTGGATAACCCCTTTAACCTCTTCATGACCCAGCCTATTTTGGCATTACTGACCTTGCCATTTTTTGTAATTCTGACCAGTGTCCCCTTATGAGGTAATAACTCTGGAACACTTCAACGGATCCTAGCGATTCTGAGAATGTTTTTTCGTGAAATACTGAGCTTCATGTTAGTGGTAAATTTAGGTTGATCATTTTTGCATTTGTTTGTGAAAAACTCAAAAATTTAGAAAATGTCGCAATTTTCACATTTTGAATTTTTATTCTGTTATACCAGAGAGTTGTGTGACACAAAATAGTTAATAAATCACATTTCCCACATGTCTACTTCACATTAGCACAATTTTGGAAAAAAACATTTTTTTTGTTAGGACGTTATAAGGGTTCAAAGTTCATCAGCAATTTTTCATTTTTCCAGCAAAATTTACAAAACCATTTTTTCAGTGACCACATCACATTTGAAGTCCCTTTGAGGGGCCGATGTAACAGAAAACACCCAAAAGTGACACCATTCCAAACACTGCACCCCTCAAGCTACTCAAAACTACATTCAAGAAGATTATTAACCCTTCAGGTGCTTCACAGGAACTAAAGCAACATGGAAGGAAAAAAATGGACATTTTAATTTTTCCAACAAAAATGTTCTTTTAGCCTCAATTTTTTTTATTTTCTCATGGGCAACAGGATAAAATGGATCCTAAAATTTGTTGGGCAATTTCTCCTGAGTGCACCGATACCTCATATGTGGTCATAAACCACTGTTTGGGCGCATGGCAGGGCTCGGAAGGGTAGGAGCGCCATTTGACTTTTGGAGCTACCGTAATTTTCTATTCAAATTAGTAATAGTGATGGTGCACTGTATGGCAAATCATTGCCATACAGTGCACCATCACTGAAAAATCCAAGTCTCAGAGATCACATGATCTCTGAGGCTTGGGTCAGGTGACCTGACGTTGCCATGGAAAATGGCGACAAAAGCGCAATTTGTTTGTTTAAAAACTTCAGATTTTTTTTCACCACTTAGATAACAGTAAAAGTATACATGTTTGGTATCTATGAACTCATACCGACTCAAGGCATCATACCAACATGTCAGTTTTACCAAATAGTAAACACAATGAATAAAAAACAATCGTGTAATTGCACTTTTTTTTGCAATTTCACCACACTAGTTTTTTTTTTTTCCCATTTTCCAGTGCACCATATGGTAAAATAAATGATTTTATTCAAAAGTAGAACTTGTCCAGCAAAAAACAAGCCCTCATATGTCTATATTGATGGAGAAAGTAAAAAGTTATGGTGCTTGGAAGAAGGGGAGGAAAAATGAAAAATGGCAAATAGCCAGGGGGTGATTGGGTTAATGATTGAGCAGCACAAATGGATATTCTAAAAAAAACAGGGATAACATAAACTTATAGTAGTGATAAAGCCTATTGGGGTTTGTAGAGGCCAAAGAGAAACATTTCCATTGTACTTACCAGTTGGGTCAGTAAGACTGATATTTCCATTGCCTGAAGTTGTCATTAATATATAGTCGGATCCTGTAACATTAAACTCTTGTACATTTTCATTATTATCATTTACTCTCACTCCCAGGATGCGCTGATAACAATTTAGTGGCCTTACAAGAAGCAATTCTATATCAATCATTGTCTGTATAAAAGAGAAAAGACAATAGGATCAACATGCTTTAAATAGATTTAAAGGGTTTGTTAATGACTGAAGAAGCCGTTCCTAAATGCTACAGAACACATAGTCATGCTCCTCTAAGGGACGTGTAAAGGCTGCAGCAATTATGTGATATAACAGTGACAAAGAATAAAAACGACACATACTCACCTACAGGACTCAGAGCCAACATTGCCGGAATGGAGCTGGTCCCGTAGGTGAGTATATGTTGTTATTATTTTTAAACTAAATAACTTCAATATTCTCTTATATAAAATGTTAGAGAACTATGGTCCATAGGATATTTGACTAAAGTCAGTAAATAACAAAATGATGTAAATATGATAATACATTGATCAATTACCGGAAAATAATAACCAATTGGATGGGTGATATAAAGTCCAAAACTTCTTGATGCAATCTGATCGAAGATGCTGTCTGTAAGTGAACTATTTGCAATGTCTCTGCAAACAATAATCACCTATGGAGTAAAAGTTAAATAATTATTACAAGAACTAAAACAAACTGCTATATGCATATGGCTTTATATAAGAGGAAAAAGGATGGGTAGCATACGCACACAGATATTATCTATTATATAATTGTTTAAGGGATTTTTGAGTGTGTGTCGCCGAAATCGCGAGACAGACAGAGGCCGCTCATTGGTGCCCGCCAGAGGAACGAGAATTCAAAGTCCGAATTCCGCGCCAATTTGCAACCCGGCTACAGCGGCGCCTTAGCGCCGCTGTAGCTGGGATACACTGTCTCTCCTCACAGCCCCCCGTTCCTCCTGTCTGCGCTCCCTGCGGCCCCCCTGCTCTTCCTGCCCCCTGCCACTCTCCGTAGCCCCCCTGCTCATCCTGCCCCCCTCCGCTGCTCCTGCCCCTCCTCCGCTCCCCGCAGCCCCCCTCCCTCTGCCCCGGAATAAAAAATAATAAACAATCTATTCTCACCTGTCCACGAGTCCCCCGACGTCTCCAGCACATCCTGCCTCTAGGACCTGCCGTGATGTCACAGTCACATGGCCGGTTATCGCGGTAACCGGTCATGTGACTGTGACATCACACCAGGTCCAAGGATCAGAAGATACAGCTGGAGACGCCGGGGGACTCATGGACAGGTGAGAATAGATGGTTTATTATTTTTTATTCCGGAAGAGAAGGGAGAAGCGGGGAGCACCAGGGAGAAGAGGGGTTAACACAGGGGAGAAGCGGGGTTAACACAGGGGAGAGGAGGGGTTAACACAGGGGAGAGGAGGGGTTAACACAGGGGAGAAGAGGGGAGAACAGCTGACAGGTGACAGGAGGCAGAGAGGAGCAGATGACAGGAGGAGGCAAAATGTCGGGATCGGATGCCTATTTGGCATCCGATTGCAGGGATCAGTTTGGATCCGATGCCTCGGATTTCAAAAAATCGTAGTGTGAAACCAGCCTAAGTATCCTCACTGAGGGTTTTTTTATTTGTATTATCACCATGGGGCAGCGGGGGGGCAGAGGGAGGGAGGCCGCGGGGAGGGGGGGGGCAGGAGCAGCGCCTCCATCCTGCCACCTCGTATCCATCCTGCACCCCCACCACCATCCTGTTCCCCCCCACCACCATCCCGCCCCGCCGGCTCCATCCTGCCCTGCCGGCTCCATCCTGCACCCCCACCACCATCCTTTTCCCCCCCCACCACCATCCCGCCCCGCCGGCTCCATCCTGCCCTGCCGGCTCCATCCTGCACCCCCACCACCATCCTGTTCCCCCCCGCCACCATCCTGCCCGACCGGCTCCATCCTGCCCCCCCACCACCATCCTGCCCCGCTGGCTCCATCCTGCACCCCCCCGCCACCATCCTGCCCCGCCGGCCCCATTCTGCCCCCCCCCCACCATCCTGATCTCCCCGCCACCATCCTGCCCCCCCGCCACCATCCTGCCCCCCCACCACCATCCTGATCCCCCTTGCCACCATCCTGCCCCCCTGCATGCATCCTGACCCCCGCATCCATCCTGCCCCCCCCACCATCCTGCCCCCCCCCCACCATCCTGCCCCCCCCGCCTCCATCCTGCACCCCCACCACCATGCTGCCTCGCTCGCAACCATCCTGCCCCCCCGACTCCATCCTGCCCCGCCCACTCCATCCTGCCCCGCTCACTCCATCCTGCCCCCCCCACCACCATCCTGATCCCCCCACCACCATCCTGCCCCGCCAGCTCCATCCTGCCCCCTCGCATCCATCCTGCCCCCCCCCGCTCCATCCTGTCCCGCCGGCTCCATCCTGCCAGCTCCATCCTGCACCCCCACCACCATCCTGCCCCGCAGGCTCCATCCTGCCCCCCCGCCACCATCCTGCCCCGCTGGCTCCATCCTGCCCTGCCGGCTCCATCCTGCCCCCCCCCCGCCACCATCCTGCCCCGCCGGCTCCATCCTGCCCCCCCACCACCATCCTGCCCAACTGGCTCCATCCTGGCCCCCAGCATCCACCCTGCCCCACCGGCTCCATCCTGCATCCCCACCACCATCCTGCCCCGCCGGCTCCATCCTGCCACACCCGGCTCCATCCTGCCCCGCTCGCTACCATCCTGCCCGCCCGGCTCCATCCTGCCCTGCTCACTCCATCCTGCCCAACCGGCTCCATCCTGCCCCCCCCCCGCCACCATCCTGCCCCGCCGGCTCTACCCTGCACCCCCACCACCATCCTGCCCCTCCCGCCACCATCCTGCCCCGCTGGCTCCATCCTGCCCCCCCGCCACCATCCTGCCCCGCCGGCTCCATCCTGCCCCCCCACAACCATCCTGCCCAACCGGCTCAATCCTGCCCCGTCGGCTCCATCCTGCCCCCCCAGCCACCATCCTGCTCTGCCGGCTCCATCCTGGGGGCCAGGAGGAGCGGGGGGCCGCGGGCAGCGGAATATCGCCATATACCATAGTGCTGCTATACATGTACTATAATGTACCGCCATATACCATAGCGCTGCTATACATGTACTGTAATGTACCGCCATATACCATAGCGCTGTTATGCATGTACTGTAATATACGGCCATATACTATAGTGCTGCTATACATGTACTGTAATGTACCGCCATATACCATAGCGCTGCTATACATGTGCTGTAATGTACCGCCATATACCATAGCGCTGTTATGCATGTAATGTAATGCACCGCCATAAACCTTAGCGCTGCTATACATGCAATGTAATGTACCACCATATACTATAGTGCTGCTGTACATGTGCTGTAATGTACCACCACATACCATAGCGCTGCTATATATGTAGTTCACTCATGTTGACTGAAAAAGTTCTGTCAGTCACAGTATGTCAACTACATACATATTCTAGAATACCCGATGCGTTAGAATCGGGCCACCATCTACTGTGTATGTATATATATATATATATATATATATATATATATATATATATATATACCGTGTTTCCCCGAAAGTAAGACCCTGTCTTACATTTTTTTGGGGGCCAAAAGTGGCCCCCGGTCTTACTTTCGGGGGAGGGGGTCTTATATTGGGTGCCCCAGCAGTGTGGCCTACAGGCCCCCTGCTGCTGGCACACTGCGGGAGTGGGTCGCACGTCACGTGCGCCCGCTCATTAGATATGCACTGCATCCCCCTGTCAATCAGCGGCAGGGGGAGCAGTGCATTATATATATGGGCCCCCTCCTGCTGGCACACTACCCCCCAGCCTGTGTTCTGAGGCCCCCCTTGCTGCTGCTGCTCACATCTTACCCTCCAGGGTCTTCTTGCAGCAGCCAGCGCGTCGGTCCTCCGTCCTCAGCTGTCTCCCGGATCATGTGACCCGTCGCAGCGCATGACGTCATCGCGACTGCGACCGGCCGGTCACATGATCCGGGAGACAGCCGAGGACGGAGGACCGCTCTCCCCCCCGCTAGGGGCCTTACATTAGCCCCCCCCGGTTGTAAGGCCTTATATTCGGGGGAGGCCTTACATTAGCAGGCCCCCCCTTTACCCCTAGGCGGCCTTACAATCGGGGGGGGCTTACTTTCGGGGAAACACGGTATATATATATATATATATATATATATATATATATATATATTATATATATTCTGCTGTGGTTATCCTCAAGGAATAGTGGGGGTACCGTACCTGCACTTAGTGACACAAAATAATCGGCTTGTAGCCAGACCTCAGTATACTAAAAGGTTTATATTGACAAATATCCCCGAGGATTGTGTCATGGAAGATTTATATTAATTTTTTTTTACATTTTTATGTTTATACTAATAATACCTTTGGGGTTTGATGTTGTACAGCTCAAATAATTGGTCCATAAAATGCCTTTTCAGGGCATTATGACACTAATATAATAACACTATTGGATCAATATAAATATTGCCACCGCTGAAGTATAAGTCGCTACTGCGCATCTGTGGCTATTAGGAGCCATGACAACTGAATATGCGGCGGGGTCATGCGCACCGCAGCGCACCATAATAAAAATGTTGCCGTCGGTGTTAAAACTAAAATGTGCATGCATGAAGTGAAGGATTATGGGAGATACATCACTTCCGGTTACAGACACGCGCAGTGAATATATAAAACGCTGGAAATGAGGCGTTTCACAGCGGTGACCAAATATGTGAGTTTATGGTTCTTATTAAAAGGATATACACCTGTGGATTTTAATGATGTAATATAGTAATTAATAAGAATGAGTCTGTACATTTGATATGATTTCTGTCTAGTACAGAAGTATTAACATAAGCACTAATGAATGCACTTTACTATGCACTGTGTTCACTTTATATAACATGAGATTATGACTTATGTCAGTATGTATTATTGCATAATTGGTCTATTAATGAGATGTATGTGTGCACCCTGTAACATACTGTCATTTGAATACAATCACTGCTTGAGAAAGGACTTATTGTCCGAAAATGTTTGGGGGTCAGATAATTTTGTTTTTTCCATCAAAACTCATACTTTTAATTATCAAATATGTTGCAAAATGAATAGAAAATATAGTGCAGACATTGACAAGGTTAAATAATGATTTTTATTTGAAATAATAATTTTCTGCTTCAAACTTTGCTTTCATCAAAGAATGCTCCCTTGCAGCAATTACAGCATGGCATGGCGTTGCAAAACGGAGTGATAGCCTTCCTTATTTAAAATTCCATTTACCTTGTACAAATCTCCCACTTTACCAGAACCAAAGCAACCCCGACCATTAAAATCAAGCAAAACCGAGTATATCTATGCCTATGTTTAGTAAAAACCACTTAAGTCCACACAAGTGTATAAATGCAACAAAGTAAGTCTTTATTGACCACGAGGCTAAATAACACATAATTCAGTGCAGTGGTATAAGATAACTAGTGTAACATCGGACAGTGCAAGGATAGGAAAGGAGAAAGACACATCAGTGGAGGGAGCGAAATGTCCATGGTATGGCGAGCCTAGCAATTACTGTCGAGTCCCAATGGGGAGGGTGGGAAATTGATAAAAGGTAGTGACAATCACTATACCAGTGCAATTCCCATCCACAACCCTAAAGTGCAATATCAGTTACTAAGCTTCACCTACCCATTCTGATGGGGTCCTCCTTCTTAACAGCACGTGTCACAGCTCCAACACGTGTTTCACGTGTGGCTGCTTCAGGGGGCATGGGGTGATAGTGCTGGATCAGCTATTTATCTATTTACCTGATGAGGTAATGATGTGCAGCTGCGCTTGAGATTGTGCACCGCACCAGCAGTCCCCAACAGGAGGTGAAGGCTTTCCAGGGCTTTCCTGAGCCACCGTGTACAGTGGTAACCACTGAGCCACCATATACAGTGGTAACCACTGAGCCACCATATACAGTGCTAACCACTGAGCCACCATACAGTGCTAATCACTGAGCCAACGTATACTGTGCTAACCACTGAGCCACCATATACAGTGCTAACCACTGAGCCACCGTATACAGTGCTAACCACTGAGCCACCATACATACAGTGCTACCACTGAGCCACCATACAGTGCTAACCACTGAGCCACCCTTTACAGTGCGAACCACTGAGCCACCATACAGTGCTAACCACTGAGCCACCATATACAGTGCTAACCACTGAGCCT
Organism: Allobates femoralis; assembly: GCA_033576535.1. NCBI lineage: Eukaryota > Metazoa > Chordata > Amphibia > Anura > Aromobatidae > Allobates > Allobates femoralis. Next base: position 213,964,121 of record JARQOC010000011.1, on the reverse strand, counting down.
CCATATACAGTGCTAACCACTGAGCCACCATATACAGTGCTAACCACTGAGCCACCATATACAGTGCTAACCACTGAGCCACCATATACAGTGCTAACCACTGAGCCACCATATACAGTGCTAACCACTGAGCCACCATATACAGTGCTAACCACTGAGCCACCATATACAGTGCTAACCACTGAGCCACCATACAGTGCTAACCACTGAGCCACCATATACAGTGCTAACCACTGAGCCACCATATACAGTGCTATCCACTGAGCCACCATATACAGTGCTAACCACTGAGCCACCATACAGTGCTAACCACTGAGCCACCCTTTACAGTGCTAACCACTGAGCCACCCTTTACAGTGCGAACCACTGAGCCACCATACAGTGCTAACCACTGAGCCACCATATACAGTGCTAACCACTGAGCCACCATACAGTGCTAACCACTGAGCCACCCTTTACAGTGCTAACCACTGAGCCACCCTTTACAGTGCTAACCACTGAGCCACCATATACAGTGCTAACCACTGAGCCACTGTACTGTGAGTGTATGCCCCTGTGAGTGTATGCCTCTGTGAGTGTATGCTTCTGTGAGTGTATGCCCCTGTGAGTGTATGCCCCTGTGTGTGTATGCCTCCCCCCTGAAAATAAGACCGGGTGCAACGTTCGGAGAAAATATATTAATATATTAAATATATTAATCTCGCCCGGCCCCTGACGGCAGCCCGCCTCCAACCCCGCCCCCCAGCCCACCCCCCCCCCCCAGCTCCGAGAGGAGTACCAGGAAATATTTTTTTACAAAAAAAAGCACTGTGTAAATCTAAAGTGCAAATGCATATAGTAAGTAGAGATAAGAAAAGAAAGGGGAGAAATACAAATAAACATCAGTTTGAGCACCAATTTTCACAAATATTATAGTTAAAGTGTGAGATGGAGTAGAAGCTGCATCTCCCATACAATATCTATAATATAAAAGCCGAAGGCCACTTCCGGAAAACCCGAAGGTTACTTCCGTGATGGCCTCCGGACCCATGGTGGTGACGTCACCAGTGCACTGTAGCCGGACGGCGCCCGGCTACATGCACCGGCGCAGGAACGTTCCGGCCAGGAACGTTCCCGTCTGTCCCGGCGCCTCCTCTCTCCTCCGCTCCTGCCTCTGCCCGCGGCCGCTCCAGACTCCTCTGCCCGCAGCCGCTCCACACTCCTCTGCCCGCGGCCGCTCCACACTCCTCTGCCCGCGGCCGCTCCTGCCTCCTCTGCCCGCGGCCGCTCCTGCCTCTGCCCGCGGCCGCTCCAGCCGTCTCTGCCCGCGGCCGCTCCTGCCTCCTCTGCCCGCGACCGCTCCTGCCTCCTCTGCCTGTGGCCGCCCTGCCTCCTCTGCCTGCGGCCGCTCCAGCCGCCTCTGCCCGCAGCCGCTCCAGCCGCCTCTGCCCGCAGCCGCTCCAGCCGCCTCTGCCTGCGTCCTCTGCTTGCGTCCTCTGCCCAGCCGCCTCTGCCCAGCCACCTCTGCCCCCTGTCCTCTGCCCAGCCGCCTCTCCCCCTGTCCTCGGCCCAGCCGCCTCTCCCCCTGTCCTCGGCCCAGCCGCCTCTCCCCCTGTCCTCTGCCCAGCTGCCTCTCCCCCTGTCCTCTGCCCAGCCGCCTCTGCCCCCTGTCCTCTGCCCAGCCGCCTATGCCCCCTGTCCTCTGCCCAGCCGCCTCTGCCCCCTGTCCTCTGCCCAGCCGCCTCTCCCCCTGTCCTCTGCCCAGCCGCCTCTCCCCTGTCCTCTGCCCAGCCGCCTCTCCCCCTGTCCTCTGCCCAGCCGCCTCTCCCCCTGTCCTCTGCCCAGCCACCTCTCCCCCTGTCCTCTGCCCAGCCGCCTCTCCCCCTGTCTTCCAGCCTCTCTGCTCTCCTCTCCCTGTCCTCTGCCCTCCAGCCTCTTCGCTCTCCTCTCCCTGTCCTCTGCCCAGCCGCCTCTCCCCCTGTCCTCTGCCCAGCCGCCTCTCCCCTGTCTTCCAGCCTCTCCGCTCTCCTCTCCCTGTCCTCTGCCCTCCAGCCTCTTCGCTCTCCTCTCCCTGTCCTCTGCCCTCCAGCCTCTCCGCTCTCCTCTCCCTGTCCTCTGCCCTCCAGCCTCTCGCTCTCCTCTCCCTGTCCTCTGCCCTCCAGCCTCTCCGCTCTCCTCTCCCTGTCCTCTGCCCTCCAGCCTCTCCGCTCTTCTCTCCCTGTCCTCTGCCCTCCAGCCTCTCCGCTCTCCTCTCCCTGTCCTCTGCCCTCCAGCCTCTCCGCTCTCCTCTCCCTGTCCTCTGCCCTCCAGCCTCTCCGCTCTCCTCTCCCTGTCCTCTGCCCTCCAGCCTCTCCACTCTCCTCTCCCTGTCCTCTGCCCTCCAGCCTCCCCTGTCCTCTGCCCTCCAGCCTCCCCTGTCCTGCAATTCCTGTGGGGTATGTTATGGACCCCGTATTCTCTTAACCCATCCCAGGTTGCTTTACCCACCCACAGGATGTAAATTGGTCTTCTATGTGTGCGCAGCCACTACAAGTGACATGGATGGAAAAAACCATGCACATTCGTGGTGTTGTTGGGCTGTGGTATCTGATTGTACATGGAGATGCAAAAGAATTCCCTGACATGCCTTGGGTTGTGAGGGGGTTTCTACTTTGCTGTCACCAATTGGCATTATTCTGATGATCGGGCAGTCGTTATTCTTGCCCTGGTCTGTTCTGTAATATATATATACATACATGTATCGCCAGTATCGGCTGACCTTATTTTTCTGCTGAGTTGACTAAATGGCCCTATTAAGCGTCAGTTTTTAATTGTGCACTTTTATCTTTTATTTTTGGTTGTATCGCCTTTACCCTGCTATTTCTATTTCCCTGATGTACTGGGAGTAAATGGAGAGTGTTTATGGATGGAGATTAAGAGGAGAACAAAGGGGAACAATCACGATGCACCTTATGTACACTATATTCATATATAACCTATATTGTATGGGAGATGCAGCCTCTACTCCATCTCACACTTTAACTATAATATTTGTGAAAATTGGTGCTCAAACTGATGTTTATTTGTATTTCTCCCCTTTGTTTTCTTATCTCTACTTACTATATGCATTTGCACTTTAGATTTACACAGTGCTTTTTTTTGTAAAAAAATATTTCCTGGTACTCCTCTCGGAGCCGGGGGGGGGGGGGGGGGGGCTGGGGGGCGGGGTTGGAGGCGGGCTGCCGTCAGGGGCCGTCGAGATTAATATATTTAATATATTAATATATTTTCTCCGAACGTTGCACCCGATCTTATTTTCAGGGGGAGGCATACACACACAGGGGCATACACTCACAGAGGCATACACTCACAGGGGCATACACTCACAGAGGCATACACTCACAGGGGCATACACTCACAGTACAATGGCTCAGTGGTTAGCACTGTATAGTGGCTCAGTGGTTAGCACTGTATGGTGGCTCAGTGGTTAGCACTGTATGGTGGCTCAGTGGTTAGCACTGTATATGGAGGCTCAGTGGTTAGCACTGTATGGTAGCTCAGTGGTTAGCACTGTATATTGTGGCTCTGTTGTTAGCACTGTATACGATGGCTCAGTGGTTAGCACTGTATATGGTGGCTCAGTGATTAGCACTGTATATGGTGGCTCAGTGGTTAGCACTGTATATGGTGGCTCAGTGGTTAGCACTGTATATGGTGGCTCAGTGATTAGCACTGTATATGGTGGCTCAGTGGTTAGCACTGTATATGGTGGCTCAGTGGTTAGCACTGTATACGGTGGCTCAGTGGTTAGCATTGTATACGGTGGCTCAGGGGTTAGCACTGTCCACGGTGGCTCAGTGGTTAGCACTGTATATGGTGGCTCAGTGGTTAGCACTGTATGGTGGCTCAGTGGTTAGCACTGTATATGGTGGCTCAGTGGTTAGCACTGTATGGTGGCTCAGTGGTTAGCACTGTATATGGTGGCTCAGTGGTTAGCACTGTATATGGTGGCTCAGTGGATAGCACTGTATATGGTGGCTCAGTGGTTAGCACTGTATATGGTGGCTCAGTGGTTAGCACTGTATATGGTGGCTCAGTGGTTAGCACTGTATATGGTGGCTCAGTGGTTACCACTGTATATGGTGGCTCAGTGGTTACCACTGTATACGGTGGCTCAGTGGTTACCACTGTATATGGTGGCTCAGTGGTTAGCACTGTATGGTGGCTCAGTGGTTAGCACTGTATATGGTGGCTCAGTGGTTAGCACTGTATGGTGGCTCAGTGGTTAGCACTGTATATGGTGGCTCAGTGGTTACCACTGTATACGGTGGCTCAGTGGTTACCACTGTATACGGTGGCTCAGTGATTAGCACTGTATATGGTGGCTCAGTGGTTAGCACTGTATATGGTGGCTCAGTGGTTAGCACTGTATACGGTGGCTCAGAGTTTAGCATTGTATACGGTGGCTCAGGGGTTAGCACTGTATACGGTGGCTCAGTGGTTAGCACTGTATATGGTGGCTCAGTGGTTAGCACTGTATATGGTGGCTCAGTGGTTAGCACTGTATATGGTGGCTCAGTGGTTAGCACTGTATATGGTGGCTCAGTGGTTACCACTGTATACGGTGGCTCAGTGGTTACCACTGTATACGGTGGCTCAGTGGTTACCACTGTATATGGTGGCTCAGTGGTTAGCACTGTATATGGTGGCTCAGTGGTTAGCACTGTTTATGGTGGCTCAGTGGTTAGCACTGTATATGGTGGCTCAGTGGTTAGCACTGTACGGTGACTCAGTGGTTAGCACTGTATGGTGGCTCAGTGGTTAGCACTTTATATGATGGCTCAGTGGTTAGCACTGTATATGGTGGCTCAGTGGTTAGCACTGTATATGGTGGCTCAGTGGTTACCACTGTATACGGTGGCTCAGTGGTTAGCACTGTATATGGTGGCTCAGTGGTTAGCACTGTATATGGTGGCTCAGTGGTTAGCACTGTATATGGTGGTTCAGTGGTTAGCACTGTACAATGGCTCAGTGGTTAGCACTGTACAATGGCTCAGTGGTTAGCACTGTATGGTGGCTCAGTGGTTAGCACTTTATATGGTGGCTCAGTGGTTAGCACTGTATATGGTGGCTCAGTGGTTAGCACTGTATATGGTGGCTCAGTGGTTAGCACTGTATATGGTGGCTCAGTGGTTAGCATTTTACGGTGGCTTAGTGGTTAGCACAGTATATGGTGGCTCAGTGGTTAGCACTGTACGGTGGCTCAGTGGTTAGCACTGTACGGTGGCTCAGTGGTTAGCACAGTATATGGTGGCTCAGTGGTTAGCATTGTACGGTGGCTCAGTGGTTAGCACTGTACGGTGGCTCAGTGGTTGGCACTGTACGGTGGCTCAGTGGTTAGCATTGTACAGTGGCTCAGTGGTTAGCACTGCGCGATGTTTCTGTGGTTAGCAAAGTATGATGGCTCAGTGGTTAGCAGCACAGTATATGGTGGGCAGCCGGTTAGACCAGGATGAAGACTGGGGGGGTGAGTGCAGGAGGACAGAGGCTGGAGGGGTGAGCGCAGGATGACGGAGGCTGGAGGGGTGAGCGCAGGAGGACGGAAGCTGGAGGGGTGAGCGCAGAAGGACGGAAGCTGGAGGGGTGAGCGCAGGATGACGGAGGCTGGTGGGGTGAGCGCAGGAGGACAGAGGCTGGAGGGGTGAGCGCAGGAGGACGGAGGCTGGAGGGGTGAGCGCAGGAGGACGGAGGCTGGAGGGGTGAGCGCTGGAGGACGGAGGCTGGAGGGGTGGGGGCAGGAGGACGGAGACTGGAGGGGTGAGCGCAGGATAACGGAGGCTGGTGGGGTGAGGGCAGGAGGACAGAGGCTGGTGGGGTGAGGGCAGGAGGACGGAGGCTGGAGGGGTGAGGGCAGAAGGACGGAGGCTGGAGGGGTGAGGGCAGGAGGACGGAGGCTGGAGGGGTGAGGGCAGGAGGACGGAGGCTGGGGGGTAAGGGCAGGAGGACGGAGGCTGGAGGGTGAGGGCAGGAGGATGGAGGCTGGAGGCCCCCATCACAAGCACAGTGCAGCCAACTTTATCTTTATTTACATTACATTTATTTTACACTCACTGTGATCCTCCCGGCTGCTCTGTCTCTGCCCACACAGCCACACACATTGCACACACAAAGCCACACACATTGCACACACATTGCACACACACTGCACACAAAGCCACACACTCACACACAAAGCCACACACATTGCACACACAAAGCCACACACATTGCACACACATTGCACACACACTGCACACAAAGCCACACACTCACACACAAAGCCACACACATTGCACACAGATTGCACACACACTGCACACACACTGCACACACACACTGCACACACATATTGCACACACAACCTGGCTGCACAGCACACTGCACCTTCTGCTGTCCTCTCTTCATCTCCTCTGCCGTCTGTTCCCCTGACAATGCTGTGCCGCCGGCTCCCACCCACTCCTCCGAAGTCCGCTCTCAGCACTGAGTCTGACTCCTCACTCGGCCGGCAGACAGTGCTGGTCCCGGCCCTGGCCGGCAGAAACCGCACCTCTGCCATCAGCAGTGTTCGCCGGGCCGGTGGAGAAACACAGACAGCAGCCAGGTCCTGCTGCTTACTCCGCGGCGCGGCCATTTCTTCCACAGAGGAGAGGCCGAGAGGAATTACTGGGCTGCACAGATGGGGGGGGCGGCGGCAGGCAGCAGATATTCCGGTACGCTGTACTGGATCGCACCGGGTTTTCCCGGATTTTCCGGTACAGCGTACCGGCCCGTTCCGGTACAAAAAAAGCCCTGGATTTACAACCCCAACAGTGTAATAACGCTCCTCAGATCTGTTTACAAGTGAGAGGCGGTTCAACACACTCCATGTCACATGATTGTGACTTGGGAGTGTTTTGCCCTTAAATTTGCCCATAACTAAGATGGTGGAGCGCTACTGCACATGCTCACTGTGCCGACGGTCACCTGAGTTGTTTGGGGATTCCGGATTGGACGCACGGGGCTGATGACATCACTGGAAGTTTTCTTCCTGCCCCGTGCGCCCTGAAAAGCCTTCACCTCCTGTTGGGGACAGCTGGTGCTGTGCACAATCTCATGCACAGCTGCACATTATTACCTCATCAGGTAAATAGATAAATAGCTGATCCAGCACTATCACCCCATGCCCCCTGAAGCAGCCACATGCGAAACACGTGTTGGGCTGTGACACGTGCTGTTAAGATGGTGGACCCCATCAGAATGGGTAGGTGAAGCTTAGTATTGCACTTTAGGGTTGTGGATGGGAATGGCACTTCATTTCTAAGTACAAGTCGAGTTTCACATGAAAGTTCTCTTTTTATGGGCATTTTGACAGTTTCATAGAACAACAAATGTAATGCTTCAGATTCTCAACAAGCTCAAAGGAAGGTCAATTTTATAGCTTCTCTAATCAGCCAAACCATTTTCAGATGTGCTAACATACAAGGATTTTCTAGGGTTTTCTAAATATCCATTAGCCTTTTTACACAGCAAACACAATGTACCATTAAAACACTGGAGTGGTGTATGTTGGAAATGGGCCTCTATACACCTATGTAGATATTGCATTAAAAACCAGATGTTTGCAGCTAGAATAGAATAGTTTACCACATTAACAATGTATAGAGTGTACTTCTGATTCACTTAATATTAGCTTCATTGAAAAAAAAAAGTGCTTTTCTTTGAAAAATAAGGAAACTTCTAACTTTCCCCAAACTTTTGAACAGTAGTGAATATATATATATACACACACACACACTGTGTATTATTCACACTGACAATAACAGTAGTATATATGCGTATTGCGTAATGCCAACTTTTATATAAAGCTAAAGCCAGTGAAAAAAAAAAGAATCGTATAGTCAATATCAGCAATGAACACAAAGAAAAAAAAAAAGACCAAATGTTATCGTCAAGTAATAGTGTGCAGTGGACGTACGCCTGAGATAAAGGCACACACACCACTACTCAATAAATACCCTACAGCAGGGGTGGGGAACCTTTTCTCTGCAAAGGGCCATTTGGAAATTTAGAATATCATTCGCGGGCCATATAAATTTATTAACGTAAAAAACATTGCTAAACTTACATATACAACACAAAAGAATAACAAATGAGGTGACCCCATGTGATTAAAGTTGTACAAATACTACTCCACTAATGTAAAAATTATACGTAAATACCCCAAAGTTAATCACATCAATTTTTTTCTTCAAAAACACGCAATGTGTAGGTAAGGACAGGTATATAAAAACACTATCAATGATTCTGAGGGCAAAACGATGAAGATAATATTAGGATGGCAGGTATGTGGATACATTTAACATACAAAATAGTAATGTAAAAAACAAAAACCTATATCTTATATGACCCAAAGGACCAAGAAAAAAAGAGGAGGTAATAAAACACCACAATGCAGAGAGGTGGAGGAAGATGTATATTACCTCACAATATGAAAAGCCATATTTTTGTCAAACAGCAGACATTGTAGGATTTTGTATAAGCCAACCCGTGTATAAGCCGACCCCCCTACTTTTGCCCCAAAACCTGGGAAATCCCTCGTGTATAAGCCGAGGGTGGACCCCAGCACAGGTATACAGCCCCCAGCAGTGTGGTATACAGAAGCCTTCCCAGGGGTATATACAGACCCCAGTGGTAAGGGGTAATACAGCAGCCCCAGGGGTAATACAGCAGCCCCAGGGGTTATACAGCAGCCCCAGGGGTAATACAGCAGCCCCAGGGGTAATACAGCAGCCCCAGGGGTTATACAGCAGCCCCAGTGGTATATACAGACCCCAGTGGTAAGGGGTAATACAGCAGCCCCAGGGGTAATACAGCAGCCCCAGGGGTTATACAGCAGCCCCAGGGGTTATACAGCAGCCCCAGGGGTTATACAGCAGCCCCAGTGGTAAGGGGTAATACAGCAGTCCCAGGGGTTATACAGCAGCCCCAGGGGTTATACAGCAGCCCCAGGGGTTATACAGCAGCCCCAGTGGTATATACAGACCCCAGTGGTAAGGGGTAATACAGCAGTCCCAGGGGTTATACAGCAGCCCCAGGGGTATACAGCAGCCCCAGGGGTTATACAGCAGCCCCAGGGGTTATACAGCAGCCCCAGGGGTTATACAGCAGCCCCAGGGGTATACAGCAGCCGCAGTGGTATATACAGACCCCAGTGGTAAGGGGTAATACAGCAGCCCCAGGGGTGGTGTATACATGGCTCAGTGGTGGTGGTGTTTACAGGGCCCAGTGGTGGTGGTGTATACAGGGCCCAGTGGTGGTGTATACAGGGCCCAGTGGTGGTGGTGGTGTATACAGGGCCCTGTATGCGGACCGGGGGGGAGGGGCGCCTGTGCACAGCACAGCACACTCACCGGTCACCGAGGCCGCCGTCACCGTACGTCTGCTCTGCAGGCTGTAAGTCGCTGTACAGAGGAGGATAGGAGGGGTGGGCAGAGCTGCGGAACAGGAAGTCGGAGTCCCGCCCTCCTTCCTCTCTTGCCAGCGCGCCGCGGCCGCCGGCGGCCAGCACGGGGCCCCCAGGGGGGTCGGGCGGGCAATGGGGCATGAGGTAAAAAAATGCGCCCTGCACAAAACAGGCAGAGTGGCGCGGGCCGCACCAGATGACTTGGCGGGCCGGATCCGGCCCGGGGGCCGGACGTTCCCCATCCCTGCCCTACAGGATAAATGGGGAAAGATCACAAGGAAAACTGGCTGTATATAGATACAGGGCGTGGTTTGCAGTTAGTTCAACATATACACCATGTTTCAAATTATTAAGCAAATATTCTTTTTCTCTGATTTTTCTAAATGGTTGGTGCAAACGACGATCAGTGTAATAAAAGTCATCACCCGTTATATACATGGAATTTTATTGAAGAAACCTCCCAATGATAACAGTATAATCTTCAATATTAAAAAAACCTCTAAATGCCCTGTTCCAAATTATTAGGCACAGTAGAGTTTGTAAACCTTTGATATGTTTGAAAGAACTGGAAATGGTGATTTGTTGAATTTGCAGCATTAGGAGGTCACATTCACTGAAATAAAAAGCTATTTGACTCCAAAATATTCTAACAGGCCAAGTTACATGTTAACATCGGAACCCTTCTTTAAAGGGAACCAGTCACCTCCTGGAAGCCACGAACCTATCAATACATGTCCCTGCACCTTCCTATCAGCATTATAACTATCCCTTTCTCTGCTAAATGCTTGTTTTCAATGTTGTAAAAAATGTTTTTATACTTAGTCATTGGGATGATAATGAAGTGGGGGCTATATGCAATAGTTCCCCTGGGCATGTTGGTTTGCAGCCTCCATGATCCAGCCTCTTTGTGCTACTTTGCTTGTGCAGGCTCTGCCCTCCTCCTCCCCTCCTCAGTCAGTCACATCATGCAAATCATTTGTCCTGACGTCAGATCCACATCACAGCAGAAGCTGCACAGAGAGGCTGGATCATGGAGGCTGCAAAACAACATGCCCAGGGGGACTTTTGCATATATCCCCCACTTCATTTTCATCCTAATTAGTAAGTATAAAAACGTTTTTTACAACACTGAAAACAAGCATTTAGCAGAGAGAGGGATAGTTATAATGGTAATAGGAAGGTGTAGGGACATGTATTGATAAGTTAGATGGCTTTTAGGAGGTGACAGGTTCCCTTTGATATCACCTTCACAATTCTTGCATCCATTTAACTTGTGAGTTTCTGGAGAGTTTCTGCTTGTATTTCTTTGCATGACGTCAGAATAGCCTCCCAGAGCTGCTGTTTTGATGTCCCACCCTCATAGATCTTTTGCTTGATTATTCTCCAAAGGTTGTCTATAGGGTTGAGGTCAGGAGAAGATGGTGGCCACACCATGAGTTTATCTCCATTTATGCCCATAGCAGCCAATGACACAGAGGTATTCTTTGCAGCATGAGATGGTGCACTGTCATGCATGAGGATGATTTTGTTCCTGAAGGCACGTTTCTGCTTTTTGTACCATGGAAGAAAGATCTCAATCAGAAACTCTATATACTTTGCAGAGGTCATTTTCACACCTTCAGGAACCTTAAAGGAGCCTACCAGCTGTTTTCCCATGATTCTGGACCAAAACATGACTCCACCTCCTTGCTGACATTGCAGCCTTGTTGGGACACGGTGGCCATCCACAAACCATCCACTACTCCATCCATCTGGACCATCCAGGGTTGCTCGGCACTCATCAGTAAACAAGACTGTTTGAAAATTAGTCTTCATGTATGTCTGGGCCCACTGCAACCATTTCTGCTTGTGTGCACTGTTTAGGGGTGGCCGAATAGTGGGTTTATGCACCACAGCAAGCCTTTGAAGGATCCTACACCTTGAGGTTCGAGGGACTCCAGAGGCACCAGCAGCTTCAAATATCTATTTGCTGGTTTATAAGGCCTTTACAGCAGCTGCTCTCTTAATGCAATGATCTTGCCTGGCAGAAACCTTCCTCATTCTGCCTTTATCTGCACGAACACGTCTGTGCTCAGAAACAGCCACAAATCTCTTCACAATATGATGATCATGCTTAAGTTTTCATTAAATATCTAATGTTTTCATCCCTTGTCCAAGGCATTGCACTATTTGTTGCTTTTCGGCAGCAGAGACATCCTTTTTCTTTCCCATGTTACTTGAAAACTGTGGCCTGCGTAATATTGTGGAACACCCAGTTTTCCTTTTATTGGTCTCACCAGCCAAACTAATTATCACATATATCTGAGATTGATTTCAATGATCCAAAGAACCCAGAGACACAATACCATCAATGGGTTTCATTGAAAAAAGAAAATAATAAAACCTTATGACACTTAAAACCAATTTTCATAATAATTTGGAACACAGTGTATATCACTCTGTAAATGACTAGCAGCTATATATATTTTGTTTTAAATATTAATGACTAGAAATGGCACAAGCATAGAGACTAAATAGAAGTTATATATACACCAAGTGATTAGATGAGAGCAACTAGGGCTAGATTATATAAACAAGAGTGGCTGTCATTGGACAATAGAAGTTGTATGGATATGATAGTATAGCAAAAAGAATGCCTGTGCCTTAGCAGGATCTCACTGGGTTTGGTGGCAACCACTGTGAGACACGTTTTGGTGGTACATTCATCAGAAGGTGGTGAAGCCACAGCCAAATACAAGAGCATGACAGCATTTAGTCTTTTTGGATAGGAATAATTAGCGTAACACATCTAGAAATGGTAATTTTTGTCCACTTTTCCTTGCCCTCCTAGTGCTCCAAATCTGTCAGATTGTGAGTGCATCTCTCAAGTTAAACGCCCTCTTCATGTTCACATAGATTTTCAATTGGATTCAGGTCCCTCAGTCGTAGGAAGTACAAGGTGTATTACATTTAAAATATAACCTCACCCTAATGGGTGCATACTGTACATGTATTTGTACATGTACTTTCTAATTGCACAGTCATGGCCAAAAGTTTTGAGAATGATACAAATATTAATTTTAACAAAGTCTACTGCTTCAGTTTTTCTAATGGCAATTTGCATATACTCCAGAATGTCATAAAGAGTGATCAGCTTAACAGCAATTACTTGCAAAGCAATATTTGGCTAGAAAATGAACTTTAACCCCCAAAACACATTTCAACATCATTGCAGTCCTGCCTTAAAAGGAGCAGCTAACATCGTTTTAGTGATTGTTCCATTAACACAGGTGTGGGTGTTGATGAGGACAGGGCTGGCGATCAATCAGTCATGATTAAGTAAGAATGACACCACTGGACACTTTAAAAGGAGGCTGGTGCTTGGTATCATTGTTTCTCTTCAGTTAACCATGGTTATCTCTAAAGAAACACGTGCAGCCATCATTGCACTGCACAAAAATGGCCTAACAGGGAAGAGTATCACAGCTAGAAAGATTGTACCTCAGTCAACAATCTATCGCATCATCAATAACTTCAAGGAGAGAGCTTCCATTGTTGTCAAAAAGGCTCCAGGGCGCCCAAGAAAGACCAGCAAGCGCCAGGACCGTATCTTAAAACTGTTTCAGCTGCGGGATGGGACTACCAGCAGTGCTGAGCTTGCTCAGGAATGGCAGCAGACTGGTGTGAGTGCTTCTGCCCGCACTGTGAGGTGGAGACTCTTTGAGCAAGGCCTGGTTTCAAGGAGAGCAGCAAAGAAGCCACTTCTCTCCAGAAAAAACATCAGGGACCGACTGATATTCTGCAAAAGGTACAGAGAGTGGACTGCTGAGGACTGGGAGAAAGGTACAGGGAGTGGACTGCTGAGGACTGGGGTAAAGGTACAGGGAGTGGACTGCTGAGGACTGGGGTAAAGGTACAGGGAGTGGACTGCTGAGGACTGGGGTAAAGGTACAGGGAGTGGACTGCTGAGGACTGGGGTAAAGGCATTTTCTCTGATGAATCCCCTTTTTCGATTGTTTGGGACATCTGGAAAACAGCTTATTCGGAGAAGAAGAGGTGAGCACTACCACCAGTCTTGTCTCATGCCAACTGTAAAGCATCCTGAAACCATTCATGTGTGGGGTTGCTTCTCAGCCAAGGGAATCGGCTCACTCACAGTCTTGCCTAAAAACACAGCCATGAATAAAGAATGGTACCAGAATGTCCTCCAAGAGCAACTTCTCCCAACCGTCCAAGAGCAGTTTGGCGCCCAACAATGCCTTTTCCAGCATGATGGAGCACCTTGCCATAAAGCAAAGGTGATAACTAAATGGCTCAGGGAACAAAACATAGAGATTTTGGGTCCATGGCCTGGAAACTCCCCAGATCTTAATCCCATTGAGAACTTGTGGTCAATCATCAAGAGACGGGTGGACAAACAAAAACCAACAAATTCTGCCAAAATGCAAGCATTGATTATGCAAGGATGGAAGAATGGACGGCGATCAGTCAGGATTTGGTCCAGAAGTTGATTGAGAGCAGCCAGGGAGAATTGCAGAGGTCCTGAAGAAGAAGGGGCAACACTGCAAATATTCACTTGCTGCATTAACTCATTCTAACTGTCAATATAACCTTTTGGTATCATAATATGATTGCAATTATATTTCTGTATGTGATATAAACATCAGACAAGCACAAATAAAAACCAGAGGGCAGCAGATCATGGGAAAATATCATTTTGGTGTCATTCTCAAAACTTTTGGCCATGACTGTAAATGTTACAAAATCATATCCACCACGTATATGTCAATAAAATATGTAAAGTGGCCAACCCGTTTATCCTTTTTGTTTGTCAGAGAAATAAGTGAATAGCATCCCCCAGCGGTCAAAAATGACAGCTGACACCCTATGGCATCAGCCTCGACCGGTTTTAAAGACGAATTTGAGCTAACTAACCTCTTAATGCCCCTGTCAGTCATGAAAGTGGCATCTAACTGATTAAAAGGGTGTTTAAGTTCACCCTTTAACATATTGGTCTTAATTTATGGTACAGTAGCCTGTTAGATCCCACTACAAGCAGGGTCTAATAGGCACAGTCAGTGAGACAATGACAGGTCTCATGCACTGCCATACACAACTGCTGCAATACATGACACCAGTGCTCAAGTAAAAAATATTCATATACTACGGTGGGACTAAGTGAAAAAGTAAAAAATATAAAAAAATATTTAAAAAATAAAAAAAAACACAAAAATGTGCAGAAAAATTACAAGAATCCGTTTTGCCACAAAAACCTACAGATATTTGGTATTGTTGCATTTGGAATGAAACAAACTTTAAAACTGTCATTTTTATTTATTCTGTAAGGTGAACACTGTAAAAACAAATCTATTAAGAAATAGCCCAAAATGTTGCTTTTTCATCCTACTGGGGCTTTTGTTCTTTTACCATGTCAGGGCTTGTTGGGGTTCTGCAATGTGACATGGCGTTCACAATCTATTCCAGACACATTTACACTACAAAAGTCAAATAACACTCTTTGCTTTCTGAGTCCGGCATGTGCCCAAACAGCAGTTGTTGACCACATATGGGGTATTATTTCATTTGGAAGAAGTTGTGTAAAACATTTTGGGGTCTGATTTCGCCTATACTCCATTGTAAAAATTACAAATTTGAGGCTTAAGTTAAATTTTAGTGGAAAAAATTAAATTTTTGGTTTCACATCCACATTTTTAAAAAGTTCTGTGAAGCATCGATGGGTTCAACTTGCTCAACACACCCCTAAATGAATTCCTCCATGGGTCTGGGCTCTAAAACGGGGTCGCTCTTGGGGGCTTTACTGTTTTGGAATCTCAAGGGCTCTGCAAATGAGACACGGTGTCAGTAATAATAAATAGCAAATTTACACTCTACATACTAAATGCTGCTTCTTCCTTTCTGAACCCTATCATTTGTCCAAACATACGGTAAATTAGTTTTTTACTACCTGTGGGGTTTCGCTCCACCATAGAAGAAAGTGGGTAAAAAACTGTCTCGTCTACTTTTTCATGTTATCTCTTGCAAAAGTGAAACGTAGACCAAGCTATAGAAACATTTTCAGAAAAATGTTTTAATTTTTAAAAAATTGTATAATATTATTAAATTCTATGTAATACCTTTTGGGTTTAAAATGCTCAAAATCCCTCTGGAAAAATTCATTGAAGGGTGCACAAATGAGGTCAGTTGTGCTGGGTTTCTGCTGTTTAGGTACTTTTGGGGTCCTGCAAATGTGACATGGCATCCACTGTCTATTTCAGCCATGTTTGTGCTCCAAAATTCAAATGATACCATTTCCCTTCCAAGCACTGCTGTTTGTCCAAACAAAGGTTTCCGTCCATATATGGAGTATCAACGCACTAAGAATTAACTAGGTAACAAGTCGCGGGGTACTGTTTCTGGAGATATACAGGTGCATCTCCATGAATTAGAATATCATCAAAAAGTTATTTTATTTCAGTAATACAATACATAAAGTGAAACACTTATATAGAGTCATTACAGAGGGATCTATTTCAAGTGTTTACTTCTGTTAATGTTGATGATTATGGCTTACAGCCAATGAAAACCCAAAGGTCATTATCTTAGAAAATTAAAGTAAGGAGGATGAAGAGTCTGAGAAATAACATATGACCTAAATAGGTATCAGAGGCTTCACCTTGTGTGGTTGTGAGAGTCACAACCACTATAAAAGCAGATCACGGCTGCTGCAGTCCCCAGTGTGGTGTATATAGAGTAGGGAGGATGAAGGGTTAAACACCGCACTGCCATATTCCACAAGACATCAGAGGGTAAATAGAATATCGATTTATTAGTCAACGCGTTTCAGGGCTACCTGGCCCCTTCTTAAGCACAAATCAATATTATATTGCTGTGTTTCAGGGCATTTCAGGGAGCCCTGAAATGTGTTGACTAATATATAAATATTATATTCATCCTTTGATGTCTTGTGGGATATGGCAGCGCGGTTTTTAACCCTTCATCAACCCTAGTTTAATTTTCTGAGATAATGAGCTTTGGGTTTTCATTGGCTGTAAGCCATAATCATCAATATTAACAGAAATAACACTTGATATAGATCACTCAGTGTGTAATGACTCTATATAATATATGTGTTTCTCTTTATGTATTGTTTGATGATATTCTAACTCATTGAGATGCACCTGTATATGACTTGTGTGCCATTGTTACCTATGTGGATTGTAGCTGCATTGCTCCAAAATATCTGTCTAACCCCAGCCCTAATATAGAACAGTATAACTCACCTGTGATTGCTTTTCATCTAACAGATTGTTGATATCATTTAACAACTCGGTATTGTTTAAGTCAGTCATAAACCCACCGGTGAACACCAGAATAAGGGAACCGGCCGGGGAGATCTCCAAGCCTCTTTTTAGACCTTGTAATAATTGTGGTTTATCCAATAAACTTATATTGAATGTGAAAAATTCTGGAGGCACTGAATAGTAGTGACCGTAGTTGTAGAAGTAGTAGAGGTGGTAGTAATTGTAGTAATAATTGTAGTAATTGAACAGATAGTTGTCATTATAGTAGTTATTTAGGTCATTCATAATATCCTCTGGAGTTTTGAATACATTATGGAATATATCTAAAAAGAAAGAAAACAATATTGATAATTTTTTATTTAAAAAAAAGGAAGGATTCCATATTTTCAGTTCCTAAGCAACATATATTAAGGAAGATTATTAACAGAGAAATATTTTAAATTCTGAGAGCATAAAAAAAGTCAAGACTGGGGTTCACATTATCTGAAAGATACAGGACATCTTTGTAGACATTAGAAATAGCCGATCGGCCAAAATTTGACTTCACCCGATCCCTTGGTTTTTACCAGAAAAATCAATTTGCAGAAAAGTTATTCTCTGAAAATGTCCCTTATTATGCTCTGATGTCTCTGCAGATCCCATAGCAGAATAACTGTAATATGTAAAAAGAATTAAAAACTTTTACATTCCCCTTAAGGTACCGTCACACGGGCCAACATCGCCGGCGATGTTGCCGGCAACTGAGGGGCGTGGCCAAGTTGTGGCGACATCGCCGGAGAGTTGCCTCGTGTGACAGGGCGATAATCAGGCGAAAATTCACCTGAGCAACATCGCCAGGTTTCCCAACAATGATCATGCCTGATTGCCCTGTGTAACGCGGCAACCTGCAATGTTGCGGGCGATTCCGCCTATCTACAACATTGCGGGTTACCGCTCGCTGGGTTGCTGGGCAACCCAGTGAGCGATAGCCGCGGCAACTAGCCGGCGAAATCGCAGGGAAGTTGCTCCGTGTGACATCTCCCCGGCGATGTTGCCAGGGATGCGCGTGTGACGGTACCTTTACTGCGGACTCCCCAGCCCATTCGCTACTCAACCACCCGCTGTCGCATCAGCGTTGGCTGCACTGAAACCCCAGTGACCGGAGTGAGATTTCTAGTGAAGGGAACGCCACAGATAGGCAGCGGTGTCACACCACGTCCTGCTCCGAGAAACTTGTGTGAAAATGCCAGAAGATGCCAAAATTGTTTGCTTCTTTTCAAAGTAACTTACATAGAATTCTGGTGAAATTGATTTGATGAATAAGTTTTAAGTCTATAAATACATTCAGACATATATCAAACATGCTGAAGCTACATATATTATATGTGACAAGATAAAAATTGATATGCAAATACCTGAAGAGTTGACGTGGATGCTTATGTATTGTCGAGTAATGTTAGGATATCGATCACGCAGGCGATATAACTGTCTTCCTAATATATCATGATAATATGCAGGCTCTATATTCATATCCGTTACTACAGTCACCGTGGTGCCATCTGAAAATCAAACAAAGCAAATTATTAGTTATAAAAGTTCTATCTCTCAAATAGAACACATTTATTTTTGTAATGTAGAAAGAAACATTCTATGGTTTTCTTTAAAATGGTTTTTCATTTTACAAAATGCATTTTAAATATAATTTTTCTGACAATATGAGGGCTTGTTTCCTGCAGGACGAGTTGTAACGGGTTTGCAGGACAAAAAAAAGTGCAATTCCACAATTGATTTTATTTTTTTTTTTTATCATGTTCACTGTATGGTAAAACTGACCCGGAGTAGGATCGTTCAAGGCAGTATAGCTGGGGTCACATTTATTACTGAAATTGCATTCACTGCATCCAGATCCGAATGCGGTGAACGCAATTGGCTTCAGACAAGCCGCAATCCAGTAACCGGATTGCTGAAGCCGCAATCCGGTAACCGGATTGCTCTGGATGTGTAATCCAGAGCAATCCAGTTACCGGATAGTTTGCTCATCCCTGCTGCCGTAAATAACTGAGTCACTGCCTTCTGTCGTGCCGATCCTAACCGCTACCTTACAGTGTAAAGTGGGTGGGAGATTCCAAATGGAGGAAGTGGCGATGAAGAAAGAATAATGCCGCCCAGCGGGGCGTGTGCTGCTGCATGGAGGAGGGGCTGAATGGAGCCTGGGGCCGCCTTTTCAGTCCCCAGCCTCAGGGACTTCTGTAAGTTATAAGTTATTTTTTTGATGTTTTATAGGGTGGATTTAGCTCAGAGAGGGATAGATAGGGAGCAGCTAGGAAGGTGCAGAGACAGGTAGTGATAGTGTAGGGGCTTAGATCCAGGTGACAGGTTCCCTTTAACTTCGTAAGGTGCTTAGGGGAATGAGATAGGTACAGTATATATTAGTGGTAAAAAGGTATTCTCTTTCTACTTACCTCCTTCAAAGCAGTTTAATTGACTGGGAGCATTTGTGGTAGATCCTCCATTATAAGCATTTTGGGTAGATCCTCCATTATAAGCATTTGTGGTAGATACTCCATTATAAGCATTTGTGGTAGATCCTCCATTATAAGCATTTGTAGTAGATACTCCATTATAAGCATTTGTGGTAGATCCTCCATTATAATCTATAGATAAAAACATAAATTAATAAAATAACAGCAATAAAAATCAACTCTTTTGTCAAATATTAGAATTATATGGTAGGAAAGTGCGGATATGTTTTTTTTTACCAATATAGACAGACAAGTTGAAAAGTTATTTAAATGGTTCTCTGTCTGCCACAAACTGAAAATTAATTATTTACACTCTCATATAAGTGTCCTTTAGATGTTAGTTAATGGTTTTTTTTTGTTAACTCTCTTTATTGCCATTTATAACATATACAGGCAATAATCAATGAAGTGTAATAGAGATTACATACATATCAAGATGTACTTATCCATTCAAACCCCTTAAAGAACCTAATAAAATGTCCCCCCCCAAGTGCTGTTACAAGATTATGATTGGAAGAATCCAAGCTAGAGCACAAGGCTTTGATATCTAGGTATACAAGAAGCAGCTCTACTAAGTGATCTTCAGCCTTCCTAACGAACCTTGAAGACTCTGTAGAACAGGGGTCGGGAACCTATGGCTCACGAGCCAGATGTTGCTCTTTTGCTGGCCGCATCTGGCTCGCAGCCAAATCTAGTACCCACCACTCTGCATCCCGCCGTCCCCACCGCCGCCGTTTGTACTTGTGGGTGCACCGCCTCGTGCGTGTGGATGGCGGTGCAGCGCTGAGTGCTCTGTCCCTGCTGCCCTGCGTGCGGCTGTGGTCCAATCCGAAGACAGCAGCTGGGACCCAATCACAGCCCAGCAGTGGCAGGCCAATCAGTGCATTGAATGCGGGAATCTGATTGGCCAGCCTCTGTTGGCCTCTGATTGGGTGCCAGCTGCGGGTTTCGGATTGGACCGCAGCCGCACCCACGGCACCAGGGATAGAGCGAACACCATTCAGCGCGGAGGATCGGTAAGTATATGTGTGTGTGTGTGTTTTTTTTTTGTTGCAGGCACTGGCACCATGATGGGGGAAGATGGGGGTATTGCAAGGGGATGAATGGGTAGTTGGCACATCCTGCATGGGGATACTGAATGGAGATAATCGGGGTAGTGAAAAGGGATGATGGGGTACCCAGCACATCCTGCATGGGGATGATGGGGGTAGTGAAAAGGGATGATGAGGGTACATCCTGCATGGGGATGATGGGGGTACTGCATGGAGATGATGGGGTATTGCAAGGGGATAATAATGGTACTGCTGGGGGTTGATGGGGGTACTGCAAGGGGATGATGGGGGTACTGCAAGGGGATGATGGGGGTACTGCAAGGGGATGATGGGGGTACTGCAGGGGGATGATGGCAGTACTCCAGGGGATGATGGGGGTACTGCAGGGGGATGATGTGGTTACTGCAAGGGGATGATGGGGGTACTGCAAGGGGATGATGGGGGTACTGCAGGGGGATGATGGGGGTATTGCAAGGGGATGATGGTGGTACCATATTGGGGGCTGCTAGGGAATGATGGGGGTACCATATTGGGAGCTGCAAGGGAATGATGGGGGTTCCATGTTGGGGCTATAAGGGGATTCATCATTGGGTAACAACAGCATAACAATGTTATTAAAAATAAGACTTATTGTACTTTAAAAGTGTTGGTCTTACATAAAATGTACACATTTACTTGTATTTAGAATTAAACATACTGTTGGCACGGCTCTCACAGAATTACATTTTTAAATATGTCGCGATTATGGCTCTCTCAGCCAAAAAGGTTCCTGACCCCTCCTGTAGAAGATACCATGTGGACCTACTAAAGGGAAGAACCATTGCTTTTATCTCCTCGTCCGTGAGCTGCTTTGTTATAAAGCATCTCCATTTAGTAAAGAACTCGGAGGTCAGCTTATCTACACTAGTCTCGGCTTCTATCTGTCCTTTCGGAAATCATGGCACTCTTAATGTCTCCTATCACCTCTGTCACCGTAGATAGCCAATGGCGTAATATACATCTTTTAGATATGACGTGTACCATTCCTACTTCCACCTCACCCAACCGAGTATCGTCCATAAAGTGAAATAACCAAACCTTTGGTGTCAGATCTAGCCATTTCCATGTCAGGTCTTTTGTAAAGGTCTGTATCTCACCCCAGAACCTCTGAATGTTCACGCACTCCCAGAGACCATGAAACATATCCGTCCCAATTGTTGCACATTTAGGGCAGTGTTGTATTCTGTCAGGTTGGAGGTTAGATGCAGGTATTTTGAAAACTAATATGGCTCTGTGGATTATCCGGTAAAACGTGTCTCTCCATCTCTCAATAATAATAATATCTCTTAACGCTTTCCAGCCCGAGATAATTTTTTTTCCTCTACTTCCAAGTCTTGCAGCTGTTGTTCCCAGTTTTTAAACAGTCGCCCCTGGCCTGGAGGAAGCAAGTGCACTCTCAGCAAAGAATAAATTCTGGAGATGTTTATAGAACTAATGTCTCTGGATACCAGCTCGTCCCACAGATTAACTATGCATTCTGCCTGTACATTCATTAGTTTATCTACGGTAGTACTGTACATGATGTTTCAACTGATTATATTGAAGTAGCTGCAGTGCCGGTAGGTCCAACTTATCTAGAACCTCCTGTCCCAAGAGCCATCTAACTGTGGGTGACATATGTAACAGTTCACCCACAGTTCTTATCCCTCCCTCCTTCCAAGGTTTAAATAATTCATTTTTTCTGCCCAGAGGAAATTCAGGGTAAGACCACGGATTTAAGTACTTCGATGTCCTCCATGAAAGGCCCAAATTATTGCAAACCGCTTTCCAGGATGCCATCGTGTCCCTGAGGACAACTGCATTCTTGATCAAACTTGGAACATTAGACCTGGAGGTGTGAAGAACCGAAACCAGCCTCCATGGACTGCACAGGTCCGATTCCACGGCATAATCAGAATACTTGCTTGTGCCTTTAATCCAGACTAGAGCGTGCCTAATTAGGCTTGCTAAATTATAACCCCTGATGTCAAGGAGGCGTAGGCATCCCCTATCTTTGGGGAACATCAATGTCCCGAGTTTAATCCGTGGGCATTTGCCCCTACATATGAATTGGGAAAATGCCTTATTTAATCTCGTTATGCCGTTGTGTTTTTAGTAGAAGTGGAATTGTCTGTAAAGGCCACTTTACACGCCACCACTGAAAGGTAGCAACTGCCTGGCATTGGGGATATTTATGACTGTTGCCATGAAATTGCTACGAAATGGCGGCGTCTAAATAGGGAAGTTCCTTCCTGTGTCCCATAGTGGACTCAGACACCTGTTGCTGAGCCGTGCTCAAAAACCGAAGGCAACAGAAAGGCACAATTGCCATGGTAGTGGCGTCTAAACGGGGCACAGGCATGGATGTTGCGTCGCCTAATGATTTCCCAGGGGCGTGACACAGAGTCATGGATACCACGACACATCAGCGATCATTGGTGGGGGCTACTGTGTTACGATTGGCTGTCCCTTCACAGGGCGCCATATTTGAAGAGCTATCCATTCACAATTGGAATGGCGTCATGTATTAGCCAGCCTTCCTGTGCAGGCTGGCCAATCATGACGCTATTGCGTTGTCCAATCAACGCTTTAGCGTCACGAAATACACAACTCTGTCACGCCTATGTACTTGCGGCGCAAAAGATGTACGCCCATATTCCTATGTGGTAGCGGCGTGTAAAGCGGGGAAGGTATTCAACAGGAAGTTAGCCGCAGGATGTCGGAACTTCCGGGGAACAAAGATACCTTCAGTTGACAACGCAATGGCGGCATGTTTATGCGGCATTAGCGATCGGTATCCACCGTCAAAAATGTGTGCGTAAACGTGCGGTGGATACCTGTTGCTAGCCACAGTGGCGGCGTGTAAAGGGACCCTAAGGGATATAGCAGCTTCGGAAAGCTCATCATTTTGACCAGGTGACACCGCCTCAACAGTGATATCGGCAGACCTTCCCACCGCACAAGCTCTCTCTCTATAGTAAATGTGTTTTATAGAAAAACACTTTTATTGCATATGTAAATTAAGGGCTTCTGCGCACACTTGGCATGTCCAAGACCTTAATGCACCTTTCCACCCCTTAATTACGATACTTTTCTCTGTCCTTCATGGTGTTCCTATATTGTATATAGCAGCATCTCGCTATAAACAGGATCACAAAGTTGCGGTAGCCAATACTGACAGGAGCATCGGCACAGGTCGAGGTATGGCACTGTGGGTTCCTTTGGGTGTGTGTGGATCATAATTTGATACTGGTATTCTTCACTCAGGCCACATAGTACATGATGGTATAAGAACCCCCAGCTTATGCAGTAGAAAAGGAAGCCCATTCTATATAAACATATTTATTATTATTATTATTATTATTATTATTATTATTAATAATAATAATAATAATAATAATAATATTTTTTTTTATTATTATTTATCTATACAGCACCATTAATGCCATGGTGCTGTACATGAGAAGAGGTTACATTCAAAACACAGATATAATTTACAGTAAACACACTAACAATGATAGACTGGTACAAAGGGGAGAGGACCCTGCCCTCGAGGGCTTACAGTCTACACTCATGTAGTCTTTACTGGTTTAACATATATACAGTTGGTAGCTGGTGCAAATCTTAGTATCAAAATCTTCTTCACAATCTTTTTCACACAGAGCCACAGGCAGCTTGGTTACATGTGGCGGCAGGACTTTTCAACGTACGTTCCGTACACATGTCATAAACAACTTAGACTTCTCATCTCTATATTACAGTTAGATCCAGAAATATTTGAACACTGACAAACATTTTGGCATTTCAGCTGTTTAACAAAATATATTCACGATTTAGTTATATAATCAATATTGGCTGAAAGTGAACATATCAGCTTTAATTTGAGAGTATTCACATCCTAATTGGAGTAAGGGATTAAGAATTACAGCTCTTTAATATGTAGCTTGATCTTTTTCAAAGGACCAAAAACTCTTTAATGGGCTGCATGGGCCACTCCATCATTAATGTATCATTAATTAAGCAGGTAAAAGATCTAGAGCTAATTCCAGGTGTGACATTTGCATTTTGAAGCTGTTGCTATGAACTCACAATGTGAAGTCAAAGAAGCTCTCAATTGAAGAGAAACAGACCATCATTTGGCTAAATGGCTGGAAGAAACATTTGTCAGTTCATGATGTTTTAAATATATTTTTGAATTGAAGTATAATGTTATTAGATGTATTCATTCTGGACTGGATGTGCCTGAATTGTCTCTCTTTAGTCAATGTTTAAGACATAGTTTAAGGCAGAAAGACCCAAAAACAAGCAACAACCAAAATCAGCTGCAGTAAAGGTCAGCAAAGCATCCCAAAGAAGGAAACCCAGATTTTGGTTACATCCATGGCTTCCAGACTTCAGGCAGTCACTGCCTGCAAAGGATTCTCTACAAACTATTAAAAAATCATTTTACAGCATTTATGGTAAAGTTCATTTGTCCAATTAATTTTGGACCCATGAAATTAGTAGTTTTCGTAGAAAAATGATTGCAATTCCTACACATTTACCAGAATAATTTTGCTGCTGTTGTCCTTTGGGTCCTCCTTTGCCGCCGCCAATGTTGCTGCGCCACCACCTCAGAGCCCGCCCCCATCGCAACACCAGACACCTTCTATTGCACTGGCTATGTTTATACACTTGGTCTGCTACTGCACATGACAAAGTGAACGAACATGGACGTGGAGTTAGTCACGAGCCCCATCCTCACCTCACAGCCTCAAAATAAATGACACCACCGCCGCACAAGGTCACCCCCAGCACCACAATGCTCGCCCCCATCATGATATCAACAAGAATGCAACAACCGCATGAGCTTGTACCCAGTGCCACAGAGCTCGCCCCCGTCATGATATCAACAAGGACATCACCACCGCACAAGCTTACCCCCACTGCCACAGAGCTCGCCCCCTTCATGTCAACAAGGACGTCACCACCACACAAGCTTGCACCCACTGCCACAGAGCTCGCCCCCGTCATGATGTCAACAAGGACGTCACCACTGCACAAGCTTACCCCCACTGCCACAGAGCTCGCCCCCGTCATGGGGAACTCACATATCTTTTTTGTATGTATAAGATTTTTTGGCGGCGTGAGCGTGTTCACATAGACGCGCTCTTTGTGTGCAGGGTTTATTAGTTTTCTGTAGATTTGCCTCTTGCTTAGCAAGAGATGCGAGTTCCCCGCCCCTCACCTGGGCTCTGCACACAAAAGGCTGCTTTCAACCTCAGTCTATATCGGACACTGGACCTGTTTGGACCCTGTTCACTTGATACACATTACTTGATCAGGTTTTTTAATACAACAGATAGGACTGCTTCGATATGGGTACACCTTGATGAGGTGAGGCAGCTTGAAGTACATTTTATGCGCAAAAAATGTATGGACCAAGTACCCTGTTTATTTATATATTTATTACTGCACTTGCATTTTAAACTTTTTTACTGCACAGTACTTTACACGTTTTATGGACAAAGTTTTTTGTATGTATTAGATTTTTTGGCGGCGTGAGCGTGTTCACATAGACGCACTCTTTGTGTGCAGGGGTCATTATACAAATGCAGAGCGCGAGCACGATTTCAATATCGCGCCCGCAACGTCACCGCTGCGACGCGGTCGCAGGGCTCACAGGCAGACTTAGCGCATGCGCACACTGCATGCTGAAGTCTGCCTGTGTGCAACTGGAAGTGACGCGGCGATCCCGGCGTCACAGGACCGCGTCGCAGCGGTGACGTTGCGGGTGCGATATTGAAATCGTGCCCGCGCTCTGCATTTGTATAATGACGCCCATTAGGGTGTATTAGAGCAACTAGGCAGGGGTAGTGCGGCACAGGGGACCCGCCTACCGGTCAAAATCGCTTGGAGGAAAGCCCCTGTGACAAGAATTTTGTAAGTTTCCTAATTACATTATTGTACTTGTAGATTAGTTAAAAAGGTTAGACAGGGATGTGTTAGAATGTATTGTAAGGCTGCAGGGACAGGTATTAATGGGTTAGAAAGGTGATTTGGGGTGACAGGTTCCCTTTAATTTACTTGATTATAGTAAAAAAAACTAATTTTTACACTTGTTTTAAATTGGAATGCCGTCATGTTACATTTCACTCTATAAAACATATTTTGTGCATCCACCAGTGATCAGCAGACTATTTACACTTTTAATTTATGTCTTTTAATATGAAAAAAAAACAGTTTTTATAAGGCTTTATACAAAAAAAGCTATTTTCAATAAAATTGAAACACAAAATAAAAAACTAACAATGAAACACTGAAAGTAAAGTGAGCTGAAAAGTCGAATTAATGAATATGTAGAAGAACTTGTTACTGACATTTTTGTACTTATGTTATGAACACAAACTGTGAATACAATGAATACAATTTGTGTAAAAATGTGTAGAATATGAAGAATGTCTAGAGGAAACAGTTTTGTGCTATTTTTCTATCTTTTGTAATGTTAGACATGCCAGTAGATTGGCCTGGGGCACTGAACCACCTTAAAATCAGATTTGTAAAATTTCTGTATAGGTCAGAGGACATAACTGTGACGTCATCAATATAACTATAAAATGAGGAGACAAAAGCGCAATAGGGTCTTATCTTTTAAAACAAAATACATGAACGCTACAATAGCTGCTCACCTGGCTTGGTTGTGGAACTCACAACCAGTATACGCATATAGTAGAGCTGCAGCTGGATCCACACTTCACGTTAACTGTGGCGGTTGATACAAATCCAATGGACGGTGCTGTTCGATCCGCGCAAGCCGTATAAAGATGATAGACTTCAATGCATTAAATAGTGGTGCCTTTATTCAACGTGTTTCAAATATGCTACTATATTGATGACAAAAATCCAATGGACGGTGCTGTTCAATCCGCGCAAGCCATATAAAGATGATAGACTTCAATGCATTAAAGAATAGTGGTGCCTTTATTCAACGCGTTTCAGAGCGTGTCCCCGCTCCTTCATCAGTTGCATTTCCTGTTGAAAGAGCGGGGACACGCTCTGAAACGCGTTGAATAAAGGCACCACTATTCTTTAATACTTTGAAGTCTATCATCTCTATACGGCTTGCGCGGATCGAACAGCACCGTCCATTGGATTTTTGTCATCAATATAGTAGCATATTTTTGCATTAGGTACTAACACTTTATGTAGATCAGGACTGTACTAAGAATTCAGAATTATATAAGCTTCTCCTCTCTCTCTGATGACAGTTTCTTTCACAGTTGTAATAATTACGGTACTATTTTTGTTATGCCCAGTAACAGATAGGACAACCCAGTGTTAGGTTCTCTTAAAAGGGGTCGTCAGGGTGATCTGGTCAATTAAAACGTTGCCTGATCTGCTCCCCTTTAATGGGCAGCTTAGAACATTCATTCTGGGATAGAATCTACACTAGAGCACTACAAGCACCAGAATAACATTTTATCACCAATATAAAAACAGAAATATATTTTGAATAATTACAATTGAAATCTTGCTATAGTTGTCATGACTAGGGATGAGAGAGTAGTGAAATATTCAGACTCACTGGAATCGTTACGAGTAGGTTCTAATACTTGGGTATTCGTTACGAGTAGCGAGTACAATGCAAGTCAATGGGAATTGTGAGTACTATTCTGCTGGACCCTACAAAGCGGTCTGGGGACCTGAAGGAAAGGCTGAAATGGATGCTTGATTGTTTAAAAGCGGGGCAGTAAAAACCCAGAAGGCTTTTTACCGCCTAGCTTTTAAACAATCATGCATCCATTTCAGCCTTTCCTTCAGGTCCCCAGACCGCTTTGTAGGGTCCAGCAGAATAGTACTCACAATTCCCATTGACTTGCATTGTATTCGCTACTAATAACAAGTAAACTCACCGAGTACCATGTATCCTGAATACCGTACTATTCTGCATGTAGCGAATAGTAACGATTATACTCGCTCATCCCTAGTCATGGCCCAACAGGGTAAACTGATATTTATTCAAGGGAACACCCCTTTAAATCATTTAAAGGGAACCTGACCCCTCCAAATCAGTCCCCAGCCTCTAAAAACCTGTCCCTGCACCTTCCTATATGGTTTCAAGCTTTCCCTCTTTCCCTTTAGAGATTCTGTAAAGTGGAATAATCACATTTATTACCTGGCAAATCTGCAGCTTCTGCTGCCCTGAGGGGTCACAAAAGGCGTTCCCTCTGACTCCTTATTGCCACCTCCACTGTTGTTTTTCACGCCCCAATGGGCGTGAAAATGAATGTTTGATGATCCTGTGTCGGATCGCTGGGCAGGCTTAGCCGGAATGAAGCAAATCGCGTCATCTCCGGTGCTGTGACGTCGATACACCTCACGCTGCGCATTGCGCATGCACGAGTTATAGATAACACCTCTCGCATGCGCAATGTGCAGTGAGGTCCGTACATACACCCAAAGGGTGTATCGACGTCAACAGCACCGGAAATTACGCGATTTGCGTCATTCCGGCTAAGCCCGCCCAGCGATCCGATACAGGATCTTCAACATTCATTTTCACACCCATTGGGGCATGAAAAACAACAGTGGAGGCGGCGATAAGGAGCCAGAGGGAACACCCACTGTGACTCCTCAGGGCAGCAGAAGCCGCAGATTTGCCAGGTAATAAATGTGATTATTCCACATTACAGAATCTCTAAAGGGAAAGAGAGGGATAGCTTGAAACCTTATAGGAAGGTGCAGGGACAGGTTTTTAGAGGCTGGGGACTGATTTGGAGGGGTCAGGGTCCCTTTAAAAATTCACTGTCATTGAATTAATGGTTCATTACAAGAAATGTCTCTTCTCATTGACTCTAAGGCTACATTTAGACACCATTTTTGATCCGTTTTTATCGATCCGTTTTTGGTGCAGTTTCTGGATCCTCAAAAAAGCATCACAAACGCATCATAATCCATATGTGCTGATGTTTGCTCAATTTTCAGGGGGGGTCACAGACCGATACAAAACAGGGACACACACATACCCTTTCTTACCCTCCCCAGGATCCTACATGAACTCCAGTGATGTCCTCCTCCCAGGCAGCGCGGCAGGACCTGTGTGTGAGTTGCCTGTTCGGTGCTCCCAGGACCTTGCGCTGCACAATGTGACTCAGTCACATGGTGAGTCTCATGCTCAGGTCCTAAAAGCACCAAACAACTCAAACAGGTCCTGCCGCGCTGCTTGGGAAGAGGACATCACCGGAGTTCACCGTGGGATCGTGTAGAGGTTAAGTAATTGGATGTTATTGGTGTAGAAAGCGCAGCAGAAAATGCCACACTAACTGACGCTCATTATTTTCTGGATGCGCTTTCTGCACCACTAACGCAGCAGTAAAAAAGCGCAGCGTCTGAACAGCAAATTGAAACCATATTCACTTTGTTGGCAAATGTTTTGACTGATTCGTTTTTGGTTCAAAAACGTCCAGTGTGAACATAGCCTAAAACTGTTTATACCAGTCCTTCCACTCCTCATTTACAGTCATTTCCAATGTGTACTTTTGAAACAAATTACCGCTCAAACATTAATTTGATAGTAATTAGGAAGCTATTGCTTGCACCAAACTGACATCATAATGACCTCCCTATATCTAGTTCCATTAGACGAAGTTTAGTTTAAGTTTGGTTCCTCTGGACTAAGCTTAGATCATTTTAGATCTCCATCATGATATGATTTGATTTAAGAGAATCACTTGAGGCCACTAGAATATGACTTCAGTTTCTTAATGATGGGAGTCAAACCCTGGTCAAATATTAGAATGATTTATCAGGGGCAATATAAAAACCATGCAGTTTTCACTGTAGGCTACATTGTTATATATTGAGTATATTGGGTTAATTGCAGTATGTGGCTTTCAAAGAAAGCTGTTACTACTCCTCGTTGGTCTATCATTTTTTAGTTGCATACCCTTAATGTCTCTATTCTCCTAAGTGAACCATTTTAAGATCTTGTCTAAGAATTGTATGTTGTATTTTTAGGAGGTAATTACAAACAACCCATGAAGGCTAGCATACAGTGCTTAGCTTAAAAGCAGGGGTGTAACTAGAACAGGTGCAGGGGTTGCAATCGCACCTGGGCCCTGGAGCCTAAGAGGGCCCCAAAAGTTAGTGTATACAAAAAGACAATTGCTATTAAAGATTTGCAATAATTGGGGACCCTGTTGAAGCTTTCTCATAGAGGCCCTTGAGCTTCAAGTTACGCCAGTGCTTAAACCTAATGTACTTACTTGTTGGGGTGACTGATGACAAGTCTCCATGTCCGTAAGCAAAAGTGAGCAAAATGAGAATAAGAAACAACATTTTTTGATTGTGAACATTCACATGTCCGCGTCTCAGCAAGAAGCAATTTCTGGCGTTAACTGTAGTGAAGACGGGTTGAGCTTTCTTATAGCAGAGGAGCAGAGCTGTAAGACAAATGTTTGCATAGTAGAATATTATCACTGATTGGACGTCCAAACCAACAACATTCCGTAACACTCCTCTTCAAGACATGGACCTGTTCTACAGGTTAGAAAATTCACTATAACATAGACGTACATAAGAGTTGTGAAACTGCCTGGTGCCCCCACTGAGAGCCCCC
This sequence comes from Allobates femoralis, assembly GCA_033576535.1. Classification (NCBI taxonomy): domain Eukaryota; kingdom Metazoa; phylum Chordata; class Amphibia; order Anura; family Aromobatidae; genus Allobates; species Allobates femoralis. The sequence continues at coordinate 213,933,234 of JARQOC010000011.1, read as the reverse complement.
CTGCTGGGAAGAAATGAACCCTATTCCCCCCAGCAATCTCAGTGTTTCAGTCATAGGGGTGATGCTGCTATGGATACAGTCACCACTCAGTGCATAGAGAATGGCCGCTACAACTGTGGCCCCCGGCGGCTGTCAGTCAGTGTTAGGAGTGAGGTTACTTCCGCCATTCTCTATGCTCTGAGTGGTGACTGAAACCATGACAGCACTACCCATGTGACTAAAAAAACAGAGACTGCCGGGGGGAATCAAGTTATTTCCCTAATGGCACTGGATCTTTGAGTGCGGGCATTGGGCATCTTCAGAACCCTATCACCCTGCACACTGACCCCACATCTGCAGGTTAAAAGCACGTTTTGACATGACAGGTTCTATTTAAAGGGAACCTGTCAGCACACTTTTGTAATGTAAAGTAAAGATGTGGCTGTAATGTCGATGTAGTACTGATTACAGTGATATTTTGGTTAAGAAATCTGCATTGTTGTTCTTCTTTAAAGCACCGCTCCAGCATTTTTTACAGTGATGCAGTGGCACTTTAAATGTAAGTCCCCTGCCCATTGTATTATACTCACCTGCCACCGTCTTCATCCTTTTTTGGCACCATCTTTTGCCTGTAACTTCTGACTTGCCAAAAGTCAGACGTTACATAATAAGTGCTCAATGTAACTCTACGAGAGCAAGAACATGGGCAAAATGAGGCCCTCATAGAGTTACATTGATTTGTGACTACTGGTGTGCACTCCATAAATCACTGGAGCTGCCGGCAGATCACAAATCGACGGAGATCAATAAAAGCGGTGGTAATAGAGGGTGAAGCCAGCAAAAGATATCAGACACCAGGAGGGGACTTAACATTTAGAGCACCACTCCAGTGGTGTAAATAATAAAAAAAAATACTGTAGTGGTGCTTTGATCAATATTTGCAACTTCAAATGGTGACTAAAAAACCACAAAGCAGATTTCTTCAGCAAACGTGTCAATTTAAAGGGAACCTGACAGCTAGTTTAGACCCCGGAACCTATCACTACCTGTCCCTACCTGTTACATCCATAATCATCCCTGTCTGACATAAATGTGAATTGTAAATGTGGTAAAAAGCTATTACATTTTTCCCCCATTCTGAGGGCGTTTCTAGACGGGTGTCCGACGGGTGGGCGGTCTCTCTGGATCCATTCTCCCCCCCCATCGCTGCTGGTATCACACCCCAGTGGGTGTCATAATTCATTCATAAACACGGTCCCAATTTAAAATTCATGGCTCCTCCTTCCAGGTATGACGTGCTTGCCGTGCCCCATTTCCGGTCCTGCCCAGTGTGTGGGTGTATTGCCTGTACAGGCCGGCTCAGGGGCATGCACAGTGCACATTTTGAAGCCAACCTGTGCCGCCAATAATCCCCCATAATACACCAGACCAGAAATGACGCACGGCTGGTGCATCATACCCGGAAGGAGGAGCCATGAATTTTAAATTGGGACCGTGCTTCTGAATGAATTACCACACTCACCGGGGCGTCATACCGGCGGTGCGGGGGGAGATAATGGACTCGGAGAGACCGCCTATCCGTCTACGAACACCCTCAGAATGGGGGAGTAATGTAAGTTATCAATTGCTTATTTCCACATTTATAATTCACATTTAGCTCAGACAGGGATGGTAAGGGACGTAATCGAAAACTGCATGGATGGGTAGTGATAGGTTTGGGGGTCTAAGGGTACCGTCACACTTGGCGACGTACCAGCGATCCCAACAGCAATACGACCTGGTAGGGATCGCTGGTGAGATGTCAAAGAGTCAGGTCTCACCAGCGACGCAACAACGATCCGGAATGATACGGAGGTCGTTGGGACCCTGTTTCTCAGACCTGTAGTACTGAGATCGTTGATCGTTGTCCCTGTCAAACACACTGATGCATGCTGCCCAGCGGCACCTCAACGATCAACAAATGGTTCACACGACTCTGACACAACCAGCCATCTCACAGCAGGGGCCTGGTCGCTGCTAAGTGTCAAACATAGCGAGATCGCTGGCGAGGTCGCTGTTGCGTCACCAAACTTGTGATTTAGCAGCGATCTCGCTTAGGTGGACGGGGGCTTAAACTTGCTGACAGGTTCCCTTTAACTAGTATTACAGTAAAATAGACAGATAGCAGACAGATAATTATGTAAATAGATAATATAGATTAGAATGGAACACGTGCATTAAAACTCCTGAGCATTGGACAGTAGCCTCAAGAACTGCCCTGCCCAGCATGTAGCACAGGTTCTTTATTCTCAATAGAAGATTTTGCTGGAGGGCATTTTAAAAATACTTGTCAGATAAAGAATTATTTGTTTTACCCTTGAGGCTGTGTTCACTTGTAGTGAAAATGACACTTTTTTCAGTTACTTTTCATCGTTACCTTTTAGCGTACCTGCCAAAATATGTAATAAAAATGTATATTTGTGTTTTGCTGCATTCGCTCATGTGATTTTGCCTTGATTTACGGTATTCTGTTTTGGTGCAGATTTAGAGCAGCATTTTTAATGCATCTTCTTAGTACAGAAAAGTTTTGACACTTAAAATACCTGTGTTTTTTTTAACATATTTTCTTTCAGGCTCCCCATAAGAGCCTATAAAAAAATGCACAGTGGCGTTAGTTTGTGTAATTGAGCACAGCGGATATTCCATACAAAATAATACAATAGAAAAAGCCCAGTATTTATGCTGCCTAGAGCAGCGGGTACCTTAGTACCTTATTTAGTCCAGCTTGGGACTGCGTTCCCGATGCTATAGTTTTATGCTTATGGAATAAAGCACATCTAATTTGAAGATTCTGTCTGGTGCCGGATTTTTTCTAAAATTGTACCTTAGGGTACCGTCACAATTGGCGACGCTCCAGCAATCAATACGACCTGGTAGGGATCGCTGGTGCGTCGCTACGTGGTTGCTGGTGAGATGTCAAACAGTCAGACCTCACCAGCGACGAAGCAACGATATGGAATGATACGGCGGTCGTTGGGACCCTGTTTCTCAGACCTGTAGTATTGAGGTCGTTGGTTGTTGTCTCTGTCAAGCACACCGATGCATGCTGCCCAGCGGGACTCCAACGATCAAAAAATGGTCCAGGCGACTCTGACACGACCAGCGATCTCACAGCGGGGGTCTGGTCGCTGATAAATGTCAAACAGCGAGATCGCTGGCGAGGTCGCCGTTGCGTCACCAAACTTGTGATTCAGCAGCAATCTTGCTAGCGATCTCGCTTAGTGTGACGGGAGCTTTAGCCCCTTAGTGAATAAGCCAATGTTAATCTTCCATTTTTGAATTCTTTTATGTTAGACAAGCTATTGAAATAGCGTAGACAGAATCAGCAGCGTCATCACTGCAGCAGCAAGACTGTCACTGAGCTCCAACACCAAGAAAATGGCGATGAGGGGAAACAGCCGGTTCTTATATGGCAAGGACATATGTCATACCAAACCAATGACACAAGCCCTTTTGTGCAAAAAGTGCAATTTGCTTTATGGGTGCTGATTGTCCCAACAGTACGTCTAGGGCCACACTAGGGTTGTGGCCACCATCCTGCAGAGTCCTCCAAAGAGGTGGATTCCGGCAGCATTAGCACAGCGTTACCATAGTGTAACACTGCATTAACGCTACTAGAATCCTATGGGTGATGGACTCTCGAGCGCATTCAAACGCCAGCTTGTAAGTGCCTTTCTGCGTTTTCTTGTGCACTACGAAATAGCGCAAGATTTCAAACTCTGGCACTTACATGCCGGCGTTTGAATGCGCTCGGGGGTCCGTCACCCATAGGACTCTACTGGCAGCATAAGTGCAGCGTTACACTATGGTAACGCTGCGATAATGCTGCCAGAATCCTGCTTTTTGGCGGAACCCAGAACGGAGGTCACAACACTAGTGTGGCTCTAGGCAAAGTGGGGAAAGAAAATAAAAATGGAGACCTGTGCTTATCTGACCAAAAATCTATCCCCCCTCCCCTCCCACCTGCTATCCTAGACTGACACTCTGAAAACATAGAACAGAAGCATGAGTGCAAACTCACTCATGCTTTTTGTCATCCGAACAATTACCGAACAAATCATGAACTTCCAACTTTTCAGCAAACCGTTCGAGAATTGTTCACTAATCTCTAGCACTGATCTGATAAATTATAGTTTGCAATCTGATGAACAATACAAGTGTCTCCTTCAAGGTGGTGACGTGCTCCCAAGCCAAGTGGATAATACATAATACATCAGGGACTGATTAAGATTAGCCAGGGCATCGGGCTGTTTAGAAAGTGATGGCCCCCCAACCCCAAGTATTACGTGACATGTCACATGATCAACTTTTGAAAGATCATGTGATAGGTCACATGATTAGCACACAGGGACAGATCCATAGAGGCAAAAGAAGAACAATAGTGGCGTGCCTAGCTACTTAGCCCCCAATTAACAGAAGGAGGCCGCACACAGCCCCCAGTATACAGCAGGAGGCCACACACAGCCCCCAGTATACAGTAGGAGGCCACACACAGCCCCCAGTATACAGCAGGAGGCCCCACACAGCCCCCAGTATACAGCAGGAAGCTCCACAACGCCCCCAATATACAGCAGGAAGCCGAGCTCAGCCCCCAGTATACAGCAGGAAGCCACACACAGCCCCCAGTACTACATCAGGAGGTCATACACAGCCTTCAGTATACAGCAGGAAGCCACACACAGCCCCCAGTATACAGGAGACTGCACACAACCCTCAGTACTACAGCAGGACGCTGCACACTGTCCCCAGTATACAGCAGGAAGCCGCACACAGCCCCTAGTATCACAACAGGAAACCTCACATAGTCTCTGTATTACACCCTGAGCTCACACATAGCCCCCTGAATTAGATAAGGAGCTCACGCATAACCCACTGTTTTGCATCCTGTACCCACACATAGCCCCTGCATTACACTTCAGGCCTCACATGGCCCCTATATTAGAGCCTGTGCACCACGTAGCCCCTGTATTACAGCCTGTACCCACGCATAGCCCCTGAATTACAGCCTGTGCCCACACATAGCCCTTGTATTACACCAGGAGCCCACACATAGCCCTTGTATTACACCAGGAGCCGACACTTCACTATTCTGGGCAACGCCCCGGGACTACAGCTAGTCACCCAATAAAGGCAAAATTTGTTAAACTAAAACTACCTATAAAAAAGTGTTTGCTTGTTTTTCTTGTTTTTTTTTTATCTTAAAATCACCTCCACATTCTATTTATTTGTCCTAATCTCAAAGCCTCACTTATACAATGTTTAGGATTTTGGAACAGTTTTCCTACTCTACTATGTAATTTGCTTCACTATCCCTTTATAATAATACAGGAGGTTTATTTGAGGGAACATGCAAAAGAAAAATGAAAGTATGGCTGTGGTCACACATGCCAATCGGTTTTTGGAAGTCTTTTCCATGCCAAATCCGTTTTTCCTAGGCTGCATTTTGTGCCTCCTGTGTCCCTGGACGTTTTTTTGACTTACCGTATATACTCGTGTATAAGCCGACCCGTGTATAAGCCGATCCCCCTACTTTTGCCCAAAAATCTGGAAAAACCTATTGACTCGTGTATAAGCCGAGGGTGGACCCCAGCACAGGTATACAGCCCCCAGCAGTGTGGTATACAGCAGCCCCAGAGGTATATACAGCAGTCCCAGTGGTAGTATACAGCAGCAGCCCCAGTGGTATATACAGCAGCAGCCCCAGTGGTATATACAGCCCCAGTGGTAGTATACACGCAGCCCCAGTAGTATATACAGCCCTAGTAGTATATACAGCCCCAGTGGTAGTATACACGTAGCCCCAGTAGTATATACAGCCCCAGTAGTATATACAGCCCCAGTGGTAGTATACACGCAGCCCCAGTAGTATATACAGCCCCAGTAGTATATACAGCCCCAGTGGTAGTATACACGCAGCCCCAGTAGTATATACAGCCCCAGTGGTATATACAGCCCCAGTGGTAGTATCCAGCAGCCCCAGTAGTATATACAGCCCCAGTGGTAGTATACAGGCAGCCCCAGTAGTATATACAGCCCCAGTGGTAGTATACAGGCAGCCCCAGTAGTATATACAGCCCCAGTGGTAGTATACAGGCAGCCCCAGTAGTATATACAGCCCCAGTGGTAGTATACAGGCAGCCCCAGTAGTATATACAGCCCCAGTGGTAGTATACAGGCAGCCCCAGTAGTATATACAGCCCCAGTGGTAGTATACAGGCAGCCCCAGTAGTATATACAGCCCCAGTGGTAGTATACAGGCAGCCCCAGTAGTATATACAGCCCCAGTGGTAGTATACAGGCAGCCCCAGTAGTATATACAGCCCCAGTGGTAGTATACAGCATCCCCAGTAATGCAGGGCCCCCCAGCCTTGCTCCGGTCACCTGTAAAGCAAATTATACTTATCACTGTCCCGCTGTCCGCACCCGCCGCTGCCGACATCCGCGATCCTCCATCTCTCATGCGTCTTCTTCCTGTTTCCTGTGTTCGTCGCAGGGAATGACGTCATTACCGGCGCCGAACACAGGAAACAGGAAGAAGACGCATGAAGATGGAGGATCGCGGATGTCGGCAGCGGCGGGCGCAGACAGCGGGACTGTGATAAGTATAATTTGCTTTACAGGTGACCGGAGCAAGGCTGGGGGGCCCTGCATTACTGGGGATGCTGGGGCTGTCGGGCTGTATGGCTGCCGTCACTGACTCGCGTATAAGCTGAGGGGGTACTTTTCAGCCCAATTTTTGGGCTGAAAAACTCGGCTTATACGCGAGTATATACAGTAGTAATTTTTTTCCCAAAAAACGCATGCGTTAACACATGGTGCCTATATGTACCATGCGTTCATGCATGCGTTTCCCATAGGGCCCCATGTTAAAAAAAAGGTCAGTTTTTTTCCAGCACCCAAAAACATTGCTAGCAACGTTTTTTGAGACCAAGAACACTGGATTACCGTTTTTGAGAAACGGAGGTACACATAAGTGCTACATTCATTAACGGATCAGTTTTTGGGACTTAGAAAAGAAAATGAACAATTTTTCCCAAAAACAGTCCTAAAGCAAAAACTGATGGCATGTGCGACCACAGCCTATTACTACACCTACTGCCAGTGACCAGTGTATGTATGACACATACATACACACACATATCGACAAATATAAACATACATTCACACATACACACACATATACATACAAACATACACACACATACTAGGAGTGAGATCTTTTTTCTTTACCTGCCCCAGCTTGTCCCCCGTCCAGCCAGCCTGCACACTCCAGGGAAGATCCTCTTCGGCTTCCCGCCGGAGTGCAGGGCACACTGAGTGACGTCATAGTTAGGAGACGCAATGCTTCCCGGCTTCTTAGCAACTGGCAGTACTGCACAGTGCCAGCCCACGCCTGCTGCCCGGAGATCTCCGCCGAGGGAACAGGACCGAGGTGAGTGGCTGCTGCGCACTTAACATTATAATGAGGGCAATCTGGCTGTGGGCCCCCCTGGTGCCTCGGACCCCGAGCACTAACCTAGATACCACTCATTATAATTCGCCCCTGCTTTCATCAGTAGCTTATTCCTTTAATGGCTCCCACTTTGCATAAAATTCTGGTGTTTGGGGTTTCGTCCATATCAAGTGATCACTGTAATGTTAAATATGTGTTTGCCTGGGGTATCACCAAAAGGAGCTGGCCTGCCCATCACTAAAGTGAGCCCTAAACCTGTACCCTCGCCGGTTCCAGTGTGCATGTCATGGATGGCAGGCCCCTTTGAAGTCGACCCTGGATCTATATCACCAAAAAGAGCCGGATTTCCCATCACAGCCAAAAAGATGCAACATCTCCCGAGAGAAGCGAGGGTGCTTCTGCCATGTGCTCAGTAATCAGTCAGATACAGCCATTACACAGAGCACTGTATATAAAATTATCTCAACATAGGAACATGTTTTTAAATATCCAATTGTGTAAAGTCTGACTAATTCAAGATCTAATAATTAGAATTAACTTTAAAATTAACTTTGTTCATGTCAGCCAAAAATGTGCAGCGGGTCCTGAGGGCAGCTGGGCGTGGTGATGATGGTGGGTTGCTCCAGGTGCCTGTCTGATGTGAGAGGTCTGAGTTGTGCCCTGGATGAGCGGCCCATCAGAAGCTCCTTCATATGTGGGTGATATGGTGTAAAAGTGGGATTTCAATAAGTGGCTGCAGAAATGTTCTAGAGATAAACCAGAAGGTACCAGCTATACCCGTGTGCTGACTGTCTCTAATACTTTGCTCTCTCACTAACATAGTCACCATGCTTACTTATGCCCTAACAGTAATTGCTCCACTAATCCTTTCCCTCTTTCTGTACCCCCAAACTCCATCACTCCCAACACAAATATTTATCTCCCCATCCCTCTTACCTCCCCACATGAGGTCCTCTCCTGACCTGCTTCTCAATCTCACACCCCTCCTGCAGAAACACAAAACAAGCCGGCCGCTCTCATTCTCCCAGCTGCTTGCCCTCTCTTTGCTTCTCTTATTCGCTGATGACATATCTCTCAATCGAGGACCTCCACAGCCAACATTCCCCACTATTCCTCCCTCCTATCACCCCACATCTGCAAGAAACAGCTGCATTCTTTTAAATATAAAACCAACTGACCCCCTCTCCACTGCCCTCTCAGTCTGAAGCACTCTGGAATGCCCGTTCCATCTGCAATAAACTCCACTTCATTCACAACCTCTTTACCTCTCCCAGACTATCCTATCCTTTCACAGAAACATGGCTGACACCTCCGACACGGCCTCCCCTGCTGCGCCCTGCTATGGCAACCTGCACTTCACCCACACACCTCGCACTGGAAACAAACATTGTGGAGGAGTGGGTCTTCTCCTTTTTAGCAACTGCACCTTCAACCCAATTCCTTCTCCTCCTCCCTTCCTTATCCTCTCATCCTTTGAAGCGCACTCTGTCCGTATCTACTCTCCTTCCAACCTCTAAGTGGCCATTTATCGACCCCTGGGCCCGACCACTGCCTTCTTTGACCAATTCTCCATCTGGCTCCTATACTTTCTCTCTGCTGACATTCCCGCCATCATAATGGGCGACTTCTGCAGAGATACGAGAAGTAGGAGGGGGCAGTGGGGTGTGGAGGAGGGAGTTAAATGTATTAAATAACTGCCTGCGGTTGTGGGACAAAGAGGATATGAGGGTAATAAAGTAATTCTGTTTAGTGGTGGTGAGTGCTGACTTGAATTTGAGAAGTGCTTGCTTGAATGCTGTGTAGTCTTCTTGTGAGTGTGTTTTCTTCCAGAGACACTCTGCAACCCTAGATGCTCTCCACAGATTTTTAGTGGTATCTGTGTGCCAGGGTTGTCTGTTGATTTGTCGTGTTGTGTCAATGGGCGACTTCAACATCCCCATTGACTCCCACCAATCAACAGCCTCCAAACTCTTGTCACTTGCTTCATTATTTGGCCTCTCTCAATGCTCCACCACAGCCACCCACACAGAAGGACATACACTAGACCTAATCTTCACCCGCCTCTGCTCCCTAACTAAACCCACAACCTCCCCTCTCCCCCTCTCTGACCACCATCTACTCACTTTCTCATCCTTGTCCTTCTGACCTGCCACCCATATCCACCAACTCACACACCATCGCAGAAACCTCACATATCTTGACACTAACACACTCTCCAAAGCCATTTTAACCGCTATCATTCATATCCTCACTTCATGACACAGATAATGCCACGGTTTTCTATAACTCTACACTCATATCAGCTATTGATACTGCTGCCCCTCTCTTTCATGGCACAACATGACAAACCAACAGACAACCCTGGCACACAGACACCACTAAAAATCTGCAGAGAGCAGCTAGGGATGCATAGCGTCGCTGGAAGAAAACACACTCACAAGAAGACTACACAGCATTCAAACAAGCACTTCTCAAATTCAAGTCAGCACTCACCACCACTAAACAGAATTACTTCATTACGTTCATATCCTCTTTGTCCCACAACCCCAGGCAGTTATTCAACACATTTAACTCCCTCCTCCGCCCCCCACTGCCCCCTCCTACTTCTTTTATCTCTGCAGAAGTCTTTGAAACACACTTCACCAACAAGATTGAACAGATCAGACAAGTCTTTGCTACCCAACCACCACAACCCCTATGTATACCAGACCACTCCCCACCCCCACTAACCCTCCTCCCCTCCATCACTGAAGGAGAACTATCGCACCTCTCCACTTGTGCACTGGACCCTATCCCATCCCACTTCCTCCCCAACCTCACAACCACACTAATCCCAGCCCTAACCCACCTCTTCAACCTATGACTAACTTCTAGTACCTTTCCTTCTGCTTTCAAACATGCATCAATTACACCTATCTTAAAGAAGCCATTCAGGGCCAGACTGGGGCCAAAAAGCAGCCCTGGAAAACAAACCCCAGCAGCCCACATACTATAACACCCGTCAGCCATGATCAGTGAAATTTTATCACTTTCTTATAGCTGGCTTTGGTAATTCCCTTGTCATATCTTTAAACTCGTAAAGAGCAGGATATTGACTGTAAGGGCCACATAATATTGTGATTATGGTAGCCTCCTCAAGGAGCCACCCAATGGCTAGGTCCTTCCCTAGAGGGATATCTGGCTAGTCCCGTGTTTGAGACTCCTAAACAAGGCTTCACAGACTCTATTTGCATATTCGTATTTCCCAGGGGCAATGCACCTAGGATTTCACTGCGTTTGAGCGCTTTTGCCGGCTGCCCACAGTGTTTTCTTTGACTGGTTTCCCTGAGATCAGTGATTGTTTTGTGATGTTGGTCCTCCAGGCATTGCTCCCACCTAGCCAGACTCCTACTCCACACTGATGAGGGGCAAAACCCGAAACAGCTGTCTGTGGATGGATACCTGGTTTTGGTAATTCCCTTGTCATATCTTTAAACTCGTAAATAGCTGGATATTGACTGAAAGGGCCACTTAATATGGTGGTTATGGTGGTCTCCTCAAGGAGCCACCCCATGGCTAGGTCCTTCCCTGGAGGGATATCTGGCTAGTGACATGTTTGAGACTCCTAAACGAGGCTCCACGGACTCTGCATATTCGTATTTCGCAGGGGGCAATGCACCTAGGATTTCACTGTGTTTGAGCGCTTTTGACAGCTGCCCACAGTGTTTTCTGCCAACCATAGGGTATAATGCAGCAGGCCTTACAATCCACCATATAAATCAGTCCCCTATGGGCATCCACCTACCATCCCAAAGTATCCAGAGCACTGTTCCCAGTGTGACCCAGCAAGATGCCCACTGACAGCAGTGCTCAGCAGCCATGCAGTGCTCAGCAGCCATGAGATGTGTCCTCACCCGACTCCTCCATCAGTCAGTCTGGCTGGCCCAGGTACTGTAAATGCTTGACAGCGGTGTCCTGCAGCTGAACAACCGCTCCTCTGCAGCGGGAAAAGCAAGGAGAGTCATGTGATGGGGATCATGGTGCAGCGATTTAAAGGTACCGCACTGCTATATCATCCAGCGGCTATGGCCGCCAGGTGTTTCAGCAGTGCAGCACTTTAATCACCAGCGGCCGCATCACCGTCTGGAGGCTTGTACAGACTATAATGTGGCCGCTGGTGATTTTAACCAGCCATGTTGCCAGTGCAGCTGGCGGTCCTGAATGGTCCATAAAGGACCGGCCTGAGGAGCAAACTCCTCCATGACTCACGACGCAGTCCGTCACTGGTCACACCCACTCTATGACAAGCGGCCCAGCGGGAGAAGCCCCGCTGCTCGGCCTCTCAGTCTGGGCCTGAAGCCATCCCTCGACCCCGCTTCTACATCCAGCTATCGGCCCATATCCCTGCTCCCGTTCGCTTCCTAACTTCTCGAAAAGCATGTCCACACTGTACTCTGATCCCACCTCTCATCCAACTCTCTCTTTGACAACCTTGAATCCATCTTCCGCCCCCACCACTCCACTGAAACTGCTCTGACCAAAATTACTAATGACTTACTCGCGGCCAAAGCTAACAGACAGTTCTCCGTCCTCCTCCTTCTAGACCTGTTCTCTGCATTTGACACAGTCGACCACTGTCTCCTATTACAGATTCTCTCTTCCATTGACATTACCAACCTTGCCCTCTCCTGAATCTCCTCCTACCTTTCCAACCGCACATTTAGCGTCTCTCACTCCCACACGACCTTCTCGCCCCATCCCCTCTCTATGGGGGCCCTCAAGGCTCTATCCTGGGGCCCCTCCTTTTTTCAATCTATACCCTTGGCCTGGGACAAGTCATGAAGTTCCATGGCTTCCAGTATCACTTGTACACTGATGACACTCAGATCTATCTCTCTGGCCCAGATGTCACCTCTTTCCTGTCCAGAATTCCGAAGTGTCTATCAGTCATATCCACCTCCTTCTCCTCTCGCTTCCTAAAACTCAATGTAGACAAAACCGAACTCATCATCTTTCCTTCATCTCACACACCTTCCTTACCAGACCTATCAATCACAATAAATGACATCACACTTTGCCCTGTACCTGAAGTCCGCTGCCCCGGAGTAATCCTTGACTCTGCCCTGTCCTTTAAACCACACATCCAAGCCCTTGCCACCTCCTGCCACCTCCAACTCAAAGATATTTCCAGAATCCGTCCCTTCCTCAACCCTCAATCTACTAAACTACTAGTGCATGCCCTCATAATCTCCCGCCTCGACTACTGCAACCTCCTCCTCTGTGAACTCCCTGCTAACACTCTTGCACCTCTCCAATCTGTCCTTAACTCTGCTGCCCGACTGATCCACCTCTCTCCTTGCTATTCCTCCACTTTTCCCCTCTGCATATCCCTCCACTGGCTCCCAATTCCCCATTCTATCCAATTCAAACTACTAACACTGACTTACAAAGCCGTCCACAATCTGTCCCCCTCATATATCTCTGAACTAATGTCCTCATATCATCCAACTCGTAATCTCCGATCCTCCCAAGACCTCCTCCTTTCCTCCACACTTGTACGTTCCTCATCTAACCGACTGCAAGGCTTCGCCCAAGCATCCCCCATTCTCTGGAATTCTGCACCTCAAAACATCCGACTGTCCCATACACTCAGAACCTTCAAGCGGAACCTGAAAACCTATCTCTTCAGAACAGCCTACAGACTGCAATGACTACGGTGCCAGCTCACCACCACTGGACCCTGTGCTCCACCACCACTGGACCCTGTGCTCCACCACCACTGGACCCTGTGCTCCACCACCACTGGACCCTGTGCTCCACCACCAACAGAGCAGCGGCACACCACCACCAACAGAGCAGCGGCACACCCCCAGTCTCCCCCCCCCCCCCCCCGAGCCGCGCCGACGGCCAGTAGCACCCCCCCGGGCCGCACCGACGGTCAGTAGCACCCTCCCTGCACCAGGGCCCCCAGGGGTTATGGTCCACCCCTGTTGGAATCAATGGTGCTCTGTAAATAAATAATAATAATAATGTGACACCCCATATGAGAAGTCTATGCTTGCCATAATGGACTTCTCAATGTGTGCCTGCCACTTAGGATCCCGCACCACCTCACCACACTATCAGAGGTATCTTGGTCTGGCATATATGAGTATGGGGTGTCTGGGACTGGCACAAATAGCTATTGGAGCATCTGGGTCTGGCACACGTGTATGTGGTATCTGAGACTGGCACACATGAATAAGGGACTGGCACAGACCATTACTTTAGGGTATATGTGGACTAGTACACATTGGTATGGTGCATCTGTGAATGGCATATATGGGTTTGTGGCATCTGTGACTGACATACATGGGTATGGGGCATCTTGGTCTGACACACACGGGTTTGGGGGCATCTGTGACTGGCGCACATGGTTATGAGGTATTTGTGACTGGCACACAAGGGTATGGGGCATCTGTGACGGGCACACATGAGTATGAGGAACCTGGGTCTAACACACACAGGTTTTGGGGCATCTGTGACTGGCACAGATGGTTATGGGGCATCTGGGTCTGACACACATGGGTATGGGGCATTTGTGACTGCCACACATGATTATGAGGCATCTAGGTCTGATACACACAGGTATGGGGGCATTTGTGACTGCCACACATGGGTTTGGAGGCATCTGGGACTGGCCTTACATGGGTATGGGGCATCTCTGAGGACCGGTCGGAAGTCCGGATAGAGAACAGGCCGGAGGTCCAGATAGAGGTCTGGCTAGAGGCCCGGATAGAGGATCAGCTGGAGGTCTGGATAGAGAATCGGCTGGAGGTCCGCATAGAGGACCGGCTGGAGGTCCGGGTAGAGCACTGGCTGGAGGTCCGGATAGAGGACTGGCTGGAGGTCCGGATAGAGGACCGGCCGGAGGTCCGGATAGAGGTCTGGCTAGAAGACTGGATAGAGGACAAGCTGGAGGTCCGGATAGAGGACCGGCTGGAGGTCTGGATAGAGGTCTGGCTAGAAGACTGGATAGAGGTCCGGATAGAGGATCAGCTGGAGGTCTGGATAGAGGATCGGCTGGAGGTCCGCATAGAGGACCAGCTGGAGGTCCGGATAGAGGACCGGCCGGCGGTCCGGATAGAGGTCTGGCTAGAAGACCGGATAGAGGACAAGCTAGAGGTCCGGATAGAGGACCGGCTGGAGGTCCGAATAGGGGATCAGCTGGAGGTCTGGATATAGGACCGGCTAGAGGTCCGGATTGAGGTCTGGCTAGAAGACTGGATAGAGGACCAGCTGGAGGTCCGGATAGAGGACCGGCCGGAGGTCCGGATAGAGGTCTGGCTAGAAGGCTGGATAGAGGCCCGGATAGAGGATCAGCTGGAGGTCTGGATAGAGGATCGGCTGGAGGTCCGCATAGAGGACCGGCTGGAGGTTCGGGTAGAGGACTGGCTGGAGGTCCAGATAGAGGACTGGCCAGAGGTCCGGCTAGAGCACTGGCTGGAGGTCCGGATAGAGGACTGGCTGGAGGTCCGGATAGAGGACTGGCTGGAGGTCCGGATAGAGGACTGGCTGGAGGTCCGGATAGAGGACTGGCTGGAGGTCCGGATAGAGGACTGGCTGGAGGTCCAGATAGAGGACTGGCCGGAGGTCCGGATAGAGGACTGGCTGGAGGTCCGGATAGAGGACTGGCTGGAGGTCCGGATAGAGGACTGGCTGCAGTGGCTGGAGGTCTGGCTAGTGATCAGCATAGAGGTCCGACTAGAAGAGCGGATAGAGAACTGTCTGTAGACCCGGATACAGGACCGGCTGCAGGGCTAGCTAGAGGCTGGCTGTATTTAGTATATAATCAGCCCCCAGCCCGTTCCGGACCCCTGAATCATTACTCAGTCTCGTGTATGAACATTCCCTCACCCAGTTCCTGATGAGTTAGATTGCAGTTAGCACAGGAGGAGCGGCCACAGCACACAGTGTCCTCCGCTGTCCGCTCTGTGGTGCTGAATCTCCTGCAGCTACAAACACAGGAGAGCAGAGCGCTGCTCCTTTACTCTGAGCCGTAGCATTTCCACGCCCCCTACCGGAGGAGGACCTATCTCCGGGCGAATTGTCTCGGAATGCCCAATTAATGACAGGGGAGGCGTGGCTTATCCTAGGGAGATAACATTCCCTGTCCTGCTCCGCGTGCTCGGTGGGCGTGCACTTAGGTGACCACGTGCCGCTGGCTACCTATGATCTGTCGTGTTGACAGGTTGCGGTTTTCTCCACGTGCAGACGATACGGTTGAACGCCCCCTGCCAAGAAAATGAGTCACAGGTAGAGGGCGCAGTCTATGTTTTTTGCACATATAAATGCTGGAGGTGGAGCCCAGGCGGTGCTCCCGGGGGGCCTGTACCGATGATGCGGTGTGTGCCCCATCTGTGTCACCCCCAGTGCTCCCTCGTTTCTTTCACCCCCCTGTGCTTGCTCACCTGTGCTCACACTTTGCCCTCTGTGCCCCCGGCTCGCCTGGACCCCTCCCCAGTGCTCGCTCCCTGGACCCTCCCCATGCTCGCTCCCTGGACCCCCCCCCCCCCGTGCTAGCTCTCTGGACCCCTCCCATGCTCGCTCCCTGACCCCTCAGTGCTCGCCTCTGGCCCCCCCCAGTCTCGCTCTCTGGACCCCTCCCCGTGCTCGCTCCCTGACCCCTCAGTGCTCGCTCTCTGGACCCCTCCCCAGTGCTCGCTCTCTGGACCCCTCCCGATGCTCGCTCCCCGCGGACTCCCCCCCCCCCCCTCCCCTCCCCTGTGCTCCTCCCGTACCCCCCCCCCGTGCTAGCTCTCTGGACCCCTCCCCAGTGCTCGCTCCCTGGACCCCTCAGTGCTCGCTCTCTGGACCCCTCCCCAGTGCTCGCTCTCTGGACCCCTCAGTGCTCGCTCCCTGGACCCCTCCCCCAGTGCTCGCTCTCTGGACCCCTCCCCGTCCTCGCTCCCTGGACCCTCCCCTGTGCTCGCCTCTGGACCCCCAGTGCTCCTCCCTGGACCCCTCCCCTGTGCTCGCTCCCGGACTCCCCCCCCCCCCCTCCCCTGTGCTCGCTCCCGGACTCCCCCCCCCCCCTGTGCTAGCTCCCTGGACCCCTCCCCAGTGCTCGCTCCCTGGACCCCTCCCCTGTGCTCGCTCCCTGGACCCCTCCCCTGTGCTCGCTCTTGGACCCCTCAGTGCTCACTCCCTGGACCCCTCCCTGTGCTCGCTCCCCGGACTCCCCCCCCCCCCTCCCCTGGTGCTCGCTCCCCGGACTTTCCCCCCCCTGTCACCCCTGACCCCCCCAGTGCTCGCTCCTGGACCCCCCCCCCTGCAGCTCTCGGACCCCCCCCAGTCTCGCTCCTGCCCCTATGCTCGCTCCTGGACCTCCCCTGCCCTCTTGGACCCTGTGCTGCTCCTGGACCCCCCCCATGCTCGCTCCTGACCCCTCCCCTGTGCTCGCTCCTGACCCTCCCTGTGCTCGCTCTCTGGACCCCCAGTGCTCACTCCCTGGACCCCTCCCCTGTGCTCGCTCCCCGACCCCCCCCCCCCCCCTTGCTCTCGACTCCCCCCCTGTGCTGCTCCCTGGACCCCTCCAGTGCTCGCTCCCTGGACCCCCCCCGTGCTAGCTCTCTGACCCCTCCCCACTCTCCCCCCCCAGTGCTCGCTCCCTGGACCCCCCCCCGTGCTGCTCTCTGACCCTCCCCATGCTCGCTCCCTGGACCCTCCCCAGTGCTCGCTCCCGACCCCTCCCCTGTGCTCGCTCTCTGACCCCTCAGTGCTGCTCCCTGGACCCCTCCCCTGTGCTCCTCCTCGCCCCTCCCCCCCCCGTCTAGCTCCCTGGACCCCTCCCCAGTGCTCGCTCCTGACCCCCCCCGTGCTTGCTCTTGGCCCCTCCCCGTGCTCGCTCTCTGACCCCTCCCCTGGCTCGCTCCCTGGCACCCCCCCCCCCCCCTGTGCTGCCCTGGACCCCTCCCCAGTGTCGCTCCCTGCCCCTCCCCTTGCTCCTTTGCCCCTCCCCTGTGCTCGCTCCTGACCCCCCCCTGTGCTCGCTCCCTGGACTCCCCCCCCCCCCCCTTGCTAGCTCCTGGACCCCCCCAGGCTCGCTCCTGACCCCTCCCCAGTGCTCGCTCCTGGACCCTCCCCTGTGCTCGCTCTGACCCTCGTCTCCTCCCTGGACCCCCGTGCTCGCTCCCTCCCCCCCCCTTGCCTCCCTGACCTCCCCTTGCCCTCCCGGACTCCCCCCCCCCCCTGTGCTCGCTCCCGTGTCCCCCCTCCCCAGTGCTGCTCCCTGGACCCCCCCCCCGTGCTAGCTCCCTGGACCCCCCTCCTCCTCCTGACCCCTCTGTGCTCTGCCTCCCTGCTCGTCTGGACCTCCGTGCTCGCTCCTGGCCTCCCCTGTGTGCCTGGACCTCTGCTCCTCCTGCCTCCTGTCTCCCTCCCCCCACCCCCCCCCCCCCCCCTGTCGCTCCCCTCCCCCCCCTCTGCTAGCTCCCTGGACCTCCCTCTCCCAGTGCTCGCTCCCTGGACCCCTCCCTCCCCTTGCTACTCTCTGGACCCCTCCCCAGTGCTCGCTCCCTGACCCCCCCTCCTCCTGGACCCCCCGTGCTAGCTCCTTGACCTCCCACATCCCTGACCCCTCCCCATGCTCGCTCTCTGGACCCCTCCCCTGTGCTCCCTCTGCCCCTCAGTGCTCGCTCCCTGGACCCCCCCTGCCACTCCTGGACTCCCCCCTCCCCCCCCTGTGCTAGCTCCTGACTCCCCCCGTGCTCGCTCCCATCCCCCGCCTCTCCCCCTCCTCCCCTGTGCTGCTCGCTCCTGACCCCCCCGCTCGCTCCTGGCACCCCCTCCCCCCCCTGTGCTTCCCTGGACCCCTCCCCAGTGCTCGCTCCCTGGACCCCTCCCCTGTCGCTCCTCTTGACCCCTCCCCTGTGCTCGCTCTCTGGACCCCTCCTGTGCTCGCTCCCTGGACCCCCCCCTCTCCCCCCTGGCACCCCCTCCCCCCCCTCACCCCTCCCGTGCCGCCCTGCCCTCCCCAGTGCTCGCTCTCTGGACCCCTCCCAGTGCTGCTCTCTTGACCCTCCTCCCCTGTGCTCGCTCCTCTGGACCCCTCCCCTCTGCTCCCTACCCCTCCCCTGTGCTGCTCCTGGACCCTCCCGTCGCTCCGGACCCCCCATCCCCCCCCCCTCCCCTGTGCTGCTCCCGGACTTCCCCCCCCCCCCGTGCTAGCTCCTGGACCCCTCCCCAGTGCTGCTCCCTGGACCCCCCCCCCGTGCTAGCTCTCTGGACCCCTCCCCAGTGCTCGCTCCTGGACCCCTCCCCAGTGCTCGCTCTCTGGACCCCTCCCCTGTGCTCGCTCTCTGGACCCCTCAGTGCTCGCTCCCTGGACCCCTCCCCTGTGCTCGCTCCCTGGACACCCCCTCCCCCCCCCCTGTGCTAGCTCCCTGGACCCCTCCCCAGTGCTTGCTCCCTAGACCCCTCCCCTGTGCTTGCTCTTTGCCCTCCTCCCCTGTGCTCGCTCTCTGGACCCCTCCCCTGTGCTCGCTCTCTGAACCCCTCCCCAGTGCTCGCTCTCTGGACCCCTCCCCTGTGCTCGCTCCCTAGACCCCTCCCCTGCTCCCCAGTGCTCGCTCTCTGGACCCCTCCCCTGTGCTCGCTCTCTGGACCCCTCCCCTGTGCTCGCTCTCTGGACCCCTCCCCTGTGCTCGCTCTCTGGACCCCTCCCCTGTGCTCGCTCTCTGGACCCCTCCCCAGTGCTCGCTCTCTGGACCCCTCCCCAGTGCTCGCTCTCTGGACCCCTCCAGTGCTCGCTCCTTGGACCCCTCCCCAGTGCTCGCTCTCTGGACCCCTCCCCAGTGCTCGCTCTCTGGACCCCTCCCCTGTGCTCGCTCTCTGGACCCCTCCCCTGTGCTCGCTCTCTGGACCCCTCCCCTGTGCTCGCTCTCTGGACCCCTCCCCAGTCCTCGCTCTCTGGACCCCTCCCCTGTGCTCGCTGTCTGGACCCCTCCCCTTTGCTCGCTCCCTTGACCCCTCCCCAGTGCTCGCTCTCTGGACCCATCCCCTTTGCTCGTTCTCTGAACCCCTTCCTGTGCTCATTCTCTGCCCCCTCCTCTGTGTTCACTGTCTACCCCCTCCACTGTGCTTTCTCTCTGCCCCCTCTGTCCTGTGGTTGCTCTCTCAGTGCAGAACTGAGTGTGTGTGCTGTGTGGTGATTGCAGGGCTGAGTGTGTATGATTGCGGGGCTGAGTGTGTGGGTGATGTGTGCGGGCCCGAGTGTGGTGTGGGGTGAGTGCAGGACTGAGTGTGGTGAGTGCAGGACTGAGTGTGGTGAGTGCAGGACTGAGTGTGGTGAGTGCAGGACTGAGTGTGGTGAGTGCAGGACTGAGTGGTGTGTGGTGAATGCGGGGCTGAGTGTGCGTGTGGTGTGTGCGGTAATAAAGGAGATAGCTTTAACGATACAGGTGGTGTGTTCGGGGCTGAGTGTGATCTGGGGTCATCAAGCTGTAGTACCTGGTTGCCGCTGCTGTCTGTGCTCCCCCAATCCGTTATGATGTCACAGTCATGTGACATGGATCCGCCCATGATTCTGACATCACCACAGGCCCTCTAAGTACATTTTAGCTTATGGGGGCCGCTGGACAGGGGGCTGCGGACTGCTGGGAGCGAGCAGGGAGGAGCGAGCGCCGAGCTGCGGTTGGAAGCAGAGGTGGGTGCAGCGATCGCCATAATATGAAACCCATCACTTGGATGTCCCTATAAGGAGGTCGGTGTACTTCCTGCTGGCGCGGTGGCTTGTGGGATTCGAGGATGTCCGGACGGAAATCAGTGACGGACAACATAAGGCAATTACATATACATACACAGTGCCTTGTGAAAGTATTCAGACCCCTATATACAGTGCCTTGTGAAAGTATTTGGCCCCCTTGAACTTTTCAACCTTTTGCCACATTTCAGACTTCAAACATAAAGATATAAATTCTAATTTGTTTGTGAAGAATCAACAAGAAGTCGGACACAATCGTGAAGTGGAAAGAAATTTATTGGATATCTTAAACTTTTTTAACAAATATAAAACTGAAAAGTGGGGCGTGCAATATTATTCCTGTCCTGTTCTACCAGTTACTTGCCGTGTCCTTTTGCCACTCCGTTCAACAGGTATCGGTGGTGGGTAACCCCTATCTATGAATTACTGACTCATCATGTCTCTTCAGACGTAGTACAAGGTCAGAGCCTATGCGGTCTACTCGAATGTGCTGTGAGATGGGTAATGATCCTTTGACATGTTGTGGATGACAAGTGTCCGTAGTGATCTGACCGGAGTCAAGGATCACCCACGTATCAAGGAAATAATCCTCCATGTGTCATGCTTCATGGTAAACGAGATGTTAGGGGTACACTGGTTCAAGTAATCATGAAACCGCCTATTATACAGTTGTGGCCAAAAGTATTGACCCCCCTGCAATTCTGTCAGATAATACTCAGTTTCTTCCTGAAAATGATTACAATCACAAATTCTTTGGTATTATTATCTTCATTTAATTTGTCTTCAATGAAAAAACACAAAAGAGAATGAAGCAAAACATTGATCATTTCACACAAAACTCCAAAAATGGGCCGGACAAAAGTATTGGCACCCTCAGCCTAATACTTGGTTACACAACCTTTAGCCAAAATAACTGCGATCAACCGCTTCCGGTAACCATCAATGAGTTTCTTACAATGCTCTGCTGAATTTTAGACCATTCTTCTTTGGCAAACTGCTCCTGATCCCTGATATTTGAAGGCTGCCTTCTCCAAACTGCCATTTTTAGATCTCTCCACAGGTGTTCTATGGGATTCAGGTCTGGACTCATTGCTGGCCACCTTAGAAGTCTCCAGTGCTTTCTCTCAAACCATTTTCTAGTGCTTTTTGAAGTGTGTTTTGGGTCATTGTCCTGCTGGAAGACCCATGACCTCTGAGGGAGACCCAGCTTTCTCACACTGGGCCCTTCATTATGCTGCAAAATTTGATGGTAGTCATAATGCCATGCACACGGTCAAGCAGTCCAGTGCCAGAGGCAGCAAAGCAACCCCAAAACATCAGGAACTTCCGCCATGTTTGACTGTAGGGACCGTGTTCTTTTCTTTGAATGCCTCTTTTTTTCTCCTATAAACTCTATGTTGATGCCTTTGCCCAAAAAGCTCTACTTTTGTCTCATCTGACCAGAGAACATTCTTCCAAAACTTTGTAGGCTTTCTCAGGTAAGGTTTGGCAAACTCCAGCCTGGCTTTTTTATGTCTCGGGGTAAGAAGTGGAGTCTTCCTGGGTCTCCTACCATACAGTCCCTTTTCATTCAGATGCCAACGGTTAGTACAGGTTGACACTGTTGTACCCTCGGACTGCAGGGCAGCTTGAACTTGTTTGGATGTTAGTCGAGGTTCTTTATCCACCATCCGCACAATCTTGCGTTGAAATCTCTCGTCAATTTTTCTTTTCCGTCCACATCTAGGGAGGTTAGCCACAGTGCCATGGGCTTTAGGCTGCCTTCACACTTGCAGATGCATCTGCAGCGTTTTGCAGATGCATCTGCAAGTATCAGCATGCAGACCGCGGTCCCTATGTTTATAATAGGGCGCACCGCGGTCTGAATGCTCTCATTGATTCCTATATGTGAGCCGTAAGCAGGCGTATGCCTGCTGACAGATCACACACTCCCGCCCCGCACCTTGGACGCAACATCTCGCGTCCATAGTGCGGCGGGAGAGTGTGATCTGTAAGCAGGCATACGCCTGCTTACGGCTCACATATAGGAATCAATGAGAGCATTCACACCACGGCCGTGGTCTGCATGCTGATACTTGCAGATGCATCTGCAAAACGCTGCAGATGCATCTGCAAGTGTGAAGCCAGCCTTAAACCTCTTGATGACACTGCGCACGGTAGACACAGGAACATTCAGGTCTTTGGAGATGGACTTGTAGCCTTGAGATTGCTCATGCTTCCTCACAATTTGGTTTCTCAGACAGTTCTTTGGTCTTCTTTCTTTTCTCCATGCTCAATGTGGTGCACACAAGGACACAGGACAGAGGTTGAGTCAACTTTAATCCATGTGAACTGGCTGCAAGTGTGATTTAGTTATTGCCAACACCTGTTAGGTGCCACAGGTAAGTTACAGGTGCTGTTAATTACACAAATTAGAGAAGCATCACATGATTTTTCTAACAGTGCCAATACTTTTGTCCATACTTTTATCAGTCAAACATGGCAGAGGTTCCCTGATGTTTTGGGTTTGCTTTGCTGCCTCTGGCACTGGACTGCTTGACCGTGTGCATGGCATTATGAAGTCTGAAGACTACCAACAAATTTTGCAGCATAATGTAGGGCCCAGTGTGAGAAAGCTGGGTCTCCTCAGAGGTCATGGGTCTTCCAGCAGGACAATGACCCAAAACACACTTCAAAAAGCACTAGAAAATGGTTTGAGAGAAAGCACTGGAGACTTCTAAGGTGGCCAGCAATGAGTCCAGACCTGAATCCCATTGAACACCTGTGGAGAGATCTAAAAATGGCAGTTTGGAGAAGGCACCCTTCAAATATCAGGGACCTGGAGCAGTTTGCCAAAGAAGAATGGTCTAAAATTCCAGCAGAGCATTGTAAGAGACTTATTGATGGTTACCGGAAGCGGTTGATCGCAGTTATTTTGGCTAAAGGTTGTGCAACCAAGTATTAGGCTGAGGGTGACAATACTTTTGTCTGGCCCATTTTTGGAGTTTAGTGTGAAATGATCAATGTTTTGCTTTTTGCTTCATTCTCTTTTGTGTTTTTTCATTGAAGACAAATTAAATGAAGATAATAATAGCAAAGAATTTGTGATTACAATCATTTTCAGGAAGAAACTGAGTATTATCTGACAGAATTGCAGGGGTGTCAATACTTTTGGCCACAACTGTACACAGAAAGTTTAGATCTAACTTGCCACGTATACACATTTGATGATGTCAATATATAAGCCTTGTTTTGATCCTACTGGTACCTATATATACCGGACCAGTACAGTACTAACGTGTACATCTTATTTTGTGTGGTGTTATCTGAGGAAGGGGCTTGACCCTGAAATGCGTAATAAACCGCCATCTGTATTTCTAACAACCTGAATAATTGAATTCCTTGGAGCGGGGGTGGGGTTCTTATTCCCATTTCTCCTAAGCACATTTGAATGGCTGGTATACATTGCATACACTGAGATCTATTGCAATATACTGTAAATGTGAATGGTTTCACTGTGACTTGCAACGTTATACAAAAGTGTTAATGCTTGCAAGTATATGTGAGTGAGTGAACACACCTCGCCACCTGTGAGAGTATCAGATGGTCTATCATGTGACTTCTCCCTGGTCACATGTCTTTGATGTCAGCCACTTTCTGTGATATGAGCCAGGTCCTGCAATGTAGGCAGGACCTCTGATGCAGCCAGGTCTTTGTGTTTCCAGCCAGTCTCTCCACTCCAGTCTTCCCATGGAAACATGGTGAGGAAAACCCCCTGTGGAGCGGGTTACAGCTCCAGAATTCCCAGACTCTCAGGACATCGGGCAAGCTAATACCTAGAAAGGTAACCTCCAGAGCGAGGAGCTGTTTCTGATTGATTTCAGTAATGGCAGAGGTGGGCGTAGGAACTCTGAGCAGGAACTGAACTGTATACCCTGTCTTTGATCATGCCAAAAGTGTGCATATGGTTCTAATAAACGTGAGATAAATGTGCATAGGGTCTTATCCTTTTTACAAAGGGTTATAGCGGTATATATCAGGAACTGCTCACCTGGTTCGGTTGTGTCACCCACAACCGGTATAATCGCCTGTAAGATGGCTTGTAGAATGTTCCCTGAGGAAGGAGCTCGGATAGAGGCTCTGAAACGCGTAGGATAGAATAAAAGAAAATTCTGCCCAGTTAACTCTTTGTTTCCTGGTGATTCTTGGTGGCAGTGCGGGCATTCCGGCATTTTGTCCCATTACAGCACATGGTTCCGATGGCTTTCTAGAGCGGTTTATGAAGCATAATATACCGATATTGGACTGTTATGATAATACTCCGTTGCCATGTATATTGTATTGTGCTGCCAAGCGAATGTATCCCTACTAGATCCAGCAAGCGTACCCCTCACAGCTCCGAGATAGAGATTTTATGATGAGTACACAAAAATCTCCCTGTTCCGCTCCAAAGACCCTAAACATATGTCCTCACACGTTAGTTTTTGCTGCAGCAAAACCTTAGGGGTTTCTATTTACTCCTAATTTCTTGGCGGGAGGAAACCTGTGAGCCTACTGCGTTTTTACCTTGTTTTCGCTGCATTTTTTTTTTTACCCATAGAACAATTCAGAAAAGAATTGACATGCTCATTCTTTCAAAAACGCTGCAAAACCTTTTCTCTGAATCCCATAGGTGTTGCTGGAAACCAAAAATGCAGGTTTAGATTAGCATAAAACCAAAGTAAAAATTGTGCTCTAAAATGCAGTAAAAACGCCCTGTGTGAACATAGCCTAAATATAAATAGTTGCTTTGTTAAACGGCTTCTCTCCAACATGTGCCCTAACCCCAATGCCGTGAGACATTGTGTGGATTGCACCCATTTTTATGTCGGGGGTGACGTGGTTCTGTTTAGGCTGGCTTCACACCGCGTTTTTGGTGTTTCAGGATCTGTCCGGTGTTTTGCAGGAAACACTGGACAGAACCTGACAGCACCTGATAGAACATAACTGCAGGGCAAATATGGCGTCCGGTCCCGTTTTCTGCCGAATTCGGCAGATTGCTGCAGCAGGAGCTGTCCCCTGCTGAAATATCAGTATCGAGGCTAGCGGGGAGCTGGCCATGGTCCTGAAAGCTCAGTGGGGAGCTCTCCATGGTGCTGCAGTTCAGCGCCGGCACTGAGCTGCAGCACTAGGCGTCCAGCTGCCGGATCCGATTTTCTGTCGGATCCGACGCGATCCAATGTCATAGACTACTCCCATGTTAGGGAACGCCGGATCCGGCAGGACCCGATTTGTGCAGATTTTTGCCCCGGACAGAAAATCGCAGCAAGCTGCGATTTTGTGTCCGGGAGAAAAACCCGCATTCTCCCGGAACCTCCCGGACAGATGGGAACCGGATGGCAAATAGCTGCTATCCAGCCCCATAGGAATACTATCCTGAAAATCGTGGTGTGAAGCCAGCCTTACTGATTGGGTAATGACAGATGCAGTGCAGAAGTCATTGTGCAGAGAGAGGGAGGAGGTGAGCTGTGACATATTGTGAATGGTGGGTCCTTAGTGTATTTGCTAACAATCACTGAATCCTGCCTTTGGTGACATTACCATGAATGATTTAAATGATCTCTACTGCACAGGCCAAATTGAAATTGGCTAGATTTCAGCAATAGGGGGTTTTGATCACGTTCTGATCAACCATTCTCTTTTATGTCTTTTGTTTAGGAGTCAAAGCATGGACACAATGCTGCCTTCCTCTGCACAGAAGTTGATTAGGAATCCTGTGGGGACCCTGCAGGTAAAGCCTCTCCTGCCTTAAGTGTGATAAATTGCTAAGTTGTTCCTTTTGTTACCATCCTTCTTCATTTGTTAGGAGCTGGCGTTGAAGAGAGTCTGGCGTCCTCCTGTATACACCATTATACAGGAGTCAGGACTGGAACATTGCAAGCAATATACCATGACCTGCCAGGTGGAGCGGTTTGTACAGCTCGGTACGTAAGCAACACACCAGGGAGACCGGATCGGATTGTCTGGACGTGTTGCAAGAAAGCGTCTGAAAACATATACAGGAGGATCCCAATGAATTACAATATCATCAAAAAGTTAATTTATCTTAGTAATTCAATACAAAAAGGGCCTTTTTTCATTTATGTGCCCCAGCGTTTGCCTGCTTTGCGCTAGCGCAGGCGCTAGCAGAAGCAAGCGCAGGCAAGCGCTTTGACACATAGATGCAGAGCCCTTGCGCTCGCGCAGCCATGCGCTGTGACACTACCCCGGTCACATTTGTGCTTCCGGGATGCGGTCTCCTGCACTCGCCAATGGCAGGTAATGGCGACACGAGCGCAAGGGCTCTGCATCTTTGTGCCAATTCGCTTGCCTGCACTTGCCTCTGCTAGCACCCGCGCTTGCACCTGCGATAGCGTAAAGCAGGCAAACGCAGGGGTGTATAGATGTGCACTGGGCCAAAGTGAAACACATATAGAGTCATTACAGACAGACTGATCTATTTCAAGTACCGTATTTTTCGCTTTATAAGACGCACCTGATTATAAGACGCACCACCAAATTTGGTGAAGGAAAAGAGAAAAAAATAGTTTATGTTAAATGGGGTCCATCTTATAATGCCAGTGTCTGTCTTACAAATCATATATATGTCAATACTGGTATATATATATATATATCCCCCATGCTGGCACAGTAGCCCCCCATTGCAGGCACAGTAGCCCCCACTGCAGGCACAGTAGCCCCCACTGCAGGCATTGTAGCCCCCACTGCAGGCAATGTAGCCCCCACTGCAGGCAATGTAGCCCCCACTGCAGGCATTGTAGCCCCCACTGCAGGCAATGTAGCCCCCACTGCAGGCATTGTAGCCCCCACTGCAGGCAATGTAGCCCCCACTGCAGGCAATGTAGCCCCCACTGCAGGCATTGTAGCCCCCACTGCAGGCAATGTAGCCCCACTGCAGGCAATGTAGCCCCCACTGCAGGCATTGTAGCCCCCACTGCAGGCATTGTAGCCCCCACTGCAGGCAATGTAGCCCCCACTGCAGGCAATGTAGCCCCCACTGCAGGCAATGTAGCCCCCACTGCAGGCATTGTAGCCCCCACTGCAGGCAATGTAGCCCCCACTGCAGGCAATGTAGCCCCCACTGTAGGCATTGTAGCCCCCACTGCAGGCAATGTAGCCCCCCATCTTTGCGCACATGATACTCACCTAGCTTCACGGCTGCCTGCTGGCCGCGATATCCCCGCCATCTGTGCTCTGCCGGCATCCGGGTCCTGAGAGCTCCACTCAGTGATGACGTCACTTGCAGCGACGCTCGCAGCACCCGGATGCCGGCACAACACCGACAGCAGGGATAGCGCGGTCAGCAGGCAGCGGTGAAGCTAGGTGAGTATCACATCCATGGTATAGTCAGTGCTTTCCACGCAATGCAAGCGTGGAAATCACTGACTATACAGACAGGCTGCAGCTGCGGACCCGGCTCCTGTAATATGGGCTGCTCCCGCTGGTGATTGACAGCGGGAAGTAGTGCATATTACAGGAGATAATGAGCGGCCCCACGTGACCAGAGCCCGCAGCTGCAGCCTGCTCCTGGCCCCATCCAGCCCCCGGACACCGCTCCTGAGCCGCCTTTCCCACCCTCCAAAGCACACTTTCGCTTTGTAAGACGCATCCCCCACTTTCCCCCAAAAGTTGGGGGACTAAAAGTGCGTCTTACAAAGTGAAAAATACGGTATTTCTGTAAATGGTGATGATTATGGCTTACAGCCAATGAAAACCCAAAGGTCATTATCTCGGAAAATTATAGTAGGGAGGATGACGGGTCTGAGAGATAAAATATGACCTAAATAGGTATCAGAGGCTTCACCTTGTGTGGTTGTGAGAGTCACAACCACTATAAAAGCAGAGCACGGCTGCTGCAGTCCTCAGGGTGGTGCAGATAGAGTAGGGAGGATGAAGGGTTAAAAACCGCGAGACATCAAAGGGTGAATATAATATTAATTTATTAGTGAACACATTTAGGGCTATCTGAAACGCCCTGAAACATGACAATATGATATTGATTTGTCCTGAGGAAGAGGCCAGGGAGCCCTGAAATGAGTTGACTAATAAATCAATATTATATTCTCCCTTCGATGTCTTGTGGAATACGGCAGCACGGTTTTTAACTCTAAATCCTCCCTACTCCATATGCACCACGCTGGGGACTACAGCAGCTGTGATCTGCTTTTATAGTGGTTGTGACTGTCACAACCACACAAGGTGAAGCCTCTGATTCCTATTTAGGTCATATTTTATCTCTTAGACCCTTGATCCTCCCTACTTTAATTTTCTGAGATAATGACCTTTGGGTTTTCATTGGCAGTAAGCCATAATCATCGACATTTACAGAGATAGACACTTGAAATGGATCCCTCTGTGTGTAATGACTCTATATAATATATGTGTTTCACTTTATGTATTGAATTACTGAAAGAAATTAACTTTTTGATGATATTCAATTTCATTGACATGCACCTGTACTTATTAATTGCAGTTTAAAGAGAGCATGTTCTAGTAATGTAATAATGTCTTGGCATTCTGCAGGTGACGTGTATTACACTATTCATTTATTCTGTGATCAAAGAACTGTTTAGGGCTATTCATGTCATTTTGCTTTTTATTGGGTTCCATTCACAGCATGGCACCCTTTAAAGTGCATATTTTCAGCAGGTTTTTGCTATATATTCAGAAAGCTGCATGATGTAGGGGCTGAGATCCTGATTCCAGCAATGTCACTTACTGTGCTGTGTGTTGCTTCAATACGATCAGTGTTTTAGCAGCATGATATTATCAATAATGAACTAGGTGTCTGGTGCCTACTCGTCCAATTTTGGCCCAACCACAGTTCTTTGTCAATGTACAATATATTCAGAAAGCTGCCAATTGGTAGTGTGGGTGGGATTATACAGGGGTCAGCATTCTGAGCACTGCTAGATCTGCAACAGGAATTGTTTGAAAATGACTGCAAGCAGCTCAGTAAGTGAAAACATTGCTGGAATCAGGCTCTCAGTGCTTGCTTCATGCTGCTCTTAGATTACATAGAAAAGCCTGTTGACTGATTCCTTTTACAGAATTATCAGACTGAGTTACAAAGATGCCATAATAGCAGAACAGAACTAACCTACTGTTCAAGAAGACAGACCATCAGAACGGAGAAACCTGGAGATTGAAAGTTGGTTGGGATTATCTACTATATAATTGTCTAAGACATTTTCGTGTCGGACCAAAAAAACGTGCCGTGGATATGTCACACTGTGACGTCACCACGGCGAAGCATTGGCCGCGTAGCGGCCAATGCGAGGCGTCAGCTGCGCGAGCAATGGCCGCGAGGCCATTGCGAGTCGCTAGCTTTAGTGCGAGCAATGGCCGCGAAGCGGCCATTGCGAGTCGCTGGCCGAAAATAGAACCAGAGGCTCGGCCACAAAGCTAGCGATTTCCCGCTCAGGTAGCGAGTCGCTAGCCTCAGCGGGAAATCGCTAGCTTTGTGGCCGAGCCTCTGGTTCTATTTTCGGCCAGCGAATCGCAATGCCCGCTTCCATAAGGATTACCGCAACCGCGTACCTGCCGCAACTCCCCCTATACTTTCAATGGGGATCTATTGCGACTCGCTGTGTAGCGCGAGCAATGGCCGCGAGGCCATTGCGAGTCGCTACACTTGCGGCGCGGTTGCGGTAATCCCCATAGAAAGTATAGGGGGACTTGCGGCAGGTGCGGCAAGTGAAAATCTATTTGAAAATCTAAAAAAAAAAAAAAAATATTCTAGACACCCGATGCATTTGCATCGGGCTCACAGCTAGTTTCTTATAAAATGTGAGTTTGAGAAATGAGTGTCTTTTTTCTTTTTTTATAGATGGGGGTAGTGTAATAAGGTAGTGAGAAGCCTTCAGAAAGCAAAGCTGTTCACATTGCGTCTTCAGTGAGCCTCCATCAGTGGATGTGCTGGACTGCGGTGAGGGTCAGCTTTTAGGGTGAAGCATCAGTCATAGGGGCCTTTATGTGTGGTAGATGTGGGCAAAGCAGCCACACAGAGGTCTTCGGTGGATTGCAGTGATTTTTAGCCCTTTGGTAGGTCAAGCATACCAAGACTTTATGCCTTATGTGAAGTTACAGTGTAGCCATGAACAGCATTTTGAGGCCCTGGTAAAGGTGTGTGGTTATGGCTGTGAGGCCCCAGATAAGGTGTGAAGTTATGCCTGTGAGGCCTCGGTATAGATGTGTGGTTATGGTTGTGAGGCACCGGTAAAGGTGTGCGGTTATGGCTGTAAGGCCCTGGTGAAGGTGTGCGGGTATGGCTGTGAGGCCCCGGTAGAGGTGTGCGGTTATGGCTGTGAGGCCCCGGTAAAGGTGTGAGGTTATGGCTGTGAGGCCCCGGTATAGATGTGTGGTTATGGATGTGAGGCCCCGGTTAGTGTTCCGTTATGGTTGTGAGGCCCCGGTAAGGGTGTGTGGTTATGGCTGTAAGGCCCTGGTGAAGGTGTGCGGGTATGGCTGTGAGGCCCCGGTAGAGGTGTGCGGTTATGGCTGTGAGGCCCCGGTAGAGGTGTGCGGTTATGACTGTGAGGCCCCGGTATAGATGTGTGGTTATGGTTGTGAGGCCCCGGTTAGTGTTCCGTTATGGTTGTGAGGCCCCGGTAAGGGTGTGTGGTTATGGCTGTAAGACCCTGGTGAAGGTGTACAGTTATGGCTGTGAGGCCCCAGTAAAGACTTGCAGTTATGGTTGTGAGGCCCCGGTAATGGTGTGAGGTTATGGTTGTGAGGCCCTGGTGAAGGTGTGTGGTTATGGCTGTGAGGTCCCGGTAAATATGTGTGGTTTGGCTGTGAGGCCCCGGTAAAGGTGTACAGTTATGGCTGTGAAGCCCCAGTAAAAATTTGCGGTTATGGTTGTAAGGCCCCGGTAAAAGTCTTTGAGGCATTGGTGAAGGTGTGCGGGTATGGCTGTGAGGCCCCAGTAGAGGTGTGTGGTTATGGCTTTGAGGCATCGGTGAAGGTGTGCGGGTATGGCTGTGAGGCCCGGTAGAGGTGTGTGGCTATAGCTTTGAGGCATTTGTGAAGGTGTGCGGGTATGGCTGTGAGGCCCCGGTAGAGGTGTGTGGTTATGGCTGTGAGGCCCCAGTAAAGGTATTTGGTTATGGTTGTAAAGCCCAGGTAAATATGTGTGGTTTGGCTGTCAGGCCCCAGTGAAGGTGTACAGTTATGATTGTGAGGCCCTGGTAAAGGTGTGAGGTTATGGTTGTGCGGCCCCTGTAAAGGTGTGCGGCTATGGCTGCGAAGTCCCAGTAAAGGTGTGCAGTTGTCTTTTGTATTGGGGTTTAGGATGGAGAAAATAAAGCCTGCTCATCATGTTGATGTTGCTGGGGTCGCTTTTTATGCTGGGGAGTCTATTTGAGGAGAAATCTTATAAAGGGAGTGATAGTGAAGGGTGTATATAATGTTGAAATTATTATACAAATCATTGCTACCCTGAATCAAATGGATTAAAATTTCGGGTAGCTCTGAATTGACCAGATTACTATTCTTGTCATGATGGACATAAGTGTGAAGTCATCCAAGATGAGGAGAACTAAAGTAATAACTTTATAAATCCTTGATCAATATACCATATTTTTTCGGACTATAAGATGCACATTTTTCCCAAAAATGTTTGGGAAAAGTGGGGGGTGCATCTTATAGTCCAAATATACGGACTGTGGGGCTGTGCTGGAGGGGAGCCGCTGCTCTGGAGCGGCTGGAGGAGGCTGGCTCGGGCTGCAGAGGCAGCGGGAGGTCACGTGCCCCACTCATTAGTCTAATGTAATATGCATTGCACTCTCCCCGTGCACCTCTCAGCGCTTAAGCCGGCGCCGAGGTGGGCGGGGGAGCAATGCATAGGCTTGCATTCCCCTATATCACTGTATATGGCCCCCCATGCTGCCACAGTTGCACACCAGAAAATAATAAACAATGTAACTTACCTCTCCGGCGCTCCCGTCCGTCACTCCCTGCTTGCCGCACTTCGCGTACTGAGTCCTCTTGCGTCCCCAGCATTCGATCATGTGACTAGAACAGCACAATGACGTTATGGCTGTGTGCAATATTAAAGATGGCTGGCACACCTCTATGTTGGGTGCTAGCTGGAAAAATACATAACATTACTAGATAAATATCCGCTGCACACCAACATCAGAAATTCTAGCGAGAAAAAAAGCTAATGGCTAACATGTATTAATGCACAGTGTGAACTGAAGCAAAAGGCACAGTAGAAAACTACTCAAAGCTTATGTAAGGAATAACATGAGAACTTAGCTGACGTGATGGCCATGACATCTGAGCCCGGTAACCGCGGCAATGTCTCTCATTCTACCGGATCCTACTCTAGTCGCCTTATGTCTGCAGTGTGAACTTGCGTGTATGGGTATATGCAACTAAATGCAATTAAAACCTGCTACAAAATAAAATGCAGAGTCTCCTTGCGGCTACAGGGCGGGGGGAGGGTGCACAGTCCAAAAAAATAACAATAGGTAATATTAAAGATGGCTGGCACACGCTTTTTTCTCGCTAGAATTTCTGATGTTGGTGTGCAGCGGATATTTATCTAGTAATGCTATGGCTGAGTGCGGCCCGATCACATAATCAAATGCTGGCACACATGAAGGCTCAGGAGATGAAGTGCAGCAAGCAGGGAGTGATGGAGGGAGTGCCACAGAGGTAAGTAACATTGTTTATTATTTTCTGGTGTGTGGCAGCATGTGGAGCCATATACAGTGATGGGGGTGGCCATATCCAGGATGGGGACCATATACAGTGATAGGGGGTGGCTATATCCAGGATGGGGACCATATCTAACATGGAGGGGGGCTATATCCAGGATGGGGGTGGCCATATCTAACATGGAGGGGGGCTGTATCAAGGATGGGGGGTAATGTACTTGGATGGGGGGGCACGATACATACCAGGCCGTATCCCAGGATGGGGGCCATATCCCAGGATGGGGATTATATACCACAATGGGGTCCATATCCAGGATGGATATTATATACCAGGATCGAGGGGCCCCATCCAGAATGGGGGACATATATTACCTGGAAGGGGCCTAGGATGGGGAAATCACCCCCATAAGTGTAAGCAGCAGATTCCCCGCCAATTGCAGTGCAGTATAACCACATTTTTTTAAATTTTTTTATTTTTCCCACAGTTGTGGCTAAAAGTATTGACACCCCTGCAATTCTGTCAGATAATACTCAGTTTCTTCCGGAAAATGATTACAATCACAAATTCTTTGGTATTATTATCTTCATTTAATTTTTCTTCAATGAAAAAACACAAAAAGAATTGTCCGAAAGCCAAATTGGATATAATTCCACACCAAACATAAAAAAGGGGGTGGACAAAAGTATTGGCACTGTTAGAAAAATCATGTGATGCCTCTCTAATTTGTGTAATTAACAGCACCTGTAACTTACGTGTGGCACCTAACAGGTGTTGGCAATAACTAAATCACACTTGCAGCCAGTTGACATGGATTAAAGTTGACTCAACCTCTGTCCTGTGTCCTTGTATGTACCACATTGAGCATGGAGAAAAGAAAGAAGACCAAAGAACTGTCTGAGGACTTGAGAAACCAAATTGTGAGGAAGCATGAGTAATCTCAAGACTACAAGTCCATCTCCAAAGACCTGAATGTTCCTGTGTCTACCGTGCGCAGTGTCATCAAGAAGTTTAAAGCCCATGGCACTGTGGCTAACCTCCCTAGATGTGGGCGGAAAAGAAAAATTGACGAGAGATTTCAACGCAAGATTGTGCGGATGGTGGATAAAGAACCTCGACTAACATCCAAACAAGTTCAAGCTGCCCTGCAGTCCGAGGGTACAACAGTGTCAACCTGTACTATCTGTCGGCGTCTGAATGAAAAGGGACTGTATGGTAGGAGACCCAGGAAGACCCCACTTCTTACCCCAAGACATAAAAAAGCCAGGCTGGAGTTTGCCAAAACTTACCTGAGAAAGCCTACAACGTTTTGGAAGAATGTTCTCTGGTCAGATGAGACAAAAGTAGAGCTTTTTGGGCAAAGGCATCAACATAGAGTTTACAGGAGAAAAAAAGGCGCATTCAAAGAAAAGAACACGGTCCCTACAGTAAAGCACTGGAGACTTCTAAGGTGGCCAGCAATGAGTCCAGACCTGAATCCCATAGAACACCTGTGGAGAGATCTAAAAATGGCAGTTTGGAGAAGGCACCTTTCAAATATCAGGGACCTGGAGCAGTTTGCCAAAGAAGAATGGTCCAAAATTCCAGCAGAGCATTGTAAGAAACTCATTGATGGTTACCGGAAGCGGTTGATCGCAGTTATTTTGGCTAAAGGTTGTGCAACCAAGTATTAGGCTGAGGGTGCCAATACTTTTGTCTGGCCCATTTTTGGAGTTTTGTGTGAAATGATCAATGTTTTGCTTTTTGCTTCATTCTCTTTTGTGTTTTTTCATTGAAGACAAATTAAATGAAGATAATAATACCAAAGAATTTGTGATTGCAATCATTTTCAGGAAGAAACTGAGCATTATCTGACAGAATTGCAGGGGTGTCAATACTTTTGGCCACAACTGTATTTCCTTGGCTCACTTTACACCAATGTTTTATTGCAAAAATATAAACGCAGATTTTAAAGTCCATGTCTTTTTTGTGTGTTTTTATTTCACCAGGCAGTGGCCCTTCAAAAAAAGTGGCCAAGAAGAACGCTGCCACCAGGATGTTGTCGCAGATGCCTGGCGAGGAACAACGTGCTCTGGTATCAGTATCCTTGCCTTATATTTTTTAATATAAAGAAGAACTTATGGTTTGTTGCAAATTTGATTCATTAGCAAAATTAACAAATTTCTCATGTTTGCAGCTATCTCTCTTGCAGGAATGGAGGGATTTCAAGATCGAAGAAAAGATGGAAAGCGTGGACCAGGGCCCCCTGAGAGAAGACTCCAACACCCCTGATGTTTGAGCAATTTGCTTGTTGAACATATTTTTATTAATAATTGTTACATTTTAATAAAACGTTATTTGCTAAATAAGTATACATATGTTATTGTGCAAAACTAGATGAACAAATAGATACCCGATAATATTGTTATCTATTAATACATCCAATAATATTGTAAACTTTTAATACGGTATATAAAGCTCAGTGTAAGTATGTATGCATGTGTATGTATCATAGCTCCACCCCTTCATATACACTCACCCACATCATAGCTCCACCCTTTGACATAACCACACCCCCTGCAGTTAGCCATGCCCCTTTCGGGACACTTATAGTCCTCCATATAGCATAATGCAGCCTCACAGCTCCATATAGCTGAATGTAGCCTCAAGCCTCCATATAGCTGAATGCAGCCTCACAGCCTCCATATAGCTGAATGCAGCCTCACAGCCTCCATATAGCTGAATGTAGCCTCATAGCCTCCATATACTGAATGCAGCCTCACACCTCCTATATAGCTAAATGTAGCATAGCTCCAATAGCTGAATGCAGCCCACAGCCTCCATATAGCTAAGTACCTCATAGCCACTCCTTATATCATTAGTGCAGCCTCATTAGCCTCATATAGCTGAATCGTAGCTCATAGCCCCATATAGCTGAATGAGCCTCACATGCCTCCATATAGCTGAATGTAACCTCATAGGCCATCCATTAGCTGAATGCAGCCCACAGTTCCATATAGCTGAATGAAAGCCTCATAGCCATCTTATATCAAGTGCAGCCTCATATCCTTCTATATCTAAATACGTGTTTAAAGCTAATTGTATGTGTGTATGCGTCACAATAGAATGAATCAAACACAAATCCACAAATAGAACTCAGGAGACACAAATTCTGCACAAATACAGTGACATGACTCGGAATATTATAGACTACATTCTATCGTGACATCATTGTTTTGTTCTATAACTAAGAACAGTTAGTTACTATGCCCAGGCTACAGCTTGTTGAGCTCGGTGTTGCCCAGGCATAGTAACTAAAGGCCACGTTACACACACAGATATCTGTTCAGAATATTGATCACAGATCTCTGGTTGCAGTGAAATCATGGACACATTGTTCTATTTTGTGGCTGTGTACAAATGTAACAATGTGTCCATGATTTCACTGCAACCAGAGATCTGTGACCAATATCTGAACAGATCTGTGTGTGTAACGTGACCTTAACTGTTCTTAGTTATAAGCTGAGTGTATGCCTGAGTGTGTATGTATGTCCAC
The DNA here is from genome assembly GCA_033576535.1 of Allobates femoralis. NCBI lineage: Eukaryota > Metazoa > Chordata > Amphibia > Anura > Aromobatidae > Allobates > Allobates femoralis. The sequence continues at coordinate 213,896,826 of JARQOC010000011.1, read as the reverse complement.
TATAACATCAAACCTGCCCCACTACACCTCTCCCCAAACCTATCCCTCACCCACACCCCAAAACTTCCCCAACCCCCATACTGCCCCACCACACCCTCCTCAAACCTGCACCCCTTCCCCCCTAAAAAATTCCTCCCATAACCTGCACCCCTCCAAACCTGGCCCCAATAAATGCCCCCGCTGCACATGCACCCCACAAACCTCCCCCCCAGTACACCTCCAGAGCTGCATCACTATTCTGCTGTTACATGTGTCTTATACCCCCAGGCCACATCTAGAGCTGCAGGTCACCTACTCTGCTGTTACATTGTCTTATCCTGCAGTCACCTCCAGAGCTGCACATCTTCTATTCTTACTGGCTACATTCTGTGTCCTTACCTCAGTTCCCTGAATCCATTACCCCAGAGCTACATATCAACGTATTCCCGTGCTGTGCTTAAGGCACATGTGTCTTTTAATCCCCTTTCCATAGTTGCAGTCACTATTGCTGTTACATGTATATCTTAATCACTCCGGCTGGTACTACTCGTTTGATCTTTACTCTCGGTCACCACCAGAGCTGTGTCACTATTCTGCTTTTACATCATATCTTATCCTCCAGTCACCTCCAGAGCTGCAGCACTATCTGCTTTTACATTCGTATCTTATCCTCCAGTCGACCTCCAGAGTGCAGTCACTATTTGCTGTTACATCATGTTATCCTTCAAGGCAGCTCCAGAGCTGCGATCACTACTCAGCTGTTCATATGTCTTCTCAATCACCTCCAGAGCTGTTCACTATTCTATTCTCATTAGTTTTATCCTCCAAGCTGCATCATTATCTGCTGTTACTTATTTATGCTCGGTTTACATCGTATCTTATGCTCCGGTGACCTCCAGAGCTGTATTCACTATTCTGCTGTTACATCATGTCTTATCCTCCAGTCACCTCCAGAGCTGCGTCACTACTCTGCTGTTACATCATGTCTTAAGGCTCCCGTTACACACTACGATGTCCCAGCGATCCGACCAATGATGGGAGTCGCAGGGACATCGTTATCTGATCGCTGGTGAGCTGTCACACAGGCAGACTCAGCAGCGATCAGTGCCAGCGAGAACCTGGTATCCAGGGTAAACATCGGATAACTAAGCAAAGGCTGCGCTTAGTTACCCGATGTTTACCAGCTCCCAGCCGTACTGTGCGCACTGGGAGATCGTTCATCGTTAGCCTCCCGCTGTCACACACGCCGATGCTGGCCGCCCAGCAGGAGACCAGCGATCGAAAAATGGTCCAGGTCATTTACCAATGACACCATTGTTGGTGTTGTTAAATGTCACACGCAACGATGTAGTTACGACGCCGCTGCAACGTCACAAAACCGGTGACGTTGCAATGATATCGTTGTGTGTAACGGGGCCTTTATCCTACCGGCACCTCCAGAGCTTCAGTCACTACTTTGCTGCTACATTGTGTCTTATCCTCCAGTCGCCACCAGAGCTGCGGTCACTATTCTGTTACATTATATCATCCTTCGGACACCTCAGAGCTGCAGTCGTTACTCTGCTATTACATTGTGTCTTATCCTCCAGTCACCTCTAGAGCTGCAGTCACTACTATGCTGTTACATTGTGTCTTATAATCCAGTCACCACCAAAGTTGCGGCAACTTTCTGTTACATCATATCTTATCCTCAGTCAACTCCAGAGCTACAGTCACTTTCTGCTGTTACATTGTGTCCTATCCTCAGTCACTCCAGAGCTACAGTCACTATTCTGCTGTTACATTGTGTCCTATCCCCCAGTCACTCCAGAGCTGCAGTCACATCATGTCTTGTCCTCCAGTCACCTCCAGGGCTGCACTCACCATTCAGCTGTTACATCATGTCTTATCCTCCAGATCAGAAACCAATATTAGACATCACCACCATGAATTTCTAGTAATCATATAGAAAAAAAACGCAACACAGAGAAACAATATTTTTATTGGAAATAAAACAGAACACAATTAGGGACTCCATCTTTATTAAAGAAAAGAACCCCACCCCCTCTACATAGCCCAGTTTGAGAGACCCGCGACATTCAATCCGGATCCAATATCATCTGATCGGTTTGCTGGCCGTTGTAAAATGGACAGCCACGGATCAGATTTGGTCCCCATGTATCCCTATGGGCAATAAATCTAAACGGATTTGGCCTTAAAGGGACACTGTCACCAGGTTTTTGCCATCCCATCTGACAGCAGCATAATGTAGAGATAGAGACCCTGATTCCAGCGATGTGTCACTTACTGAGCTGCTTGCTCTCACTTTGATAATATTACTGTTTTCTCTGCTTCAGATTTAGCAGTAAATGAATGTGCTGGACTATTTGATTAGTCCTATAATGTTAATCTTCAACTGATTGAACAGTGATTTTATGAAAACTACACTGAGCAGCCCAGTAAGATACACATCGCTGGAATCAAGGCCTCTGTCTCTACATTATGCTGCTGTCAGATGAGATGGCATAAACCTGGTGACAGTGTCCCTTTAATGGCATCTGATTTGTGCAGGATCTGATTCTGTCCGATTTTTTGCTGTACCCAAGTTCAAGCTGGATCCAGTTCAAGCTGTTTTTAGATGGCAAAAAACACCAGTGTGAAAACAGCCTAAGGGCCCGTCACACTGAGCGACACACCAGCGATCCCGACAACGATATGACCTGGTAGGGATCGCTTGTTGTGTCACTTTGATGTCAGTCAGATGTCACCAGCGACTCAGCAACGATCCGGAATGATACGGAGGTCGTTGGGAATCTGTCACTCTCGGGTGTAGTATTGAGATCGCTGGTCGTTGTGCCTGTCAAACACAGCGATGCAGCATCCCCAGCGGGAGCGCAACGACCAAAAAATGATCCAGAACAGTTTGTAACGATCAGCGATCTCACAGCAGGGGCCTGATCGCTGCTAAGTGTCACACATAGCGAGATCGCTGGCGAGGTCGCTGTTGCATCACCAAACCTGTGACGTAACAGCGATCTTGCTAGTGATCTCGTTTAGTGTGACGGGGGCTTAAGGTTGCTTTCACACTGCAATATTATCTGTGCCTGTCTGTTGTAAAACGGACAGCCATGGATCAGATTTGGCCCCCATGTACCCCTATGGACAATGGATCTGATCGGATTTGGCCTTAATAGCATCCGATTTGTGCAGGATCCGATTCTGTCTGATTTTTTGCTGTACCCAAAATTGGAGACTGCTCCAATTTTGGGCACTGTGGACCAAATCGGACAGAACCGGATCCGACACGATCCGCGGCAAATAACATGAGGGCCTATGGAGCACTGGTCCAGGACTCAATTTTAGTGTACTGAGCATGCTCAGTACACTAAAACTGCTCTGTTCCCCTGTAATTCCACTTCCGCAATGTATATATATATATACATTGCAGAAGTGAAATTAACTAACAAAGGGTTAAAAATAGAAAAACAAATCCTCACCTCTCCGGTGTGTGTCCTGCGCCGTCTAGCTCCTGGGCTATGGACCTTGCGAGGTGGCTACCCAATCAGCTGTTGAGTCACATGACCGCATCAGCTGAACGGATTAAATAACCTGCCAAAACCGATTGGCGGGCGGGAGATTTAAACCGTGCTGATCATGTCATGTGACAACCCGATTAGCTGATCGGTCACATGACCGCATCAGCTGAGCGGTTTAAATAACCCGCCCGCCAATCGGGAGATTTAAACCGCTCAGCTGATACGGTCATGTGACCAATCAGCTGATTGGGTTGTCACATGACTGCATCAGCACGGTTTAAATCTCCCGCCAGCCGATTGGTTTTGGTGGGCGGGTTATTTAAACCGCTCAGCTGATGCGGTTATGTGACTGATCAGCTGATCAGGTAGCCCCACCCCGCCAGGTCCTTAAGCCCCGGAGCTAGTCGGCGTGTAATACACGCCGGAGAAGTGAGGATTTTTTTATTTTTATTAATTGTTTTTTTTAACCTTTGTCTCACTCCCACAATGTATATATATTATTGCAGGAATGAAAGTACCCGACTTGCCTGCACTTCAAAGGCTCAGGCTTTCTGTGTCCGTATCCATGAAAATCACGGACCCGGACACAGAAATGGCATCTGGAGGTCACCTCCGATGCAGTCCTTTCCTGTTCGTGGGGTCCTGCAAAAAACAGGATCCCACGGACAGAAAAAAACGCTATGTGACACATACAGAGATCGCTAACGAGATCGCTATTGGGTTCGCTGTTGTGTCACGAAATCCGTGACGCAACAGCGATGTCATTCTGTGTGACACGCACCAACGATCTGGCCCCTGCTGTGACATCGTTGATCGTTACACACTGCTCTGGGTTATTCCTGCGTTGTTGTGCTCCCGCTGGGAACGCTACATCGTTGTGTTTGACAGAGATAATTAGCAATGATCTCAATGCTACTCTATGGAGAGAAAATTTACAACGACCTCGGTATAATTCTGGATCATAGTGCGTCATTTCTCACATCGCTGGTGAGTGTAAACGATGCACCAGCGATCTCTGCACATCGTTATCGGAATCGCTGGTGCGTCATTATGTGAGACTGGCCTTAAGTCACTGGTTCTAGGTCTCCTTCAGCACAAAGCCATAAACTCACCAGGGAACCCAGCACAGACCTGACAATAGTATTTATACACTGGGACCATTCTGTTGGATATTCCATGGGCTTTTGATATGGTAATGGTCCAGTCACCAGAGGATTAATGTGTAACAGTCCCTACCCTAAATGTAAATGACTTACGGTATATAATACTGAACCTCTCATTTGACATTGGCCTATGAACATGTAATATACCAAGTGTATGCCATGTTCAAATTATGCAATAAAAAGGGCAAAGTTTCATGGAAAAAGTCATACAATGATAAGGAATAGGTTGATTGGTGGAGGATTCCTGTGTGGACTGGTTGTTAATCTTAGTCTGGGAATTGCATTTCTTTGGAGTTACACATCACAAACAACAGGTGGGCGAATAACCTCACCATAAAGAGCCATTCAATGTAAATACCTGGACCCCCGCCTGGAGGTGACATCACAAGGGCGGGGGATGACCAAGAACAATACACCAGGTCTTCACAATGTTTGTGGCCTTTGGATGTTGGTCATTTCTTGGTGTCTATTGAAGTGAAGACTTGTCCAGTTTCTGCCTCTTCTGGATCCTCAACACAAAATGTAAGTGATAGATTTCTAGATTTCCTTTCATTATAGATAGTTCTTTGCATCTTATTCCTGTCTGTGATTTGTATCCTCTTGTTCTGGTGGTCATTAATCATTGTGACTCAGTGGCGGACCTTGACCCCGGAGGGCCGTAGTGCAGAGCTGCTGGTGTGCTGGTGAGGAGCGGTTGGGGGGATGGGGTGCTAGCGAACGCTGCTGAGGAGCGGGAAGGGGGTGCTAGTGAACGCAGGTGAGGAGCCGGGGGGGGGAAGGGGGTGCTGTGGGTGATTGATGCGGCTCCTACCTGCTGCGCTGAGCCGCGCTTTGAAGTCCTGGGAGTCTCTTACACAGGTTCATGGGGTCGGCTGGGGGCCCCCTAGCTGGTCGGGGCCCTGGTGCAGCTGAACCAGCTGCACCACGGTAGGTCCGCCCCTGTTGTGACTGTTCTCATCAAATCAATCTTCATGTAATAGGTTCTGTCTTGTGTTCTTAGACCAAGTTCACATGAGCAGTAATCATCCGTCAGGACGGATCCTGCAGAGATCCGCTGTCAAAAACGTGAAAACAAAAATGTTTTAGTCTGTTTTTAAAAAATAGCTTTTTGTCAGATCCATTTTCTTTAACATTGCCGTCTATGGAAAATGAATCTGGTAACTGATTACTATTTATCCTTCATTTCAAACTGATCCAGTAAGAAGAAAATGGATCCTTTACAAATGAAAGAAAAACTGGAGGTTAAATAGCAATCAGTTACCGGATCCGTTCTCCATAGATTCCAATGTATAAAAATATGGATCCTGCAGAAATCAATTTTTTCATAAAGTTGTGTTTTCACAACTTTATTCTCAACAGATCTCTGCAGTATCTGATCTAACGGATGATTCTATTCTATCTTTCTATAAAAAGGATAGAGGGATGGAAAGGATGCATGGGTGGATGGATGGAAAGAAGGAAAGGATGCATGGGTAGATGGATGGATGTATGGATTGATGAATGGATGGATGGATAGCTGGAAAGCATGCATGAAAAGTATGGATGGATTTTTGGATGGATGGAAAGGATAGATGGATAAATGGTTAATAGCAATATCTATGTATTTGTCCATCTATTCTATCTGCGTATGTATCTTGATGGATGGATGATATCTATTTATCTATCTATCTGTCTAAGGGGGCCATCACACGCTACGACATCTGTAAACATATCGCTGAAACGTCACAGATTTTCAGTCGCTCCAACGACGTCGTTACGTGTGACAGGTCGATCTGACGAGTGATAAGTGGTCAGATCGTTAATCACATATATGAGATCCGGACCCCAAATCAGATGATGTCGATCATCCAATCTGCTGCATTGTTCTGTGTGACACCGCGATAACTGATCTCCTTACCGATTTTGCATATTCACAACATTGACAATCATCAATCCTGGTTGTGTGAACGATACCTGCACGTAACATCTGCTGCGCCCTAAACGATATCTATACATGTGACACCTCACTAATGATGTTATCCAGGAGCGCGCACGACTGACATCGTTATTGAGTTCGCTCACAAAATCGTAGTGGGTGACGGCCGCCTAATGTACAGGGCATCTCAATAAATTAGAATATCACCAAAAAGTAATTTTTTTGTCAGTAATTTAATACATAAAGTGAACACACATCTATTATATAGAGTCATTACACACAGAGTGATCTATTTCAAGTGTTTATTTCTGTAAATGTTGATGATTATGGCTTACAGACAATGAAAACCCAAAGGTCATTATCTCAGAAAATGAAATTATGGATGGAGTGAAGGAAAGGATGTATGGACGAAAGGATGGATGGATGAATGGAAAGGATAGATGGGGATAAATGGATGGATGGAAAGGATAGATGGTTAATATCAATCTATCTGTGTATCTGTCTATCTATTCCATCTATGTATGTAACTTGATGGATGAATGGCTGGATGGAAAGAATTGATGGATGGATAGAAAGGATAAATAGATGAATGGTTGATATCTATCTGTGTATCTGTCTATTTACGCTATGTATGAATCTGAATGGATGGAAATGATGGATGCAGGATGGATGGATGAAAAGAATGGATGGATGGTTGATATCTATATCTATTTATTCTATCTATGTATGAAACTGGATGGATGGAAGATGGAAAGAATTGATGGATGGATGTAAAGGATGTATGTACTGATATTACTAGTGTATAAGCCGACCCCTACTTTTGCCCCAAAAACTGGAAAACTTATTGACTCGCGTAAAGCGAGGTGGACTCCAGCACAGGTATACAACCCCCAGCAGTGAGGTATACAGCAGCCTCCCCAGTGGTAGTATACAGCAGCAGCCCCCGTGGTAGTATACAGCAGCCCCAGAGGTATATACAGCCCCAGAGGTATATGCAGCCCCATATGTAGCCCCAGAGGTATATGCAGCCCCAGAGGTATATGCAGCCCTATATGCAGCCCCAGAGGTATATGCAGCCCTATATGCAGCCCCAGAGGTATATGCAGCCCCATATGCAGCCCCAGAGGTATATGCAGCCCTATATGCAGCCCCAGAGGTATATGCAGCCCTATATGCAGCCCCAGAGGTATATGCAGCCCCAGAGGTATCTGCAGCCCCAGAGGTATATGCAGCCCCAGAGGTATATGCAGCCCTATATGCAGCCCCAGAGGTATATGCAGCCCTATATGCAGCCCCAGAGGTATATACAGCCCCAGAGGTATATGCAGCCCCATATGCAGCCCCAGAGGTATATGCAGCCCTATATGCAGCCCCAGAGGTATATACAGCCCCAGAGGTATATACAGCCCCAGAGGTATATGCAGCCCCAGAGGTATATGCAGCCCCATATGCAGCCCCAGAGGTATATGCAGCCCTATATGCAGCCCCAGAGGTATATGCAGCCCTATATGCAGCCCCAGAGGTATATGCAGCCCCATATGCAGCCCCAGAGGTATATGCAGCCCTATATGCAGCCCCAGAGGTATATGCAGCCCCAGAGGTATATGCAGCCCTATATGCAGCCCAGAGGTATATGCAGCCCTATATGCAGCCCCAGAGGTATATGCAGCCCCAGAGGTATATGCAGCCCCAGCGGTATATGCAGCCCCAGAGGTATATACAGCCCCAGAGGTATATGCAGCCCCAGAGGTAATGCAGCCTCATATCTGCACCAGAGGTATATGCAGCCTATATGCAGCCAGAGGTATAATGCGACCCCATAATGCAGCCCAGAGGTATATGCAGCCATATGCAGCCCAGGTATTGTCGCCTGATGCAGCCCGAGGTATATGCAGCCCCATATGCAGCCCAGAGTTATGCAGCCCTATATCAGCACCAGAGGTATATGCAGCCCTATATGCAGCCCAGAGTATATACAGCCCAGAGGTATATGAGCCCTTATGCACCGAGGTATATGCACCCATATGCAGCCCCAGAGTTATATGCAGCCTTATGCAGCCCCAGATGTATATGCAGCCTATATGCAGCCCAAGTAATATACAGCCCCAGAGGTATATGCAGCCCTATTATGCAGCCCAAAGTATATGCTGCCCACATTGCACCCCAGAGGTATATGAGCCCTATATTGCAGCCAGAGGTATATAGCACTAAATGCAGCCCACAGTATATGCAGCCATATTGCAGCCCAGAGTATACAGCCCAAGGTATATTCAGCCCAGAGGTATTTGCAGCCCATATGCGCCCACAATGCAAGCCCAATATGCAGCCCAAATGTAATATCAGCAGCGCAGCCCCAGGGATGTATACAGCCGCAGCCCGAGGTATACGGCCCCATCAGTTCAAGGGGCCCCCCCCCCCCCTTGCGCGCCAGCCTGTAAAGGAAATCATACTACGGTGTCCAGTCGGCCGTTGCAGCTGCCGACATGACGATCCCCGCTTCATTCAGCGTCTTCCGACTTCCTGTGGATCGCGGCAATGACGTCATTGCCGCGAATACAGGAAATGCGTGAAGACGCTGAATGGAGCGTGGATCGTCATGACGGCACTGCGGACGGCTGCGACTGACACGTAAGTATGATTTTCCTTTACAGGTGGCGCGCAAGGTGGGGGGCCCTGGAACTTGATGGTGGGGCCTGTATACCTCGGTGCGGCTGTATTTTTTTTATTTTTTATATACCGCGTATAAGCCGAGGGGGAACTTTTCAGCCCAAATTTGGGCTGAAAGACTCGCTTATACGTGAGTATTATCGGTATGTATCTGATTATCTATCTATCTATCTATCTATCTATCTATCTATCTATCGTGAAAAAAAGGATTGTAGACTCCTTCATTAAAGATGTATAGATGCCTTTATTCGGCCCTCAGGCACGCCGTGCGACATTTTAGTCAATACATACCTTTTTCATCTTTAATGAAGGAGTGCTGCAATTCTTTTTTTCACCATTGGTCTGTATGTTATGGGCTTTGTAACAGTCCAGGATTGATGTTTTTTGCACCCGCATTGTCACAAGTGCTGCTCTTTTTTGCTACATTTATCTCTGTATCTGTCTATCTATGTATATGTGGCGCCCCTATGGGGGACACCACAGGGAGGTACTTTACCCCAAACAGAAGGTGGCGTGCCTCTGTAGTCATGTTTGAGGAGGAAACCCAGAGTCTGAACTAAAACCACTCATAGGACACCTTAGTACAGAGAACTGGTATTCAGTTGGTCCCAGGGGGGTGGAGACTAAGAGTGCGGGAAGACCTAGGTAACAGTTACTGACAAGTCAGACAGACGGTCACAGAGAGAAGAGCGGACGGACGCAGGGGACCCTGCGGTCATGACAGGAGGGCACCTCTAAGGAGAGAGGTGACCCAGAAGACAAAGAAGGGGGACACTCCAGAACTGGTTGGAGTCGGCTGGAGAGTCCAGGTCAACACAGGTAAACCAGAACCAAGGCGGTTTGTTAACGGTTCATCCCAAACCGCAGGCTGTGGGCCTACAATAGGAGCCACAGCACCACAAGACTAAATCCCACCTCTGTCCCAAAGTGGGTCCAAGACTCTATCAAGGAAAGGACTAAATACCAGTGGCTGGGATGATTGTTTCTCACGCTTCCGTCCAGACCAGACAAGGGTCAGAAGTACCTTTTAGTAACAGACCTGGAGACCGGCGAATGGGCTCTTTAGTGTGGTTGACAGGAGAGCTAAAGCAAAACACAGACCAAAAAGTTATTGTAGAGACACCTCTGACAGACTCTGGAAAAGCCTTCAAAATCTGCAGCTAAACCCTGGTGAGCCCGACTGTATCGTGTACCCTTATATCATGAGGTACCAGTAAAGAACTGTTTGAGCTAATCTGGTCTCTGGCATCATTATTCATCGCCCAAAATGCTCCTACAGCACCACAGAGCCTAGGACTACTACTCCCCTCATCCACCCGCTGCCCTGAGGTAAAGCTCCGCCTCTGGGGAGCTGTACTACCCAAAGCTGCATCACCATCACCTCAGCGGCGGTTGCAGCGCTGGTAATACATTACCAGGTACCACAGGTGGCGTCACGTATAATAATCCCCCATCCCAAATAGTTTTCCATTGAGTGTCCAGGGCACGGGACCGCGGGACCCAACCAGCCGTGATCCTCACTGAAGCAGGAACCTGTCCCGGTATCCGAGTACCCCTACCCTATCGACCGACTCATATGTATCTGAATGGATGGACAGGATGTAAGGATGGAAAGGATGGATGCATGGTTGATATCTATTTATCTGTGTATCTGTCTATCTATGTATGTATATGGATGGATGGAAAGTTTGGATTGATGGATGAAAGGATAGATGTAGATAGATAGATAGATAGATAGATAATAGATAGATGAAAAGAATAGATGGATGGAAAGGATACATTGCGATACTACGGGTATCTGGCGATAGCAAGTATGATGTCGGTGACGTTACCTTCGATCACGCTGGTGGGATACCCAATGTGACTTTGTGAGTGTGACAGCGGTAACCTTTGTGACAGGTAGTGTCTGCTCCACCAGTATATGGGGATGTGCCTCTCATATGATGGGGGTCTTAGATTTCGAGGGACCTTCCTGGTTGTAATAGGGAATAAAATACTAAATGAGGGTGCCTGCTATCATTATTTATTTAATAATTCCTCCCTATTATGTCTTGCAAGTTTGCTTTTTTGGACTATGTTGGATTCGGTGACTTATGACAGAGACCTTAAACCCTGGACTACTGCAGGATTTAGTTTTTTTTTTTTTTTTTATTTTATGGGGGGGGGGGAGATTTTAGGATTATTTTTCATTTCTGAATGCCATAAAATAAAAAAGAATAATAAACTACTTCCAACTAAAAAACATTGTATGTTCCCCAAAAATACAACATTTCCAAACCAAAAATTCTTTAAATAATGGAAAAATAAAAATGATGGGGCAATAGGAAGGAAATCACTCTGCCGTAATACAGTCACTTACTGGACCCTGCTCCAGCGATGGCTGCTTATATCGCTAGGCGCCACCATACTGACTCTGAGGGCAGCACTGGTGATATAGGAGGCGGAGATGTCGCCATCTATTGGCTACTCAGGTATCATATGAGTTGATACCCTGTTTCCCCGAAAATAAGACACTCCCTTATATTACTTTTTGTTCCAAAAAATGCCCTATGTCTTATTTCCATGGGGTATCTTATTTTTCCATCATCGTCTTGCAGCGCCCAATATTCTCTTCCCCCACCCACGCTCTTTCTTATTTTAGGGGAAACAGGGTAATAAAGGCATCCATCTACAACATGCCACGTGAGTTTCCTTTCTCTCTGTAACCTTTACATTGTTATTTTCACAGCTTTAAAATCCAGGCAAATATTTGAAGAATATCTATGCTAAAGCCATAATGGAGAAAGGAGAAAGTGATGTGCGGGGTGGAGAGCAATGGAAAGAGGACAATCCTACAGGTAATCGCCCCGGTGAGGAGTCACTAAATGTTATTATTTATTTATATAGTACCATTAATTCCATGATGCTGTACATGAAAGGGGATTCATACAAAAACAAGTGTAGGTTACAGTGAACAAATTAACAGTGACAGACTGGCACAGAGGGGAGAGGACCCTGCCCTCACGGGCTTACATTCTACAGGATAATGGGGATGAGACAGCAGGTTGTGGGTTGTGGCAGCTTCGGTGGTGGGGAGGAGGCTGTACGGAGGTGGTGAGGTGGCCTCTCCAGTGGTGGTGGTGGTGAGGCGGTCGATCTGGTAGTGGAGCGCCACCTCCAGTAGCAGTAGTGTCATTGCAGGCTGTAAGCTTTCCTGAAGAGATGAGTTTTCAGGTTCCGTCTGAAGGATCCGAGGTGTGGTGGATAGGGATGGGCGAGTATACTCGCTACTATTCGGCACTCGCCGAATAGTAGCGGTATTCGTGTACTCGCTACTCGCCGAGTAAATTAGGATTACTCGGGAGTAGCAAGTACCGAATACTTTTGCAGTGTATCAATAGATACACTGAGACAGTTATTGTTGGTACATATAGTGCTATTACCAGGGGTGGACACCGAGGACCTTTCCATCTGGCCAATCCGGTGGCCGCTAGCGATTACGTCATTGTGACGTGCGGCATCTGATTGGCCAGATCTCTCCCAGCCATCTGATTGGCTGAGAGAGTGGAAGGTCCTTTTCCTTGAATAGATGTGCATCGGCCGGTCCCGGTACAGCCGTTGGTTAAGGTGAGTATCCGATTTTTTTTTATTTTTAACCACTTTTTCTCTCTTTTACAGGACTTTTGCAGGGTATCTATTGATACCCTGCAAAAGTATTCGGAATCGCTATACTCGCAATGAGTAGCGAGTACCGCTACCTACTCGTTGCGGGTATAGCGATTCCGAATAGTAAGGTATTCGCCACATCCCTAGTGGTGGATAAACAGATTTGTTTAGGCACAGAATTCCAGAGGATGGGTGATGTTCAGAAGTCTTGGAGGGGATTGGGTGAGGAACGAATGAGTATAGAGGAGGAGGAGGAGGTCTTGGGAGGACCGGAGATTATGTGAAGAAAGATAGTGGGTGATTAGTTCCGAGATATAGGGAGGGGACAGGTTATGGATGGCTTTGCTGGTCAGTGTTATTAGTTTAAACCAGATTTGTTGGGGAACTGGGAGCCAATGGAGGGATTTGCAGAGGGGAGAAACGGTAGTAGTGAAGAACCTCAAGATCACTGTAGCTGAGCTCCAGAGATGCAGGAGGAGATGGGAGAAAGTTCCACAAAGTCATCTATCACTGCAGCACTCCACCAGTCGGGCCTTATGGCAGAGTAGCCCAACAGAAGCCTCTCCTCAGTGCAAGACATACCAACTCCGGAAAAAATTAAGAGACCACTGGAACATTTTTAGTTTCTCAGATTTTTTTTATTTAAATGTATATTTTTGAGTAAAATGTACATGTAAACTATTGACAACATGTCTCTGAAATTCAAAGCTAAACATTTTGTATTTATTTGGAGCAAATGAGAAATCGTCAAAATAATTAAAAAAAAAGAAACAGTGCTTTCAGACTTTCAATAATGCAAAGACAACAAGTTCCTATTCATATACAAGCAACAATACTCATATTTTAACTCAGCAAAAAGTTCATAAATCAATATTTGCTGGAATAACCATGATTTTTTAATCACAGCTTTCATGCTTCTTGGCTGCTTTCCACCAGTCTTTCACACTGCTTTTGACTGACCTGGCACAAACATGTAAGCAGTTCTTTGTTTGATGGATTGTCACCATCCATCTTGCTATTGATTACATTCCAGAGGTTTTCAAATGGGGTTCAGGTTTGGAGATTGGGCTGGCCATGACAGGGTCTTGATGTGGTGCTCCTTCATCCACACATTGATTGACCTAGCTGTGTGGCATGTTGCATTAACCTGCTGGAAAAAACAGTGCTCATAGTTGGGTAATATTGCCTGAGCAGAAGGAGGTAAGTGTTTTTCAAGGATAACCTTGTATGCGGCTTGATTCATACGTCCAAAATGTACCTGCCCAATTCCAGCCTTGCTGAAGCATCCCTAGATTATCAGCGATTCTCCACCAAATTTCACAGTAGGTGGCTTGTACTCCTCTCCAGGTCTCCGTCTAACCATTAGACGACCAGGTGTTGGGCAAAGCTGAAAATTAGACTCATCAAAGAAGATTACCTTACTCTAGTCCTCTATGGTCCAATCCTTATGGTCTTTGGCAAACTTCAGCCTGGCTTTCCTTTGCTTTTCATTGATGAAAGTCTTTTTTTTTCTAGCTTTACATGACTGGAGACAGTCACAAGATATCAAACAAAGAAGAACTGCTTACATTTTGGTGACAGGAGGGGCATAAGGTCACCTAAAACAGTGTGAAAGACTAGTGGAAAGAATGCCAAGACACATGAAAGCTGTGATTAAAAATCATCGTTATTCCACCAACTATTGAATTCTGAACTCTTCCTGAGTTAAAACATGAGTATTGTTGTTTCCAAATGAATAAGAACTTGTTTTCTCTGCATTATTATATACTTATAAAATGACAAATCAGAGAAACTGAAAACTTTGCAGTGGTCCCTTAATTTTTTTCCAGAGCTGTATGAAAGTCCACATAGAGTTTGCAAAAAAACACATAAAGGACTCCCAGATTATGAGAAATAAGATTCTCTGGTCTGATAAGACAAAGATAGAACTTTTTGTTGAAAATTCTAAGCGGTATGTGTGGAGGAAACCAGGCACTGCTTATCACCTGCCCAATACAATCCCAACAGTGAAACATGGTGGCAGTGTCATGCTATGGGGGAGTTTTTCAGCTGCAGGGACAGGACAACTGGTTGCAATTGAAGGAAACATGAATGCAGCTAAGGACAGAGATATCCTGGATGAAAATCTCTTCCAGAGTGCTCTGGACCTAAGACTTGGCCAAAGGTTCACCTTTCAACAAGACAATTAGCCTAAGCACACTGCTAAAGTAACAAATGAGTGGGTTCAGAACAACTCTGTGAGCATTCTTGACTGGCCCAGCCAGAGCCCTGACCTAAACCCAATTGAGCATCTCTGGAGAGACCTGAAAATGGCTGTCCACCAATGTTCACCATTCATCCTGACAGAAATGGAGGGGATCTGCAAGAATGATTGGCAGAGGATCCCAAATCCAGGGATAAAAAACTTCTTGCACCAATCCCAAGAAGACTCATGGTGGTACTTGCTCAAAAGGGTGCTTCTACGCAATACTGAGCAAAGGGTCTGAATAATTATGACCATGTGATATTTCAGTTTTTCTTATTTAATACATTTGCGCAAATATCAACATTTCTGGAGGTTTTTTTCAGTCAAGATGGGGTGCAGAGTGTACATTAATGAGAAAAAAAAACTTTTTTGAGTTTACCAAACGGCTGCAATGAAACAAAGAGAGAAAAATTTAAAGGGGTCTGAATACTTTCCATATGCACTGTATTTCTAATATGGGAAGCCGGTAGCAGCCGTACTCACCTTCACCTCTCCCGTTTGACTCCTGTCCAGCTTCTCCCGGGCAGATGCCTGTACAGGTTGTGTTGCTTGATGGCCGTCACTTTAACAGACATGACTAGGTGCAGTGCACACTGAGACAGCTGTATACACATTACTGGGAGCATACACAGCTTTGGGGGAGCTCACAGTTCTGGCATGGGGCACAGCCCTCGGGTGGGGTGCACAGCTCTGGGGGGGGGCACACAGTTCTGGGGTGAGGGCATAGTTCTGGAGAGGGGTACACAGCTCTTGGGGGCATGCACATTTCTGGGGGCATGCATATTTCTGTGGGGCGCACATTTCTGGGGGCACACAGCTTTAGGGGCATATAGCTCTTGGATGGAGAGCACACATCTATGGCGGGCTGCACACATCTCTGGGGGGCACACACAGCTCTGGGTGGGTACACACAGCACTGGGATGGGGATACACATGTCTGGGAGGTGCACACACAGCCCTGGGTTGGGGCACACATTTCTGTGGGGCAAACATGTCTGCGATGGCACACATGTGTTGAAGGGCACATGTCTGGGGGGCAAACCTTGGGGCGCACATTGCTCTGAGGGATGCTGGCTCTGTGGCTCCTCTTTTCGTCTGTGGGGCTGGAGCAAATCACACGTTAGCTCTGCCCACAGATGTGCTTCATTGCTGGACAAAGCTCTGTGATCCCTGGAAACCAGGCCGGTAATCACAGAAAAAGATCACCGCTCCTAACTTTACTGAGTGGCCCTCTTAGCTGTCCGGCCCCCCTTCTACCGGGTACTTTTCCCAATGCTGTGGGATCAGTGTCCGGATTGCTGCATCTCATGAGGGCAATCTGGCCAAGGGGTCCCCGGAGCCTCCAGCTACGAACAAAAGGCCAGACTGCCCTCATTATTAGCTGATGAGCAGGGGCCCCCTCTACCATTGGGGCCCCAGTGCAGCTGCATCAGCTATATGTCCACCCCTGGTAATAGCACTATATGTACCAACAATAACTGTCAGTGGAGTAACTTGAAACTCATAGGCCCCAATACGATAGCTCCAACAGGGCCCCCGTATTGTAAATCCTTAATAATATTAGTCTTTTTATAGGTCAAAGGGACGTTTGGGGTCCCCTAGGGTCCAGGGCCCAGGTGCAATTGCAACCCCTGCACCTGTTGTACTTATGCCCTTGCCCAGGTCCTGCTCCAGGAATGTGGGCCCCAGGCGAAACAGTCTCAGTGGGCCCCTTTATCACATACCATGATTTATGAATATAATATAGAAGCTGCAGGCTGTGTGTATATAATATTAAGGCTGTGCAGGGCTGTATTTATAATATAGAGACTACTGGGCTGTATATATAATATAGAGGCTGCTGCTGAGCTGTATATACAATATAGAGGCTGCAGGCTGTATATATTTAGAGGCTGTGCTAGGATGTATAAAAATAATAAAGAGGCTCTGGGCTGTGTATATTATGTGGAGACTGTATAAATTATTTGGAGGCTGTGCGGGGCTATATATATTATTTGGAGACTGTGGCCAGGTGTATATATTATTTTGAAGGCTGTGTTGGCTTGTATATATTTTTGGAGGCTGTGCTGGGCTGTATATATTATTTTGAGCCTGTGGCAGCTTAGCAGCAGTCTCCAAATAATGTATACAGCCCAGCACAGCCTCCAAATAATATATACAGCACAGCCTCCTTATTGAATGTACAGCACAGCTTCCATATACATATACAGCACAGAAAACTCTCCATATTATATATACAGCACAGACTCCATAATATATATACAGCCCAGCCCAGCCTGCAATTAATATATACAGCAGAGCCTCCATATTATATATACAGTACAGCATCCATATTATATATACAGTTCAAGCTCCATATTATGTATACAGCACAGCCTTCATATTACATATATACAGCACAGCCTCCATATTATATATAGCCCAGCAGCAGCCTCCAGATAACATATAATATGGTGGTTCTCCTCCTGCTATGTATGTTCCCATCCTGGCCTCATCTTGGTATAAATAATCCCCCATCCTGCTGCACACAGTAAAAAAAGTAAATTATTATACTCACATTCCTTCTGCTTCCCCAGGGCCCTGTCCTCCTCAGATGCCACCCCACCCCATCCTTGTAGCAGGCTCCAATCTGCGCTCCCTCCCCATTACTTGTCTCAGGGCTTAATACCGGCTGGCAATAGAAAGCTGGAATTAACCCCTTATTACCCAGAATGCCACCGCCACCAGGGCCGCTAGAAGAGCCTGTAAAGTGATTGGAAATGGCATTATGATAAATGCACCATTTTCAGGGGCGTCTGCAGTTTTCAGCGTGGGGGATTCAGAATGCTTGGGTCTTACCACACAGAGAATCCAAGTCCCCAGCTGCCTGGTTTTACCTTGGCTGGCAATCAAAATACGGCGGGCGCCCATGCATTTTTTTTATTACTTATTTAAATAATTAAAAAATAATAATAGGCTTCCCTGTATTTTGATTGCCAGCTAAGGAAAAGACAGGTAGCTGGGGGAGGCAGCCTGTAGCTGTCCGCTTTATCTGTGCTGAGAATCAAAAATACTGCGGAGCGCTACATCATATTTTTATTATTTATTTATTTTTACACTATTGTACAGTATGTGTGAGGGGCCCAACAGCCAATCACAGATGCTGTCACACAGAATGGGTGTCTGTGATTCGCTGTTAGAGTAATCTGCAATCAGCTCATACATTCTAGTATGGTAGAATGTATGGGCTTTTTTCAGCTTACTCCAGCAGCCAATCACAGAAGCCCATTCTCTGTGACAGTGTCTGTGATTGGCTGCTGGGACCGTCACGCATATAGTGTAAAAAAAAATTAAAAAGAAAAGGACGTAGCTCTCCGCTGTATTTTTGATTCTCAGCACAGATAAAGTTGAGAGCTGTGGGCTGCCACCCCCAGCTGCCTGGCTCTACCTTGGCTGGCAATCAAAATACATGGAAGCCCATTATTTTTTTTAATCATTTAAATAAATAATAGAAAAAAATGTGTGGGCTCCCGCCATATTTTGTTTGTCAGCCAAGGTAAAACCAGGCAGCTGGGGGCTGGGATTCTCAGCGTGGTAAGGCACAAGCTTTCTGGGCTTCCCATGCTGAAAACCGCAGCCCACAGCCACCCCTGAAAATGGCGCATTTATCGTAGCGCCATTTCCAGGCACCTTACCTGGCTCTTCCAGTGGCCTTGGAAAATAGCATATTTTCCCAGAAGTCACTTGCATCCAGTTATTGAGGTGGTGCAAGTAGCTGTAACAGTCACCGCTCTAAGAGAGGTCACTGTTACTGCCATCTACTTCCCCTGAAGACTTAAAGTGAGTGGTTGCTTTTATCAATGAGCATTGACTGTTGATATAGGAAGTTTATTGAGGCTTAAGGCCCCATTACATGCTTCAATGTCTCAGCAAGCCAACCAACGATTAGACTTGGCCGAGATCGCTGGGACATCGTTTAGTAATTGCTGCTGAGGTGTCACATGTACAGATATATTCAACGACGCAGCAACGATTCCGCGAAAGGCAAATGATACTTGCGGTTGTTTGGTCGCCTACGTGCTTCAGTTCTGAATAGGCGAAGTCGTAAACAAGATCGTTGGAAAGGTGTCACACACACTGATGATGCAGGTTGAATGGACGACGGACGACAGGTTTTTGAACATGTTCATAAATCAAATCAACGATCAATGACTTATCGTTGGTCGTTAATAGGTGTCACACGCAACGACGTTGTTACGACGCTGTAATGATGTCGTTGCAACGTCCCAAAAGAAGTGACGTTTCAATGAAATCGTTAGCGATATCGTACCATGTAACGGAGCCTTTAGTAGCTTTCATTTTTATGTAGCAATGATGTTTTAGTTTCTGATCTCTCATGCCCTTTTTATTATTGCAGAACCTCCTGTATTTACACAAAGGGAGATGATGTACTGCCGAAAACGATCATTTTTATGCTTACATAAAATATACAATACAGGTATTGACAAATTTTATTTTTGGATGTTTGCACTGGCCGGCGATTGATATTGAACATTAGTACAACAGATTCTTTGTGCAGTCATCAGATCATGTACATTACACTTTGGCCAGTTAATTGAGAACCAGGTAGAACTGGTGAGCGCTTCCAGAACAAATTGACATTCGTCGGTTTCTCCAATAGAATTTATTTTATTTAATAAAGCAAAGAGTGTATAACACGTTTCGGCTAAAACGTTACAACAATAGCCTTCATCAGGTACAGTCACAGGGATATCATAACAGGATTTATATACGGAGGTGTGGTGTCCACACTAATTACTTAAATCGATACTCGTGGCAACTCTTCTTTGTTTTACCTTAAAAAGTTGCATTTGGATAGACTGCATATATTTGTTCTTATAAGCTCCTGTTTTTTAATGTTTTAGCTGAAACGCGTTGTACACTCTTTGCTTTATTAAATAAAACAATTTCTTTTGGAGAAAACGAAGAATCTCAATTTGTCCCGGAAGCGCTCACTGCATGATCCAGTTCTACCTGTTTCTCAATTTCCTCTGATGGACCTACCAGCAGGGCGGTCCGATTATCCAGCACATAGCTGCAAGCCAGAAGGTCCTGATCCAGTCACCAGATCCCGGGTGAATATGCAAAACCCGTGAGACATCTCAAAGCTGAGATTACCTCTGTTGAACCTTTTTCAGCCTCTACACTTAGATCTGCACCCTCCTTTCTCATCTCACCCCAGTCTCTTAGTCCCAGCAGTCTACCGAGGTGATACTGGAATACTTTGGCCAGTTAATAAAAAGAACTTTGCTACAAATCTTGCAATTTGTATGTCCTATTTTAGTTTTACTTTTCTTACATGTTTTATATTTAGATGAATATAAGTTTTAAGGTTATGTTGTTTAAAAAATAAAAACTGTTTTATTCTTGGCAGGTGGCAGTACCAGCAGCTCTGAAAGACATCTCATCTCTTCAGATTTAAATGTAGATGATTGTAGCTTTGCACAAGATCCATATGAAGAGCAAGCCAACATCTCTGATATGTCTTCAGCCCTTCACACCAAAAATCTTTCATCTGATCCTTTTAAAATACTGTCTCCTGATTCATCACAGATTGTTAAGCAAAATAAAAGTCATGGGAGTGTGGAAGATAAAAAAGCTTCCACAAAGAAGAAGCCATTTTCATGTTCAGAATGTGGGAAATGTTTTACAGATAAATCAAATCTTAATGAACATAAGAGAATTCACACAGGAGAGAAGCCATTTTCATGTTCAGAATGTGGGAAATGTTTTACAGATAAATCAAATCTTAATACACATAAGAGAATTCACACAGGAGAGAAGCCATTTTCATGTTCAGAATGTGGGAAATGTTTTACAGATAAATCATATCTTAATGCACATAAGAGAATTCACACAGGAGATAAGCCATTTTCATGTTCAGAATGTGGGAAATGTTTTATTCGGAAATCTTTTCTTGTTATACATGAGAGAATTCACACAGGAGAGAAGCCATTTTCATGTTTAGAATGTGGGAAATGTTTTACTTGGAAATCTAATCTTGTCAGACATGAGAGAATTCACACAGGAGAGAAGCCATTTTCATGTTCAGAATGTGGGAAATGTTTTATTCAGAAATATTTTCTTGTTATACATGAGAGAATTCACACAGGAGATAAGCCATTTTCGTGTTCAGAATGTGGGAAATGTTTTATTCGGAAATCTCTTCTTGTTATACATGAGAGAATTCACACAGGAGAGAAGCCATTTTCATGTTCAGAATGTGGAAAATGTTTTGGAGATAAATCATCTCTTATCATACATGAGCGAATTCACACAGGAGAGAAGCCATTTCGTGTTCAGAATGTGGGAAATGTTTTAAAGGTAAATCAGAACTTGTTGTGCATGAGACAATTCACACAGGAGAGAAGCTTTTTCCATGTTCAGAATGCGAGAAATGTTTTACTTGGAAATCTAATCTTGTCAGACATGAGAGAATTCACACAGGAGAAAAGCCATTTCCATGTTCAGAATGTGGGAAATGTTTTATTCGGAAATCTCTTCTTGTTATACATGAGAGAATTCACACAGGAGAGAAGCCATTTTCATGTTCAGAATGTGGGAAATGTTTTGGAGATAAATCATCTCTTATTATGCATGAGCGAATTCACACAGGAGAGAAGCCATTTTCATGTTCAGAATGTGGGAAATGTTTTAAAGTTAAATCAGAACTTGTTATGCATGAGAGAATTCACACAGGAGAGAAGCCTTTTCCATGTTCAGAATGTGGGAAATGTTTTACTAGCAAATCAACTGTTGTTGTACATAAAAGAATTCACACAGGAGAGAAGCCATTTTCATGTTCAGAATGTGGGAAATGTTTTGGAGATAAATCATCTCTTATTATGCATGAGCGAATTCACACAGGAGAGAAGCCATTTTCATGTTCAGAATGTGGGAAATGTTTTAAAGTTAAATCAGAACTTGTTATGCATGAGAGAAGTCACACAGGAGAGAAGCCTTTTCCATGTTCAGAATGTGGGAAATGTTTTACTAGCAAATCAACTGTTGTTGTACATAAAAGAATTCATACAGGAGAAAAGCCATATTTGTGCTCACAATGTGGGAAATGTTTCCCTTTAAAATCAACTCTTGTTAAACATGAGAGAATTCACACATGAAAGAAGCCATATTTGTGTTCACAATGTGAGAAATGTTTTTCAATTAAATCACAGCTCGTTAGACATCAGAGAACTCACACTGGAATGAAGCCATTTTAACCCTTTAGTGGTCAAGTGTAATTTTTCAAATCTGACCTGTTTCACTTTAAGGCCACGTGCACACCTTCAGTATTTGATGATTTTTTTACCTCTGGACTGGATAATTAAATACAGAAGTGGTGACGTGTTTCTATAAGACTTTTCCTCTGATTGCTCCACTCCTGATTTTGTCTACAAATCCTGCACGTGGCCTATGTCTTAACAGTAGAATGTTTTAATATTTTTTTTTACTGGCATGTACTTTATGTTAGAAATAAATTTTAAATCAATATGTTTTGCATTTATTTATAAAAATTTGGAAAATTTGATGATATCCCCGAACCAGAAAAAAATTGCAATATTTAAACTTAATATTTTTAATTTTCAATTTATACTCGTAAACCAAATAGTTATAGTTATTGTGCAAATAATTTAATATTTTATTGATTTTTAGTAACATACATTAAGGGTTAACATTTCCAAAAAGAAAAAAAAAAGATCTTGTGCTTCATATTTTTATATAAACATATAGAAAATTACTATACAAAAGGAAGAAGACATTGTGGCAATTCAAACCATATCTTACTTAAATCCCCCCCCCCCAAACCCCCTTTCCCATTCTCTGCAGCAATGATAACTACCGTATATACTCGCGTATAAGCCGAGTTTTTCAGCCCAAAATTTGGGCTGAAAAGTCCCCCCTCGGCTTATACGCGAGTATATACGATATATGAAAAAAAAAAAAAAATACAGCCGCAGCCCCGGAGGTATACAGGCCCCCCATCAAGTTCCAGGGCCCCCCCCACTTGCGCGCCAGCCTGTAAGGTAAATTCATACTTACCGGTGTCCAGTCGCGCCGCCCGCAGCTGCCGACATGACGATTCCGGGCTCCATTCAGCGTCTTCCGCATTTCCTGTAGTCGCGGGCAATGACGTCATTGCCCGCGACTACAGGAAGCCGCGGGAAGACGCTGAATGGAGCCCGGAATCGTCATGTCGGCAGCTGCGGGCGGCGCGACTGGACACCGGTAAGTATGAATTTACCTTACAGGCTGGCGCGCAAGTGGGGGGGGGCCCTGGAACTTGATGGGGGGCCTGTATACCTCCGGGGCTGCGGCTGTATACAGCCCTGGGGCTGCGGCTGTATACAGCCCTGGGGCTGCTGCTGTATAAAGCCCTGGGGCTGCGGCTGTATACAGCCCTGGGGCTGCTGCTGTATACAGCCCTGGGGCTGCTGCTGTATACAGCCCTGGGGCTGGGGCTGCTGCTGCTGTATACAGCCCTGGGGCTGGGGCTGCTGCTGCTGTATATACCTCTGGGGCTGCATATGGGGCTGCATATACCTCTGGGGCTGCATATACCTCTGGGGCTGCATATACCTCTGGGGCTGCATATACCTCTGGGGCTGCATATACCTCTGGGGCTGCATATGGGGCTGCATATACCTCTGGGGCTGCATATACCTCTGGGGCTGCATATGGGGCTGCATATACCTCTGGGGCTGCATATGGGGCTGCATATACCTCTGGGGCTGCATATACCTCTGGGGCTGCATATGGGGCTGCATATACCTCTGGGGCTGCATATGGGGCTGCATATACCTCTGGGGCTGCATATGGGGCTGCATATACCTCTGGGGCTGCATATGGGGCTGCATATACCTCTGGGGCTGCATATACCTATGGGGCTGCATATGGGGCTGCATATACCTCTGGGGCTGCATATGGGGCTGCATATACCTCTGGGGCTGCATATGGGGCTGCATATACCTCTGGGGCTGCATATGGGGCTGCATATACCTCTGGGGCTGCATATACATCTGGGGCTGCATATGGGGCTGTATATACCTCTGGGGCTGCTGTATACTACCACTGGGGCTGCTGCTGTATACTACCACTGGGGAGGCTGCTGTATACCTCACTGCTGAAGGTTGTATACCTGTGCTGGAGTCCACCCTCGGCTTATACGCGAGTCAATAAGTTTTCCCAGTTTTTGGGGGCAAAAGTAGGGGGGTCGGCTTATACACGGGTCGGCTTATACACGAGTATATACGGTATTTTGATGGTATTGGAGTATTGCCTTGAATTCTTTCTAATAAGTACCATCCGGTGTTTTCAAACTTTCTTAAGTTGATTTTACGTCTCTTCGGGTAATGTTGGTAGAAGCAACGACCAAGTATTCAAGGATTTCTCCACCAGTTTTTCTTTATCAGTCAGAGTATTTAGCCAGTCCATACGAAACAGAAACATTAGCTTGGATTGTATCAAGGCCCTGGTCGGTGGTTCTGGACTTAGCCATTGTTGTAGGATACCTTTCCTAACTGCTGATGCCCACATTATTAACATGACTTTTTTTTTTTTTTGGAAGTGTGTTTGAGTTTTCATCTAGGATATTAAAAATTGCCCATTGTGGGGTCAATGGGAACCGCACTCCACATACCCTTTGAATTTCATCATGTGTTGATTTCCAGGGTCTATTGATTTTCCCACACTCCCACTGTCAAGGTAGAAAATACGCTCTTCCACTATACTTATATTTTCTTTATATATACTTTTATATTATATATTTTTACTAATGCTCTAGGTGAGAAACAATAAGTTTTTCCCTTAACATAGCACCCAATAGATATATTTGTCTGCTGAAAAGAAGATACTGTTGTGTTGAGATGGATGAGAACTGAGAAGATAAGCTGTCCTTGGATGCCTGTGTCAAGGAGTATCAGGAGAAACCTGAGATGTCCTACATGCCAGGAGCCCAGAGATGGCACCTTGTCAAGAAGAAGGATGGACTAAGCAGAGAAGACAAAGGACTAATTATTACTAACAGAGATAGATGTATTAGCCTAACCCCACCTAACCCCCATCTAATCCCACCTTGTCCTGGCCATTTCACGCCTATTCCCTAGAGTATAAAATGCTGTGTAACTGTAAATAAAAGTTAGTTGCTGTGACCATTGCCATTGCTTAATAAAGCAACGAACATATTATAAGTTTGAACCAGATTCTCCGTCTGATTTACTCTTATCTGGTACCATATGTTCATAGTCTAATTTGGAGTGACTGGTGAAGGAGTGTATTGTCGCAACGACCCCGACACCACAGATGATGTAGACTATCTGTATTTTCTGCATTACATTTTGTGCATCTAAATCTTTCCCTTGGTGTCATTTTAGATTTAATAAGTGGTGTAATATATGCTCTAAGTAGGATTAACATAGCCATGTCCGTGTAACTGCTGGACCCCACGACTTGTCTTTGTCTGTCTGTGGCTCTCACTATGTCCTCAACCGTCACTTCTCTAAGTTCCGTCGCCCATTTTGCTGGTCCTGTGGTTGTTCCCTCACATGACCACTCTCTTCTTAATAATGTATAAATGCAACTAGTCGACACTGGCTGTGTCATAGCATTTCTGAGAATGCTATTCATCCTATAACCTCCATGTCTTATCTGGCTATCTGGTTTGCCTTTTTGAGCTAAACTTCTTACCTGTAAAAAGAGGAATGGTCTATTTGTAAAGATGGGGAAGCGTTGTTTTGCAAAGTTATATGTTAATATGGAAAATTTATTGTCCATCAAATTTACTGCCATTGTACATCCCTGTCCTGCATCTCTGAATATATTTGGGGTTGTTTTGCTCCCAGAAAGTCTGGGTTATCTATAGAGATGAGCCACCACCCTAGTGTTCTAGTTCGATTCGATTCGTCGAATGGGAGGTGTGTCCATCGAATGTTCGTCGAACACCCTCGAACACACTAAAACACTAGGGTGGTGGTCAATTTCAGTTCCGCAATGTATATACATACATTGCGGAACTGAAATTAAGTAAATTCAAGGGTTAAAAATAAAAAAAAATCGATACTCACCTCTCTAATCCATCCAGCGACTCTTCCAGCACTGCCTACCTGTCGGAGATGTGATCCCGGCAGCGTTTCCCGGTGAAATGACGAGTTCTCGCGATAACTCGTCATGTGACCGGAAACCGCTGCCGAGATTATGACGTCACCGCAGGTCCTACAGGCCCTCGCTAGTAGTGAATAGTAGTGAGGATCTGTAGGACCTGCGGTGACGTCATAATCTCGGCAGCGAGAACTCGTCATGTGACCGGAAACCGCTGCCGAGATTATGACGTCACCACAGGTCCTACAGATCCTCACTACTAGTGAGGGCCTGTAGGACCTGTGGTGACGTCATAATCTCGGCAGCGGTTTCCGGTCACATGACCAGTTATCGCGAGAACTCGTCATTTCATCGGGAAACGCTGCCGGGATCACATCTCCGACAGGTAGGCAGTGCTGGAAGCGTCGCTGGATGGATTAGAGAGGTGAGTATCGATTTTTATTATTTTTAACCCTTGATTTTACTTAATTTCAGTTCCGCAATGTATGCATATACCTTGCAGAACTGAAATCGAACTAAAATCGAACATAACCTCGAACTGCCGAATTTAGAGCAAACTGTTCTAATTCGACGAACGACTCGAACATCGCCAAAAACAGCTTGAATTTGAGATTGGTGAACAATTCGAGTCGAACACCGCTCATCTCTAGTTATCTAGAAATGGCATGAATGGTGACATCCCAGCTTCCACTCCACTTATTTTCGTAGATTTCCTCCAAGTCTTTATTGTTTGCCATATAGTCGGGAATTGGTCCAAGTTATTGGAAAGTTTTTCGTTACCTAGATGCATCAGTGCCGTCAATGATATATGCAGAGTAAGTGCCTGGTCTAGTTCTACATTAGTGTAGTGAGACGTCCCCTTCATCCAATCAACAATGTATCTCAAGTTCGCTGCCAGGTTGTATCGTCCTATATCCGGGAAGTTTATACCTCCCTCTTCTCTTCGAGCCTGTAGCTTCGTCAGCCCAACTCTTGATCTCTTCCCGGTGCCCCATATAAATGACCTAAATGCCTTATTTAATGCGTGTATATCTTCCTTGCGTAATAGTAAGGGTAATGTTTGGAATACATTCATTAATTTAGGGAATATAACCATTTTAATTAAGTGGCTGCGCCCTGAAAAAGATAGCGTTAAGTGTTTCCAAGATGTTAATAATTGAAGTATTGATGCCATAAGGGGTTTTATGTTTATTGTATATAATGTGGATAAATCTGCTGGAATATGGACACCCATATACTTTATGGAAGATGTACTCCATCTGAAGGGGATATTCACTGTTATCCTCCCCTTCTCTCCGAGAGCCAGAGCTTCTACTGTATTTTCCTATGATTTCCATTATCACAGGGATTTCAATCTCAGGGTTGGAGATAAACAACAGGATATCATCCGCAAAGGCTGCTGTTTTGTAGGGTACCTCTCCAATTTTTATACCCTTATATACCATTGAGTTCTGTAAGGTTCTAATTAGTGGGTCTAGGGCTAGATTAAACAGTAAGGGCGACAGTGGGCATCCCTGTCTTGTGCCTCTTTGGACTTGTAAGGGTGATGTAAAAGTACCGTTTATGGCCAGCCTGGACACCGGTGTACTGTAGATACTTTTAATAGCACTACAAAACTATGGATCAAACTCCTCAGAGCCAGGACTTCAAATAAGTAGTCCCATGATACTCGATCAAATGCTTTATCGGCATCCAGGCTAGCCACCATTGCCCGCCTGTCCTCCCCAATCCTCCCGTATGAGATTACTCTTAGTGCTGTACGTATGTTATATGTGATAGATTTACCGTGGACGAAGCCGATTTGTTGGGGTGAAATGATTGAAGGAACTATCTTTTGAACTCTGTTTGCTAGTAATTTTGTGAATATTTTAAAGTCTGAGTTTCACAGTGAGATCAGTCTATAGCCCTCCACTTTCAATGGGTCTTTGCCTGGTTTTGGGAGTACTATTATGTCCACATCTGTGAACCCGTCTGGAACACACTCCCCCTCAACCAGTCGGTTAAAAATTTCACATAGGTGTGGGCCAATCACTCCCCCCATGAGTCTATATTATTCATTACTATACCCATCTGGACCTGGTGCCTTAGAGGTCTTCAATGTACTGATGGTCTGTATCACCTCCGCTACCGTCACCCTGCAATTAAGTAATCGTCTTTGCTCTTCCGTCAGTCTGGGGACCGTCTCAGGTGTTAGGAAGTCAGAGATGGCATTCGCCTCCTTCGGTTCTGCCCTGTAAAGTGTCTCAAAGAATGACTTGAACTCCCCATTAATTCCCTCGTCAGTAGTCTGGGTTACACCTTGTTTATTTAAGATTTTATGGACTCTGGTTGCTTTATGATATGGTCTTGTGAGTGATGCCAGCAGTTTCCTTGGCTTGTTTCCCCTTCTAAAATATTTCTGTTTCTGAAAATCCACACCATAAGCCGCTCTTTCATGAGCTAGGACCTCTGCCACTTCCTTTGCCTCTAGATATTTCTTTTTTTGTGAGTGGCGTATTATTGGTTTTAAATTGTTTGTATTACTCTGTGAGCTGTGATTGTGATTGTGATTTCAAAATTCTTTGCTTTAAATTTTTTTTTATTACTCACATAAGATATAATATGGCCTCTCATGACCGCTTTGGAGGTATGCCAAAAAAGTTGAGGTGTTGCTATATGTTCTATATTATTGATTGTAAAATTGTTCCTTTCCAGATGAAGATAGTTTTTAAAATCTTCAGATGTACGAGGGGAACCTCCATCTCCATCTCTTGTTAAATTTGATGGGTTGTCTTAACTGGATATGCATAGTGATTGGTGCATGGTCAGAAATAAATATGTCTAAAATTGTTGTTCGTTGAACCAACGACATTAGTGCAGAACTATTAAGCCAGTAGTCTATCCTGGCGTGGGAGTCTTGGGCATGTGAATAGTGTGAGAAGTCTTTCTCCAATGGGTGTTGCGTCCTCCAAGCATCTACTAGGTCTAAACCGCTCAATAAAGACCTCAACAATTTTCCTGGGGTCCGTGTTTTGGGTTGTTGTGAGTTGGATGAATCCATAACGTTATCATATATTTCATTAAAGTCTCCCCCCACAATTAATGAGTGTGTACCCCAATCTATTTGTTCTAGTATAGAGGTCTGGAATCAGGTGTCTAGCATATTCGGTGAGTAAATATTAGCCACTTTATATGGTGTCCCCTCAATTATAAGATTAACACATACATATCTACCTGCTGGGTCCGCCATTACATCCACCACCTCATATCTAATAGTATTATTAAATAAGATGACCACCCTCGTTGTTTCTTGGAATATGATGCTTCAGCACGTACCGTAAATTTTTTACTACGAAGAGACGGATGATAACCCCTAATCCAGTGAGTCTCCTGGAGGAGAACTATATGAAAATTCTTCTGGTGTAGATAATTCAAGATCTTTTCCCTTTTGATTGGGGAATTTAACCCGTTAACATTCCACGAGCACCACTGGATAGACGTCAGCTCATCCACCCCAACACTTTGTTCAGTGGCCATTATCCCACTCCAGTTTTAGGTAACTTAAGCAATATGAAAGTTGTTATAGAGTTTAATTGGGACCCCTGCCTATCCCAGCGAGTAGGCCTTTGGGTCACCATAGTTGGTTGAATCAGTTGTTTGCTGCAAAGAAATTCTTCCCCTCCCACCCTCTCCTGTAACCTTCTTATTAATAACATTGTAAAGATCAATATAAAAAACATTGAAAACATTATGAACTTAAGGACAAACCAGACTTATCTGGACACAACCTTTCCAGGTGTGTAATGTATACCGGCTGCACATGGCCAGTATTTTCAAGGTGGCTTGACAGCCTCCTGCAGACAGCTTAGAGCCTCATGAGGGTCAGTAAAGACCCTACTTTTTCCTGCCAAATCTCAACGTTGCCGGGTAATTTAGACCGAAACGAATATTATTGTCTATCAGCATTTTGCAGGCCGGTTGAAATGCTCTGCGTTTAGCCGTTACTACTGCCGAGTAGTCCTGAAACATCAGGACTCTGTGGTTTTGGTAAAGCAGTATTTTCTTCCTGTAAGCATTTAATAATCGAAGTTTATCTTGGTAGTCCAGGACTTTGAATAGAACCGGTCTCGGTCCATCTTTTTCTCCCGTTCTTGGTGGTCCCAGTCTATGTGCTCTCTCTACTGCAATCTTAGCATTGTCCGATGGGAAGTCTAGAGCCTGTGGTAGCCAATGAGACATTAGCTGCACCAGCTCTGCCGGGTGAACCGACTCCGGTAGGTCTACCAACTTCAGATTATTACGTCTCGACCTGTTTTCAAGATCGTCCATTTCGTCGTATAGTTCTGTGATTGTTTTGTCTTTACCCTCCAGGCTTTCTCTCATGGCTCCAACCGTGTCCTCCAGGTCAGAAATGCGTTGTTCCGCCTCTGACAGTCTGGTGCCCTGGGTTGGTAGTTGGGAAATTAAAGGGTCTATGGTCGTCTGAAATATATGCAAATCTGGCATCAATTTCGGGCATAAGATGCGCTAGTTTGATATCAGCTATAGATTGCAATTTGTCTTTTTCCAGGTCTCGATCCATGGTGGGTGATGGTGGGGTCATCTGGCTCTTAGAGGATGTACGATTGCCCCTCTGCTGTTTGCCCATGTATTTGTCTATTTCGTTAGCAGTGGCTATGAGGCTGTCAATATGATCGGTGGTGCACCCCCCGACTTCTTTCCTTCTTGTGCCTTGTGGCACCTGGTGTGGCGCCTGTGGTCTCTATTTGGGCTACGTGCCCAGAACTTCCAGGGGTCTCGGTGCCCAGATATCACCCGCTGGGTCACTTCTATAATCCTCACCCCAGAGTGCACAGTCAGCGGCCCGCCACTGTCTGGATGGGCTTGGATGGTGTTAGGCCCTGAGGGAGCTCAGCATCAGGCGGCCATATGCTAGGTCCACCTCCCGGAAGTAATAAATAACATTTTATTGCATGTCTACATTGTCGGTTTAATCTCAATCCGTGGCTGTGATTGGCAGATGATGGCTGAAAAATGCACTCATCATCTGGCAGCAAAAATGTGTGCTCAGCTACTGAGCTTGCATCAAAGCCAGGGAGCTGATATATTGGGGAGATGTTAAAATATATCTTATCAGATCAGCAGATTGTTTCACATGTGCTTAGATAAAATACAGCGGCTTAGAACATTATATTACATATGATTGGCTTAGATAACAGCTTAGCATATGGCATCACATGTCATATAAAATATGAAGAATAATATAGATGGCATTCATAGTTGTGTAAAACACTCCTTTATTAAAACTCATTTAAAAGCATCGCAGGTGGACATATGGAAATATGGGCATCATACAAGAATGACAGCCATTTGATGCTGGATTGCACTTCAATGGGTATATAATTGGTATAGGACCTGTTGAAGTACAAGCCTGAATGAAACAGCCATCGTCCTTGTACAATGTCTACATTCCATATGTCCACCTGCCATGATTTTAAACGAGTTTGCATAAAGGCGTGTTTTTATGCAATGAGTGCCATCTATAGTTTTCTTCTGATTTTGTTTGAATTGGAAGCAGTCTGTAATTTTAGGTGTATGCACCAGTGAGTTGCTCTTTTGCCACTTTGTTTCTCCTCCTAATTTGGATCCCTGTTTAATTTTTGGTGCAAAAAGTTGTTGTTGGCTTGATATGGTATCACAAGTACTCGCGTTAGATACAATTATTGATAAGTGAGTGTGCTCACCACTGCTCGATACTTGATTGAGCATCGTGGTCCCCCGGTATGCTTGTTACTTGCTCAAGTTCCCGCCCCACATGTTTTGTGGCTGTTAGACAGCCAATATACATGTGGGATATGTTGGCTACTGGCATTACTGTGACTTGCCAGCCGCACCACGTGATTGTCTCTTATATAAGACCCGATGACGCAATGCTCGGCACACTCTTGAAGAAGTTCAGGAAAAGTTGATCTAGAAGGGAGAGCTTAGAATAGAGAAATCATAGAGGTCTCCCTTCACATGTCCGTTAAAAAACACATGGTCTGTTTTGTCTATCCATGGGGCCATTTGGGTGTCATCCATTTGCTATCCTTGTGCCATCTGCATGTCCATGTATGCCATCCGTGTGATATCCGCGGTACAAGTGCCCGAAAAAAATGAATGACACTGAATTAAATGTTTATCTTAATGTATTAAAGGAGAGCAAAGATTGATAGATAAGAGATGATAGATAGATAGATACATAGCTTTCACAGCTATTTAGCCAAATAATTATGTGTAATCTAAGTTTATTGAGATAAAACAAATACAGTACAACTCCGCATATATTGAATATATCAATACATATACAAATAAAAAAATCTTGAAAGCATTGGTCGTATTCCAGTCTCTGGCAAGATCTCAGTTTCTCAAATAGAGCGTCTGTTGAGGAGTAGCTTAAACCTTTGCTTTAAGGAACAAAATTGGACCAATGAGGCAGAAAATAATGTCCTTTATGCCCCCGGAACCGGGAAAAAACAGTCCTTATTCTATCATATGTAACACGGAACTAATCAAACTATGGAGGAGTCCACAGATATAGACTCACATTACAACTTTAGTGTAAATCTCTTACTGATGACTCATCTTAGATGCATATATCTTAAATATCGTTGAGATCACAAACGTCTTTTCAACTAAGCAAAAGGAAATTGACGTATAGCGAACAAACGAAGAAAAGGGAGATGTGCGAAGTAAGGAGAAGAATGAAGTAGTAAAAGAAAGAGAATAAAGAACGAAAGAAGAAAAAGGAGGGGAGGGCCAGACCTCTAACTGACGACTTCCTCCCTTCCCCCTCCCGCCCAGGTGCCTCTCCGCCACTGGAAGACCAACTCTAATATTCTCTGTCCCTTGGGAATACATCTACGCAGGAGGGGAAGCATGTTAGGAGTCTACGGTATCATCTCTGAATGTAGGAGCAAAACCAAGAGAGTCCAAAGAGAGTCCAAGAACAGTATCCATTGACTCCATATTCTCAGGAATTTATCCTTAGAATCCCTGAGTTCAGAAGTAAGATCTTGCATTTTATGGATTTTATACATTTCTATTAGCCCAGTCTGTTAATCTTGGACATTGTCGGGTTTTCCAGAATCTGGGTATGACCATACGGGCTGCCATTAGGCAGAATCTGAGTATATCTTTTTTGTGAGCTAATCGAATCAAGGAGTACCGTTAGAAAGGCAACTTCTGGAGTTGTATTCATCCGGTTTCCTGTGATCTTAAAATATATATCGAATATCGATGTCCAAAAAGGTTGGATCCATTACAGCTCCACCATATATGTAATAAAGTGCCTTTGGCATTATCACACCTCCAGCATTTGTCAGATACGAAGGGGAATACTACATGTAGTGCTGCTGGGCAATGGTACCACCGGGACAATATTTTGAAATTTTTTTCCTGAGCAATGCACGCCATGGACATTTTGTGTGTCATTATGCATGCCTTGTTCCAGTCTTCCTTAGATAATGTCAAGGTACGATCTTCATACCATCTCATAATTAGTCTTGTTAGTCTTGTCATCCTCTCCCCTCCGACCCCACCGGCTCAATACCATGAATAGTTTTTCAAAGCGCAATGGAAGGCTGGTCACCCTTGTCTAACCCCTAATCTCCCCAAAAAGGACTTCAACTGGGATACCGCTAACCATGAGGAACTACTCCGTTCTCCTCCGCGCGGTTCTGCCGCCCTGGGGTCATCTGTGACTAGAATCTGATAAATGCAAGGATTCCCAGATCTCCTCCAGCCCAGAAAACCCTCAGCCCCCTCAGTAGGGGGGAAATCTGGATTTAAGAAGAGCTGAGTAAGCGGGTTCCATCCAGATGAAAGGCAGCCTGTCCTGTTTTCTATATCCCATGCCTTATATAAAAGGAGAAAGAAAAAAGCGGCTTCACGATCGCGCTGTCCTCAAAGATAATAAATCCACGTGCCTATGGACTCCGACCAACTCTTTAAAATTATACATGCGCCGACCTTTGGCATTAAACAATAAAGTTCAGCTCAGTAGCGGGGTACACTCACATGGTACACAGATACATCCACTGTTGCAATAATGTAGTGGAGGTATTTACACTATCCCGTCACTGACCGTATGCAACCTCCTGTCCCTGAGGTTACCTTTTACAGGTGAATGGCTGCTCCATATACTGTCTCCTGACAGTCCAGATATCAGGAACCAGGATCTGCTATAAACTTCCCAGCCTCAGAGCACACTGTAGCCACAACATGTGCTCAGCAGCAGGCTTTTCCAGCTCTAGGACCTGAACTGTACTCACAAACTGAATGGCCCTGTGCTGACCTCACAGCTGGGTTTCAGTGCTTTCAATCAGCACACACTCAGACCTGGAAGTTAACTCCTTGTGTACCGTTCAGGTCTAACAGGCTCATGTGAGTCAGGCTAGCCACATGCCATAGCGCCAGCATGCCTCACAATATATATATATATATATATATATATATATATATATATATATATACATATATATATATGTACCCTGTGCTCCAAATTATTATGCAAATTGGTTTTAAGCGTCATAGGGTTTTAATTTTATTTTTTTTCAATTAAACCCATTAATGGTATTGTGCCCCAGGGTTCTTTGGATCACTGAAATCAATCTCAGATACTGTGATAATTAGTTTGGCAGGTGAGCCCAATAAAAGGAAAACTGGGTGTTCCACAATATTACGCAGGCCACAGTTTTCAAGTAACATGGGAAAGAAAAAGGATCTCTCTGCTACCGAAAAGCAATAAATAGTGCAATGCCTTGGACAAGGGATGAAAACATTAGATATTGCACGGAAACTTAAGCGTGATCATCGTACTGTGAAGAGATTTGTGGCTGATTCTGAGCACAGACTTGTCCATGCAGATAAAGGCAGAATGAGGAAGGTTTCTGCCAGGCAAGTTCATCAGATTAAGAGAGCAGCTGCTAAAAAGGCCTTACAAATATATATATATTTCAATGCTGTTAATTAAGTAGGTGCAGTTCACAGTTTGTCCATTGAGGGGAGACAATGCTCTAATTATTATTTTGTGGATGTATTTTACACTTTGACTACTTGAGGGAGACAATGAACCATCTAAACCTTTATACACCTTTTTTACAGTTTACAGTTTGTCCACTTGAGGGAGCCAGTGCATCAATAACATCCTCACAGACTTTAACTACCTCTACCACTGCCCCGGGGAACCCAGTTCTGCCCACAGGAACTATTCCATCCAAGCTGCTAACCCATCATCCCCGGAGGTTCTGCAGCAGCGGCGGCCCCATTACTGGCCGCATATAGTGGGTGGCGTCACGAGTGACAAATCCCCTGTAAATAACCCCCCATTTTATTGTGCGGGCCCGGGACACGGTCCGGACCAGGACCGCTGTGACATCCCCCAGCAGCACCCCGGTCCGGCACCGAGTGCCCGTCCCGAGGGGCTCCACATTTACATTAAAAAGAATGGGAAATGTGAGTCACACAGCTGAGAAGTCGTGGTCAACTCCGGAGATCAAGTTTAATCAATGGTTGTTTCCACTGAACTTGCAGCCAGGGAAGACTGTGTGCGACAATGCAGCAAACCTGGGTGCAGCCCTTCGCTGGGGCAAGGTGACACACATGACTTGTATGACTGACGTCTTGAACTTGGTCGTCCAGAAATTTCTAGCCCACTATCCCAGCCTAGATGCGCTTCTGCAGAGGGCACGGTCGCAGCTCAACGACTTGCATCGCTACAGAAGTCTTTCGGCCTGCTAATTCACTGCCTGAAATGCAATGTGCCAACACTTTGGAATTTCCCCCTGCACATGTTTCAGCGACTGTGGCAGCAGTGACGAGCCCTGGTGCAGTATTTATGATGTATAGCCTGGGCCAACGCGATCCAGAGGTGGGGCAAATCATGCTGCTGGAGTGGTTTCAGATCAAGGACCTCTGCACCCTTCTGCAGAGTTTTGAAATGGCTACTAAGATGTTTAGCGCTGACTATGCATTATCAACATGACTATTCCTGTTATCTACATGCTTTAGCACACTTTTACCAGTATTCAGAGTGAGGTGGTGGCCCAAGAGGAAGGCGAGGAATTAGAGGAGGAGGCATATATGGAAGGGATAACAAGATCTCAAAGGTCTAGATGGTCGGCAGCACTAAGGCGGCTGGCATGGGATGGTGGGGGAGAGGGAACAATAAGGGCACATGGCAGCAGCCAAACTTAATGAAGGTGCAGGTGACCGAGGAAATGTAGGACGGACAGGCGATGGTCATGGAAGACTTCACAGATTAGGGAGATCTTGATCACATTTCTGTTGTGCGAAGTTGGGGGGAGAGGGCATATGAAACAAGCGTGAATGTTACCCCACCACCACCAACACAACAAGGACTTGGGCCTCCTGGATGCACAAGACACATGAGTGCCTTCTTGCTGCACTACATGCAACTTGATCCACGGATTGTTAGAATTCGAAGTAATGCCAACTACTGGGTTGCCACATTGTTAGATCCCCGGTACAAGAGTAAATTTGTCCAAATGCTTCCTGCCCTGGAAAGGGGCGCATGCACGCAGGAGTATCAACAGAAGCTTTTACACAATCTTAG
This sequence comes from Allobates femoralis, assembly GCA_033576535.1. Lineage (NCBI taxonomy): Eukaryota > Metazoa > Chordata > Amphibia > Anura > Aromobatidae > Allobates > Allobates femoralis. The sequence goes on along the minus strand of JARQOC010000011.1, from coordinate 213,859,970 downwards.
TACTGCTTTTCCCCAAAACACCAGTGGTGCACATAGTGAATATCGCAGTTTTACCTTTCAAACCCGGGGAACGTCGAATCGTCATCACTCGAACGTTAACAGTAACAGTGTATCTGGTAACAGCAATTTTGTAGAATCGTTTTACCTTTTTGTTAGACCATCCTTTGCAACGCCAGAAGATAGAACAAGTCTCACACATAGTGAACTCCTAGAGAGGATGGTACAGGAGTATCTACAGCTGAATATCGATGCCATGACTGTGGAACTGAACTCTTGTGCATTTCGGGCTTCAAAACTGGAAAAATGGCCTGAGCTTGCCACTCATGCCTTGGTGATTTTGTCATGCCCTGCAGCCAGCGTTCTCTCTGAACGTGTCTTCAGTGCTGCTGGTAGTGTGCTGATGGATAAGCACATGCCGCTGTCCAGTGACAGTGTAGACAGACTAAGGTTTATCAAGATGATCAAGTCATGGATCCGCAAGGACCTTTCCACCCCTGTGTCAGCCTATGGAGACTAAACGCTTGTGTACTTTTCAAAGTGCTGCATTAAACTCCACATTTCACTATTTCAACTCTGGGGCAATTGATGCCATTTAAGTGATGGCTGTGCTATTTTTTTTCTGACACTCCTGCCCCTGTTTCTGAATATTCAACCTATTTGTCCATTGAACCAGTGATTAACAAATTTTCTATATTCACATCCACTATTTTTGGGTGCTTAAAAGCAGTGATAACTAAATCTCCCTTGATACTTGCGTAAAGTGGTTTTGGGCATCAAACCAGGTTTTAGCAAATGTGCCTTATACACATGAAAGTTTTTTGGGCCTTTAAAAGCATTGTTTGGTCAATCTCCCCTGTCCACCAGGCCTATACAGGTCATCGACCTACCTGAGTAGTTTTTCCTGCAATACTCCATGACACTTATAGTTGTCTCACATGTGTGTGGCAGAGCATAACATTGATGGGAGCACTTGCATGAGCTTTGAGTTTATCCGGCCCACTAGGCCTAAACAGGTCATTGACCTACCAGAATAGTTTTTTTGGTAATATTCCACGAAATGTATAGTTGCCCAACCTGTGTTTGGCAGGGCATAACATTGATGGGAGCGCTTGCATGATCTTTGAGTTTATCCAGCCTACTAGGCCTAAACAGGTCACTGACCTAGCTCACTTGTTTTTTCAGTAATATTCCACGAAACGTATACTTGTCCCACCTGTGTGTGGGGGGCATAACATTGATAGGAGTGCTTGCTTGAGCTTTGAGTTTATCCAGTCCACTAGGCCTAAACAGGTCAATTACCTAACTGACTATTTTTTTTGGTAATATTCCACGAAACATATTGTTGTCCCACCTGTGTGTGGTGGGGCATAACATTTATGGGAGCACTTGCATGAGCTTTGAGTCTATCCGGCCCACTGAGCCTATACAGGTCACTGACCTACCTCTCTAGTTTTTCCTGTAATACTCCACAAAACCTATAGTTGCTGCAATGTTTAACCTTGAAATGCTAGGCCAGGTCCTGTTCCCAACCCTGAGCCATGCAGGCAGGCCGCGACATTCAGCAATTTTTGATCTGGCACAATTGATGCCATTTTGCTGTGGTCTAACCGTTTGGGAAGAGTGAGGACTCTTGTTGGGATCCCCTTGCTGGGTGGTATGATTTGAGCAGGGCGTGACATGCCTATACCTGTCTGTCATCCTTCTTTTACTCCTTCACCTCTTTTTACTTAATGTATATATGCAGCCTCATAACTCTCCATATAGTGCAGCCACATAGCCTCTCCACATAGTATCATGCACCCCCTCCTCCCATAGTCCTCTAGCCACCTTGCATTCACTTATTAAAAAAAATATCTGTACTTACCTCTCCTGGTTCCCATGCTGCTCCATTCTTGTCCTTACAAAAACTGAAGAGAAGACTCAGGAGGAGGAGGTGAGAGGAGGTGTCACCAGCCTGCTAAATGTGTTCCACAGTGGAACTCAGATGGAAAGCAAGCAGTGGTAAGAGGAAGTGAGGGGAGGAGCAGCAGTAGGGAGCGAGAGACTCCCTCTCCACCCCTCCCCTCCTCTCCCTTACACACGAACCCCATAGCTGTGTGCAGCACGGTGCCGCGCAGTGCAACACATGTATGTGAAGCGGGTGCCCAGTGCAGGGATTGGCGGCTGCTGGGGGCGACGCGGGCCCCTTTATGTCCGGGCCCCGTTGCAGTCGCGACCCCTGCGACCCCGAACCTTGCACCCCTGGAGCTACACCTACTTCTCCGCTAGCAGCAAGGGAACATAGTTTAAATCAGCTTTAAATCTCTGATAGCTATAGGTATCTTAAGTGTTTTATTTCAGGCACACAAACTTATTGTGCTTTATTGGTTAGATGTCCAAACATCAACAATAGGGGAATTGAGAAATAAAATGAACAGCTTTATTTGGTTGGTAAGTGGAGTGCAAAGAAGAAACTTGAAAATATTTGGGAACCATGGTTGGATGTTCCTGGATTACTCACCAGAGCTGTGTTGACTGAATGTTTCATCTATTAGTTCTTCAGTAGAGTGATTTGATTGCTGTAACACTTAGATTCTGTGTACTAAAAGTAAATTAAGTATTCCTGAAATATAAATGTTTACAACCTGATTCTCTAGGACCAGTTCACTTTAGTTGGATTTTATGTGCAGTGGGGAAAAAAGATGAGGTCGGCCTGTAATTGACATCATAGGTGACCTCAACTATGAGAGACAAAATGAGAAACAAATCTTGAAAAAAACATTGTCTGATTTGGAAAGAAATGTTTTTTTTAATTTTGGTAGAAAATAAGTATTTGGTATCCTACAAACAAGCAAGATTTTTATTAGAAATAAAACAAAAAAAACATTTAGAGACTCCATCTTTATTCTAAAAAAAATCCTCTGTCCGATGTAGTCCACATGGATAGCAATGTCAGATCTGCTACATCACTCTGCATAGACAGGCGTCTACGCAGAGTGAGAAGCAGGCTGATACTGACAGTGACAGTCAGAGTCCACCCGAGTTCGATAGCTAGCTAGGAGCCCAAAACAATTACTGTCTCCTCTCAGAGAACTGATGGTAGCAGCTGTAAGATGCCTCTGCACTGACTGACAGCCAACTCTGCATTGGAGTCTCTAATTTTCCAGAAAAAAACAAACATTCATAATGTTCTAAGGTCTTCTACTGATTCCAAGCTCTTTGAAACAAACACAGTCTTCGTAATGCCAATAAGAACTCAACGTTCAGTATACAGCTATGGGTAAACAGATTGAAACCATTCTTCACTGCTGTGCTGACACACAATCCATACAGTTTATTTAGTTTTTGAATGGCTTTTGTTATACTCTCACACACAGGTAAAGGAAAAAGGAAAGACCTACTGTAAGGAGATGCCACACATGCACCCAACTGGTCCCTGTACAGAGTAGAAAGACCCTATCCACACAACTCAAATCACCATCTTGGACCTGACTCCATAAAAGGCCATTGAGGGAGTTATCATACCTCCTGAAGGATCACAGGAGAGGCCACGAAAACAGCCAACAAGGGGAGAGGAAGGTGTGCAGGAAGATAAAAAAAAAAGCTCAAGTGAGAAAACTAAAACACGTTTATATAAGGTAAAGAGGAGAAGCTAAAGAGAGCTACAAATAAGCAGATCAAGTAAAACCCCTGGGAAACCTAAAATAGATGAAAGGAAAAGGTGTTAGGAAGGGAAACAAACCGACCCACTGCAGGAAATAAACTGGTATTTACTAAAATATAAACCCCTTAACTGAAGGGCTGGAACTCCTAAACCAAAGTACACCTAGAGGTATAGCCAGTAAGGAAGTGCAGTTAAAGGTGAACATATAAAAAACCCATCCCAGAATATTATAGGACCGACGAAAATAGGAAAATCAGAAACACCTGGAGAGGAGCGATCCAAGAAGAGAGAACACAGACAGTTGGAACTTCAGCATGTGGAGAGGGAAAAAAAAACAGGGAAGGAAAAGCAGCCCAGCAGACAGAGGAACCAACCATGCAGCAATGGGTCATGGGATTGAATCACCAAACCAGACCATGACAGCTTTCTCTACTTATTTCTATGATTAAGCTGTATACTTGTCAGCATACTTGCAATATCCACATCTGGCACAAAATGGATACTGCAGTGCCTGTTTCTGCTTTTATAAAGGCATAGCTAGCCCCTCCTGACTGGCTGTGATATCCCATCTGTTGTCTAATGTAGAGCATTGTGCTGAAGCCTACCTGACCATACTCTAGGTCTTGGGATCCTTTTTTGGCTGATGGAATCTGCTCAGGGCTGGAGTTCAGATGCTTTATGTATCCAAAGCACTGGAGTGAGCATTGCTGTGGTTGGGTGCAGTTGGTGCTTGGCCCAGTGTGAGTGTTTGATCGGCTAGAACTGGGGCTAACAGCACGGTTTTTGGGTGTAGTGTGCTTCCAAAATTAAAAAATAAACATATCTCCCCCGGAAGTGTTTTGTTTATGGCTGGCTGTATGTGGGCTAAGAGCTTAACTGACAATCATTGATTTCCAAACAGCACAAGTCCTGAACAGTGTACAAAAAAAGGTCCGGCAGCACTGCCTAAATCCAATTTTCTATGGGTCTGCTCATCTCTAGTCTCCACAACTACTCTCAGTGTATTCATTGCTGATGTCACTAACAATAGCCAATCAGTGAGGTCAGTAATGTGACTCATGTCACTATGTGACTCATGTCATCAACTTGGGAAAAAACGCTGAGCTCACTGGCCTTAGTGCTGTTGATGTGATGATAGAGCTACAGGTGATAATAGACACTAAAATTAGCAATGAATATTCAGTGCTGGACCTAGGAAAGGTGAGTGAAGGTTAGACTTTTTTAAGCAAACTGTAGCAAGGGAAAAGGAGTATTCCGAAACCGTAAAACCCATTTTATAACATGAAGCTAAGTATATTCTGATATATAAAGTTGAGTTTGGGTGTGTATGTGTGTATGTGTGACACCCCGGGGTCCGGTAGCCACAATATAAGCTTGGAGGTGAGGTAAGGCATCCACCAGGTAAGCACACGCACAACACCATTCTGACTCCAGGCCAGAAGGGGGAGCTCTGAAGCCCGGGTTCAGGACAGGTCCCCTATAAATTCTGGTCTGGAGTGGGGCCAGTTACTGTAGTTCAGTTCCAGAGAGGACTGTAGAAGACAGCCTAGGGACAGCAGCCGCGCTAGGCCCATCCTAGGAGACTGACTGACTGTGTGTTAGACCCGTGGTGAGGGTATGAGTAAGTGGAGAACTAGGTCTGGGGAGTGGAGCCAGTACAGGTTCACCCCAGGACCTAGTAAAGTACGATCACCGGAGACCGAGGTTGTCATGGATTCTATACCCAGCGACCAAACCCGGAGAGCGGGCAATTTCTGGTTTCCCACTCACACCAAAGCCAGGAGACACAGCCGCACCACAGAGCCCAGGAGGTCCAGACCGGAGAAGGGCTTGCGCCGCCTGTCATATGGCTACACTGACAAGAGAGGGTCACAGCACAGCTCTATGCAGCCAAGGCCCTCCTGAACTAACTAACACTGTAGGTAGGCCTCAGAACTTGCCCGGCGTTGATAGGCCCCAACTCGCCTCCAAGCTCCGGATCCCAAACAACAACTTGGGCAGTACTTGGCTACACCTGTAAAAACATCATTAAATGTAAAATGGACTGTTCTTTTCGTGTCTGTCCACTTTTTCGTATGCTGACTTCACATATAGACTATATACTGGCCCAGGGAATAACCATCCCTTCCCATGGAGGGCTTATCATCTCGCTGCCCATCGCCATCATTCGCCATCATCCCCAGGACTGTGACAAGCAGCGGTGGCTCATATTGACCACAAACCATGGGTGACGTCACATCCTTGACAAACTCTTTCCCCTTTTCCTTTATATTTTTATTCCCTTTTTATTGACGTCGCCCAGGGTCACGGAATCGGTCCGTAGCCATCACTGTGACATCTCCCCAGATAACAGAGACTGGCGGGCTACTCATATGTATATATCAAGCCACACCACTCCACATGGCCACATCCACTATCAGTAGCCACACCCACTCCACATAGCCATGCCCACTGCACAAAGCTGAGTATGTACCAAGACTCCACATAGCCATGCCCACTCCACATGATCAAGTCCACTCCACATGGCCATGACCCACTGCACATAGCCACACCCACTCCAAATGTTCATGTCCACTCCACATGGCCATGACCCACTACACGTAGCCACGCCCACTCCGATTGTTCATGTCTACTCCACATAGCCATGCCCCACTCCACATAGCCACGCCCACTCCACATACCCACTTCACAGCCTGCATCTACACGTATCCCCACCTCCTCCACATAGCCTCGCCCCGGAACTATGTTGAGGAGTGAAGCTATGAAGGGGTGGGGCTATACATGAGGGTGGTGTTATGAAAGTGGCAGGGCTAATGGGAGGGGTGGGGCTATGTGTAGGAGCAGAGCTATGAAAGGGCAGGGCTACTGGGGGTATGGCTTTGACACATACACACATACTTACATTACCATATATGGGCGAGCTTACCATATATGGGCATTACACCAGGGCAACATCTGACCCTGTTGCTAGTACATAATAATAAACACAAATATGCAAAGTAAGAAGAACTTATCTGTAATTTATTCATCAGTGCATCAATGACATTTTAACAGATCATCCCCGATTTAAACTAGGCATTTTATTGAAATTATTATTTTCTCAGATTCACAAAATACAAAAAATAATCAAATAATTATCCTGCTCGTGGTTTACATGATAGAAATCTAACATTGCTCAGTTATAGGTCATCAAGGTAAAGCCGAGTGTGAGTATCAAAATGAGGAGAGATGTAGAAACTCCTGAAAAACAAAGAACATATTAGGAAACCCAAAATGCAGTAAACAAAAAAACATTCATAATGACAACATTTTGAAAAGTGTGAAAGAACTGAAGGAGAAAGAAGTGCAAAATAGTTAAAAACAGGGGTGAAGACTTAGGAGACTCACCTTGTGTGGTTGTGAGAGTCACAACCACTGTAAACGTTTGAAAGTACGGCTGTTTCAACCCCACGCGGATACAAACTAAAGGTGGCAATGGAAAGAGTTAACACTGCGTTGCCATGGATAAAAGACATTAAAAGGATTCCTCAAAAGTGTTTTCTGAGCTTCCATTTCTTTCATCAGGGCAAAATCACATACGTCATTTTATGTGATTTTGTCCCGATATAGAAGATAGAATCTCAGAAATGCGTTGAACAATAAAAACGCCATAGATGAATCCTTTTAATGTCTTTCTCCATGGCAGCGCAGTGTTAACTCTTTCCATTACCGCTTTTAGTTTCTAAAGATTTTGAAAAGGATCAGTGAGATAGGGGAAGGCAAAATGAAGAGACACCAAGCACAGGACAGTGGGGTGTAGGGATGGTGAGCTGAGTATTACATTTTTCTTTACATCTTACATTTATTATTGTTTTTGGTCTGAATGGACCCCAGAGCATAACAAGGTACATTCAATTCTGTAGATCTAATATTCCTGTAAAGTCTGAATGATTTGGCAAATTCAAATCTGGGCAGATTCAATTAACTCTATTAGAGGCACCTATAATGCCGATGTCCCCGTACTATGCTGCCTCCAGGTAGCCGGAACGCCAGCCGCAGCCTGTCCGCATGTCTTCTTCCCCCTTTGCGACCATCCACAAGGTCCTCTATGGTCTCTCACTTCTGGGGCCTGTGAGACACTGCAGAGACCTCCTGGGAGTGTGCCTATGGTGTGCTGCCATGCTCCTGCCTTGCATTTAAAGTGCCAGTGTGGTATCTCCAGGAAGTGCCTCTCAACCTATAGCTGAGTGACACTGGATATATAAGGCATCCTCCCATTAGGGAAGGTGCCTGATCAATGCCATTAGTCAGTTTACTTTAGTCTTCCTAGCTAGTTGTCACGTCTAGTCCTTGTGTTCTCTGCCTGTCGTTGTGTCCAGCCTTCCTATACCTGTCTGCTCATGCCGGTCACATCTACTCCTGCTTCCCTGTCTGCCATTGCCATCCTAGCCTGCACCTGCCTACACCAGTGTCCATCCCTGGGCTACCAGCCTGGTATACCAGACACTGTGGCTGCCCTGTCTGCTACAGACAACCCAGCTGCACCTGCAATACCAAAGACTGTGCTTCAGTTCATCTGTGCCCTGGGGGGTCAGCTGTAACAGTTCCCTCTGTGGTCCAGTGTGTTCAATAGCCAACACTGGCCTCTGCAAGCATTACAGCGCCTCTATAAAGAATTACATCATCATATGATTGTTTTATATAGTGGGGTTACAGGCACAAGCTTATGTAGTACAGCTAGTGAACTTATTATCAGATGTGTAAAGGGCGACTGTCATTCTATTAAATCATAAAGTTCCGTCAATTTAACAATAAAAAGGTTATGCTTAATAGAATATGATGACACAATAGTGTCCAGCTCCGTCCAGCTACAACCCTGAAAGGCAAATATATGAAACTCTTATAGAAATGATAGGGAATACAGAAATAGCAAAGCACAACCCCTACTGTGCGATCCAACGAACTCCAGACAAGGCCTACCTACATCTATACAGAACGGATGCAGATTTTACATCATACTCTTTGTTGGTAGTAGAAAAAATAGTAATTGCTACAGCTTGCCTAATTTATAGTGATTAAGAAGAGTAAAACACTATTCCTTCTGTAAATAAGTTGTACACTATATACAAAAGGTTTTTTGTTATGTCGGTCTTTATTACTCATTACAAAGTAACAACTTTCTGTAGTCTTCTCAGTTTTGATCAATGGATGAATGACTTACTTGTGCTTGAAGACAGAGGTACTGCTGCTGGTAATGATGGTGGATCTTGTGTTAGACCTGTTAAAAATGAAAACTAGAGATTAGTGATGGGCGAATCCTAAATTACTCGGACTCGCTTGACTCTAGCGAGTCCGAGCCCGGGACTCGCTACTCGTAGCGAGTCTAGCGAGTCCAATGTTAATGAATGGGGAAGCGAGTAATAGCGAGTAATGTGCTGCTGGATCCTAACGAGAGCAGACAGAGCAGTGAATAACTCGCATTCAGCACGGATTGCTGTGTTCACTAGCGATTTAGAAGTCCTCTGTTTTGCTCGGTAGCACAGAAAGTCGTTTGAACAGCACTAAAGAAGATAAACAGGAAGTCGCCTCGCTGCTAAGCACAGGCTGATGTTGTCTGCAGAGATCTGATCTGATCTGCACACACAGGCCGACCAAAGATGTGTAGCAAAAGAGATACAGAGAGGCTCATTGGCCTGGTTGAAGAGCGGCCTCAGCTGTGGCAGCCCACCCACCCTGGCTATCGGGATGACAGACAGCGAAATCTGTGTTGGAGGTCCATTGCCAGAAGTATCTTCCCGTCTTTTGATGAAGCTGGACAAGATGGACAGGCAAACCTTGGTAAGAGTTATGTGATGTCAATTGTAGGGTACCTTTACACGCCGCTACTGGAGGATGGATACAACCCGCTACAGGCTACAAATGTAGCTTGTAGCGTCATTATAGCCCGTAGCGGCGTGTGAAGACGGGACGAGACAGCCGGCAACAGATACATCTGTATCCGAGCACTGCTCGAAAACAGATGGCTACAAAGCCGATTGTAGTGAGCTGTATCGGCGTGTAAAGAAGGAACAGAAGGGTTGTTTCTACACCATGCTATGTAGCTGGGGCGTGACACAGGCTCCGGGTTTCCGCGCCCCTTCAGCGATCATTGGAGGAAGCTCCAGCGTTGCGATTGGTAGTCGCTGCATAGGGCGGCATATTTAAGGAGCTGACGAGTCACAGTACACAATTGCTCGAGCGTCAACTATTAATCAGCCTCCTGCGATGCCTGCCCAATCATGGTATTATTGCTTTGTCCTATCAGCGTACGGACGTCTCGTAATCCACAATTGTAGCACGCCTATGTGCTGTCCCTGCTGCACCAGGTACGCCCATAGTAGCTGGTTGTAGCGGTGTGTAAATGAGGTAAGGTACGCTACAGATGGCTACTTCAGACACCCGGCGATGTATCTAGCTATAGATGTTGCGTAGCGTAGCGCACCTTGTGGCGGCGTGTAAAGGAGGTGCGTTTCCCGTTTGTAACCGTTTGGGCGTGCTCGTGCACGTGAAGTAGCGGATTGTATCCATCCTCCAGTAGCGGCGTGTAAAGGTACCCGTAGTGCTGACAGAGTACAAAAATGCTAGTGTGCTCGATGCTCGGGCCGAGCATCCCAAGATACTGGTGCACTTGGGCCGAGCACCGAGCCAAATGTTATCCTATGGGAGTATTTTTATTAAATGACCACCGCCAGCATGTAGAAACCCTATAAATGTCACAAAACTCTCAGAAGAGTGCTGAAATGACATGTCGACAGCATGGTGAAGAACCCTGTAAGCATTTCTGACTGAAAAGTCACAGCTGTGAAAAATGTTGTTTGAGTTTTATGGCATTTATATAGACTCAACAGATGAAGTTCATAAATGACACCAAGAATAATTTTCATGGCGGAAATGTTAAGGGCACATACCCACTAGTGAGACACAGCTGGTGTTTGCTACTTTGTGTGATGACATTAAATATTTTCCGTGAAAACATTGTGTTGTAATCAGATGTCACTGATAAGAGATGTACATGAAGGCCTCTTGACATAATGTGCCCATTTTGAGGAAGTGTGTCTATTGTACTATTTCCCTTTGCCAGGGTGGCCAAACATTTGGAGGCTACGCATTCTCCATGGATAGAGACGTGCATGAGGGCATCAAAACATTATACCCATTTCAAAGGAGCGGGTGTATTGTTGTTGTAATGCCATTTATGAAATAATTTAACAATGGGGGTATACATGAAATAAAGGCCTAACTTTTTTAACGGTCAACATGGTGGCGCATGAGGAGAAGGCTGAGCAGTCCAGCGATTAACCAAAGTACAGAATTGTGTACCCACGGGTGAGTGTAGGTTAATAGAAAATTAGCTTTTCAATATTTTAATTCTGCTCTCATTTCCTTGTGGTGTGGTGAAGTCTTGCCCAATCCAACCCTTGTTCATCAAGATCTGAGTCATTCTGTCTTCATTTTAATTTGATTGGCGGGTGCGTTTATCAGTAATGATTCCACCTGAGGAAACTCAAAAAAAAATCTGAAAAAACGCTAGCCCCAGGGCAGGCCAGGACTTCAAAGGCGTACAGAGCCAATTCATGTAACATGTCCATCTGGGATACCCAATAATTGGAAGGCACACAGCAATGTCGGAGTACAGTTATTAGATCGGCAAGGAACTCCATCAGCATCTGTCAAAACTTAGCATTTCTTGTGGCACTACCACGCACCTCAGGTGCTGTGTAACGTTAGGGGCTGAGAAAACTGTCACACATCTTAAAGACTGTCCCCCTACCTCGGGCGGATTACACTTGTGCCCCTCTCGTCCGTATGCCTTTGTTGTCCACCAATTCCTGATCGATGCGGCTATCGTTTTGTGTGGAGAATACTTTGTGTAATTCCACAACTATGGCCTTCTGGAAATGCTCCATTTTTGCTGACCTCTCCGCCTCAGGAATAAGCGACAAACTTCCCATTGTAACATGTGTCTAACACTGTTACCAACCAGTAATGTCTTTTGGCCCGAGATGTTCTTAAATCGAGGGTCATGAGCGAGACAACTTAACATTAAGTCAGCCATGTGCGCCAGACTATTAACAGCCAGCACTTCGGTGTCCAGAGCAACACGATGACTGAACATGCTGTAGTACTCCTTCTCCTCCTCCTCATCATCCTCCTCCTCCTCCTCCTCATCTCCCCTGTCCTCTGGCCAACTACGCTGAACACAGGGTATGACTGGTGTGCATGTCATATCCTCAATGTGTCCGGAGAGTAGCTCCATGTCTTCATCCTGCTACTCGTCCTCCTATTCCTCCTCGTCATAGTCCGCCACTGCCCATTGTGATGACATGAGGCTGTGCTGTGTGTTATCACCCACACCCACTACTGTTTCTCGCTCCAACTCTTGGCGCTACGCCTGCAATGCATCATGTTTGTTTTTGACCAGAGACCGTTTTAGAAGGCCGAGATGCGGTATGGTGATGTTAATAATGGCGTCATCGACGCTCACCATCTTCGTGGTTTCCAACAAGTTTTGGATGACGCTACATAGTTCGTACATTCATCTACACTCCTCAAGTGTTATGTGTAGATTTTGACCCTTTTCCCAACGCCTTAGGTGAGGCAGGAACTCAACAACTGCCCTCTTCTGGTCACAAATCCTGATCAACATGTACATAGTTGCGTAACAATGCGTCGTGCCATCACACACCAGTCTGTGAGCCAGAAGCTGAAAAAGGCCCCGCAAAGCCGTCAACGCAGCATGAAGCTGTTGGTTAATTTACATACACTGAACACAGGCGTCAAACTTTGAAGAGGAGATCATACAGCTCTGTGTATGATTTTAGAAACCGCTGAACCAAGAGGTTGAGCACATGGGCCACACATGGAACATGTGTCAGCTAGCCTCTCATCAAAGCCGCCAACATGTTCGGCCCTTGTCGCACACGACCTTCCTGGCTTTAGGTTCAGAGGTGTGAGCCAGTGATCTGCCTGCTGTTTCAGAGATGTCCACACCTCTTCTGCATTTTGGGGTTTGTCACCTATCCATTTTAGATTCAGCACAGCCTGTTGCCGCTTCGCCGAGGCAGTGCTGCAGTGCTTCCAACTTGGGACTGTTGTTGAGAAAACAGTGGGAGAGGATGCGCAGACAGGTTCCTTCTCTAGCCACAACCCTCTCGCAATATGGTCCTTGGAGGTTTATCCTTCTCTCCCTTCTCTGAAGGTGTACGGTATACTTAACCATGGGTACAAAGAGGGCAAGAAGTGGATGTCTATTGTATGTTTGGCACTATTGTTTGAGAGAAGACAATGTGTTATCAAATCTGATGTCTGTATTTTATTCATCTGCTTGCAGTTGATATGGTGATGAAGAGATGGAGGAGCTGCCGTGACCAGTACAAGAAGGAGTACGAACGGCAGTTACGCCTGGGCCCACAAGCTGCACCACCGTTGCGTGTTTACGCCCACTTTTACAGACTGGCATTCCTTCGTCCATTTGCTCGTCTTAGAAGGTCCGTAATGGAAGATTTTCATTTGCCCATAACCTTAACATGTGTAAGATTAGAGTATATGTTATATGTCCCCATTGCTATTGTAGCCATGTCACATTGGAAGGCGGATGCTGATCTGTTGAAAGCGTGAAAAAATATGTGGTCATCATGCACACAATTATGTTAGGTGACCTCAGATTTTTACGATCTGCATAACACATACATAGTCCACACTCAGCAAAGTATTTTAGTGGGACCATGGGTACTGTATGTATTTGTTTGTGAGAGATTCGCCATAACAACAGCCGCCATGAAGGCATGTGACCATGACGTGGGCATGTAGTGACTGGCTCACAAGGGCTTAGTCTTGTGGCTCAAGGAAGACACCTTATATGTTTGTCACTCCACTAATGTGCTTCTTACAGGTACCCACCTTGTACAAAAAACAAGTGGGACACCAAAATTGGTCCCAGGTTAACAATTTACTTTGTAGGTTCAGAGAGGCCTGGTGCATGTTGAGAATAACCCTGTCAACCTGCAACATTATGTGTTTTAACAAATGGAGTTTTGACCTGTTTAATTGTCATAGTCTCCATTAGTGGTGAAATGACTATTGTGAGGGTGGCGTGAGACAACACCATATCTCAGAAGTTGTCATTGTATAATAATGTTTGGTTCTTAATAAAGTATAAATTTATCATTGAGAATACCACATTCAAATCCAAGAAGCTTTTCAAAACTGCACTTTTTTGCAAGAATTATGTAATTTCAAGGAAAATAGCTTGTGTTAAAAAAGATGAACAGACATGTCACTGTTATTGTTAAGTTTACTAACAGTTTGGAGGTTACACTGTGTGTCGCAATGTTATTTATATGTTTAACCCCATTTCATTTGTTAGATACAGTAGGGTAACTAACTACAAATGTGCAACACTTATTTTATGAACACAGTTGATCATGTCAAGGTGTCCATCATCTTAAAGTAATTTTAGAGGGCAAAAATGTCTCCACACAAGGTGGCTACAAAATGACCCTGTGGATATTACTGCAGTCCACATCGGTACCTTACTTGTTTTTGAGGAAAAACAGGGTATACAGTAGCATGTCAATGCGCTCTGTGTCTGATCAACAGTATAGATCTGTCTGTGCTCACCAGTCTTCATATCCGTTCAAGAGGCACAGCGGTCTCCTGGTGTGTTGTTACTTCGCACCTTGTGTGTTGGTCTTAATATTATTAAACTTGCCTATGCCTGTGCCATAATTTCAAAATGCTACTTGGCCCATTACCTTATGTAAATATGGTGTAGCATATCTGAAGGCATCTTACGGGTAACTATATAGTCTGAGATGGTGGTCATAGCAGCATAGAAAGGCGTGATTTCTTATTGCGGGAAGGGTGCGTTATTTTCCTAGCTCAATGGCATCACCTGACTTGAAAGGGCTGCCATTTGTACCCTAACGCTCCCATATACGTAGGATACATATGTGTTGTGCTGCTTAATATTTACTTAGAATGTTTTAACTATTTATTTTACGGTAAACAATACTTTCGAATAGTAAGGTAATCCTCACAAGTTATGCTACTAGAAGCCAATTTATATTGTATGTACTTTGCTCAGCTTGTTGAGTGGTTATTTTACATGTTTAACTTTGCCAAAATGTCAGTAAAGTTAGATTTATTTAGGTAGAAGACACACAAGGGTAAATGTAAGTGTAGATTTAAAGTAATGTTGGTCACTGCACACTTTAATTATAACTGTGTAATTACAAAAAATGTGCGCTTACTTTTTTCATTTTTTGTTTTGAAATAGACCGCGACGTCCAAATCCCCAGCCTGTGGAAGGTCACCAAGGGGCAGAGGAGGCCGCTGGGGCAGCTGTTCAACATCCGGACAGACCAGCCCAGCAACAGGATGTGGATGAAGCAGATGAGGTGATGCCGGACCCCAACCAACCCGTGGCTGATCAGCTTCCACCACCGTTACCACCACAGCCTGTAGAAGAACATGCTGTGAGTGGTATGGCTCTGGCGGCTCTCACCAGTTTATCTGCCATCCGGTGTTCCAGCCGCTGTGGTCCCCTGTAGCTCTGGCCATGATATAGACCAGTCCAACAGTGGCCCTGGTCCTGTTCCCTCCTGCACTGCCCCAGCTCGTTTTCAGTTTTCTTCAACGCAAGGTCCATTTCCTTGTTCCTCTGTCCCTGCTCCAGCTCCCTGCCATTATGTCCCTGCCCCACTTAGGTCCAGCTGTGGCCGAGCTGATCCATCATCAGCATTTTGGCGTGATTATGGGGCCTCCTACAGCTTAAACACAGGTGCCTTTACCCCCAGCTTCCCACCTTTACACAGATATGGCTCGAGTGTTGGTGGTCCAAATTACTTTGCTCCCTGGGAAGGGGTGGTTGGTGCATCCAATGCAGACCCTAACACAGTACAGTGGGCGGCTGCCTTTGCACACAGTCTCATTGGATATCTAACACACATTCCACATGAGCGTAGACTCAGTGCAAGGGCAGCCGTCCAAATTGTACTTGATGCCAATGTGCCCCCCAACTCCCCCACACGGGTCTTAAATATGCTGGAGAGTTGGCAGCGTTCAGAACAGAACTTATTGTCAAGGTCACACCCCAGCAGCCAGGCCAACCAGGACCCCTGCTGGGCTCACAGAGTATTGTTGGACCCCCTCTTGCACATACCTTGTGGCGACCCTATGAGCCTTTACCGGTGAATGTGCCTAATGTTGGGTCAAGAGGTTTGGCAGAATATGAAAGGCCGTTGGCTGAGGACATCAACCAGGCGCTCAACGTCATCAACATGCCTATCCATGAGGGTGACGGAGATGTGATTGTGGAAGACAATGGTGGCCGAAGTTACCATGTCCTCTAATGTAATGGACCTATTGAAGTTTTTATCAATAATAATTTTGTTTTTGGGTGTTTTGTAGACTTAGATTTTTCTCTTTTTGAGATATTTAACATTCTTTTTATGGTAGTTTTTAGGTAGCAATTTGGTATCTTAACCCCCTTTCGGTGTGTTTCTTTTTTTATGTTATGTTACTAAATGTGGCTTTTGGATGGCTTTAAAAAAAAAAAGGTGGAAAGAATAACACACAGAGAAAACATACTTAGAAAGCCAACAGGCATTAAAGTCTAACACCTAATAAAAATATTTGTTTTTACAGCCACATATCAGTTGTATGTGTCATGTGTAATACACTCATTCCATGATTTTGGAAATCTCACACACTTTCCACACGAACACTTAGTCAAGAAGTCAGGTCAGTTTATGGGATACACCTAAGGTGGGATTTGGCCTGGGGTTTACATTTCCATTAATAATTGAAGCTGATTATCACATTCTTGTGGGCTTTTAGTTAAACATGTGTCCCGTCTACAGGTACAATGCAGTTTGTGAAGTTTTATCGGCGCTGAAATCCATTTGCAACGTCGTAACATAAATTATCGTTCGATTCATGAAGGACCATCGCCTTCAATTGTTCACTCTCTTCGGCGTACGTTTGTCTCTAAAACATTGCAACGGTGCATCGGATGTATGTATTGTAAAAATTAAGCAGGCCACAGAGCACATGTCCAACTGTACCTAGCACTTGAAGCAAAGGCATGCAATGGTCAATGATGAATTATAGGCTTGTTGCCTCAAAAAATTAGCTTAAAGGGCTTTATAAACTCCTTTTTGAAGTTATAGAGGAGGGTCAGTGGGCGCTCATACTAATATTCTTTGCATTTGTTCCTGAGAGCATAGTACAAGCAACCTCCACGATGCAGGCTTAGGCTTGTTGCCTCAAAAAATTAGCCCAAGGGGCTTGATCAACTCTTTTTAGATATAGAGTAGGGAGCGTGGCCCATAGTATAGTCTTGCTTGTCCTGAGAGCATAGGAGAAGCAACGTTTTCGATGCAGGCATAGGCGTGTTGCCTCAAAAAATTAGCCCAAGGGGCTTGATGAACTCTGTTTAGATATAGAGGAGGGAGCGTGGCCCATATATAGTCTTGCTTGTCCTGAGAGCATAGTACAAGCAACGTATTCGATGCAGGTATAGGCTTGTTGCCTCAAAAAATTAGCCCAAGGGGCGAGATCAACTCTATTTTGAAGTTGAGGAGGGCGCGTGGCCCATACTATTTGCTTGTCCTGAGAGCATATACAAGCAACGTATTCGATGCAGGTATAGGCTTGTTGCCTCAAAAAATTAGCCCAAGGGGCGAGATCAACTCTATTTTGAAGTTGAGGAGGGCGCGTGGCCCATACTATTTGCTTGTCCTGAGAGCATAGTACAAGCAACGTATTCGATGCAGGTATAGGCTTGTTGCCTCAAAAAATTAGCCCAAGGGGCGAGATCAACTCTATTTTGAAGTTGAGGAGGGCGCGTTGGCCCATACTATTTGCTTGTCCTGAGAGCATACTACAAGCAACGTATTCGATGCAGGTATAGGCTTGTTGCCTCAAAAAATTAGCCCAAGGGGCGGGATCAACATTTTTAAAATTTATGCAAGGCACTTGAGCCAAACTATATGTTTTATTTCATTTTGAGAAATGCCCACAATGCAGGCATAGGCTTGTTGCCTTAAAAAATTCAGCCAAGAGACTGTATTGGATTGTCTGACATAATTCAACGGTCAAAAATCATCACAAGTGCATGCATTATGAAAGTAACATTACTGACACTGATTGTGTAGTTTTGTTGTCATGGAGCAAGTGTAGCAGGAACATTATTTATCCAATCTTCTTAGCAGAGGGACATTGTTTATCCTTTGTGTCAGAAGAGGACATAATGTTTAAACCGCACTCAGCCAAACGTAACAAATTTGAAAATGTCCCTCTAGGTTTGGGTACTGTCGTCTGAAGGGGTTAAGAACTTTGATGATATCCAGTCCTTGTTAAACTTAATGAGAGTGAGTCTGTCGGCATTTTCTGTAGTCAGCCGTGACCTTCTATCAGTGACAATTCCCCCAGCGGCACTAAAAACACGCTCTGATGTCACACTAGCAGCTGGGCAGGCCAGCAACTCCAAGGCATACAAAGACAGCTCAGTCCAAGCGTGAAGCTTGGAAACCCAGTAATTAAAGGGTACAGAGGGGTCGGTTAAGAAGCTGGTAGTGTCACACACATACTCGTTCAACATGTTTGACAATGTTTGTCTCCTAGACAAGGGGACCGTAGGCACAATCCGTTGCAGATTGGAAGGTCTGTTGAACATCGCCCAGTTGGTGGACATCTTACCACCACCTCTTCTTGACAATGTGGCAGTTTGTGTTCGAACCAAAGGCTGCTGTGGCAAAGAGCTGCTTGTTCGTGGTATAGCAGAGTCAGATGGTGAAATTGACATTAAATTGTCAACCACCACACTTTTGAAATAATCCATCGTTAAGCCCCTTGGTGACTGCAACAGCAGCGATGGAAACTTGTCTTTGTAGCGTGGGTCAAGGAATGTTGACAACCAGTAGAGGTCGCTGTCATAGATGTTAATGACGCGTGGATCCTGGGACAGACATTGAGACATGAAGTCAGACATGTGTGCTAGGCTACAAAGACTCATGTCTTCTGTGTCACCTGACTGATGAACAATAGGCATCATGGTCTCAAAATCGGTCTCCGCCTCCTGCTCTTCAGCCCACCCATGCTGTACCGACATAAAACTGGGGTTGGGAGTTCCATCAGGGTGCACCTCAGTACCATGAAGAAATAAATCGTCTTCATCTTCCTCATCACTGTTTTGTTCTGCAGCCAATGTTGCCGGCTGAAATTGGCTTTGCTGGCTCTGATCCTGGATGTTAAAATGTGGATCCATAGCCCTCTGCTGTGCCCTCAATGATTCTGTTTTAAGATTCAGGAGAGAATCTTTAAGCAAACAGAGCATGGGGATGGTGAGACTAATAATGGACTCATCACCGCTGACCAGTTTTGTGCAGTAATCGAAGTTCTCTAGAACCTCGCAAAGGTCAGCGATCCAGACCCACTCCATCGTACCAATGTGTCTTGTATTACTTCCTGGGTGACGGGCATGTTGCAGCTGATATTCCGCTATAGCCCTCTGCTGCTCATTGAACCTAGCCAACATATGGAATGTAGAATTCCATCGTGTGGGCATGTCGCAAATTAATCTGTGTTTGGGCAAATTAAATTGCTGTTGAAGGGCAGATAGACTTGCAAGTGCCGTTGATGAATGTCGGAAATGTCCGCAATTTCTACGCACCTTCTCTAGTAGATCAGATAACTCTGGGTAATTTTTCAAGAATTTCTGAACTACAAGATTCAGTACGTGAGCCATGCAAGGCACGTGTTGAAGTTTACCGAGCTTTATTGCTGCAACAAGGTTTCGTCCGTTATCACTGACAACAAGACCTGCTTGTAGTTGCAGTGGGGCCAGCCACTCATCTGTCTGTTGTTTAACACCTTTCCACAGCTCGTTTGCAGTGTGAGGTGTGTCACCTAGACAGATGAGCTTAAGAAGAGCCTGTTGTCGCCTGGCTGATGCAGTACTGCAAAGCTCCCAACTTTGACGTGATGTGGCGGACAAATCAGCAGTGGTCAAGGAAGTAGAAGACGCACATTGTGTTGTAGAAGTATATGAGGACGCGGACACCCGGAATGATGCTGTGCCCGCTATTCGTGGAGTTGGTAGGATCGCAGATATTCCACTATTACACTTTGGGACACTCTCGACAAGGTTGATCCAGTGAGCTGTTAGGGATATGTATCTGCCCTGTCCACAAGTACTTGTCCAGGTATCAGTTGTCAGGTGAACTTTTCCGCTCACAGCATTTGTCAGTGCACGCTTCAAGTTGTTAACCACGTCCTGATGTAGCGCGGGTATGGCAGTACGTGAAAAAAAATTGCGACTGGGGACAGTGTATCGTGGTGCTGCCACAGCCAACAACTCCCTAAAAGCCTCAGTATCAACAAGCCTAAATGGCAGCATTTCTACAGCTAACAGCTTAGAAATTTGCGCTGTCATTTGTCGAGAAAAAGGGTGTGTGGATGGGTGCTTCCGCTGCCTCTCATACAGCTGTGGAACAGACAACTGGACAATTGGCGCAGACTCACAAGTCACTTGACTACTGTCATATCTCTGGTCTAACGCAGCTTGTGAGGAGATCGTATGAGTAGGAGCTGCTGCATGAACAGTAGATGGTGAAGGACGATTCGGAGGTGGCATAACGGTGTTGAGGTCAGAAGGCCCTGATGTCGAACCCTGATGGGCCAACCACTGACTTGGGTGCTTAAGAGTCATGTGTTTTCGCATACTGCTGGTGCTCAAGTTTACTTTGCCCTGGCCTCTGCTCAGCCTGGCATAGCAGATGTTACATATAACCACATTTGGTACTGATGGACTATCTTTAAAAAATTTCCAGACAATGGATGTTCGTCCTTTAGGTTGTGGTGTAGGAACTGAAGGATGAGTCTGGCCAACACAAACTGTAGACACATTTTGGCCAACTGTTCTGAAAGTTGGGGCAACAGTTGGTACAGTTTGTGCAACAGTTGACACAATTTGGGCTACTGTTGTCACAGCTTGGATTCTGGATAAAGGAGTCAGCCTGGGTGCTTTAGGCGGTGGTACATAACCACTTTCCTCCTCCTGGCTGCTCTGTTGGCTCTGCATGTCAAGTGTCCAGGTTGGATCAGTGGTCTCATCATCCACCCCCTCCTCCTCAAAGTCATCTGGATAACGTGACTGGTCAGGCTGGCCAGATGAGATGTGTGTCTCATCATCATCATCATCCTCCACCTCCTGAGACGGTCTATGGCTTTGTTGAAAGGGACGTTCTTCAGGACGAGGTGAATCCAAACTTTGTCCATAGATGGAATGTACGTCTGGTTCAAGTATCTGTTCAGGCAGTGACAAAGAAAGGTCAGGTTGTCTTAATGGCTGGTAAGAACCAAATAAATCTTCCGAATGTCCAAGTTCGCGGTCTAAATTTTCCTCCGTCTGGCGATGGCTTGAGGAAATAGGAAGATTTTGTGGATTAGATGACCCCGCGTTGTCAGTAGCGGCACTTGAATATGGTGTCAACGATGATTGTGTGCTGCCAGAACCCGTGGTTGAGGTCTTGTCAGCCATCCAAGATGTTATTTGGTCTTGATCTTCCGGCCTCAAGACACGTTTCGGTTGAGTACTGGGAAATTTAGACAGCAGGAAGGTGGATCGATCAATCCTTGTCTGTCTACTTCTACCAGTGCCTTGTTGTTCACGACTGCTAGGGCCCCGACCTCGTCCCTGTCCCTTTGCAGACTGGTTTTTGGTAATTTGGTGTTTTTGGGACATTGTTGACAAATGCACAGCCACCGAGATGGAGTTAGGTGTTGATGCAGGCGTCACTTACTGGCGGGTTAAGTGTGTGCTAACACTTGAGAGTGAAGCACTACACTATTCCCTGAAAAAATTAGAAAGTGCGCACAGCCACCGAGATGGAGTTTGGTGTTGCTGTAGGCGTCACTTACTGGCGGGTTAAGTGTGTGCTAACACTTGGCAGTGAAGCAGCACACTATTCCCTTAAAAAATTAGAAAGTGCGCACAGCCACCGAGATGGAGTTTGGTGTTGCTGTAGGCGTCACTTACTGGCGGGTTAAGTGTGTGCTAACACTTGGCAGTGAAGCAGCACACTAGTCCCTGAAAAAATTAGAAAGTGCGCACAGCCACCGAGATGGAGTTTGGTGTTGCTGTAGGCGTCACTTACTGGCGGGTTAAGTGTGTGCTAACACTTGACAGTGAAGCAGCACACTATTCCCTTAAAAAATTAGAAAGTGCGCACAGCCACCGAGATGGAGTTTGGTGTTGCTGTAGGCGTCACTTACTGGTGGGTTAAGTGTGTGCTAACACTTGGCAGTGAAGCAGCACACTAGTCCCTGAAAAAATTAGAAAGTGCGCACAGCCACCGAGATGGAGTTTGGTGTTGCTGTAGGCGTCACTTACTGGCGGGTTAAGTGTGTGCTAACACTTGACAGTGAAGCAGCACACTATTCCCTGAAAAAATTAGAAAGTGCGCACAGCCACCGAGATGGAGTTTGGTGTTGCTGTAGGCGTCACTTACTGGCGGGTTAAGTGTGTGCTAACACTTGGCAGTGAAGCAGCACACTAGTCCCTGAAAAAATTAGAAAGTGCGCACAGCCACCGAGATGGAGTTTGGTGTTGCTGCAGGCGTCACTTACTGGCGGGTTAAGTGTGTGCTAACACTTGACAGTGAAGCACCACACTAGTCCCTGAAAAAATTAGAAAGTGCGCACAGCCACCGAGATGGAGTTTGGTGTTGCTGTAGGCGTCACTTACTGGCGGGTTAAGTGTGTGCTAACACTTGACAGTGAAGCAGCACACTATTCCCTGAAAAAATTAGAAAGTGCGCACAGCCACCGAGATGGAGTTTGGTGTTGCTGTAGGCGTCACTTACTGGCGGGTTAAGTGTGTGCTAACACTTGACAGTGAAGCAGCACACTATTCCCTGAAAAAATTAGAAAGTGCGCACAGCCACCGAGATGGAGTTTGGTGTTGCTGTAGGCGTCACTTACTGGCGGGTTAAGTGTGTGCTAACACTTGACAGTGAAGCAGCACACTATTCCCTGAAAAAATTAGAAAGTGCGCACAGCCACCGAGATGGAGTTTGGTGTTGCTGTAGGCGTCACTTACTGGCGGGTTAAGTGTGTGCTAACACTTGACAGTGAAGCAGCACACTATTCCCTGAAAAAATTAGAAAGTGCGCACAGCCACCGAGATGGAGTTTGGTGTTGCTGTAGGCGTCACTTACTGGCGGGTTAAGTGTGTGCTAACACTTGACAGTGAAGCAGCACACTATTCCCTGAAAAAATTAGAAAGTGCGCACAGCACCCGAGATGGAGTTTGGTGTTGCTGTAGGCGTCACTTACTGGCGGGTTAAGTGTGTGCTAACACTTGGCAGTGAAGCAGCACACTAGTCCCTGAAAAAATTAGAAAGTGCGCACAGCCACCGAGATGGAGTTTGGTGTTGCTGCAGGCGTCACTTACTGGCGGGTTAAGTGTGTGCTAACACTTGACAGTGAAGCACCACACTAGTCCCTGAAAAAATTAGAAAGTGCGCACAGCCACCGAGATGGAGTTTGGTGTTGCTGCAGGCGTCACTTACTGGCGGGTTAAGTGTGTGCTAACACTTGGCAGTGAAGCACTACACTATTCCCTGAAAAAATTAGAAAGTGCGCACAGCCACCGAGATGGAGTTTGGTGTTGCTGTAGGCGTCACTTACTGGCGGGTTAAGTGTGTGCTAACACTTGACAGTGAAGCAGCACACTATTCCCTGAAAAAATTAGAAAGTGCGCACAGCCACCTAGATGGAGTTTGGTGTTGCTGTAGGCGTCACTTACTGGCGGGTTAAGTGTGTGCTAACACTTGGCAGTGAAGCAGCACACTATTCCCTGAAAAAAATTATTAAGTGCGCACAATTAGTCGCACAAGTAGGTGGCGTACGTGCTATTTGCAGCTAGGAGAGCAGCAACGCACTGTTCTGCCACAGACAAAATAACGCTGAAGGGGTTTTTAGGACCCAAAATCTATCAGCTGGCAAAAAATTGTAAATAGTACCTCAGCTAAGCCTCTCACTTCAGCTATTAGAACAGCTGAGTGAGTAAGCGAAGCTATGAGGTCGCTCCTGTGAACACTGTAAAGGCTGCAGCTCCCTGCTTCCCTGCCTGCCTACAGTGTCACAGTACACAGTACTCCTCTGTCCTCCTGCTAGCTCTCACAAGAGCTTTTTGGGGTTAATATAAGGAATCTTGAAGTTCCCTACACTCACTGACAATCCCTATGATCTGCTCCAGAATCTACCTCACCCTGCTCTAGCTCAGATCTTCAGAGAAATGTGCTCAAAATGGCGGTGGCAAGGCTTATATACAGCCTTGCCTGTCATCGATGACATAGCCATCACGATGGACAGAAGCCAATCATAGTAATGCCACAAGAAGAGGGCTGTGGCATTACTGAATAAGATTGGCTAACATGCTTGTCCATCTTCACAAGTTTGTCTGACCTAACACGCTAGGCTGTCTCGGAAGATTTGTCGGAACATAACAGATTCTGTATTCGCGAGTCCCGAATACAGAATACAGGACTCGGATTCGTAGACTCGCTAGGATTCGCTAGGAATCGCTAAGACTCGCTCGGAATCGCTACTTACAGCGGGTATCCGTGAAGCGGTGCCATTCTCTAAACGATTTGGGGGAGATTCAAGCTACATAGCGATGTGATATAGCGAGTCTCGCTAGTAAAACTAGGATTCCCTTTAACTTGCATTGGACTCGCTACTTTGCGAGTCCTCGCTGGGAAACTCGCCGAGTAGCGAGTCCTGCGAGTCCCTTACTACTCGCCGAGTAACGAGTCCTAGCGAGTAGATTCGCCCATCACTACTAGAGATTAAATATATGGAACACATGTGGGGAAGCTCAAGACAATATAATTTCTTGAATGGTAAAATAACAAAATTAAGCTATTTTCACACGTACGTGTCTCTGGTAGGTGTGCTGTCTGTGCAGCCACATGCCAGAGACATGTTGACATGGTGTGTCTCTTCCCTGACTGTGTTCATGTTCTCTTTGTAATATAACCTGTAGGCAGGGTGGGGCTGGAAACGTCTGGGAATTTCTCTATGGAGACAAATGTTCAAAGGGGGTGTGAGCCTTGCTTTTTCAGTTAGTTAGTGCTGTGACGTGCAAAGGATTTGGATCTGAGGCTGCGCCCAGGTCCGGGTGCCCGTGTGTGGATTTATAGAAGCTGCCACATGGGATTGTGTTGTCTTCCTCACCTGCTGGATTCAAGGACTTAATCTAGAGACTATTGCTATACTTTCCCTGGCATCAGATTACCGGGTGGCAGCCCCCAGAACTGATCCCTTTGTTGTGGACTCATTGTGGACTTTAAAGAGCAAAATTCCTATTTGATGTTCTATGCTCCCTGTAAATAAAGTTCTGTTGGAT
Source organism: Allobates femoralis (assembly GCA_033576535.1). Lineage (NCBI taxonomy): Eukaryota > Metazoa > Chordata > Amphibia > Anura > Aromobatidae > Allobates > Allobates femoralis. Next base: position 213,834,891 of record JARQOC010000011.1, on the reverse strand, counting down.
TGTTCATCTGCCTGGTGTCCCTTCCTGCTCTGTCGCACACCCCGTCACACACATACATACGTACACGCATTTTACACTATGGTCCCCTTCAAACGTCCATGTTTCTGCATGGATCATGACTCCATGTAGAGCAGATGTGTGCCCACACAGAGACATGTCCATTTTGTGGGGCAGCACGGACCCATTCAAGTCAATGGGTGAAAGCCAAACACGTCTTGCACATGAATATCATCTGTATGACATCAGTGTGCACAGACATGAGCTAAGAGTTTTAGTGTAAAAATAAAGAATTTTTTTCCCTTGCCTGACTCTAGCGATGTCCTGTTCCTCTCACTTCCGGGCCTATCATTAGTCTCATGAATATTCACTGTACTGAGTGCCACAGCGGACCCAGAACTGAAAGGGACAGCAACACCGGAGACAGGTAAGTTTCTAAAGACAACTTGTCCATGTGCTATCTGGATGTCACATGGATAACACATCTATGTCACAACATGCGGGACACACAGGACCTAAAAAATGGTCTCTCTCACATGTGCATTTTTGCACGGATGTGTGAAACAGGCCTTATTCTGACGTTGGTAAAAAACAAATTACATGTTTAGGGAAACACTGAAGTAATTATTCAAATGGGGTAATGTTGATCTTAAACTTGATCTGATAATCTGATAAGATTATAGTTCCTCACTATCATACAGACCACCTTTGATATAGAGGCTCTGATTCAAACCATTTAACTCCAATATTTAAACATCACCTCTCAAAGTTGTTATAGTCAAAAATGGTAGACATGAAGTAATAATAGTAATAATAATTATAATAATAATGGCAATAGAAAGCTTTACCTGAAGGAAATTGAAGGTAAAGTTAACAAGGAAAAGACCTGGTTGTTGCTCACTAATGGAACATTGAAAAAGGAAGCAGATGGCTTAAAGGGAATCTGTCAGGTCAAAAATCCATATGTAACTGATATCATTTTCTAATTACTCTCTCTAAGATCTCTCTATTGATGTATTTCTATTACTTATATTCCCCTCCTATCCTGTGTAAACTTCAAAATAAAAGATTAATTCCACCTGTGAATCACAGTGATTTATTCACTGTCCGCTAACCAAGGAATGAATATTCATGCATCATTACAATGCCCTGCCTTTCTTTGATCTGTTGTGCTGTGTGTGATTCATTTCAGAACAGAAAGGAGGGGGGAGGAGGTGTGTGCTCTTAGAGATATTCATTGTGTGTATAGGCGTGTGTGTAGTTTGTGCAGTCTGAGATATTTCTATGTGATTATAAGAACATTTGATCATTTGCTCTGCAGATACACACATTAGTTTTTGGACTTAGAAAACAAAAATGCAAAAACTGATGCCAAAACCGGACCAAGGGCTTATGTGTGGCCCTAGCCTTACCATGTTAGCTACACCTGGTGCCAATGTACTAAGGTGGCAGACAGCCATGAGCCACACATCATGGGCCCGTGAGCCAAATGTGGCTCCAGGGTTAAATGTTAGGGACCCCTGCTATAGATAGAATATTTGTTTTTCAAGACTTTTTTCATGGAAAGAAAATGCCTCAAAATTCATGAAGTGTCTATTGGGTGATTTCTTGAGTAAAACAACCCATCTTTCTTGGATTGACATGGACAGCATCATTCACAGTCTTCTCCAAAGTTGCATTGGCACATATGGAAAAAGGCATATGCCGAGTGGACACTTCAGCCCATCTTTACCTACAATTTTGAAGCTTCTATTTAGAAGTTAGGTTGCTGGAATACAACCAAATAGGAATATCTTCAGCACCCAGAGGTTGTCAAGACCAGTGTGGAAAGGTGGCACAGACAGAGGATGGGGTAACTTGATGACACTTTACATATATGACTGTATGACTTGGTTTTACCTTTTTGGTGAATTGGTCCCAGAGTCATAGTTGTGTCTTTCTCATTGTCCTGGGCAGCTGATCTCATCCCAAAACATTTCTGTAGATAAAATGCTTATATTTAGAAGGTCAAGTATATAGATTTTGTATTTCTTTAAAAACCTTTTGCAAACCCGCAACATTTGTGTTGTTGGAGTACATGCTCATCCACAAAATGCTGATCGCATACTCGAAAATCTGTTATCACCGTCAACCTGCAACCCCTCTCCTCCACTTTTCCATTTATTTCAACCTCTTCTCTTACAATGTTGGCTCAGAGGAACGTAAATCCTCACATGAGGCTGATGCTCATGTACCTTAGGAAAAATAAACTTCAAATATTGAGTAAACCATTGGAACAACAACCCTTACCAGAAAACTACCAACCATAACTTAGGCTGGCTTCACATTAGCGTTTGTGTCTGCATGCTGATGGCATGCAGACACAAACGCTGTCAAAAGCATGTGTGAAATGATGTGTCCGCAGCGGATAATGTCCGCCTGCGGACACATCACTAGGGAGCCCGGCAGCCAATCGGCGCTGTCCGGGGGCGGGCCGGAGGAGGAGTTCAGCGCCGGAGATCTCCTCCTCCCCGCCGCCGGTAAGCACCGGGACGTGTCGGCGGGGAGAACAGCTGATGTGACAGCTGTTTGAATCTTCCCGCGCCGACACTGAGAGGAGATGTCGGCGCGGGAAGATTCAAACAGCTATCACATCAGCTGTTCTCCCCGCCGACATCGCTAGCGCATTACAGGCGGCGGGGAGGAGGAGGACAGCAGTGGCTCAGCTGATCTCCCGGTGGCCGTCGGTGAGCTCCTGTGACATCACCGGCGGCCACCGGGAGATTTTTCAATGGGTCCGCAGCGTTCTCCAGCGCAGAACACTGCGGACCCATTGACTACAATGCATGTATTGTGCGCTTGGGGACGCTTGCTGATTTTCCAAGCTCCCCGAGCACACAAAAAAATGCAACTGGCTGCGTCCCGGGTGCGGATGCTGGACACCGGAAGGAGCAGATATCGTCCGCATCCGCACCCGAACGCAGCAAACGCAGGCACTATGCGTTCCTATGTTAAGCAATACGCTGCCTTCCCATACGCAAATGTGAAGGCACCCTTAATGGGGTTGCCTTGTAACAGCAAGTATTTACTTATGCAAGAGATAGTTGATAACATATTGATTGGTGGGGTCCAAATGCTGAGACCCCGCACTGATTGGCAAAATGAGAATATTTTATGTCCGATTAAATGGGGGATAAAGTGCATTTATGGTGCAAACATTCTCTGGGGGCCTCATGGGAAAAGCAAGTGCAACTCTCAACAGATCTCTGGGTAATGAATGGGATTGAGGTGTAGTACGTGAACTGCTGATTCATTCTTATGGGTATGAAAATTACCTTCTCATGTACAGCACCATGGAATCAATGGTGCTCTGTAAATAAATAATAATAATAATAATAGATGATAACTTATTTTTTTTTATGTGAAAACCACTTTAGCAATAAACATTTCAGCCCACATGTATCAAAAATGGCACAATTACATTTAATCTTTAGTCTACTCACTTGATCTCTGCCACTAACTGTTTATCAAACGTAGCACTTTAAATGATAAATTTGGTGTAAATTAAATAATTTCATCTTAATGGTAGTATTCTTTTCAATGTTAAAAAAAAAGTTTGAGACCAATGTGTGAAGATTATTTCAATATGCTAATTATTGTGCTCTGTGCACCCTTGACATGGCCAAAAGTTTCTGTACATCATACTGCCCATTAGTTTTGCTCACATTTGCCTCCCTCACTGGTGCCTGATAATGCTGGCTTGACTAGAGAAAGCCAAAGCTGTCAGAGTGGGAGAATGCAAAACTAGTGAATGGAACAGTGCACTGAGCCTCCTGGCCCATTAAGGGTAAATTGAGCACCCTAATTAGCACATATGCTTAAAGTGCACCTGTCACCAGTTTTGGGGGTTGTAAACCCTGCTTACCACCTTTAACATGATGAAATTGAAATTCCTGTAACCCTTTTATATCCCCAGACGACCCCCTTGTATACCTCGGAAAACGATTTTTGTTCTGTCTCGCGCCATATGCTAATTTCTTCTATGGATCATATGGGGATCTGCAGAGTGCGGTCAGCGCCGCCCCGTTCCGTGCAAATGCCGTCCCTTCCAATTGCATGCAAGTGGATGATGTCGCTACAGTTGTCAAGTCTCGTGCTTGCGCAGTGGTGTGTCTCACTGTGACCTATTGAAAAGCCAGTGATTCCACTGCGGAGGCTCAAGACTTCGGGCACTGTGTGGCAGATGTGAGACCGAAGTCTCGCTCCTGTGCAGTGAAATCACTGGCTGTTCAATAGGGCACAGTGGGGCGCCAATGAGCAGGCGCGACATGTGGTAATTGTGTGGATGGCATAGCGACATCATCCAGTGGTGTTAACATGGAATCGGGGTGGTGCTGACCACAATCTGCAGACCCTCATATGACTGAACCACGATATTAGCATATGGCCCGGGACAGAGTAAAACTCTATTTCTGAGCTATGCAGTGGGACGTCTTTGGATATAAAGGGGTTACAGGAACCCCCAGTAACATCATGGTAAAGGTGGTGGACAAACCCCCAAAACTGCTGACAGGTGCACTTTACAGAGAACTTGTCAGCTTCCCCCCCCCTTCCGGTGCTTTCCAAAGTGAAAGCACCACTGAATGCAGCATGTATGCTGCATTCAGGGAAGGTGTGTACCATGTCTCTACCCCCCTGTACCCAAAAAAACACTTTGGAAAGTTGAGAGTTAAGGGGTCCGATGGGTCTTATCTGATTATGCTGTCCTCGCCGCTGGCATGGTCCTCTCCGCCTCCTGCCTGTGTGTTCCACCTCCTCTTGTGTGGATCTCCCCTCCTCTTCTCCGCCTAAGCGTGTCAATTCATGCAGGCGTACATCGAAGACTTGTTGTGAGTGGGGCATGGATGCTGTAACGGCGCATGTGTGTTGCAAGCACCAGAGCCCGCCCTGTTAAAGTTTATGCTGTATGCAGGGCGGGCTCTGATGCTTGCGTCACATGCATGCGCGTGCCGGGCCCCACTCACACCAAGTCCTCGGTGTGCGCCTGCGTGAATTCAGAGGCTGAATAGGAGGGGAGACCCACACAACTTTATTTTAATCAATGATTAAAGTCCCTGGTGGCTTTTGCTGTAGCAGTTCTTACACTCCTGACGTAGAGAACTGTCAATATTGGCATCATAGCCTCATCCAGCGGCTACAGGAGATACGCAACCTCTCGCTCCTGACATATGGAAGTGTCTAAATTAGCATGTGTCCCTCCATCAGTGCAGAGAGGTCGCGTAAGTAAAAATAAATTCTCTTTAAAAATATACGGCACATGTTTGGTATCGTATTGTGTCAAATGTTATGTGAAAGCCAAAATGGTATCAATAAAATATCAGCTCAGTGTAAAATAAAGCAAGCCCTCAACAACTCCATCAATACAAAAATAAAAAAGCTTTTCTTTACCACTTCAATTTTTCTTCACTAAAATAATAAAAAATGGACAAAATAGGTAACAGTGCAATCAAACTTATCTGGAACATGCTGTTTCCAGATCATTTTTACCACACAATGAAAAATGGAAAAACAAAACACAAAAAATAAAGGTGAAATTGCGTAGTTTTTTTACTGTCCTATTGTGGATTATATGGCAAAATGAGTGGTTTAATTTAAAGCTACAGCTTGTCCCACAAAAATACGAACCCTCGTATTACTCTACCTAAGGAAAAATAAAAACTGTAAAAAACAAGATTGGTACTCCAAAATAGCTCCTGAAAAAAATGGTAAAGTTTAAGCCAAAAAAGCAATCTTCAGGATGTCCAATTTATTTACATTCTACGTTTTGGCCTTCAATCAGGTCTTCATCAGAAACAGATTGCAGAGAATATTAGGAAACAAAGTATGCAAAGCTAAGACATAGGCATCAGAGTGCTGTGAAATGACCGCTACAAATATTGCGGCTCTTGGAATGAGGGAAGGAAAAACATGAAACCTCAAAAACACAGAAGATCATGGATCCCATCGGGACTAAAGCCCAAGTTACACTTACCGGTACACAGCTTCCAGCTGAAGTGTCACATAGTTTGATTTGGCAATGTAAGTAAACCTGATCATGGTTTCCAATAAACCTAAAGACTTGAACAGAAAACTGTCCTTGAAGAGAAAGACCATTTTGTTGCACCGCTATGCTGGGATCATTGCGGTTGGCGCAGCTGGGGAGGCGGGATAACAAGTAATGATGTTATTACAATACTTATATAATCAGATGACTTATATCATGTATGTCAGTTATAATAAGGCCACACCTGTCTTTAATGATGTAGTATTTGATTGGATGGGCGCTGTCAGATGTAGGAGTGGCATAGCAGTTTTTCAATACCAGGGCAAAACTGAATTCTTCTATTTCGTCCACAATTACTCCTACATACATCATGGAGTCTGTGCTTAACCAAACATCTGGGCCCTCGTACGGTCTGGAATAAGCATCATCTTGATACAGAGCCATCTTTGCAGTGTACAATCCAGTTCCTCCAATTGACAGGTTAACCGAGCTGAAGATGAAAAATTAAGATATTATTATGTGGTGCCCCACCGGGTAGGACGCCACCAGAGGTACTGCGCTCCTGCAATTAGGGAGCTTTGTGCCTCTTGTCTCTAGGTGCTGGGATGGTGCAGTTGAGCCAAAAGCACACAGAAACACACAACCCGTAGGTCCCTGGGATGGTGGGTGGATCCTGAGGGAGGACCTAGTTCAAAAGGGGGACTGGGAAGTGTAGTCAGTAGTGGAGTAGGAGAAGGAGAGGAGAGAGCATCAAGAAAGGAGTGGAATGGAAGTCGGGAGTGTAGGGGCACTTTGGAGTCGACTCCCGCGAGCTGGAGCACGACCACGCTCGCCCCGGGAAGGAAAGACCGAGACGTGTGGAGGAAGAAGGGAGCCCTTGGGGTACGGAACAAGACGTAGATCCCCGTATGCCCGTATCTGGCGAGACAGAGGGGCTGGTGGATGACACAGGGACCCGGCCCTGAACACGACGTAGATGCTTCATGCCCGAACCATTGAACCTGAGGCCCAAGGCTTCTAACGGGAGCTGTGGCTGAACACCCGACACAAATTGGGGAAGGCGGCTGAAATAGAGACCAGTGCCCCGGGAAGGGGTACAAATAAGCACTCGTGGCTGTCAGTACTTGAGCTCTGTGCTGCAGAGGCGCTAAGTAAGGAGCGGCGAGATGAGCTTTTAGCACAAGGGGACCCCCAGAGACGGAAACACCTAGTGAGAGGAAGGTGCCCTGAGGAAGGTGCCAGGAAGGGCGCCGAAACGCGTAGGAAGGAATAAAGAAGTATACTGCTACAACATCTTGCATCCCAGGTGATTTTGTGGACTCAGCAGTGCGGACCGTGGTACACCTTGGTTCCCATATTTTCTAGTGAGAGGAAAAGGACACCAACTGAGGCTCGACCGCACTAACCCAGTTCTGGAGACAAAGTTGAACCAGACGTTGGCAAGGGATGGCCATGCTGAAACCACCAAGTAAAATTAACAGAACTCCAGCTGTGGTGTGTGACACTTTCTTAAGCGGCGACCACCAGCCGCAGAGGCAGCATGAGACATGGTGGTAGTGATGACCCAGTGAACATCTGCCAAGGTACGAACTGACTCCTCCATCCTACTGCCCTGGAGACTGCGCTCCACCTGTGGGGAGTAGAACCATCCAATCTGCCAGTCACTGTCCCCAGAGGTTCTGAAGCAGCGGAGCCCGCACTGGTTGCATACCGCGGTGGCGTCAAAAATACCCCTTTCCCCAGTCATCCCCCGTGATCTACACCCGTTTATTAAAATGACACCGCCAGGGTCACGGGACCGTGCCTTGGCCCCCATTAGTCCCCATGAAAAGACCCGAGCAGTGAGGAAGAACAACTGCTGCCCTGTTTCCGAGTCTTCCCCGGCCCTGATGTGGGCGTGTCAATTATGTACATTAAAAAGGATATCCGTAATTTAAAAAATAAGTAAATAAAAAATTGTGCCCCAGCACCAACAGGCAGATAGCTGGCACCTACTTGCATGTTGTGCCCGGACCCATTCTCCGCTGACACGGAGCGGTCTAAGACCACTCCTGTTGGCCATTTTTCAGCTTCTGCTTATGTCATGACTACTGAGGGGCGGGATCTTCCCCTTTTTACATGGGTACATAGCCGACATAATGTTGATTGACAGCCTGCTCCCCCAATCAGGTAGCGGGGAGCTGGCTGTCAACCTGCTTGATGTCAGCTATGTGCTCATTTTCACAGAGCAGAGGGGAAAAGAAGCCTCTGCTCTTCCGCTCTGCTCCATTTACCCAGCCATGCTGTCCCTGGCAGGAGCAGTCTGTGACCATTCTGTGCCGGGGATGAACAGCAGTGAACAGTGCCGGGCACAACAGAGAGGTAGGTGGCAGCCAACTGACTTTTATTGCTTGGGCACATTTTTTTTTTTATAAAAAATCCAGGATAACCCCTTTAACTATAATCACTGGTAAAGCGTGACCATCTAATTAATTTTGTTGATAGCCCAATAGTACACGTGAAAGGATGTAACTTTGTAATGTATCTTATTGTAGAATTCTTATTTTCTCTTCTCCTTTTCTGATTTTTCACTCTCAATATTCTCAGTTTATGATTAAAATTTGTCTTAAGTGAAACGAGATTTTCCCAATACTGGATAGAAATAGGAGATGATAATATGATCCAGAAACGACCAGCAAGAACAGCTTCAATAAGATTCAAAGCACATTAAGATCACATGGAGCGAAAAGATGTGACTTCAGGTAATGCATTTCTGGCCCGCAGGTCCTTTGTTTTAATATAGGAGATCAGGGGCGTAACTACAATAGGTGCAGGGGTTGCAATCGCACCCGGGCCCTGGAGCCTAGGGGACCCCAAAAGTCCCTTTGGCCTGTAGAAAAAGACTAATGCTTAAAGATTTGCAACAATTGGGGACCCTGTTGGAGCTTTCACATTGGGGCCCATGAGCTTCAAGTTACGCCACTGTAGGAGAGATAGTTGGCGCTCATAACATTTTATGGAACTTGCAATAGAATGAAGTTTTTGCCTCAAACTCTTCTCTCCAATTCACCTTGCTGCTTCCATTCCATTTGTTTACTATGGGATAGGATAAGCAAAGGACACATGGATTGGTCTTCCCAATGCACTCCGTATGCCACTAAGGCGGCCGCATTGGAATCGGCATGAACGGAACACTGCTCCAAGCACAAGGGGGTAGGTTGACAATACGGAAGACACGTAAACTGCTTTAATCAAATTTCATGGCTGATTAATACACCTTAGCTACTTTTCTCTTCCAGTGATGAAACAATGTCTTATGTTATTTAATTACTACTTACCAATACTCTTCATGGGCAAAGCCTTGAGGACAAAATAAAAAATAAAAAAAATACAGCTAAAATACTTTACCTGACAAAAGGATTGATTGCTGTCCAGAGACTGACGTCCATGTTCAGTGGATAAGAGCAGGAGAAGTTGACTACAGCTTGGTTTCTTTGGATGGCACCATCCAATATTTGAGACAAATATACCGAATTGGCATAAGTAAAATGGGTTTTATTCATCTGAAAATACAATGTAAAATACTGAGGACATTGCTGAGAATAAACGGTTCAACAATCAGGTATAATACACTATGTTCCTACAATCAGTCGAGGATACGGAAGTCTTCGGTCTATGTGCTTTGGCAGGTAGTCTATCTCTATGTATAATAGTGACTATTTCTTACTAAGCAAATAAGGACTATTCCACATCTGAACCATTCCAACGATGTTGGCAACCGGTCTTTCGGGACTTTCATGGCATTGTTATGTCAGGTCAACACTGTAACTAATATTTAGGAAACAGAAAGAAGCCGCACACAGGACTTATCAAATCAGATCAGCGGTTTTATTGTGTCCAGGTGCACATAGCAGGGTGTGGGTAGCGGGTGGGAGGACGGGGGGTGGCAGTACAACGGCGTTTCGCCGCTAAGTCCTGTGTGTGGCTTCTTTCTGTTTCCTGAATATTCATGTGTCTAATGAGCGGCACTGGAAGTGAGCACCAGGACGGTCGGCTGCGGATTAGCAGGGAGAACATCCTCACCACCCCGTTCGGCCGTACGAGTCGTGGACTGCTGCGGCTGCGGCGAAAGACCTCCGGAGGAGGAGGTGTCACGCTGGGAAGGAGTGCTGGCCCCGAATATCTTCAAAATCGTGAGTGAAACACTGTAACTAATCAATGGTTGCTAGTGGGGTCATGCACACCCCAAAGATTTGTAGACTGGGATCACTCGCGGGCAGGGTCCCCTCTCTACTTGTACCTGTCTGTGCCTTGTATTGCTCATGTTTATTGTACTTGTCTATGTATATCCCTTTTCACACGTAAAGCGCCATGGGATAAATGGCGCTATAATAATGAATAATGATAATAATATGAGATTAATTCGAGGAAAGTGTGGGAACTGTAGCCCATGACTGCGTGCAGTGCTCACATGACATAACAATGTCCCATGAGCATTCGAGACCCGTCAACAGCCAATGTTTGTTCCATATCTTAAGGTACCTTTACACGCCGCGACGGCAGGATGGATACATCCCGCTACTTCACGTGCACGAGCACGCTCAAACGGTTACAAACAATCAACGCATCACCTTTACACGCCGCGACAAGATGCGCTACGCCACGCTACATCTATAGCTAGCTACATCGCCGGGTGTCTCAAGTAGCCAGCTGTAGCTCATTTACACACCGCTACAACCAGCTACTATGGGCGTACCTGGTGCAGCAGGGACAGCACATAGGCGTGCTACAATTGTGGCTTACGAGACGTCCGTACGCTGATAGGACAAAGCAATAATACCATGATTGGCCAGGCATCGCAGGAGGCTGATTAATACTTGACGCTCGAGCAATTGTGTAGTGTGACTCGTCAGCTCCTTAAATATGCCGCCCTGTGCGGCGACAACCAATCGGACCGCACCATCTTCCACCAATGATCGCAGATGGGGCGCGGTAACACGGAGCCAGGGTCACGCCTTAGCTACATTGCAGCTGCATCGCAGGCTGTCCCGAGTTCCCTTCCGTTGCTTCTTTACACACCGATACAGCTCGCTACCATCGGCGTTGTAGCCATCAGTTTTCGAGCAGAGCTAGGAAACAGATGTATCTGTTGCCGGCTGTATCGTCACGTCTTCAGACGCCGCTACGACGGACTACATTGGCGCTACAAGCTACATTTGTAGCCTGTAGCGGGATGTATCCAGCCTGCCGTCGCGGCGTGTAAAGGTACCTTAACAGCTACCTGGCTTGAACTTGTACAAGTATTTTGTAACAGATGATTCTACTGATAAACGCCATGAATAGTGTCTGGTCATTATGACATAATCACATGCTGAGTGCTCAGGAGAATATTATATTTTAGCAAAATACATAATCCAGTCAAAAAGTTTCCAGATGTAGAAGAAGGTTGTTAGTTTAACAATCACTGAACAAACTTTAATCTGGTTAACGATTAAGACCATACACATTTTAGTCCATATTGACTTTTATAGTCAATTAAACTGGCCACACATGTTCAATAACACTGGACTGTAAATATTCTGTAAAAAAACAGATCATTTTGATCTAAAATATTACTTGTCTGACTAGTAAATGAAAAATTCTAGCTCAGACCGCCTTATTTTGAACGATTATGATCTAAGATTGGTGGTGTTAAAGGAACCTGTCATGTCCCAAAACACTAGTAACCTGATGATATAGGATTAAACTGCAGGTTAATATCGGTACAATGCTATTTGTCCATTATACTGATATCGCGGCTACTGGTAAAAAATTAAGTTTATTCCTCCTGGGAGTTTGCCGACTTTTAGCTATGGATGGAACACTATACCATTAGTGGCAGGTGTAAGAAACCCCAGTATTTTGATTGACATCTCACTCTGCAGTACACCTGTGTAGAGCAAGCTGTGAATCTCAGTGAGAGGGGTACTTACAGCCACTGCTTATAATGCCATGAGTGGTGACTGTAACTATTCTGTTTATATTGTTATGGCGAAAGATGATTTCTCATTGGAGGAATAAAGTCCGTACTCTCCTGATAGGTTAATATCATTTGGGGACATGACATTTTTCCTTTAAATTTCACCTGTTGAGTCTAATGTAAATATTCACTTTTACTTTTAGTGGTAAAGTATTAAAGCAGTTCAGAGGTGACAATGTTGGGGTGGCAGCGTGGGGTCTTAGACGTCAAGGGCGAGACCGAACCTCAGCTGCAGCGCAGACCCTATTTAGCAGTCCGCACCCTGGCTGCCTCCCCAGTGCAAATGTCTCTTTAGTCACAGTTTTCTTCTCTGTATGAATACACGGACACATGTTGCTTGCTTGAAACCTGTGAAACTTTACTTAAAGTCTCGAATAACTGAGGTTTCTCGTACATAATGTGGGAACAATCTTTTCCCATGACTAAAGATTTCATATTTACAGCCACTGAAAATTTACTGGCTGATCGCTCCCCTGGCTCCTGGGCTGCCGCAGATACACTCAATCCTCTCATCCTCCCATCCAGCGCCATCATAGCTGAGCAGAATTGAATAGTCTCTTGGGCCGACCTTATTCCACCCACAGGGGTTTAGCATAAGCTATTGGAATAATCAAGGAGATGGCACTAGTCCACTTTATGTCTACAGCCTGTTCAGGCCTTCAGCAAACTCTGAGGGATCTTTGAGTATTTGCCAAAACAAAATTGATGCCACCCAGGAACTCATGGACTCAATCCGGAACAGATGCTATACTTCCTTCACCATGTGTCCAGGTCCCGAGTTGGACCTGAGGGTCTGGCCAAATTGGTTCTTGGGACCTCCACTCACCGCGCCTCCCACAAGCCTCACGTCTGTCACTTATCTCTCCATGATGGTCTTTCTCCCATAGTCTATGGTACATTTTGCAAACTCTTTTTTTTTTTCCCTAACTCAACCCTTAAGAGGCGTATAACACTCCTAACGCTAGCTAACCTGAAAATACCTGGTAAGCGGTCAACCATGCACCAGCCACCAAGAGTCCGCAACAGATATTACACATATACCTTTATAAGCTAATAATAAGGTAAGAGACTTCCCCCAATGTATAACGTCTTCCAGGATGGGGGTGGGTAGAGCCTTAAACCCCCTTACAATAGTGTGAACATTTGATGCGGGTTTGATTTTATTACTCACCCGCTAACGTACCACCTGCTGTAGGTAATCAATTAGAGCACCTTTCCATTTTTTGTGTAAGTGTCTCCTTTTCAGCCTGTAATGAGCTGAAATTTCAATTTTTCTAACCAGGTATTAAAATTTCCCACTTTACCAACCTTAAGTTCTGCACCACAGTAACCCTTTTTCGGCAGCATTTCAATTTGAATGTAGCTTTTATCTTCTCTTCCAATGAACCCTGTGCATTTTCTGTCCTTAAGGTAAACTGATGATGTATCGTAACCCATTCCTTCCAATATACATTTGCTATATGACAATTTGATCTTGCCAGGTCCACATACTAATTCTGGATAAAGGTAATCTAAAAATAATAAGCATGAAAAATGCATATAAATAAAAAATAGAAATTAAATATAAATACAAAAAAATTAATTAAGAAATTAATATAACATATATGTTATATGTTCATACTTGCGTGTGTGCTTGTTTGTAAAGCATTTAGTAAGTGATCGCTCTTCTTGCAGTGACATTCTGATCCTCCATCCAGAGTTAAACATTCTTCATCGGTGGCACAATATATTGAGGTGCAGTTTGGGTTCGATATCAAAGGTTCTGCAATTATATCATTCACTGTAAAACACTTTACTCAAGATTCAGTCAATACAAATTGATAAGTATATTTACTTGAATACTCATGTATTCGTATAAACACATTTGTAGTTAATGAGACAACTGCCAAGTTCAATATTATTAGCAGGTTTTTGCTACGTATGCTGAGGACATCGAGAAATAGAGGCAGAGCCACAGATTTTATCGATGTGTCACTTATCAGACTGTGTGCAGTTGTTTCAATACAATGAATGTTTTATCACCAGGAGATTATCACTAGAATAGGTGCAAGGATTGCAATCACACCTGGGCCCTGGAGCCTAGGGGGCCCCAAAAGTCCTTTTGACATATAGAAAAAATTAATACTATTAAAGGCTTCAATAATTGGGGGCCCCATTGGAGCTTTTGCCTAAGGGCCCATGAGCTTTAAGTTACACCACTGACTGGCAGGTTATTACCCACATAACTGCTAGACTGACCATGCTCCCTCCTCTGATAAGCAGCTCACTATTAATAGACAATGTACACAGAGAGCTATGGTATAGGCGAGGGCAGCTTTCAGAGTCCAGCTACACGCTACATCTAAAAACTCTGATTGTGACATAACTGCTGCACCTAGTAAACTAAGTGATACATCATTGGAATCAGGATCCCTTTTCCTTCTTATGCTGCTATCAGATGTGTTGGCAAAAACCTGTTGACAGATAAGTTTCACACAAGCGTATAAAAAATTGGTCAGAATTTCCTCCACAAAAGTGAGATGATTTTTTCTCATTAACTTTTAACTGTTTACAAGATCATTTGTAGTTTTTTATGCCATAGAATTGTACTGTATCTTTAAAAATCGGACGGTATGCTGTGGCTCCATATGTCATCCAATTTTTTTCTTGCTACCACCAGATTCCAGAGTGAAATAGGAGCTGCGATTATTAGCACAAACAGATTCTACCAGTAAAAAAAATCAGTCAGCAGCACTACCTCATTGACTAAGGGCCCTTTCACATCAGCGTTTTTTTAAAGTTCGCGGCAGATGCGGTGAAAAAACCGCATTTGCCGCAATTACCGCATACCGGCTGCACTTGCGGCGCGGTTGCGGTAAACGCCATGCAAAGTATAGGCGTACTTGCGGCAGGCACGGCAAGTGCGGTTTTGCACTTGCGGCAGGTGCGGTCACGAAAAAAAACGCAGTCAGCCGCGGTTTTTTTCGCGGCCGCACCTGCCGCAAGTGCAAAACCGCACTTGCCGCACCTGCCGCAAGTACGCCTATACTTTGCATGGCGTTTACCGCAACCGCGCTGCAGGTGCAGCCGGTATGCGGTAATCGCAGCAGATGCGGTTTTTTCACTGCATCTGCCGCGAATTTCAAAAAACGCTGATGTGAAAGGGCCCTAACATTGGTCCAAGTGCTGTCCAATAGAAAAATTGGAAAGACCTTGTCCAATTTATACAGTAGTGAGTAGAGATTAGTGAACCTGTAAAGATCGGTCCATTCTTCGAACTTCCCGGTGTTGAGCAAACCTGTTTGGTTTCGGAGTCAGGTGCTTTACATTTGCACATCTGTGTGGTCAGGTACAATTGGTGTTTGGCCCAGTAAGGTGTTTGATCGGCTCACACTGGGGTTAAAAGCTCAGTTTTTGAGTGTAGTGTGTGTCCAAAATTAATTTTGAAAAACTTGGAACTGTTTTATCTATGGCTGGCTGTATGTAGGAGCTGAACTTAAAATCATTGACTTCCATTGAGGTTCGGGTCAAGTTTGGGGTCATGACCAGTGTGCTAAAAAATTTAGCTGAACCGCCCGAACCTGAACTTCAAAAGGTTCACCCATCTCTAGTGGTGAGAGTAAACCCTAATGGTGACTATGCCCTTCCCTCTTACATCAAGAACCTAAAATGGGGTACACAAGGACGCAATGGGCCGAATCTCCCAGATAACTGGAAAGACAAGTTGTGAGACCCACAACTGGTATCAATGCTTGGTATCAGCTACTGCAGGACGCCACTCGAGGTGGTGAATGCAGAGCAATTATGGACGGATATGGTTCGCGCTGCTGAGAATAAAATGACAGGACATCCAAGGTGGAATGATCGTTGCCTTTATTCCATACCCTACACGTTACAAGGCTGTTCAAGGACTGTTCAAGGACATTCTTCCCTCTTACATAGGCTACGTTCACTCAGCCATATTGTCCACCCGAGTGTTATCCAAGAAATAAACTAATAGCACACGGACCAATATTATTCAATTGGGCTTTTAAGGTGATTATTTTTTTTACATGGCCCTAATCTCCACCTAAAATAAATCACAGCATGCACTAGTTTCTTCCATATTTCAAATAAGGTTATCTTAGTCAAGCCTATGCGTGAAAAGAAAAAAATCAGATACCATACGGATCAATCGTGCAGTATCCGAAATTTGAAGATAGATTTCCATTGTTACAAGGATTGTCCAGTCTAAACTAATAAATCTGCTGTCATTCTATGGGACTGCAGACGTATCAATCCTCCCAGCACCTGTACTGCGCTGTCTGAGGATTCACCAGTTTATATGTCGGGAAAGGACCACAGCTATGCAGGATGCATGTTCCTGGCAGTATCATGACTAGTGGGTGCTGCCTCACTCAAGACAAGTGTGTGCAAGTGACATGTCCGACTAGTAGGAGTGGCCGTCTATTGGATGTGTCTTGCTTCATACACTTGTATAGACCAAGGCCGCGCCCACTAGTCAAAGGTTCATGGCGGGAACATGTATATCACATAATTGTGGTCCATTACCGGCTTAAAAACCAACGAATCCTCATCTCGCACAGTGCAGGCACTGGGAGGATTGATGAGTCTAAAGTCACATAGAGCGACTGCAGAATTATCAGTTTTGACCAGAAAACTTCTTTAATAAAAGAAACTGTATTTGTTCTTGTATATTTATTTTATAAAAATGAATGGGGATTGCGTAAGGATGAAAATAAAGAAAAATTGTTAATTTTTTCTCGATGAAAATCAGATAATTTTTTTATACATTTGTGCTACCATAACCTAAGGGTAAGAAAAAAGGGTGACAAATAAACCCTGTCTGTCCATTAGTGTTTTGATACTCATACATGTGAAAACTTCTTATAACAATATCTACAAGTGCATCCCAATAAATTAGAATATCATCAAAACGTTAATTTATTTCAGTAATTCAATACATAAAGTGAAATTCATATATTATAGAGTCATTACACACAGAGTGATGTTTTTCAAGTGTTTATTTCTGTTAATGTTGATGATTATGGTTTACAGCCAATAAAAAGCCAAAATGAATTATCTCAGAAAATTAAAATAATTAACACAAAATACATGCAAAGGCTTACTTAGCATTTATAATGGTCCCTTAGCTTAGTTCAGTAGAGTACACATTGATGGGTAAGACTGCTGACTTGACAGATGTCCAGAAGGCAGTCATTGACATAGTCCCAAGGAGGGTAAGCCACAAAACATCATTACTAAAAAAGATGGCTGTTCACAGAGTGCTGTATACAAGCATATTAATGGAAAGTTGAGTGGAAGGAACATGTGTTGTCGAAAAAGTTGCACAAGCTACCGGGATAACCGCAGCCTTGAAAGGATTCAAAAATTTAGCTGACGTTCACAAGGAATCAATGCTGCTGCAGTCAGTGCTTCAAGAGCCACCACACACAGACATATCCAGAACATGGGCTAGAACTGTTGCATGCCTTGTGTCAAGCCACTCAAGATCAATAGACAATGCAAGAAGCGTCTTACCTGGGCCAAGGAGAGAAAGAACTGGACTGTTGTCAGTGGTCCAAGGTGTTGTTTTCAGATTAAAGTAAATTTTGCATTTGATTTAGAAATCAAGCTCCCAGAGTCTGGAGGAAGAGTTGAGAGCCACAATCCAAGAGTCTGTAGGAAGAGTGGAGAGGCCACGATCCAAGAGTCTGTAGGAAGAGTGGAGAGGCTACGATCCAAGAGTCTGGAGGAAGAGTGGAGAGGCCACAATCCAAGAGTCTGGAGGAAGAGTGGAGAGGCCACAATCCAAGAGTCTGGAGGAAGAGTGGAGAGGCCACGATCCAAGAGTCTGGAGGAGGAGTGGAGAGGCCACAATCCAAGAGTCTGGAGGAAAAGTGGAGAGGCCACACAATCCAAGAGTCTGGAAGAAGAGTGGAGAGTCCACAATCCAAGAGTCTGGAGGAAGAGTGGAGAGGTCACAATCCAAGAGTCTGGAGGAAGAGTGGAGAGGCCTCAATTCAAGAGTCTGGAGGAAGAGTGGAGAGGCCACAATCCAAGAGGCTGAAGGAAGAATGGAGAGGCCACAATCCAAGAATCTGGAGGAAAAGTGGAGGCCACAATCCAAGAGTCTGGAGGAATTGCGGAGAGGACACAATCCAAAAGTCTAGAGGAAGAATGGAGAGGCCCCAATCCAAGAGTCTGGAGGAAGAGTGGAGAGGCCACAATCGAAGAGTCTAGAGGAAGAGTGGAGATGTCTCAATCCAAGAGTCTGGAGGAAGAGTGGAGAGGTCACAATCCAAGAGTCTAGAGGAAGAGTGGAGAGGCCTCAATCCAAGAGTCTGGAGGAAGAGTGGAGAGTAGAGATGAGCCGCCACCCCGGTGTTCGAATTCGATTCGATTCGTCGAATCGACGGGGTGTTCGACGAATGTTCGTCGAATGCTCGACGAACACCGTCGAACACCCCGGAAAACGAACAATCCGGGCTTGTGGGGCTTTTTCACTTCCACAATGTATATACATACATTGTGGAAGTGAAATAAAGTCAAATAAAGTGTTAAAAATAAAAAAAATAATGTATGCTCACCTGTCCGCGGTCCACCAAAGCCTCCGGTATGGTCCTGGGTCTTACAGGACCTGTGGTGACGTCAGTTCTTGCGGGAACTCCGGTCACATGACCGGAGTTCGGCGAGAACATGACGTCACCACAGCTCCTGGAAGCACAGGACCTTGCCGGAAAGCTTAAAATAGATATTTTTATGTTTCAGACCCTTTCTTTAAGTAACTTTTACTTAAAGAAAGGGTCCGAAACATAAAAATATCTATTTTAAGCTTTACGGCAAGGTCCTGTGCTTCCAGGACCTGTAGTGACGTCACGTTCTCGCAGAACTCCGGTCATGTGACCGGAGTTCGAGCGAGAACATGACGTCACACAGGTCCTTGAAGCCGCAGGACCTTGCCGGAGGCTTCGGTGGACCGCGGACAGGTGAGCATTGATTATTTTTTTATTTTTAACACTTATTAGCTGTTTATTTTGGCCGAAAATGCGGCAGATGCGGTTTTCTGACCGCATCTGCCGCATTTTCGAACCAAAATCGAACATGTTCGATATTCGCCGAATTTGAACCAAATTGTTCGAATTCGGCGAATGACTCGAATAGGGCCAAAATCAACTCGAATTTGAGATTGGCGAACTATTCGAATCGAACATCGTTCATCTCTAGTGGAGAGGTCACAATCCAAGAGTCTGGAGGAAGAGTGGAGAGGCAGTAATTCATACAAAAGGAGCCCCGACCAAGTATTGAGTGTATTTACTTACTGTACAGACTTTTCATTAGGCAAACATTTAAGAGTTAAAAATTATTATTTTAGTTGGTCTTATATAATATTCTACTTTTCTGAGATAATGAATTTTGGGTTTTCATTGGCTATAAGCCTTAATCATCAACATTAACATAAATAAACACTTGAAATAGATCACTCTGTGTGCATTGACTTCATATAATATATGTGTTTCACTTTATGCATTGAATTACAGAAATAAATAACATTTTTGATGATATTCTAATTCATTGTGATGCATTTGTATATATAATAATTCTCGAAATGCTGCAAAAGATATCTGGAGGATTAAGAGACAGAAAAAAAGCACAATGGGTCTTATCTCCAAAGATAAACAAGCACTTATGATTGTATCCGCTCACCTGGGCTAGTTGTAATAACCCACAACTAGTATATGCGCCTGTACAGCTGCCGCTGGATCAGCACTTCCACGTGCAAAGTGGTGTACAAACAGAGATCTGAAGGTGCTTCTACGATCCGCACTGCTGTTAAAGAGAGTGGACCACACAGGGTCTAGGTGCAATAAAACGTCATTACACCTAGACCCTGTGTGGTCCACTTTCTTTAACAGCAGTGCGGATTGGATCGTAGAAGCACCATCCTTCGGATCTCCAAATGCTGCAAAGTGCTTTTCTGTAGAAATAAATGAAACATACATTTTACTTTTGAATACATTTTTATATATCTACTTACCTGTGCAGTAGCCTGCATTGCAAATTGGTGTGTTCTGGATTTTATATACATAGTATCCACCTGGGCAGGCCCTAATAGAAATAGGATGTCTCCAGGCGCAACAATCTCCATCCCAAGATGCACAAACCGTAGCATTCACTGTTCCGTCTTCCACTTTGGGGTGGGTGCTATTTATCCACAATGGGCTTTGTGTCCCACAACTGAATGCTTTGATGCAACGTTCTGGAATTCTTTGTTCTGTTCTACCTTGAAATCTATACCAGCCATACATATAGTAGTCACATCTATACCAGGCGTAAAGATCAAAATTTTCCACAAATCGCCATTGCTCATCAACTATAGTGTGGTTGTAGCATGGGTCTACACATCCACTTGGCTCAAGGGATACGTCACAATTTGCATCAGGATCACATGTTGCTCCTTTTGGCACTCCACTTCACAATTCCTTCCATCTCCATAATAGCCATCAATACATGTACAAGTGTATGAGCCATAGTAATTGGTACAAGTTGCAAAAGGATGACAAGGATTGGTTAGACATTCATTGATATCAACACAACCTTCATTTTCGTCATGTCTGGTTCCAGGAAAGCAGGAGCAAGTGAAGGACCCGAAAGTATTGTTACAAGAATATGTGCAGTAATTCAGAAAGTAATCGTCACACTCATTTATATCCCAACAAGTGGATCCATCTCCTTGGTATCCAGAGGAGCATGTACACTGCTCGTAACCACCAAATTCTTCACATGAGGCATACGGACTACACTCAGAGTTTGAACAATTTCCTATAAGTAAAAGAAAATAACTCATAGATAAAGAAAAACATACAGTAGCATCATTAGTATGATTTATATAAGTACTTACCTCCTGATTCCACACCTGCAAAACAAATTGAGAAGCAAATTATTTAGAAGATAAACTTAGTTTGCCAATGCAGAATTATTAAATGGGCATTTTCCTTGAAGTTCCATCACCAAAAATCCATCAACATCTAAGAGACTTCATGTTCAGCTATTTGAAGAAGCTTTCAGTTTTGTAATAATAAACTTTGGTTTTATATTCTGGTCTGATATGACATAATTTGAAGTGTGACATCTTTAAAGTGTAACATCAGAAATATACCAGAATGGTAACCCATGGTATATTCTCCTTCATGCTGTCATGTCCTGATCCATCTGCTTTCATCCACAGGTACTTCTGAATTATCTTTAAATCCAGAATACCCACTGAACCCCTCTGAACCTCCATCTCTACTCCTCTTCCTCTGTTTAAACTTGAAAGCTTACAGCCTAAAATGACCATGCTGGCGCCTCACCATCACTTGAGCTTCCATCTCACCACCACCGGAGCTGCCGCCTCACCACCACCGAAGATGCTGCCTTACCATCAGCACCACCAGAGCGGCAACCTCGCCACCACCAGAGATGCCGACCCAACATCATCGGATCTGCTGCACCCCTGACCAACTGTCTCGTCCCCATTATTCCAAAGATTGTCAGCCCACAAGGGCTGGGGTCTCTCTCTTCTCTGTACCAGTCTGTCATTGTTAATTTTTTTACTGTAAACTATATCTATAATTTTATATGTAACCTCTTCTCAGGTACAGCACTATGGAATTAATGGTGCTATATAAATACAGAATATAAATAAATAATAATATTCTGTCAATTAATGGCCACAGTGTGAACGCGCCTATACATATTAAACTTTTTTAAAAGTTTTTAGTAATTTGTATGTATAGAGGCATGACTCCCCCTTTTTGGGCTCAGTATTTTGTATATATAGCTTTCTACAGGCAGGTGTTGAAATGGTTGGGTCTTGGTCCTACCCTGGTCTCATCTATTTTGAGATCTGTTGGCAGCCAAAAAGGTGAACTGCAGGATGACCATCCTCAGTGGGTACATCATATTAAGGTGGGATGGCTTTTATACCCCTTGATCAAAATAATATCATCTATGTACCCTATGTTATTTACCTGTACTATTATTCTTTACTAATTTACTTATAGCTTTTTTTTTCATTTTGTTTTTCTCCCAGGTTTTGTCTGTTAATGGCGACATTATGAATGTGTACCTACCGATTGCCCTTATACCTACATGTGTTCCAGTTAATTTCTTTGGTTTTGATTTAGTTTTTTGTACTGTATACATATAGAGGCTTGACTCCCCCATTTTGAATGTGTTACTATGGATGAAGCAGAACTGGATGTGTTACTGAAGAGGGTGCTGTTATAATCCACTCTCTTTCGAGGAGAGAAGTTGAACAGTTACAATAATATTTTTAGATAGATAATTTATATATTTGCGCTAATGCATATATACATAACAAACTTAGAGAAACATGGGAATCAGTCCACTCATATATATTATACAAGAATCATCTCATGAACTGGGTATAGCAACAATCGTTAATGTGCAGATGCTAGGCATACAGAGATCCTATTTTAACAGACAATGCTGCATTATATGCATTGGACTACACAAAGGCTGATAAACTTCAGGTATAGGGGTACAGTTGGTGATCAGAGTCAACAAAGTGTACATGCATATATAAAGTAAACTGTCAATACAGGACAATGGTCACAGTTCTTATACAAGATCCCCACATGCCCATCATGTATATATACCACACAGCATAACAATTGTAGTGAAACAGATCACTGGATGTCTAGAAAGGATAAAAGGGCTGGCACTGGATGTCCAGAGGGGATAAAAGGGCTGGCATTTATAAAGTATCCTTGTGAACTTTGTATTTTTGGATTCCTGAGTGGTGACAATAGTCACAAGGATTAGATACATTTTGTGTATGCTCATTTGGGTACTTTTTCTAATCTGCATATATACATATATAAAAGAACATACCTGTGAAACCCCATATTCTTATGGAGCAAAAGTCACTACAAACCATGTCCAATAGCCATGTACCAGGAGTTGGAGATCTCACTAAGTAGGTATTTCCAGATAAGTGTGAAAGCTTTTTCTCAAAAGTTGGAGTTTTTCCTAAAAGAATAGTAGAAGATCAAAAGTAAATATGAGGCTATGTGATCCTATTATTATTGTTATCACGGCTGGCATTAGGACAGTACAATTGATACTACTGTTCAGTTATCGAGGAACTTGAGGTCCTCAGACTTTTGGTGGTCTACTCTGTGTGATCTGTTCTCCACTCTCTACCTCAAGTTGCTGCATGTAAGCTAATAGGTTCCACTTAATATAAAATTAAGTCTTTTGTTAAGCCCACTTGACCCATCATATATGATGTTTAGGCCTAAGGTGCTGCAAACAAATAATATTAGGCCCCTTTCACATCAGCGTTTTTACATTTTGCGGCAGATTTACCGCATCTGCCGCAAAACGGACGCACTTGCGGCACACTTGCATCGTCTATGGGGCTTGCGGCAAGTGCGGTATAATCGCGGTTTCGGCACTTGCGGAAGTTGTGGCCGCAAAAAATAAAAAATGCTGCAGACCGTGGTTTTTTTCGTGGCCGCAACTGCCAAAAATGCCAGAACCGCGGCTATATCGCACTTGCCGTACCTGCCGCAAGCCCCATAGAAAATGCATGCCACAAGTGTGCCCATTATGCGGCAGATGCGGTAAATCTGCCGCATCTGCTGCAAAATGTAAGAAACGCTAGTGTGAAAGGGGCCTTAGACAGTTGCTAATATGAAGCCTAGATATTTCTGACAGTTTTTTTATTGTGATTATTTTTCACGTCTCTTGTGATTTCAACTGGCTGACATATACATCTCATGCCCAATACAAAGTAACAAATAGTGCCAACAAAACATGTTCTGATGACGCTGCGGATTCCAGCCCCCAGCTGCTTACCTGTACCTGGCTAGACATAGAAATTGCGCGGAGCCCCACGCATTTTTTTTTAATTATTTCATGAAATTCTGAGATTCTGACTCTGACTCTGAGACTCTGACTCTGACTCTGAGACTCTGACTCTGAAATTCATGAAATAATAAAAAAAAAATGCGTGGGGCTCCGCGCAATTTCTATGTCTAGCCAAGTACAGCTAAGCAGCTGGGGGCTGGAATCCGCAGCGCAGGGATGCCCAAGCTTTCTGGGCACCCCCCGCTGCAAATTGTAGCCCGCAGCCGCCCCAGAAGATGGCGCGTTCTTTGAAGCGCCATCCTCTGGCGCTGAACCCCGCTCTTCCAGCGGCCCTGGTGGCGGTAGCACGCTGGGTAATAAAGGGGTTAATACCATCTTTGTTATACAAGCTGGTATTAAGCCCGAGATTCTTAATGTCAGGCCACGTTTGACCCAGCCACTAAGAATCTCCAATAAAGGGTTAAAAAAACACAACACAGAGAAAATTTTTTATTTGAAATAAAAAAAAAAAAAAGCCATTAGGGACTCCATCTTTAATTAAAAAAAATCCTCTTCTGTCCGACGCAGTCCAAAACGCGATGTCCTCTCTGCTACATCCCCTGTGCATAGATATAGATGTCTATGCACAGGGATGAGCAGACTGAGAACAATCTCAGCACTGCTACATCATCTCTGTGAGCAGGCGGCTCTAGGACCCTGGAGCTGCACAGAGAAGACAGCTGGACTCGGCTCGCAATGTAACAGCAGTTATTTTGCGAGTTTCCCTGCTATCACTGGCACAGTAGCCGAGTCTAATGCAAACAATGGCAATCCTAGTTTTGTCAGCGTTTCTGACAAAACTAGGATTGATATTGATTTGCATTGGACTCGTGCGAGTAATCACTGGGAAACTCGCAGAGTACCGAGTCCTGCGAGTCCCTTACTACTCGCCGAGTAACGAGTCCTAGCGAGTAGATTCGCCCATCCCTAATTGTTACCTAATGTAGAAATCATCTGGAAGGCTTTGACACATGGTGAAGCTATACTGATGAAAGGGAATAAAGAGGGTCTGATGGTCTCCTGTAGATCATAAGTGATGATAGCATGATCATCATCGAACTGATGGCTGCAGCCACTGATTAATTACAAGGTCAGTGGAATGGTGTTATGAATCATATCACCTCCATTCTGGTGGACGATCGTGGAAGAAGAGTTGGAGCAATAAACAAATCCTTGGGTTGAATATTAGAAATCAGCCGATCTAACAGAATTAAATTTCCTGAAATTGTATAGATTTTCCTGGAAAATTAAATTTTTATCAATGTTATTCTCCATGAATTAAATTTTCTTCTGGAGAGACCCTAAAGCATAACAAATACAACATGTAAAAACAAGTCAAAAAACGCCTAAACTGACCTCACTATTCACCTGTCCAGCTCAGCTGCTGCATGCTGCCCAGTCTAATCCTCAGACCTTCCTCTTCCAACCCCTGTCACTAACCACATCTCCTGCCCTGCTCACCTTAGGCGGGAATTTCAGCTGCAACAGGGCCTTAAAGCGCACCCTACGGGAGGATATGTAATGTGCAGGGAAGTGTGAGACCTGGTTTGAGCTCAAAGTCCCAGTCAAGAGTGAACAGATCAAAATATTGGCAACAGAAATAAGAGCCCAGGATGGCCACCGCTTAATTGTCTTTTCAGCTGTTGCATCTTCAACCTGTTCACTCTAGCCCTGACAATGTCTCAGAGGTCAATTCATGTCTATGAAAACACAATGGGCACAGAAACCTCCAAGGCCTTGCCACAGGACAGAACTCTCAGGTAGAGTGAGTCCCCAGTGACGGGGGAACGATGAGGAGGCTCTAGGGACCAGATAGCAGCCAGCGAGCAGAGAAGAGGCCAGTCAGGTAATTGGTGAGGTGACTACATGGTTTCCTTTTGCTTTTTATACTTTTGCTTACCAACAATGGTTCAGCAAAGTAACGGCCAGTCGGCCCCCATTTTGCTTAGTCCATGCAAAGCAAATTTACAAAAATCCTGCTTTCAAAAATGTAGATTTATTTGGATTATTATTTGTGAATTCAATTTTAATACATTTGCTCATTTCTAGTGAATATTTCTTCTTTTCCCGTTTTAGCAGCATGGCTTCCCATTGCACATTTAATTCTTTCCACATCAACCATTTATAAGAAAAAAAACTATTGTATACTCATTGTTAAGACTTTTAGTGTCTCTAACTGCTCTTCATATGTATTTCTCATAATGCTCTGATATTATTGATGCCACTGGTGCATAAACAGGAGCAGTGGCTACCAACAGAAAGGGACGTACATGTAGGTGGCCTATGGACTACGTTTGACTTCATTAGCCACTGTTCGGAGATTACTACTCTATAAGTTTCCTATAACCCCTTGTCCCTCAACATCAGAAAAAATGAAAAACTATCATGATTTATTGGTTTAAACTAAATAGTTACATAAAAGAAAAACCTAGTAAAGAGTAAATCTTATCAAATTCAATTCTCCAGCTTTGCTAAATTTTGCTACATTTTCAATATAAATTTGATTTTTAGTGAATTGAATTTTCTCAAAGGCCGAAATTGCCTTCAAATTACACTACTCCCAAAAGGTTAAGGATATTTTTCTTTCGGGTAAAATTTTTGTAAAATTAAAAACTTAATGCTACAGTGATATATTATCATAAAGGTAGAGCATTTAAGTAGAAACATGGCATGGTGATTTCCGAATTTCCAACAACTTTTTGAAACAAAGGGCAACAACCGTGGTGGGTATACCTCCACTAAAAATGTCAACGTCCCAATAACTTATGTGGCCTTGAGCATCAATTTCAGCTTGTCAACGATGTCTCATGTTGTTCAAAAGTCGAGTTATTGCCTGATAAGGCATGGCATCCCACTCTTCTTGAAGCGAGGTCCTCAGGTAATTGAGGTTCTTGGGTACAGAGTTATGAGTCTCTACACAACGACTCAGCTGATCCCGTAGGTTTTCTATGTGATTCCGGTCTGGAAAAAGTGTAGGCAACCTTATTTAAGGTACTCCAGTTTCCAGGAGCCATTCTCTAATGATGTAATCTTGATGAATTGGAGCATTGTTGTCCATGAAGATGAAATTAGGCTTTTGTTATTCACATAGAGGCAAAATGACTTAATCATTGATGTGGTATCATTGTATCATTCACCAAGTGTAGGGCAGTGCTGTATTGACTAAACAAACCTGCCCATACTGTGACACGACCACCACCAAAGGCTTGTCTGGTGACAACAGTGGTCTATGCATAACATGCTCTTTGATGTCTCCCACTTTGTTGGTGCCCATTATTTCTGTTCAATGTAAGTCAACTTTCATTAGTGAACAGCACTGAGATCCACTGATCAGCAAGACAATGATGTATATGCCTAGGGGTATAGTCAGGTACCCTTGCAGGTCATCCAGCACACAGACCATGCTGATATAAACGGTTTTCAAGGGGCTTGAAGTAAGGTGCCTCTTACTTCTCTTAAATATTCCTGTAGTTGTGTTCTCAATAAAGTGGTCATTAGTGTGGGATGTGGCCAAATGACATCCAATTCTCTGCCTTTGTGTGCAACCTGATGATGACACTCTATGACCCTCTAACTCAGTGGCCACATCCATCTGAGAACATTCAGCTTGAAGCCTCGTAATGGCGAGGTACTGTTGATCATTTGATAGGAGTTGGACTACCTAACTGAACATCGGAATTTATTGGGCAATTCATGGATCACACACATGTCAATTTTGCCATTATGCTCCTAGTCAGAGAACAGCAAGTTGGGAAAAAAACCTGAAACGTTAAGAAGTTGGACGTGTGCATTCAAAAGGTTAGCGAATGTCAAATTAAGAAAGGTTCATTTTAAGAACATTCTGTAATTACACCCAAAAGCCAAGTATCTCTAACTTTTTGGGAGCAGTATATGTGTGTTACACTATTCTCAATTCCTCACACATTAATCTTCACTGCTGTACTGTCACACACACAACCTGCACAGATTCTTCAGTGTTTTATGGCTTTCATCATCTATTTCTATGGCTAAACTATGAGTCGTGATATTGTCTGACTATCCAGATTCATCACTAAATTGCCTCTGCATTTTTTACTTCGGCTTTTATGCTGGCTATGACAATCCCTCCTGATTGGCTGTGTTGTACAATGTGATGTATTAGCTGCAAGGCATTATGGGGAAATCAGCTGATCCTACCATCCTTCTCTAGCTGATACAATAATCTGCAATGTGTATAAAGGCACCGTTTTAAATAGTTCACGTAAAACGCATACCAAATTGTTGGAATTTGCATGGTTCAATGGATTCTAAAAAACTAGACACAAATTCGATTCACTTTCAATTAAATTGCTCATATCTATGAAATTATATATTCCTGGGCTCCTGGGCTCAGTAAGGCTACTTTCACATTTGTGTTCCCCACCGCAAACCCCTATCTTTATAATGGGAGCGCACGGTGCTGCGCTTGACTGCGCATGACCGTGCGCACCCATTCACTGCTATGTGTGATCACCCAGTCTCGTCTGCACCAGGGAAGCGACATGTTGCATTTCCCATTATAAAGATAGGGGCTTGCGGTGCTGCGGTCACATTGCGGCTCCCCTCCTCAGAACGCTGTGGAGGGGAACGCAAATGTGAAGGCACCCGAACTTCAGCAATGTTATATGCTGCCCAAAGACAGAACACCTGAGAGATCCACCCTGGCAAAGAATACTCACCAACAGGATCAGTAAAGTTGAAGACTCCATTTCCGTTTGTACTGAACATCACAAAGGATAAAGACGATGTAACGTTAAACTCCTGTGTATGATGACTGAAGGATGTAAAGTCCAAATTTAAGATGCGCACCGAAGTATCCAAAGGTTTAATAAGAAACAAGTCTAATCCATAGATTGTCTGTGAAATGGATGGAATGTTTTAGTTTGTAGTTTACTATTTCACGCATTGTCTGCTTTTTGATATTTCTATTAACCAATGCACATCAGGCTAGGTTGGTTTCCATCTATAATTTAGAGTGTTATTCAGTGCAATATGTATCTGCAATGCCATTCTATAGGGATTATTTTTGGACAGCCAGTTAATAAATAATTGCTTTTATTCCATCCAAACACCAAACCTTTTTTTGCACCCAAGAAAAGTATAAGTATTTGAAGGCTTCTTAAAAAACTATATCTACTTTATTTAACAAACAACAAACCTCTTGTTACTTCCCAAGCAGTCATCATTTTGGACCACCGCATGTCAAAAAATTATGGCTTCTTCCATATATGCTACACCAAGAAGTCACGCATCTGCCCCACCAAAAAATAGAAAATGTTGGGCTATTTTTATATTTTAGAAAATATTTAAAGTCTGTCAATGCAGTCTGCTATAAAGCACTGACTATCACCTGTTTACCCATATCTTTACATGTTGGGGTTGCTTTGAATGCTATGGCTGAATTTACAATAAAGAACTTGAAAGGGGTTCAATAAGAGTTTAGAATGTTAAATTACCAATCACTGACCCTAATTGTTGGTACCACTTCACCATCTAGGAATTTTCAGACCGACCAAAAGTCAAAGTATCAGTCAGAAGCTCTCAATATAAGGCTGCATACTCACGATCAGTATATGCAGTATTTTACATGCAGCGTCTTGTCGCTGCATCCAAAGCGCTGTGTAGTTCAGTATAAGCATAGAAATCCCATGCCCACTATGCTTAACCCGACTGCAGCGATCCGACAACTGCGGTGCGGGTTGCCGGCAGTCCGCTCCTCCGCAGCATGTTCATTTCAGAGTCGGAAGCGGCTCCCATCGGGTGACGGCAGGGAGAAGCTGCCCCGCACCCGCTGCACATGGTGAGTACAGGGCGGATGCGATCTCCCTGCTGTCACCCGCGGCTTCACTCATGTCCGGAGGAGCTGCATCCAACACGCAGCTCCTCCAGACCGTGAGCATATACCCTTAGTCTATGAGAGCCTTGCTCTGGCTCTCATAGACTTACATTGAGGAGTGACCTCCAGCTCACCCAGCAAACAGTGGGGTTTTCAGCAGGTTAAAACCAGCAGACGATGACTGGGAGCAGCATTCAAAAGACAAAGATGGTAGCTGGAAGGTGTATTAATTAGGGGCAAGAAACATACATTAGTAATACCACTCAAGTGATGAAAAAAACTACTTAAAGGGTTAGTGCCACAAACAATTGTACACTTCAATTATTTGATCTTAGAATAAAGTTAAGTTCCACAACTGGATGTTTTAACAAAAATGTTCCTGTCCCGAGATATACTTATAAATTTGCCCCTGTATAATGGATGTGTCTAACCATCCAGGAACATAGTATGATCATACCACAGCTCCTGGACAGGGGTGGAAGCATGAGTGTACAGACGTTACAGCTGGGGATCACAGAATATAAGAGTATACAGACATTACAGTCGCGGATCACAGAATATAAGAGTATACAGACATTACAGCCGGGGATCACAGAATATAAGAGTATACAGACATTACAGCCAGGGATCACAGAATATAAGCGTATACAGACATTACAGCCAGGGATCACAGAATATAAGAGTACACAGACATTACAGCGGGGGATCACAGAATATAAGAGTATACAAACATTACACCTAGGGATCACAGAATATAAGAGTATACAAACATTACAGCCAGGGATCACAGAATATAAGAGTATACAGACATTACACCTAGGGATCACAGAATGTAAGAGTATACAGACATTACAGCCGGGGATCACAGAATATAAGAGTATACAGACAATACAGAATGGGATCACAGAATATAAGAGTATACAGACATTACAGCCGGGGATCACAGAATATAAGAGTATACAGACATTACAGCCGGGGATCACACAATATAAGAGTATACAAACATTACACCTAGGGATCACAGAATATAAGAGTATACAAACATTACAGCCAGGGATCACAGAATATAAGAGTATACAGACATTACACCTAGGGATCACAGAATATAAGAGTATACAGACATTACAGCCGGGGATCACAGAATATAAGAGTATACAGACAATACAGAATGGGATCACAGAATATAAGAGTATACAGACATTACAGCCGGGGATCACAGAATATAAGAGTATACAGACATTACAGCCGGGGATCACACAATATAAGAGTATACAAACATTACACCTAGGGATCACAGAATATAAGAGTATACAGACATTACAGCCGGGGATCACAGAATATAAGAGTATACAGACATTACAGCCAGGGATCACAGAATATAAGCGTATACAGACATTACAGCCAGGGATCACAGAATATAAGAGTATACAGACATTACAGCCAGGGATCACAGAATCTAAGAATATACAGATATTACAGCCGGGGATCACAGAATATAAGAGTATACAGACATTACAGCCAGGGATCACAGAATATAAGAGTATACAGACATTACATCCAGGGATCACAATATAATAGTATGCAGACATTACAGCCCGGGATCGCAGAATATAAGCGTATACAGACATTACAGCCAGGGATCACAGAATATAAGAGTATACAGACATTACAGCCGGGGATCACAGGATATAAGAGTATACAGACATTACAGCCAGGGATCACAGAATATAAGAGTATACAGACATTACAGCTGGGGATCACAGAATATAAGAGTATACAGACATTACAGCCAGGGATCACAGAATATAAGAGTATACAGACATTACAGCCGGGGATCACAGAATATAAGAGTATACAGACATTACAGCCGGGGATCACAGAATATAAGAGTATACAGACATTACAGCCGGGGATCACAGAATATAAGAGTATACAGACATTACAGCCGGGGATCACAGAATATAAGAGTATACAGACAATACAGAATGGGATCACAGAGTATAAGAGTATACAGAGATTACAGCCGGAGATCACAGATTATAAGAGTATACAGACATTACAGACATTTGTCATTCATTTGGTCACATGCCGACTAGACATGCGTAATCTCATTCAATACAAACGAATTGAGTGAGGTCTGATATGTCTAGTTGGTATGTGGCCAGAAGTATGCAAATTGCATATTTACAGTGACATGACTGCACGCTCCTGGTGGAGAATCCTCACAGCACACACCCAGTTCACTATGAGGATTCACAAGTCTGCAGTTACATAATGGACATCCCCTTTAAATTTCGGTGAATTCTAGCCCACCTCTCCTTGATAACATACAACTAAAATGTTGCAGTTTATTGCTTTTACGTTTGACATATTTGAAAATGAGTACAGAATATAGTTAAAGGTTGAGATTGCAAATAAAGACTAATATACTTTTCTTTTTCTTTATAAAAGACATGTCCATGATTGTGGTAGGCTGAAATATTGCCTATACCGGTCTCAGTCTTTTTATACTACTTACCATGTATATACTGTATATATAGGTCTTTGTGTAATATCCATAACTTAAAGATGTAATATCATGCAAAACATCTTCTTGTAATTCTGAAGCACAAAAGTCATAGTTGATGAGGAAGACCTTAAAATAGATGAAAAAAAAGGATAAATGTGAGACTGTGGGAATGTTCCAAATATTAGAATAAATAGAAACTGTACTGTAGACAGTGAACATTATATAAAGCACCATTTTGAAAAAAATAATCTTTGAGGATTCCAGATCTAATCATCTGATGGTTCAGATCCTACATGCTCAAGACACAAATGATTGCCTGCACAGAAAGACGTCAAGGTATAGCTTCAATATTATAGAAAAAGAAGAGAAGGAGAAGAGTGAAGAAACAAGCAGAGGAAAACACTGAAAGATTGTGTTGAGCTTTTGAACTAGTCTTTAATTCACAGCAGAGCTGGATTCACATCTACATTGCTCAATACTGCTGTACAATTTCCTCTTTGCAGCTGCTTGTGTCTCTAATTTACGGGATGAAGAACAGTAATACCTCTCTGTGTGCTGTGTATGAAAGATGTCACAGCAACCAGTCTTATGCAGCCATGTCAAACTCAACTGCAAATTAAGCCGGGGTTAGATTAACGTATGGCATCCGATACAAGAACATTGGATGTGATATGTTAATGACACTTGACTCATACTAAGCCCTCGAATGTGGGCATTTGCCCACTCAAGTTAGTTACGACGACAAACTGCAGCCAGGTGGTGATCCTGACGAGGACAAGGAGGTGCAGATGAGCTTCCCTTAGGGACCTTTCACATAGGGTTTTTTTTAAAAACTGCGGCAGTTATGGTAGAAAAAACGCATCAGCCGCATTTTCCGTCTAACAGCTGCACTTGCGGCACACTTGCGACCAGCCCCATGAATTGTCTATGGGGCTTGCGGTAAGTGTGCGGCAGGTGCAGCAAGTGCGGTTCTGGCAGTTGCGGCCGCAAAAACCCCGCTGTTGATCGTGTTTTTTTTCGCGGCCACAGCTGCCGGAAAAATGCCTATTTTCTTTACTTAATGAAAAGCGAGGACGCGCCCATCACATCAGGACAGTGTGCTCGATCACGCCCATTGTGACGCCCCCTCTGTCAACAGCCATCAATTCCGCCCTCTCGGTCACACCCATGGTGACACCCTCCTCTGTTAACTCAACCATTGACGTCCTGACTTCGATTCTGCAAGAATGTCAATATCCCAACATTATAATTAAAACAAAAAAAAGCTTTAACTACAAACCTGAGAATTTTTTTCTTTAATTAATGTGTAAATCTCTGCTACAAGTTCTGTATCATTATAGTCAATAATAGAGCCACTGCTCAATGTCAGAATAAAACTTTCAGCCGGTGAAATCTCCAGTGCCCTCTTGAGTCCTTGCAGTATAGATTGGTTGCAGGTATCAGAATCATGTACATCTGAGCCATTAATGAGGAAGCCATAAAAGGAATTGTAATATTCGTAGAAGTCATAATTCTTGATGTTCCTTATAAACTCATCTTTTGTTTCTGCAATACTTTCAGAGACGTCTAAAAATTGAAGAAAAAAAGGTTAAAACATGCAAAATATCCTGAAGGCTTTTGGCTCAGTTTAATAAGACTGATGACGTATATGTCAGTCGTAATAAAGACATTAAGGTGCATTTAAAGGGTTAGTCCAAGGCCAGCAATTTTTCCTATAGCTTCCTATCTAATTTATTCTTGTAAATATCAGCTATTTTGTATTATACTTGCTTTAAAAATTCCCAAACTACAGTATTGTTTTTTCCTCTACTTCCTGCTGTGATGGCAAAGCATGTACTGTAAGTGCCCCAGTGCATGCTGGGATACTAACACAGAACGTCATCAGGGGGCAGAGGAAGTGGAAGTGATGCTGGTTTTAGATATGGGGTTGTCAAAATTATGTACATGAGGGTCTATAGCCCACCCTCCGCAGCTTACTTCGCAGTGTGCCGTCTCATCCTCCGTTACCCCCCTCTTCTCTCCCCGCAGTGTGTTGTCTCAGCTTCTCCCATCCTTGTATTCTGTGCAATGAGTGTACTGAAGTGTCAGTATACCGGGATACTGATGGGTGATGCAGGATATCA
Source organism: Allobates femoralis (assembly GCA_033576535.1). Classification (NCBI taxonomy): domain Eukaryota; kingdom Metazoa; phylum Chordata; class Amphibia; order Anura; family Aromobatidae; genus Allobates; species Allobates femoralis. The sequence goes on along the minus strand of JARQOC010000011.1, from coordinate 213,800,490 downwards.
GTGCCGCCCTCAAGTGATGTCACTGGTCTCTCCCAGAGCAGGTTATGTATTCTGATAAGCCAATGGCATTCCACTAACATTACCCGTCGGTGTCACTGATGTCCTCCTGCACCACTGATCTGCACCGACAGTATGCTTAGACTTCATTGAAGTCATCGCACAGGGCATAGGGAATAGACAAGGCATGGGGGGAACTGAGACACTGAGGGGAGATGGAAAGAAGGGGCTGAGACAGCACACTGTAGACATTGGGGAGTTGGGGGGTCTGGAGACCATTGTGTACACAGCATTCATAGTTAGGCCCCTAAAGCAGGCATCACTACTCTTACCACAGCTATGTGCAAGAAAAAGAGACCTTCAGCAATCAGCTATAGAAGATACTAGAAAGAATGTAGAAGCTCATGATTAATTCCCTTTCAGCATCACAACAGGAAAAATTAAGCCCTATACAGCTTTCATTGAAATGTATATGTAATGAGATGGACATATTGTCCAAGTTCTCCTTTGAACACCCAAGAACTCACATGTGTATTGTGGCATGCGTTATTGGAGATAGATTGTATTTTGCCTGACAGTAAGGAAAGTTGGAGTAGACATTGGGACTAGCTCAGAGTGGGTGAGGCGGAAATAAGTGACAGACACAATTTCCTGCCATGAGGTCAAAAAGGCCCAGTACAAACGGACCTCGTGACGTCTGGGTGCCTGGTGTGAGTGGAGACCAAGACAGTGAATAGTGTGATACTGAGAAACAATTTAGAAAAATGGAAGTAATGACTGAGTGTTCAACTGGAGAGGGTTGTATAGACACGATGCCCAACAGCACCGCCATGAATTTATGATTCAGAGAGGTAATGGGCCAGGATGGAACAGAGAATAGGAGACAAAAAGAGTGCCCTGGGCGGGATATTAAAACGAATAAGCTAAATATCGGCCATACTGGTAAACTATTTCCTTTAAGAGGGAAGAAGACGCCAAACCACAGGTTCTGAATAGGACTTTTACTAACTGGACTGTAGTATTGAGTTGCAGTGAAGGCAAGCAAACCAATGGAAAAAGAGCTCAAGTGAGTTAAGAGAAAAAAATTGAGACTGTGTGGAATGCTTCGTATAGTGAAGCAAATGTTCTTTAACCTGTACCTACTATCTACATTTCATAATCCCAAGCAAGTTACCAAGTTTAGTAAAAGGTATATCTTTGAATGAACGTCCCTCTCATTGAACTGGTTAACATCTGGCCTGGACAGCCAAATGTCACAAGTATCATGCGGCCTGTATGGGCATGGCACCCACATAGTCCTTACCCCCAGCCAGGAGCCTTAACTTAATATAATGTGCCGGGGAGTAAGAGACGAGTACCATGCCCATTGCTATGTGTCACGTTACACTTGGCGTAGTAGGTAGGATCGAATCTTGCACCAGAAAAAAAACAAAGGGATGTGGAGAAGAAATGTAAAAGACGGTGTCATGAAAATATCCCAAGACGGCAGTTGATGGCGCATCAAAAAAAGAAGAGTTCATCCATTTTGATAAAAGAAAGGAACAGAAGAGCCAAAGAGCCTTCCAGCCCTCCGTAGATTATGCCTACTAAAGGAGTGTTGTGTCTGAAAGTGTAAACCCGCAATATGGGTTGACACAATATGAACCCACAAGTGTCAACGCACAATATGTTCACTTAGGTAAATTGAAGTGGAAGAAGAAGACCCGCCCAGTGCAGTGTGATGAAGGAAAATGAGTGGGAGGTGTTGACAAAATGGGATGGCAAGCCGAAAAAAACCCCCTCCCAGTGGAAGGCACTGCAGTTATGTAGGACACCGAGCGATGAGAAGGCCTTCCTTCTGTCCTGGGAGACCTGTCCAGATATTAGACTGCTGCTCTCATTTGCTTGAAACCTCCTCTGCTTTTATAGGCAAAAAGGACAACTACAACCCCTTGCAATCACTTCTTCTAAAGCGTCCCATGCATATTTACCTGAATTCTTCACTTTAATTAGGGAATACTGTCGATGAACACAAGGAAATTTTTCATAGAGACGATTGACAAGGTGTTCAATTGGATACTCATAAAACCAAGGGGGGAAATTGTCTGTTATCAATGTAAAAGAAGTGCCCTCTGTAATACAAATATTAAATTAGATGTAATAAAATGCACCTGCTTAACCAAGATTAAATACAGCACTAAACACACATTAAACCCACATAGTTTTTGCAACAGAAAACTGCAGCTGAAGAAGCACTTTGAACACAAAGTGTGAACACCCCTACAAAACTTCTACAATAGATGAGCCAGGATGGTATTACCTAGAAATCTATAGAACTGTATGTCTAATGGTTAAGAATTTCATATACCGTATATAACAACTGTTCACGAAAACTTGTACATTGCAAATGTTGTTCCCATATTTAAAAAAAGGGTCAATAATTCAGCTACAGGCTCTGATCCATTCATTCTTTGTGGAAAAGCCAGACTTAGGTAACTGCAGGAGATCGCCAACTGTTGTTCATGCTTGACCTCAGCTTTATTTAGACTGGGCATTCCACAGGCCTGGTCTCTGGATCTGTGGTGGTCCCAACAGTTAAACCTCCACTAATCAGCTGTTCCCTATCTTTTGGATTGGGGCCAAATTTATAAACTTGGTGCAAACCTCTAAGGATTTGGAAAACTACTTTTTATGTAATTTTATACAAACAAAAAATATTTAAAGCACCATTCCAGTGTAATTTTGCATTCCACCGCTGTAGGAGTGTTTTAATTCTAATGCAATTGAGCCATGTCTAATTTTCACCTTCCGTTGCCTTCATGCTTTTCCAGCGGCATTCCCGTCGGTGAAAAGTGACTAGCTGGCAGCTCCAGTGTTTTATGGGACACGCCGAAGGTGATTTTTCAATTCATCTTTATAGGAGCATCATTCTGGCCTCATTTTGACTCTCATTGAGATGCATTGAGCTTCTGTGATGAAGCTATGGGCACAAGATTTCTTTGAAGAAGCGTCGGTAAAGTATGGAAATGCTGAAAGGTGAGCATAAGACCAGGGGCGGAGGGATAACATTTAAAGTGCCCTTCAGTTGGTGAAAAAAATACTGTAGTTGTGCTTATGTAATTTGGCTCCTCTAATCTTGTCTTCATGTATTAATTAACATAAGAAGAGATGTAGATACCTCCAGAGAATCGTTTCTGTGGACTAGACTGCACCTAAGTAAAATCAATGTACTTAATACAGTTGAAACCAGAGGTTTCTGTTTGAACATTGGGTCCAGGGTTGTCCGGTTTACACCGGACAGCCCCAAACCTGATGTTGCCGTGGTGTCAAGCTAGCCTTAGTCCAGTTTCACACTGCGGTGTGATCAGGTCCGGGGCTTTCTGGCTTGTGCCGGACAGCCCTGGACCCGATTTGCAAACAGAACCGGAGAGCAAATATGCCCTCCGGTCCGGTTTGCAGCCGGATTCATCAGATAGCAGCCGCAGCTGCTGAAATTTCAAAATCGCGGCTAGCGGGGAGCTAGCTGTGGTCCTGAAATCTGTGCAGGGGACTGCTCATGGTGCTGAAGTTTAGCAGCACTCGCTGCTAAACTTCAGCACCCGGTGTCCGGCTCCCGGATCCGATGGTATGTCGGATCCGGTGCGATCCAGCGCCATAGACCCCCATATTAGGGAACGCCGGATCGCGTCGAATCCGGGAGCATCCGATTTTCTCCGATTTTTCCCCCGGACATAAAAACATTGTGCGCGTAAATGGGCCTTTAGATACATCTTTTTTAACGAAGTTGAGAAATACGGCACTCTTCGGGGATTACATTGTGCAGGGGAGAGACAGCTTCTTGACTCACGGTTCATTCAGCCCCGTTATCAGCCCGTACCGCTGGTGCCTCATTGCTTGCAAATAAGATTGTCTACCTTTAGATACATCTGCCTGAGTTTATCTCACTGCTGATGCTCTCGGTAGATCATCCAATTGAGATGTGAATGGAGGACCCTGTGTAATCAGCTGGGTCTACAGGTGTTACCTGTCAGTACAATCCTGCCTGCTCTAATGGTGGGTTTACACGCCGCGATATCGGCGTCCAACTCCGACCCAACTCCGACAAAAAGTCACGTGGGTCGCGAGTTGGAGCCGATATCGGGTGCGCGTTGTACTGTTTTAGCATCCAACGCGATGCTGGAACGATGCCAAAACGATATCGGAGTTGAATAGCAGAGCTATTCAACTCCCCGATATCGCAAGGCCTTTGTACCAGCATCGCTGCGTGTGACAGCCCAACTCCGATGCGTACTCGCACCTCACCCATTACCTCCCATGTTAAATGGTCGTTACTGGGTTGGTGGGCGTACACATCGTAGGGACGTTGTTTACCGATATCGCAGCGTGTAAACCGGCGATGCGATATCGGGAAAAGTGCTCCCAAAATGCGCGCTCCCGCGGCGTTGTATGCGATATCGGGACGATATCGCTACGTGTAACCCCACCATCATAATGAGTGAAAACTCTTCCTGCAAGAACCAGAACTAGAAGTCTAGAGTCTAGAGGAGCTCCAGTGATCAGAATAAAAATTGCAAGATTGATATTTGTTTAGTTAGTAAGTTTTCAATATACAAAAGCAATGTTACCAAATGCTTTTAGCATAAAAACCTAATTTAATAACAATAGATCATTCTGATGATACAATGAATGCTTTACATTTCTTTCCTTACCTTTGTCTTTACAGTTAGGTGGACTTGTTGAAACCTCCGAATCTGAAAGCAAAACTTCAAAGTTATACTTCAAATCTATTTTTATAAATCTACAAACTCTAAATGTAACTATGAAAAATATTACCGGTAATTTTAATACTGGCATTATTCAGTAATGGATCAGCTTCATTGTTATTCGTGAAGATGTTTTTTAAATAGAAGCCAAAGTGGCCGTAAGCCGATCAGGGCAGGTCCGGTTTATCCAACTCAAAGTTCTCCGTAAATATTGATGGGTTGAGGGATGGCATAAAAAATCATTCATCTTTTTGGACAACCATTTACAAATTTTAACAGGTATTCTTAGGATTAACAGCAATAATACTATGGTTGTCTGTGAAATTTGGTGAAAAATATTTAAAGGGAACCTGTCACCCCCTTTGAGCGTTCTAAACTGTGCCGACCATCTGTAACATGATGTAATTGGGGTTCCCTGTGAACACCTCTATGTGCCCAGACGTCCCCCGTGCATACCTGAGAAAGGCACTTTTATTCTGTGCAGCGCTGTTTTGGTAATTAGCACAGAAAAGGTCCTCACTGCCCCTGCCTGAAAAGTGCGCCCTGCTCTTCCTCAAATCCCTGCTCCTCCTTTGTATGGCCTTAGATGTAACAGGCATATACGGTTGCTCCTGCGCTGTGGAGCGGGTCATTTTGCTCCATTCAAGATAGCCAACAGTGCCCGAAGACTTGCGGAATTTGTAAGTCTCGGTGAGACTTCCGGCACTGTGTAATTTTCACATGGTGCAGAGTGACCCGCACCACTGCGCAGGCGCGCTAATATCCTTCATCAACGCCATACACAGGAGGGTGGCAATTTCAAAACAGACCTTTTCAGTGCTAATTAACCATACATGTGGGACAGCATAAAAGTGTATTTCTCAGATATGCAGGGGATGTCTGGGCACATAGAGGAGTTTACGGGAACCCCAATTACATCATGTACAGATGATGGGCACAGTTTAGAATCGCAAGGGTGATGACAGGTTTACACTTTAAACACAAACATTATTTGGAAGACTCTCCATGCCTCAAGGTAGTTACTGTCAACTCTATGATCATAAGAATCTTAACTTGACTTACACCACTGAGAGGTGACCATATCAGCAGCCGCAAGGTAGCATGAAAACCTGCAAATACGTCATTTTCCCGGGAGATAACAAGTTCCCTATGGAAATAAATGTGCAATAATTAGTAAATACAGAATGTGTAAGGGGACAAATAACACCTCCATTACATCACAAATCAGCGGTGAGGGTGGGGTTGACCCTGATCTCTACTAGGATGGGGCGCCAACAATTTCTATGGCTCATCATGGTTGACCAAAAAAAGAAAAAGGTCAGAAAACTGAATCTTCCCCCAGGTAAAAGGTTACCTTGGTTTTAGGCTGTTGAGCTAATACATTTCTTAGGTGTCACATGGTCACTACTGATTGTGGTATCTACGAGGTGTAGTGTCCATCTTTGGTTAAAACTGACTTTTGATGCTTTGGTTGGCTCCACAGGCACTGAGTTATGCCTCATAACAAAATCACATTTTGGGAGCTGAGAAAGGTTGTCAGCTCTGACAATGGTGGAGAAGGGGTATAAATGAAGTATAACATGACATTCATTCAAATGACTGGACCATCACTATTGTATTTATTGGACAGTCAATCAAAGCTATAGCCAGTGCATTCAGGTCCCGGTAAAGAAATAAAAAAAAAGAATAAATGCGGAAAGAAAATATAGAAACATAAAAGAAAAAGAAAAAAAAAAAAAAATAAAAAAAGGAAAAGAAAAAATAAAAAATAAAAACAAAGAAAATAAAGAAAAAAAAAAAAAAAAATAAAAAGAATCAAAATATAAAATCACCCTCACCCCTCAAGCCGCCCGACCTGCTCACCGTCACTCCCCCCCCCCCACCCCCCTGCACACTCCCTTCGTATCCCCCCCCTACCCGCAACCACCCCCTCCACCCCATTCCCCCCCCCCACCACCCTCCCTCCTTCCCCCCCCTCCCACGGATTCCACACCCCCCGCCATCACCCCCTCTCCATCCGTCCCCTCACCTCCCCCCTCACAGCCTCTATTCCTCAACCCCCCCACACACCCTAGCCACCACTACCTCCCGAGCACGCGCCCCCCCCACTCCCCCCCCCCCCCCAACCCTCACCCCCCCCCTTCGCCCCTTCCCCGCCTGTCCCAGCCCCGTCCCCACGCCCCCATCCCCCCTCCCCTCACCATCCTCCCCCCCAACCCCCCCCCCCCCCTCCCTCCCCACCCCTCTCCCTCCCACCCCCCGACCACCCCCGCTGCACCCCACCGTCCCACCCCCGCTCCCCCCCTCCCCCCCTGCCCACTACATCTCCCTCACTCCCCCTCCTCCAAACTCTCCATGAACGTCCCCCTTTGACACTACACGTACCAAAAACTCCCCCACAGTTAAATCCCTTCACCCCCCACAAAAAATTCATTGGCACTCGAACATCCACAATCAAACCAACATGAAATAAAGACAACACAATGAAAGCACAGCGCAATAAGAGAGCTAAGTCACTAGAAAGACCAAATCACAATTAATCCATGTAAATCGTATTACAAACACCCAAGCATACCAATGTCAGCCACAGACACTTACAGTGCAAAGAAGAGCAAAACAATTGAAAAATCACTCAGATTAATTTCAATTAAACAAACTCCTGTAGATCTATAAAATAATAATAGATCCATAATAGTATGTTTAATTGGAAAACATGATTTCAGATCTGAGATCAATCTTACAAAATTTGTCCAGCAATGTACTTTGCAAAATGGAAGTAACCCTAGACCATACAGTGAGTCTTGGTATCAACAAACCAACTTATCCTGTAGATGAGATAATCATATATATGTGTCCATGCTAAGTACTGTGTAATGGATTGTCTGACTTGACAGAGGACATGGTCTATCTGACCACATCTCCAGGTTCTTAGATAATCTAATATATGATGTCCTGCAAGTACTGTGTAATGGATTGTCTGACAGTATAGGTGACATGGTCTGATCATACCACAGTCACCTGTGCTGAATAATCATAAATAAGTGTCCTTTCAATGTACTGAGTAAAAGATGTGTCAGACCATACAAGGGACATGGTCCTGATCATACCACATCTCCAGTGCGAAAATAATCTTATTATATGTGTCCCTGCTATTTACTGTGTGTAATGGATGTGACTGACCGTATAGGGACATGGTCTGATCATAACCACAGCTCCTGTATTCTAAGATAATCTTATATATGGTTCCTCTGCAATGTTACTGACACCACCTGATGAAGACAGAATTACTGTCGAAATGCATTGTGGGAGCTGATGGATGGGCAAGAAAATAAAGACTGTTTAAACAATACTTATGAGCTTTCCTGACATCTGTCCCTAAAGCGCTCAAACAGACCGCTATCACTTATCCTCATTGCCTGCTTATGTACTGTGGTAAGGATGTGTCTGACCGTACAGGGACATGGTAGATCAAAACCACATCTCCTGTGCTTGAGATAATCTTAAATATGTGTCCCCTGCTATGTACTGTGTAATGGGATGGTGACCTGACCATAACAGGGACATGGTCTGATCATACCACAACTCCCATTCTGAGATAATCTTATATACTGTGTCCCTCATGTACTTTTAATGGCTGGTGTGACCGTACAGGGGAAGTGACTTCCATCAAAATCCTGTTTTTTGAGAATTCAAACAAAGTCCCAGACATAGGGAACCTAACCTTAGGGGTAAAGACACTGGAACCATAAATATCCTAGAGTGGTACATTTTTAGTATTAATGTTCTAATAGGATTTTTGACCTTCATATTTGTGGTTGGTAAAAAAAGATGTTAATGTTGATACCCCTGTCTAAAATGTCATTTTTTAATGGTGAATACCAACACCAATGTTTATTGCTGTAGGCCTATTCCAATGGTAAATATTTTCCCAATAGCCAAGTTGACAAATTAAAATGTAGTGCTTACCTCCTCCAATGCTGAGTGTGTTATCATCTGAAAAATACAAAGAAACAAACAAAATGAGGTCATCTTCAGACCAGAACAGACAATTGAGACCTCCAGACTGAGTACAAGAGGCAGGCCCCAGTAATCGGTGCATCTTTCAAGGTATCATGGAAAGTAGGTACAACTAAGACCAAAGCGTAAGAGGCTCCACCCAACTAAGACCAAAGCGTAAGAGGCTCCACCTCAAGGGAAAGTAGAGATGACTGTAGAAAATGGGTGACGAGAGTTGGAACCTAAAAGTAGTCTTATATCATCAAGTTAATTATCACTGATCATCAGTGACATCACTGTGTTTATTATTCTTATTATATGACATCACTCATTACCTAACTACTCTTATGGGTGCATGACTAGTCCACCCAGCGAAAATGACTATTTAAATTTTGGTCTAATGAAGGAGTCCACGTTAGACAAGTGTTTGTATTGTGTCTAACTTGCTGTCCACTGTCTGATTTTTTTTACAACAGTGTACAGTAACAGAGTTTAAACTTTACGTGAGTAAATCGAAGAATCTGATGGTGTGAGGCAAAGACTAAGCAGAGACAAGTTCAAGCCTATAGACAAACAAAAGCACAGCAAATATACAAGTACTCTGGGAAAGATATGAAACTGGGCATGGCCGGCAGAGGGTATGAGTTCAAGAAATACACAGTTTAGCAGAGTGTGAGACCAATACTGGGAATAGTCTTTGCACACAGTTCACACAGTGCCAAGTAATGGTAAAGTCTTTGCAACACAGTTCACAGAGTCCTGGACTTAGAGCAGTGCAGTGCAGCTAGAAACAATTGTCCTGAACTGTCCTGAAAATGCACTGCACAAATACACAACAAACAGATCGCAGTAAACAAGGTTTACATGCAGCAGAGCAGTATGTATTGAGCTGATAGCAGGAAAGATCCCTTACAAGGCACACACTAGTTGCTGGAGCATAAGGCTACATTCACACTGCGTTTTTTGATCCGTTTTTTGGCTGCGGGCACGGAGAAGGAATTATTATTGTGTGATTTATAGCTGGGTTTTTTACTGGATGGAGGAACAGTGGGAACATTATTATAGGTTGGGGGCACAGAGGAGGAATTATTATTGTGGGATGTATAGAGGGGCATTATTCCTGGTTGTAGGAACAGTGGGGACATTAGTATAGGTTGGGGGCACAGAGGAGGAATTATTATTGTGGGATGTATAGAGGGGCATTATTCCTGGTTGGAGGAACAGTGGGGACATTATTATAGGTTGGGGTCACAGAGGAGGAATTATTATTGTGGGATGTATAGAGGGGCATTATTCCTGGTTGGAGGAACAGTGGAGACATTATTATAGGTTGGGGGCACAGAGGAGGAATTATTATTGTGGGATGTATAGAGGGGCATTATTCCTGGTTGGAGGAACAGTGGGGACATTATTATAGGATGGGGGCACAGAGGAGGAATTATTATTGTGGCATGTATAGAGGGGCATTATTCCTGGTTGGAGGAACAGTGGGGACATTATTATAGGTTGGGGGCACAGAGGAGGAATTATTATTGTGGGATATTTTAGAGGGGCATTATTCCTGGTTGGAGGAACAGTGGGGACATTTTTATAGGTTCGGGCAAAGAGGAGGAATTACTATTGATGGGATGCATAGAGGGACATTACTACTGTATTAAAGAACAGTGGGAACATTATTATAGGCTGGGGGCAAAGAGGAGGAATTCCTACTGGTAGGATGTATAGAGGGGCATAATTACTGTTTGGAGGAACAGTGAAGGCATTATTGTAGGTTTTGGGCACAGAAGAGGATTTATTATTGGTGGGATGTATTGATGGGCATTATTATCAGTTAGAGGGACATTATTGTAGGGCATTGTTGTAGATTTCGGTCACAGGAGGCATTTTTTTAGGTTGGAAGCACAGAGACAGCTTTATTACGGGTGGAGTGTAAATATTGGGTATTATTACAGTATGAATAATAATAATAAATACGGTAGGTCTTTGTAGAATGGTTGGCTTCTTAGTGGTATTTGGTGAAGTACGGTGAGGGAAGTGCCTGTATGTTCATTGCTGGCAGACTGGTCCCACTGCAGACTATCCCTGGGATAGAGGGAATAGCAGAAAAGAGAACAGCTGAATTGTGACTCTGCGAGGAAGGGTAAACTGGGTTAGAAGCTGCTAATGGTGGGTTTACACACACCAATCATTGTATCCAATATCTGAACAGATCTCTGGTTGCAGTGAAATCATGGACACATAGTTCCATTTTGTGGCTGTGTACAACATGGAGCAATCTGTCCATGATTTCACTGCAACCAGAGATTGGTTCAGATATTGGATACAATGATTGGTGTGTGTAAACCCACCATAATGGTGGGTTTACACGCCACGATATCGTTTCGATATCGCAACTCAATGGCGCGGGAGCGCGCAATTAGTGCACGTTTCACCCGCATCGCATTGACTGTTTACACGCTGCGATATTGAAATACAACGTCCGTGCGATGTCTCCGCCTCCAACCCAGGATCGCATAGTTAACATGGGAGTGAATGGGTGACGTATCAAATCGCATCGTAGTTGGGCGTTTACACAGCACGATCCGGCTTCAATCGCTATGCAATATCGGGGCATTGAATAGCACGCTCATTCAATCCCCGATATCGCATTGACATCGTTCCTGCATCGTATTGGACGTTCACATCATACAACGCAGGAACGATATCGGGTCCAACGAGCGAACCACGTGACTTTTGATTGAAATTGTACTGCGATATCGCGACGTGTAAACCCGCCATAAGACTTTATATATGGGATCTGTAATGTGAAAGGAAGCAGCAGATTAATTTACTTCCCGATGGATCCAAAAGATGGGTATATGGAGTTGAAGGTGTTTGATATCGCACAATACAAGATCTGGTTGTTATCAATAACATTTCACCTAGATTAAACATTAATTGCTAATAAAATATACCAACCTTGTCTAATGAGAGGGCCCACACTCAGAGTGGCATCAGTGTTAGTGCTCTGAGAGGTGCTCAAAGCCCTCGCTCCAGTGCAAGTCTAAAACATAAAAAAATGAATGCAAGTGTAACAGCTGTAGCAATCACTCATTTTATAGATATATCCAAAAGTCAGGGTATTTTTCAGTATTCCATTGTTATTTGTATGAAAAATCATATATGACCTTGATAGAGCAAAAAAATATAACAATATTGTGCCACTCCTGGTTTTTGGCTTAGACATGCTATTAAATTATAGACCAAAAATGACCACGTAATATTTGATCAAACTAAATTTGTCAATTTGTTTTGCAAAGAGGGATCCTGAGTGGAGAAGGTTGCTCTCTATTGTCCATATACCCTATTGCTGCAGACTCATTCTAATGGTGGAAACACACAATGCAGAATGCATGCGAGTATCTTGCATGCATCTAGCATGAGTCACCCAGCTTCACACATGCCTCTCTGAATGGGAGCATGGAGCACCATAGAAACACAAGCAGCTCCACGCTCCCATTCAGAGATGCAAGTGTTGGGCTAGGTGACTCATGTGAGATGCATGCACAATGTAAGATGCCATAGAGCTTGACCCCTGTGTTCTAATATTCACAGCATTTTTTTTGTAACAAAAAATTCAGTTGCTGATTTCAATGAGAATCATAGCAGAAATCCAAATATTCCACGGTAGATATAAAGTATAAATTGCTACGTATCTGCTTGCTGATTAACGCCATTTTTAGCTGACCTATCATGTTTTTTCCCCTACAATGCAAATTTACTGTTGAAATCAATAGTGGGTGATTTGTATATGTCTCTATGTGAAAATACGCCTTATATAATATGGCTAGTAGGAAACAATTAATTTTAAAGGGAAACTGTCACCAGTTTTTTAATATCTCAACAAATAATCAGCAAAAAAGCCAACACCACGTGAAGACAGCTTGCAATAAAAATTGTGCAAATGCACATATATACTTCCAAACTGTATAATATTAAAAAAATTGAGATATTTGGCAAAAAAATTGATCAATCTTTTGAGCCACCCCGCCAACGTCAAGGCAATCTCAATCAGGGTGGTCCTTCTCTATACTTTTATATTTTAGTTGCGCCATGCTGCCTCTAACATAAAAATATAATGGACCACAAAGAGCTAACATTTACCTGGTGCATCTCAAACCTGAGCCCATGGTGTTATGGTGGGTTTACACACACCAATCATTGTATCCAATCTCTGAACCAATCTCTGGTTGCAGTGAAATCATGGACACATAGTTCCATTTTGTGGCTGTGTACAACATGGAGCAATCTGTCCATGATTTCACTGCAACCAGAGATTGGTTCAGAGATTGGATACAATGATTGGTGTGTGTAAACCCACCATTAGTCCAGTGCAAGTGAATAATTGGCAACAACTCAGGCTCCCACACCTGCAGCTAATGCTACATATGTTTGAGCTTTTCAGAATTAACCCTCAATGTACCAAGCCAACACTCATGAATGAAAACAGGGCAGGCTGATCTCAACAAATGCCATAACCTTTATCTGCATTTCTAAGGCATTTCACAAATGATTGCATTGTTCCCTGGCTCCCCCTGTACACCCTAGAAGTACCATTTCATTTAGTTTTGCACTGTATTTAACTGAGGTTGGTCCAGTCCGACAGGTGTGCTTCTTGCAGCGTCTGTTCCTCCTCTCTGTGCATAAAAGCCATCCTCCATCTCTGAGTAATG